>CM058235.1:34451138-35662164 GCA_030180135.1 Orychophragmus violaceus
CTCTTCTGTTTCCAATCGAGTTCAGCTAATCTCCTCCAAGAGCACACAAGCAAGAAGAAGATAAGAGCAATATAATCTAAAAATGAAGTTTAACATTTTCAAAATTTTGATTAGACACACTTCAGAAACGATGATGATGATGATGTATTAGTCGTGGGGATTTTTTGCCCGGAAAAAATTGCTCACGATCTAAATCCGGCCGAGAGAAGTGAGTTCCCGGCTTGTAAATCTTGCGACGAAGATGATGGGTAAGTGGAGATTCGGTAAGGCGATTCAATTGAAGTAAGTGAAGCCATCTCTCAAGATCGGAATTAGGAGGCATCCGAATCACAGGCGATTTGCTCTGAGATGGCTAGAAGAAGAGAAAACAAAAAGCTAAAACTGGACGGCTTTAACAGAACTGTTTCTTTGATTTCTGATTTTTTTTTTCTTTTTTTAATTTTTTTTTAATTATAGTATGACATGGCACTTTGATTGGGTACGAGAAAGGGAGGTGAATAGAGGGGTTCACCTCTAGGGGTGAATCTAAGTATTTCTCGCTTGGGACACTGTTAAAGATCGTTTCTTCAGGGATATTGCGCTGTCAATGTCACTGATGGCAAAGAACCTCACTTTGATTTTGGAATCTACTTGAGAGATCTCTCCTCTGGTATTGTCTTACCTAAGAAGTTTGTCTCAAAGTACTTCTTTGTGGTGGGGATTACAGAATCTTAGGTAATGTGAAAACAAATCCATCCGAATTAGTGTATTCTCTTTCGCAATTTAGTAATCTCAAGTCTTCCTTTGTTATCAAACTTCAGTACACTTGGTTAACGGCTTAGGAGGTTCGAAACAAGATTCTCTTAATCAACTCCACGTGTCTCCAACCACTTGTATTGATCGTATCGTCTGACACGTCCCCTCAGTTCTGGTGGAAGCATTCGATGATGCATCCACTATTCTGATTCACGTCTTTTGACTCGCATTTCTGCTACTCGGATAGTAAGTGATTGAAGATAGTTTGTCACAGATTTTTCAAAAATGTTATTAGTGTTTCCTTATACTCACCCAATAAATCATTATACACAAACCTAAACAAGCTCTTATTTTTACCTGCATGTTTCCAATGAGAAGGGCAAAGAGTAGAAGTCCAGCAATAGCAAATGTTACGGAGAATATAACGTCACCAGGGTTTGTGCTAGGTATCAAACGTCATATCTGTCTCGCCTTAGTCTAAAGAGTATATTTCCTTTCTTATTAATTCACTCCACTGAACATCTTCTTGAAATTGAAATTCGCTTTCTCTTTGTCGAAAAAGGTTCCATTGTTTGAGAATATCGATGCCAGGTTGCTAGATGCAATCTGTGAACGGCTAAAGCCATGTACATTCACTGAGAAATCTTACTTGGTTCATGAGGGAAATCTTGTGAATGAGGGGCTCTTCATAATACGTGGTCGGCTTGAGAGTGTAACCACAAATGGTGGGAGAAGTGGATTCTACAACCGTAGTTTACTTAAAGAAGAAGATTTCTATGGTGACGAGCTTTTGACATGGGCGTTATATCCCAAATCCGGTTATAAACTCCCGTCCGTGACAAGAACCGTGAAGGCCTTAAACGAAGTAGAAGCTTTTCCTTTGATAGCCGATGAGCTTAAGTTTTTGGCGAGCCAGTTCAGGAGACTCCATAGTAGACAAATGGAACACGGTTTTTAGATTATATTCACAGCAATGGAAGACTTAGGCCGCTTGCTTTAACCAAGCTACTTTAAAATGAAAAGGTAGAAGAAGAGTATGCATCAGTTAGCGTAGGAGGAAGTCCGTTTAGCACCAGAACACATGAAGCTGATGAAAAGAAGACAAAAGCTGCAGCAGATGTAGCTGAGGAGAAAATTAACGACGTGAAGGGGGAAGTCACAAACAGAATCGTAGAGGCAGAGTCAAGTTCAACAGCAACAGGGTGCTGCAGTATACGGAGCACAGAACGTGAACAATTTGTTCTATCTGATTTCGGATGTAGTATTAACATTATGAGTGATTGCAATCACACCCCCGCGTGTGCGCGGGAGTTCAGTCTCTAGTTCTAAACTGCGACTGGTGGGCTTGCTTGAGGATCTCGTTTCTCAAATCTTTTACGTTCGGCACACAAATCCGGTTTTTGAACATGATCGTACCATTGGTTGCGGTGTGATACAAAATCACTTCCTTCTCGACCAACGCTTGCAGGGTTCCATCCTGCAATTGGGCATCTCTGATCTTACCCAATAAGCCGGCCTGGTCTAATGATTCCAACCCGGTTGCTCCTTTTTCTACCCTGGTGGCACACAACCGTAATTCCGCTAAGGTCGTCGACAATTCCTGCACTTCCTTGTTTTTTGATACAACGATCTTTCTCCTACTTAGAGCATCAGCCACCTGGTTAGCCTTCCCAGGGTGATTCTCGATCTCAAGATCATAATCCGCTACAGATAAGCACGCCATATCTTCAGCTCAAAGACCACTGCTGCCAATTCCAAGTCGTGGATGGGGTAATTAACCTCGTGCCTCCTCAACTCCCTTTACGCATAGGCTATCACCTTTTCTTCTTGCATTGAAACACACCCCAACCCGACTCCGGATGCGTCCGTGTAGAATACGTACGGTATCCCTGGCCGCGGTAGCACTAACACTGGAGTCTGAGTCAACAATTCCTTTAGTCGCTCAAAACTCTGGACGCATTTCTGCGACCATACAAACTTGATGTCCTTTCCGGTCAAGGTCGTCAATGGCTTAGAAATGCTGACAAATCCATTCACAAACTTCTTGTAGTATCCTGATAGCCCTAGGAAACTTCGAACATCGGTTGCATTCTTCGGTTCTGCCTAATTGGTTATAGAAGTGATCTTTTCTGGATCCATTGCTACTCCGGTCTCCGAGATCACATGGCCTATGAATCCAATCTTCCTTTACCAAAACTGCACTTGCTGAGCTTGGCGTACAGCTGCTGTATCATGAGTGTATCCAAGAAAATCCGGAGGTGCCACACATGCTCTTCATTACTCCTCGAGTAGAACACGATATCGTCGATGAAAACGATAATGCACTTATCCAAGTATTCCCGGAAGACGTCTTTCATCATCTTCATGAAGGCTGCTGGCGCGTTGGTCAATCCAAACGTCATTACCACGAACTCATAATGTCCATAATGGGTCCGTAATACCGTCTTCCGAATGTCCTCCTCTGCTATTCTGATTTGGTGGTACCCCGAAGCTAGATCGATCTTAGAGAACCACGAGGCTCCCTGCAGTTGGTCCAATAACTCATCGATCCTTGGCAGAGGTACTTGTTCTTCTAGGTCACCTTGTTCAAGCCTCGGTAGTCAATACAGAGTATGAAGCTTCCGTCCTTCTTCTTGAAAAACAAGATTGGTGCTCCTATGGCGAGCTGCTCGGTCGAACGAATCCTTTCTCCACAAGATCCTCCTGTTGCTTCTTTAGCTCCGCATCTATGCGGGTGCCAAACGATAGGGAGCCTTTGACACGGGCGTCGTCTCGGGCTCCAGCTCTATCGTAAAGGCGTCGTTCCTTTCTTGTGGTGGTCCTTTCAACGGCGTGAACACATCCTCGTACTCCACAGCTACCGGAATGGTATCCAAGCTCAGAGCTTCCTCTTCCTTGGTCATTGCGATGGTTTCTTGAACGCCTCGTTTCCTTTGTTGATTAACACTTCTGCTTGCATCATGGATATAATCGATATCCACGTTCGTGTTTTCATTCCTTTGAAAAAAATATTCTCCTCTCCGCGAGGAAAAGTAACACTTCTGCTTGCATCTCCCGTAGATGCTTCGTCATGCTCCAGTAGGATAGTCCTTGCACCACTCCTGGAACATGTGGGGGTGGTGGTGGTGGTTGATGAACCACTACTGGTGGAGGCTGAGCAACTCCAAATCCCATAGGAGTGAATCATGTTCCTCCATCAACATAGTCAGCTCCACCTGCTGCATTTCCAGCTCCTCTTGCGGCCTCTGCTGCCCCATTTGCATTCCCCATCACACCTTTGGGAGCTCCTGCTACAGCAACTCCCATTGCGGCTTCTACTGCTTCTGCAGCTCCGGCTGCTGCTCCTGCAGCACCTCCTGTAGATCCGGCTACTCCAACTTGCGCCTCCCGAAGGGCTAACAGCTCTTGCAGAAGAGCGGCGTCCACATCTATCTGCCCAGCTCCCAGAACTGCCCCTGCTGGGTTTCCGGCAGCTCCTCCCTGGCTTCCATTCACGCTGCACTGCCTGTCAAAGCGGTTCGAGACGCGGCTCTGGTGTTTCGGCGGACTGGTGCGGGCATGATCCTTCTTGGCGCATCCTGTTACAAAGAAGAACGTGTGAGTCAGACGGCGGTTGAAACTGAACTCACTTACCGGCGAGTATATAAGGAGGTCGATCGGGGTGGTGCCTCTAGAATCTAAGTTTAGAAATTCCCATTTAGAAAAACATTGAAAACCACTTTGAAAACAACATTGGAATCCTAGTATAAATACACTACTCTACCCTGCCTAACCGGATGGGACCGGACAGACTTAACCTGGCTCTGATACCAAAATTGTAACACCCGTCCCGTCGGATCCAGCAAACGACTCATCGGCTTCTCAAGCCATTGTCTATAAACTCGTGAACCAAGTCATAAACCATAATCCAACACTTAATAACCGAAAGGTTTACTTTATTAAAAACCAAAACTCAAGTCTTACAAATCAAAACCAAATTGAACCAGTATAAACATAAAACCGAAAGAACGCGTAGTTTTATTAAACGAAAGAAAACACCGAAAGAATCCCACTTCCCAAATCATAGCACCACACCCGTCCGTCTACCCCTGTAACTCTCTGGGATGACCTGCAAAACAACAATGAAGGAAGCCTGAGTAATTGGTTATACACCAGTACCCAGTGAAAACAGGCTCTAGGAACCCACGATCTCATCTTACACTAACACAACATCAAAGAAACAAGTCCAAGGCTAATAACACCTTTCACTCAACGCCTGAAGGCTCTCAAACAAACTAACATCCATTCGTGCTTAACGAGCTCCTATCTCACACTCCTGAACACCTACGGGCCTCAATACCCCACATGTGCGTCCCACACACCACTTTAGAGGGCTCGTAACACCCTCCCCGATGACAAGGACGTCTCATGCCCTACACGTAAATCCCTACAGCAATTACTATACACATAGCCATTACACAAAATAAACGTTTTCGGTTTAAGTGATAACCTATCTTCTAGGTGCTTTCAATCGTATACCCACAAGTCATCCGCTAGATCTACACTGCCTAGGAAAGATACTATTTACAAAGGACTCATGTCTCGATATTGAGATAAGGGAAGGGAGAGATCATGACCGGTCATCACCTTAGTCTAGATCTGAGATTCGGTGATAGATCTAGAGTTTCCGGTAACAGATCTGGAGATCCTGGAAACAGATCTGAGGTTTTAGACAACATATATGGAGATAGAGAGAGAGACGGATCATATCTATACTTCTAACGGATCAGATATGATCTAGGATCAGAGGTCAGAGGTAGATTTGAGATCTAGAGATCTAACCTTTAAGAACGCGAAGAACGGAGGATTCTACACTCAAGCGAATCGAGAAGCACCGACTGGGGGTTCGGGAACAAAAACGAGACCGAGAAGAGAGATCCGGTAACTTTTCCGGCGAAGAACGGCGGCGCCGCGGCTCCGGACGGTGGCGGGACAGCGGCTCCGGCGAGGTGGCAACGGCGGGCGGCGGTGGTGACAGGCGGCGGCAGCTGGTTGTCGGCGGCTGAGGCTGGTCGACAACTGGTTTCTCCCGATCACGAACAAGGCTTCGCTTCTTGATCTTTTGTGACAAATGAGGGAGACTCTTCCTTTTTTTTAGGAAAAAAGACTAGAATTTTTTAGTTAGTGAATTATGCCTTGGACTTTTGTCCCAAACCCACTTTCTTTTTGGCCTAGTTTTAGGTTGTTACAACTCTATTCTATATTGGAGATCTAACGCGCACTTATTGGGTTCCTTTTTGTGTGTTTGCAAAATCAACAAATAACGATTACGTGTTTACCCAAAGACCAAAAATAGTAAGAAAAGAGATACGTGTAAATAAGCACGTGTTTTTGGTGTTGATTTGTGGAGTCTATAGAGCTTAATTATCATTATTCCCCCACTCGGAAACAACACTGACCAAGAAAACGTCCCTAAAGCCTTGAATCTTTCATTGACTTTTTATTCTTCCGTCCATCTAACAACAACTTAAATTAATTTCTTTTGTCAAAAGTTTTTCTTTTAGCTCCTATCTATTTTTCATTTTACAAATTATTATCAGTATATATGAACAAAGATAAAAAAAAATGTTGTATTATTTATCATGAGAGTTTTATAAAATTTATCTGAACCTATAAAATGATAAAATTTGCTGGGGTATGTGTAGAAACAACTTACTTATCTTACACTTGAAGATACCCATTTCCAAACCATGGATTAATTATATAGGGGGGCATATTGCCATCTGTTGACTCATGATAACTACACTTGTTTTCTTTTGCATGTATTATTGAGAAATAGCTTTGTTTAATGTAATTCGGTCCAAGAATCAAAACCTAATGTAATATACTTGTATAATATAACCATTAATGGCTATTAGTTCACACTATCTTTGAATAGTAAGGTAAACCCGGCCGATTTGAGTTAGCTATAGGTATGAGTTTCACATTGGTCACCTAGAGATGTTGACAAGTTGTTATCCAAGATTTTGGGTAATTAGTATGATTTTATTTAATTAGTCCACATCAAATCTTTGCATATGTAGGCTGAGAGTTGAACCTCATACCTAAAGATGTGAAGTTATTTTTATTATAAAATAGAACCACTGATCAAATATGTTTTCACATGGTGTATGTGAGATCCGGGATTCACACTAAGAATTTGTATTCGTGGATTTGGACTTTAGGATATAGAAATGGTATAGTTTCCTATGAATCAAAGACTTTATTGAGACTGATCGTCGAGATAGAACAAACACAATCGAGAAGAGAGTACAAAGTATAAAATCGAGCTATCTAATCGAAGTGTTCTTAGCCTAGGTTGGAATGTCTTGAATGAGTCGCCACTTATTCTTTTAAATAGTCTCGCCCTTGACCTCTTCGTTCCGATATTTCGGCCTCGTCGTCGTAACGATCTCCGAGATTCTCGCGGATCAGTTAAACTTGACAAGACCGAGTTGCTCTATCTCCACGTCATCTTCTGCCGAGCTCGAACTCGATCGTCTCCGGCATCGTTCGGGCCTTGTCAGGGCGTTTATTCGCTTGGGCCCAACAAAGGAGTCGGCTTTTCTTCTTTATCTTTGATTCTGGAATGGGCTTGTAATTATGGGCCTTTGTATTGTCTGTTAATGGGCCGGATTTCCTAGAGGGAAATCCAGTACCAACAATAGCCCCCCAGCCCATTGATTTCGAGAGGTCGAGGTTAATGGGCGGTGGACGTTCTTGGGAAGACGCGCGTGTCTCGGACGTCGAAAAATCTAATGATTATTCTCGCCTCGTCCGTAGATCTTGTTTTGACTGTCTAGATCGCGAGGAACTGTAGAATCCTAACTGTCTCAATCTTTTTCGTAATTATTTACAAATTTCGAATTGAGCGGTTGGGATTGTGAGATACGAAAGATCCCACGGATCTCGAGCACGAGATAGTTTAAAAGGGGAAGTTACCTAGCACGATTCCCATTACTGCTCGTACTACAAATCGTCAAGGTAACTTCTTCTCCCTCATTATATCCTTTTTTTTGTTTGCCTCTTGCTCATATTCCTTTTGCCGTTGCTCTGAGACTTTCTCCTCCAGAGATTTCGTTTTTCTTCTTTTCTCAAAAGAAATTTCTGATATACCGAACTATCATGGTTCGAAAGAGTACAGCCAGGGCAAGTCCTATTGTGGCGGCGGGACCGGTTGGTCCTCATCCACCATCCAGTCTGACTGTCGACCAAATACGGAAGTTGCGGACGAAGTGCCGGATTCCGTCGGAGGTGGAGATACTTATCCCATCACCGGACATGTCCCCGGAAACTGTCGTCGATGGTCATTGTTGTGCTTCTTATACCTATTTCGATAAATGCGGATTGTTTTTTCCAATCCCTCGTATTATCTCATGGGTTTTAGCTCAGCTCCAACTGGCCTTTCACCAGATGACTCCGAATTTCGTTCGGTATGTCATCGGGCTCGGGGTCAGAGCCGTCGAGGAGGGCATCGACTTCGGGATCGAGGAGCTGATGAGGGTTTGTTCGGTAAAACATAACACTCGTTTTCCCGGAACCTACTACCTCTCTCCTCGCCATGGGAAGATCCTTGACGAGATCCCGACGAGGGATGTGTGGAAGAGTAAATACTTCTACTTCAGGATCAATCACCACTCGGTCGAGGATTTTGATTATTCGGTTATCCCGACAAGATGGGCGGCCAGCGTTGGTTAGCTTATAGGGTTTACTAGTTTCTCTGGTGTCCTTCATTGACATCGAGCTGTTTGCTAATAACCTTTTTGGTTTCTTTGCAGAGGCTCCTGAGTTATTACCTTTGAACCCAAATACATCGAGTTTGATAGCTCGCCCTCGGAGAGGGGATATCCGCTGGTGTAACTTTACGGACCAGCGAATCCGAGCTGCTTTAGGTCCTGCGGCCCGACAACCTCTTTCATACCAACCTCGTCTTTCGCGAGACAAATCACGCCTCCCTCGCCAGCCCACTTCGACTCGAATCTTTCAGGCTCCGCTTCAGATTGTCGAGCGGACCGAAGAGAGTAAGTGTTCTGGTTGGTCTATCCGAGGGTCGTCGCATCATATGCCCTTCGTTTGCTGGGCTGACCCGAATCTGTTTTGTTTGCAGATAGACCTGTTTCGGACGATAGTTCTACCGCAAGCACCCCTTCTCTCGGAAAGATATCGCGAAGATCCAGCAGTCGTCGGAACGGGAAGGATCCCGTTGATCTGGCGAAGAAAATGAAGGCCGGCGACTTGAGCCTTCTTTTTGCCATGGACGAGGGGCCTCCTCCTCCTCCGTCGATCCCTCCTCCAAACCCTGTTCAGGTTTCTCTCCCCAAGGTCGCAGGGTCCGGAGAGGCAAACGTGGGGGTGGAGAATTTACCTCCTCTTTCGATCGGTCAGGAACCGGTTCAGATCCCGTCTGGAGAGCCCGCTTTGCGTACCTCCCGGTCAAATGGTTCGAGGGGATCGAACGGTCGAAGCCGGGGTGTTCCTCCTCCTCCGGCGGCGAAGCGTCAAAGAACCGACGCGGAGGTGAGTTCGAGGAGATCGAACCAGAGTGCTGAGGCGAGACCTGCTTCTTCCGGGTCTTCCGGGTCTTTCAACTGGCGCTTCAGGCACCAGAAGGAATGTCCAATTGCGGATGACCCGAAGGGTGTGGCCTATTTTCTGAGGCATTTTAAGCCTGCAGGTGTTCAGCTCCCGGCTGTTGGGGATATGGCTCTTGGTGAAGTTTACACCGAGATGATGGCAGCTTCTGGGAAGGTAACAATTTCCTTCCTTCGCTTTTTGGTATGTTTTATGCTTAATTCTCGTTTTTCTCGTAGGCCTTGGAGGCTGCGAACAGGTTTGCGGCTAGGGCCGAGCGAGAGCTGCGGGAGATACCGCAGGAGAGTGAGCTCGATACCGTCGAGAAGACGGTCAGGGACCTGAGAGCGCAGTTGCAGGGGGCCTTGGCCCGAGAGGAGGAGTTACGGGAGAAGGTGGACGACCTTGATGCGCAGTTGCGGGGTGCCTTGGCTCAGGTTTCGATCACGGAGGAGGCGAGTCGAACCGCCATCGAGGCAGGTCAGGTTGCGGATGTGCGGGCTGCGCAATGTCAGGGCGATCTGGACAAGGTTCTTGCTGACCGAGAGTTTGACGTTAAGGTGGCGGCCCATGAGGCGAAGAAGGGGCTAAACGGTGAATACCTCAAGATTCTTGAGGAGATCGCGGCGAAGGAGAGCCAGAGGAAAGTCGCCGTGAGCGCTGAGATGAGGCTCCAGGAGGCCTTGGCGAATATTGCGCTTATTTCCGAGTTCGCCTCTGGCGAACTGGACCTGACCAAGGTGGTGATGGACTTGGCCGAGAAGAAGAGATTGGCCACGGAGGAGATGAACGCTGCGGCGGTGTCGGACTTCAGTATCAGCAAGCTTAATTTGCCGGTGATGTCGGACGATTCCGTGATCCTTGCGCGCCCCCTAAACCAGGCGGCTACTCGTCTTGATCAGTATGGGTCGAACCTCCCGACCGTAGTTAGCTCGCGAGTTAGCGATGAGGTCGAGGGTCAACTCTAGGAGGACAGGGTGACCGATGGTTAGACGGAGGATCAAGACGAGGCTTCCTCTCCTTCCAAGCAGTTCTAGTCCTTTTCATTTGTTGCCCCCCAAGAGGGATTTTAATTCAGACTTTTCGTTGCCCGAGGGGGATTTTAATTTCTTTTCAGACTTTTGTTGCCCGAGGGGGATTTTAGATTATAAACTCTGAGGACGTCGTGTCCTCTTCTTCTTTTTATGAACTGCTTTTTAAATCTTTCATGTCTTAGCATAGATTTTTATGTTTTTATGCCTTAACATAAGATTCGAGCCGTTGCGGCGATTCGAACTTCTCCAGGGGAATCGAGCAGATAACTTATTTTGAGTTGCCTCATGTAGTTCTTTGCGAACTTTTAAGTCTCTAACATTCGAGCTCGAGCTCTTTGCCAGGAATAGTCTGAGGCGCGACTACTTCATGATGTAAGATTCAGGCTTAATCGCTGAATTGAAAAGAGAAGTATTAAGTATGAAAACGAATCGAAGTAAACTTACAAAGATCCGACTTGGAGTGTGTAGAGGTTGCATGCTTGAATAGCTGTCTTGACCTCGTTATTTTGCTTGAGGGGTGGGGTAGCCCCCCGATTCTTTTAATCCGTATAAGGTTTAGAAGAATTGTATTTTTGGAAAGATCGTTCTGGATTTCTTTCTTTGGGACGATCATTTCAGTTCGTTCGAATCGGGAGGACCGTTTCAGGTCGCTTGTTTTGGGACGATCATTTCAGTTCGTTTGGTTTGGAGGGACCGTTTTAGGCCGCTTTGCTTGAAGGGATAATTTCATATCACTTTGACTTTGGGAGAGGCCATTTCGGGTCGCTCGAAAAGGGATAATTTCATATTGTTTGATTTGCAGGAGGCCGTTTGAGGTCTCTTGGAAGGGATAATTTCATATCGCTTGCTTTAGGAGAGATAATTTCATATCGCTTTAGCTTTGGGAGAGGCCATTTCAGGTCGCTCGGAAGGGATAATTTCATATCGTTTTGTTTTTAGAAGGGATAATTTCATATCGCTTGATTTTGAAGAGATAATTTCATATCGCTTAATTTTGAAGAGATAATTTCATATCTCTTTAGTTTCTGGAAGAGATAATTTCATATCGCTTTGCACAACGTAACGGCTCTAACTTTTGCGACGGGAAGAGACGTTTGATTGGGAGACTTATTTTGATTTCACAAAGATAAGCTAGTAGGACTTCGCTTGAAGTTATTGAGCTCGGTAAGAGCTTTGTGTTTGGGGGGCGGCTGCGCTCGAAGTCGAGCTGCCTACGTACCCTTTTTTAAGGGGATCAAGCCATTTCGTAGTTCGATTATGTTGATGTACTCCTAGTTGAAATACTTTTTGAGGTTGATGATGTTCCAAGGTCGTAGTTCAGGTTTCTGGGTTTCTACCGATTTAAGTCGGTAGACCCCGTCCTTCACGACGTCGGTGACCTGGTAAGGACCTTCCCACTTTGCTCCTAATTTTCCAGTGTGTTCTTCCTTTTTATGGTCGAACACTTTCCGCAAGACGAGCTCTCCTACTTGAAACCTTCGAGTTTTGATTCGGGAATCATAGTAGCGAGCTGCGGCTTGTTGGTAATTCTGGAGTCGAGCTAATGCGAGGTTCCTTCTTTCGTCGACGAGGTCGAGCTCGTCAGTTATCATCTTGTTATTAAGTTCCTCTTGTCGTGGGCATTCTTCCTTGCGAATGCTTGACACGAGAATTTCGGCTGGTACTACCGCCTCGATTCCGTAAGCCAGCGAGAAGGGAGTCTCGCCAGTGGATTTGCGGGGGGTAGTCCGGTAGGCCCATAGTACGGCTGGGAGTTCGTCACTCCAGGTTGTTTTGCACTCGTTGAGCCTTTTCTTGAGACCGTTCATAATCGCTTTGTTAGCTGCTTCTGCTAGCCCGTTCCCTTGGGGGTAGCGTGGCGTCGAGTAAGTCAGCTTTATGTCCCAAGTTCTGCAGAACTCTTTGAATGTGTTTGATATGAACTGAGATCCGTTATCGGTGACGATCTCGTGGGGTAGTCCATGTCGGCAAACGATGTTTCGCCAGACGAACTCCTTAACGTGAACGTCCTTAACTTTCTGGTATGACTCTGCTTCAATCCACTTGGTGAAGTAGTCCGTCATCACCAATAGGTGTGTAGCTTTCTTTTTACCGGATGCGACTAGCGGTCCCAAAATATCCATTCTCCATCGCATGAATGGATATGGAGATGAGATAGAGGAGAGTTTCTCCGACGCTTGGTGGATAATTGGAGCATGCTTTTGGCATTTGTCGCACTTGTTAGAGAAGGACTCGCATTCGGTGGCCATTGTCGGCCAGTAGTAACCTTGCCTCTTGATTCGCACGGCCAATGCTCGTCCCCCGGAATGGCTTCCGCAGGATTTGTCATGCGTCTGTGTGATCACGGCTAGGGCTTTCTTTTTGTCTAGGCATTTGAGGTAAGGTCCGGAGAGGCTCCTTTTAAAGAGTTCTCCTTGCGTGATACAGTACCTTGCGCTATGTGCCTTAAGTTTCCGCGCCTCCCATTTGTCGTCGGGAACTTCGCCATTTGTGATGTATCGAATGATCGGAGTCCTCCAATCTTCGTTGTCGTTAGGCTCAGGTCCCTGACTAGTGGATGCGGTTTGAAATGGTCCGTCGGGGACGTTCGCGACGTACACGGCGTTTCTAGGATCGAGATCATCATCGATCTCGATGATGTCGCTACTGGTGCCCCCAGGACATTCTTTGTGATTGACATCGTTCTTCGCAGCGGGCCCGTCCTCTTTCAAGGACAAGTGATGCGGTCATCAGAACCAGACTAGACCAGGTGCTCGCTGACTCAATCGCTAGCTCAACCTTTACTTCAGTCACTACGTCAGTCAGCACGCTGACTAACTCAACCACTACGTCAGTCAGCGCAACCAGACCCGATGGAGACCAACATTCAGAAAATGAAGCACTCCGACCTATCCAGAAGGAACCAATCAACAAATCCAATTTTTCTGGATTCCCAACTCATAAGAGGACCAGGGAGAATTGGATTCGAACCAAAAGGAGTAATGGTTTGAAAGATATTCAACTTCCAAATCAGGAGATGCTACACTTGCCTTATTTGGAAGATCATGAGTTCAAATATTTCCAAACTCGAACTTGGCGCCCAGGAGGATTATTACTACCTCTAGAAGGACTCTACAACACCTTCAGAAGCACCAGCCCACACAGGATCAGGCGGATCCCATTGGAACATAAACCAACTCAACCGGAGCTATTTATGGAAGCTATGAAGACCAATTGGTTTACCACCTCTCAAACCAAGACTTGGCGACCAGGAGACATTTACCACGAGGCCAAGAAGATAGAAGACATCCACAAATCAGCCAGAATTCTCAGAATCAATTGGAGGTTCAGCTTGTTCAACTTTCCTTATTCAGACACAAGCACATTCAAGGAGAAGATCATCCAACGGCTCCTTTCCAAGAATGAGAGCTGCGAATTCTTTGCCTGTCAAGATGTTCCAGAGATCCTAACATATCCTTTAAAGCCATCCAGATACAAAGAAAGCATCCAAGCCATTGAAGCCTTGCCATATTCAGCCTAACGGCTAGTTTTTCATTAAGTTTCGATTTCTTTCTTGTTCAAGGTCAATATGACCGTTTGTAAAGAGCCTATAAAGGCATAGTTTAGCTTACTGTATTATTCACCCTTTCAATCAACTAAGTTTATACAAAAGAATTCGTTTTCTTCTTTTCAAAGAGTGTCTTTGAAGTTCTTGTCTTAAGATTCATTTGAGTGATTCATTTGTCTCTGAAGATTATTGGATTAACTTGTTTGTGTGATTCAAATAAGTTGTTCAACCACAGATTGAGAGAGTCAATCAGCCCATCGAACAAGTGAGTTGTTCATCACCATCCATTCATTCCACCCATCTCGGTCAAGTAAGAGAGCTTTTAAGCCAGTGCTTGTCCTCCATCAATCCATCGCTCAAGCTTCCGCTCCGGGGCTACATCATCTGGTATCAGAGCCGAAAGGTTCTAAAATCAGGTGTATCCTATCCTTTACCTTTCGGTTATTGCATTTAGTTTTTGTTTTCATTTCATCTTAAATAAAATAAAAACATAAAAATTGTTTGTTTCTTCATATTACTTAGTTTCTGATTTTTGTTTGCATATTTTATATATTAAAAAAAAATCGTTTGCTATTTGATATTTCAAGTTTAGTTTCAAAAGTTCAAAAAAAAAAAAGGTTTTCTATTATTTGATTTGAATTCCTTTAAACCAAAATTCCAAAAAAAAGTGTTATTTCCATATTAGTTCTTTGTGTTATTTCGAAATTTGAAAAAAAAAAAGTTACATTTAAGTTTTTGTGTCACAAATCCTTGTTTCCATAATTTGCAAAATTGTGTGGTGTTTTTAAAAAAAGTGGAAAGTTTACAAAAAAAAAGAGAGAAGGTTTTCACTTTTTATTCAAAAAAACGACTTCGAACCCATTGATATTCTTCTAGCTTGAATTGTTTCAGGAACTAACTCAAGACATGGGAGAGAGAGCAGCTACTGATCAGATCACCATGAATCAGCTTCTTGAAGTTTTGAGAGGCATGGATGAGCATCTGACCCAGCTAGAGAAGTCCCATCCTACACAACAACAAGAAGAGAATGGACTTGGGAATGCACCGGGAGCTACTTATGTGGAGCCTAAACCACCAGACCAACCTTGGAGAACAAGGACGACAAAGTCACATCCACCAAGGGCTTCCCAACGAAAATCAGGGAGTGACTCAAGCCGTGCAACATTCAAAGCCACCTACAAGTCAAAAGTCAGGTTAATTTGGGATGATGGATATTATTATTATGGACCTGAATTCTTTGTATATTCAGGAGGTAAAGCAAGCTATATAGATTGGGAAAGCAACATGGAAGAGTACTTTAGCTACTATTGTGTTCCTGATGAAGAGCGACTCCATATAGCACTTGGACAACTCACCCAAGAGGCTCTAAGATGGTGGAACAAGGAAGAGTATGAGAGATGGTACTACAAGGAGCCAAAGATCAGAACATGGGATGACTTAAAGTTGAGCATGTGGGAGAAGTATTGTTCACAGAACAAAACTACTTATCCACCGAAGAGATCATCAACTCCTAAACTTGTGCAAGATTCCAATACCTCTCAAACAAAGTATCAAGGTAAGTTCTCTGTCTCTAAGAATACCTTAGAACTAATGTGTTGTAAGTGTAAGAGCAGGGATCATGTTGCTAAGGACTGTCCAAGAAAGAGGACCACAACGTCAAATGGTGAAAAGCTAGTACCACAAGAGGCCAAAGGAGGAGAAGAGCAACCAGCATCCTCTAAACCATTTAATGAGTTTCCCACCTTCAGATTTGCACCAGTAGAACACACTCACGAAATCCTGAAGGAGAAGCAAGAGCAGAAGCAGAGCCACAAAGCTTCACCCAATGCCACCGGATCCAGCTTTGATGCCTCACTCAAGCTCCTAGACATGCCAACACAAGGTAAGTGTTCTAACCTTGTAAATTCCAAAGAGCCAACCTGTTATAGGTGCCATAAAAGAGGGCATTTTGCTGCAAATTGTCCATCTAAGAAGTTGTTCAAAGATATAACATCAGAGTTGAAATTGGAAGTAACTAACACAAATGATAATTTTGTGCAATCTGATATATTAATTTCTAATTCAAGACTCATGCACTTGTCTTTGCCAAAGAGTTTTGATGCAGGAATAAGACAAGGAGAATGGCATATAAGCAAAGGTGAAGAAAATCAATTCTTACACCTTACTTGTTCAAAGGAGGCCGAGAAAGAGGAAACCAAGCAAGACAACAACAGAAGAGTGCAAGCAAACAAGGTGAATTCTGAACTTAAAGTGAATAAACTTGTTTGTCAAACCACTATTATGATGCACTTGTCTCTGGACCAAAAGGTTCATGAAAGTTTAGGTGCCAAAGAAGAAGTGGAGCAACACCAATGTCATGATATACAAACAAGTAAAGGACAAGAGTACATTCAAGGTACCGTCATGACTGTTGTACCAAGACATGAGCGAGACAAGGTAAGTCAATATCTCACTCAAAATGTTCATATTGATTCCAAGGATATGATAATGCATTTGTCTTGTCCAAAAGAACTTGAGAAAGGTATAGGTCATGGAGTCAAGTTACGGGCAGAACCATCAATACAAAGGAATCAAGATGAAGAAGATCATGGAGCTTCAACCAATGATGAACTAGAGCATAAAACCTCTAGTAGTACATGCGTCAGGAGAGATGCGGCTTTGAACCAGCTTGTCGCATCCATAATGGTAAGCTCCAACCTTGTGCAACATGTTTTTAAAGTCTCAAACTCAGATATAATCCACTTGCTCTTTTCCTTAAGAGTTGACTTAGGTACAGGTCTGATAAAGATCAAGAAGCCAAAGGCAGAAGGAGTCTTGAAAGAGAGACCAAAACCGAGTCATGTTTCCACACATGAGCCACAAGCAAATAAAATGCTTGACGTATATCATGATTCAACCAAACATGAGGTTATTTATGAACTTGGAATGAGTATTCTTGATTATCAATCCACTGGTATAATGCACTTGTTTCTTGAGTCAAATGTTGAGACAGGGATTAGATCTAAAGATAAGGCCAAATGGGAGACCAAGGAAGAGCCACCAGACCAAAGCAAGGACACTACATCAAATAACATTGTGAGTCTTTCCTTAATCCACTTCATTTCCCATGACTCAACAACTGTGTTAAAGGATTTGTTAAGCTTGCAAGAAAATGAGATATCACTAGTACATGAAGATGAATCTAAGGAAAATGATTCAAACTGTTATTTATGTGATAAGAAGCCCATAATGCACTTGTTTCTTTGTCAAAGGGTTGAGAATATTTCAGGTCTTAAAGAGAGCAGAAGCAAGATAAGCAAAGGAGGCGTCACACCAGCTCTAAGAAGAGGAGTATCGCTATCCTATCTACTCAAAGAAGAACCACCGGATACTCAACCACTACATCAGAATCAAAATGATTCCCAAGGTAATCTTCTAAACCCTCATTCACTTCACTGGACTAACTTGACTTATCTATGTGCAGGTTATCAAGTTTTGAGGTCAAAACTTCTTGAAGAGGGTGGGTATGATGCGGTCATCAGAACCAGACTAGACCAGGTGCTCGCTGACTCAATCGCTAGCTCAACCACTACATCAGTCACTACGTCAGTCAGCACGCTGACTAACTCAACCACTACGTCAGTCAGCGCAACCAGACCCGATGGAGACCAACATTCAGAAAATGAAGCACTCCGACCTATCCAGAAGGAACCAATCAACAAATCCAATTTTTCTGGATTCCCAACTCATAAGAGGACCAGGGAGAATTGGATTCGAACCAAAAGGAGTAATGGTTTGAAAGATATTCAACTTCCAAATCAGGAGATGCTACACTTGCCTTATTTGGAAGATCATGAGTTCAAATATTGCCAAACTCGAACTTGGCGCCCAGGAGGCTTATTACTACCTCTAGAAGGACTCTACAACACCTTCAGAAGCACCAGCCCACACAGGATCAGGCGGATCCCATTGGAACATAAACCAACTCAACCGGAGCTATTTATTGAAGCTATGAAGACCAATTGGTTTACCACCTCTCAAACCAAGATTTGGCAACCAGGAGACATTTACCACGAGGCCAAGAAGATAGAAGACATCCACAAATCAGCCAGAATGCTCAGAATCAATTGGAGGTTCAGCTTGTTCAACTTTCCTTATTCAGACACAAGCACATTCAAGGAGAAGATCATCCAACGGCTCCTTTCCAGGAATGAGAGCTGCGAATTCTTTGCCTGTCAAGATGTTCCAGAGATCCTAACATATCCTTTAAAGCCATCCTGATACAAAGAAAGCATCCAAGCCATTGAAGCCTTGCCATATTCAGCCTAACGGCTAGTTTTTCATTAAGTTTCGATTTCTTTCTTGTTCAAGGTCAATATGTGATATACCATGGATTTTATGGCTTTTAAGCATGGTATATGTGTTATTTATCGAGTCTTTTACTATGTTTTAGAGTCTTTTCAGGTGTTTATTAGATACAAACACATTTGGAGCATATTTGGTGATTTAGACACTTTCTGGAGCTAATTGGAGTATTTGGCCGAGAGATAGAGTTCACTGTCCGAAACAGAGAAAGGTGTCGATCGTTGCATTCCTAGCATCGATCGATGCACCAGCGAGATGGGCCAAAAGACGGTTTAATAAAGAATGATGAAACTGCAGTCCTGCCCAGAAGTTCCTAATATTTACAAAGAAGCCCCAAAATGTGTTTGAGGATTATAATTAGGTTTTACAGCCACTTGTTAGGCTAAGCTTTTCTGACGTTAAGTTTTACTCAGAGAGAGTTGAGGGGCTGATCCTGATCTCGAAAGAGACTTGATTTTGAACCCCAGTTCTTATTTGATTATATGATATTTGGTTTTCTACTTGAGATGTTTTCTGTCTCGATGAATATGTCTGAGTAGTTCACCTGTTAGGTTGAAGGATTCTCATCAAGGATTTCAGAGAATTATAGTTTAATTAATTAATAGGGATTCATATCTGCTAGTTCTTTATCTAAGTTGTTCTTAATGCTTAATCTGGAGTAGCTAATCAGAATTATGATGTTAGGTTGATTAATGCAGCGGAAGTTGGTTAATTTAACTAGAAAGAATTTAGATAAGCAATTAAACTGTTCGCAAACGGAAGTTTGGTTCAGGTTAATTGTGAACATATCAAACTTGGAATTAATGCTAGTTTAATCTGTTAGTTCTCGCAAACGGAAGTTTGGTTTGCTGCACTTAGACTTAGAGAATTATCACAAAGGAATTTGGTTAATTCTATATCCGTGTTTTGAGTTCTAGAATGGTAATTGATTAGATCCTGATTGATTAATTGCTTGCGTTCCTGATTTCCTGAGAACTCCTGAAACTTAACGCTTTGCCCTCTTGCTTACAAACTCACTTGATTCGCTTTCGCTTACTGCTTTCACATCTGCTTCGCTTAATTAAATCTGAATTACTAATAATCTATTGTGTGACTGAGAGTCCTTGTGGGATTCGATACCTTATATACTACGATTGCATTAACTGTGCACTTGCAGTAGAATAGGGAAAACTATACAACCTATCAAGTTTTTGGCGCCGTTGCCGGGGACTCTTTGAGTTCACCGATAGATTTAGTACTAGGATTTAGACTAAGCATTCTTTTTAATTTTCTTGTTTACTCACGTTTTTGATTTTTGGGATTTGCAGGGATTCGCACAGCATCGATCGTTGCTCACCTTGCAACGATCGGCACTAGGCGAAGACAGCGATGCTGAGACATTCAATAGGTTCCGCGCCATGGAACCTGTGATTTTGATTCGCGGTGAAAACGGCGTTCTACGAGACCAAGAGGGTCACATATGCAACGCAAAAGGTCAGAAAATAGATGGGGAAGGAAACCCCATCTTACCAGATTACCATGTATTGGTTGGGCAAGTAGCTGAGATGCAAAATAAGATAGACGAAATCCACAACATCTTACTTAGGGAGAGACAGTTCCGAGCAGAGGCAGAAACTGATAAGTTTGCAGAGGTACGCTACATGGCTGGAGCCGACTCTTATGGACATACCTTGGAACATCAGCAGAGACAGGGTTCTAGGCACACTCAAGGATCAAGAGACCATAATTATACTTCCCATCTGGCATCTCCTACACAAAGGAGCAAACTAGAGATGATGTTAGAGCAATCAATTGAAAGACAACAGCAGAACACAGCTTCTTTCAGCTCGAAGCTAGAGAACCTATACACTAATTTGAATGAGAAATTTGAATCCTTGAGCATTCGTATGAAGCAGCTGGACACACAGATGGATCAAGTTCCAAGTTCTACCCCAACAAAGGATTCTCAAGAAGCTCATGACAGCAACATTCTCACTCAGGATAACACACAGATGGATCATGGATCATGTCTAGCAGTTAAGGCTGTGGAATTTGTGGAAGACAGAGGGGGATTTGATGTTGAATTACCTGAGCTCGAAAGCTTCGATGCACCTGACCCAACAGAGATTGACATGGATCTTTTGACTTGGATAGTCCAGATTGAAGCGGGACCAAGCCAAGAAGAGAAATTTGAATCTGAGATAGCTGGAATGGACCGAGAAGCAGATAAACCCGAGACTGTAGTTGAAACCCGAGTTGAGACGACAGCATCGATCGTTGCATCACACGCACCGATCGTTGCACCCCGAAAGGAACCAGTTTCGCCCATATCTCGAGAACCTGCTAAGGAAAAAGCCTACAAACCTCCGATACCATTCCCGAAAGCTCCCGTTAAATCTACAAATGTGGTTCAGTGCACATTGGTGGTTGACAAGAAGATGGTGGTTCCACAAGAGCCTATTCTAGCTTCTTCAAGGCCTAAAACTACGCATAAACGAAAAGCCCCGAACATCAAAACTTTGCCAAAGGTAAAGCATAAATCCTCTAAGTTTAAACCTTCTGACTCCACTATTTTGAATGCAGGAAAGAGCGTTGAAACACCCAAGTGTCAATCCCACCCTACATTCATCCCGACATTTCTTGGACGACATCATGCTGCTACTGCTTACACACCACCATGGATGATAAGGCATTCACAGAGACACTCAAAGGCTCTGTTGAAACCTCCATAAGTTTGACCTCTTTCCAAAAGTCAAGCTAATGACTTAAAACAAGCGCTGAGTGGGAGGCAACCCACTGTTAGGTTTAATTATTTTTCTTTCTCATTTTTGGTGTTTTTCTTAGGATTTAACGTTTTTAGTTGTTTTTGTTAGTTATTAGATACAGAACACAAGTCTGGAGATGTGTGACGATCGTTGCTCTAAACCGGAATCAATCTGGTTCAACAAGCATCGATCGTTGCCCCTAAAGCAACGATCGTTGCACCCACGACCAGGTAAGTTACCTTAAACCCTCTTTTCTTTCCTTCTTCTCCATTTCTTTTGGTCGCCACACCGAGAACCTCCACCCAAAATCATCATTTTCTTCATCAAATTTCTTGTTTCCGAGTGCTATTTACTTATTTTTACGCTCCCAATCCACTTCTCCCACTCTTCTCTCACGAAATCAAGGTAATGCACTTCGATTTTCGGATTTTCGGATTCAATTTTTAGGGTTTTAAGAATTGGGAATTTTGGCTGAAATTGATGAATGCACGTTAAAATGGATATGATTTAGGTTGTTAGATGATATATTGTTGCCGATTGTGTGATTGATTGCATGACTTGGAACGAATTTTGTTGACTGTTGATTGCGGCCAGAATCGCCCTGTAACGATCGCTGCCTTTGAGCAACGGTCGTTACTCGACGATTCTGGGGAAATGTTCGATTACACGGAATCGCCCTGCAACGATCGCTGCCTTAGTGCAACGGTCGTTGCACGACGATTCAACAGAGAGTTGCCGAGACTAATTTGTTCAAATTTTCTGTTTTGCAGATGGCAACCCAGAATCAACCCCGCAAGAAACGAGCACAAGCCGCAAGCGCCTCACGACAATACATTCCGCCACCGGAATGGTTGCACAGGGATTCTGATCCTCCACAGCCGTATCATTTGGTTAACGCGACCATAGGACAACCATGGCCAAGGCCAGAGAAACTTCTGATTGAGTTTGATCGCGTCTGGGGTGGTTCTATTAAGAGGATGCTCGGTACGGACGATTTCACAGAGAGGCCGCTACACGAGTACTGGGACGAATACGACACGTTGTTGTATAACGGTTGGTGTGGTATGGAGATAGCGCCAACCAAATTCGTTGATTACTCAACCTGCAAGAGTCTCGGCATAGACACGCAGGTTATGGAGCTGTGCAGAGGCATTGGTCTGGGGACAATGCCGATGCAGCCTTACGATCTATACCCAGAGCTGGTGAGACAGTTGCTTGCCACATGCAGGGTTGTCTACCCGAACCCGGACAGCATAGATGCTCGAGGAGGCACATTCACTTTCATGTGTCTCGGCGCCAGGTATCGAGTACCCCTTCTTGATATCTGTAGGATTTATGGGTTTAGCATTGAGCAGCCACACACCGACATGACCCTTCCATGGGAACCAGCAGAGGCAGTGCAGTTCTGGCAGTACATTGGTGGTGGACGGTATCACTCACGGACTACGCCTGTTATTCAGGTTAGACATCCGGTTCTCAGGTATGTCTTGCGTATCTTGGGACGCACTCTATTGTGCAAACATGAGGCCAACAAGATGCGCAAGAACGAGTTGGAGTTCCTATTTAGAGGACTGACAGAGCAGTTCAGGAGTACGGATGTGCGGAACTCGGCTAGGAAAGTCAACCTGGGAGCCGTATTTGCTCATCATCTTTGCGAGCTGCAGAAGAAGCCTTATGAAGGCGCGCGCAAGGAGACAGTAGGGAGTCTTCTCACTCCTATTTTCAGACACTGCGGGATCCCTATGAGGGATACAGAGTGCGTTACCGAGCGCGAGTTTTTGGATCTCAGTCACTTGCAGAGTGCTACGTGGCTGAAGGAGGGACGAGTGTGGGTTTATTACGACCCTGAGGATACACAGTATGGTATTGATCTTCCTGCTGCTAGGTTGACTCAGATTGATACCATTGATGCTTTGAGCTTCCGCCCTCCTGCCAGAGATCGACGCGCAGTGCCTACTATGGCTCATCCGCTGGGAGAGCCTTCTACGAGAGCTTCGTCCTCCTCTGCTCCTGCGCCAGCGCCTGCCCCAGCCGACGATGTGGGTCCCTTTCCAGAGCCTGTGATGCCTTACGGTGCATACTCTGAGGCAGAGTGGAGAGAGAGATCAGATGGTATGTTTCGAGTTTTTTAGAACTTCATGCGTACTTGCAGCTGCAGGAGGCCACCACAGGTTCAGCAGCCAGTACCCGCTTCTCGACGCAGACGACGATCCCCGACTCCTCCTCCCTCGACTGACACTGATCCCGCACCCGATGACGATGCACTGTATGGAGGGATAGACGATGAGAGCGAGTGAGAGTAGTCTCCATATTTTCGGTTCTGTATTCTGACTTTTTATCTTTTCTTGCACTTTTGTTTTTCATTTATTTTTAGGACTCTACTATGTTTGGATGATTTGTACTTTGTTCGGTACATCTTTTGCTTCGATTTTACTATGTTTCTAGTGTTTTCAGCTTGCAGGTTTTTAAAAAATTGACATAAACCGACGGACTAACCTGCTAACTAGCTGTCTGATCCGATATGCGCATTGCAACGATCGTTGCTGCTTTGAGCAACGATCGACACTCAACGAAAAATCGCCAAGTAACGGTCGATGCACTTAGTGCAACGATCGATGCTTGTGCGACAGAGGTAAAAACCCGACAGAACTCAAACATCCATTAACAATTTTTCTTTCTTTTTACCGATCTTTGGCTGGACACTACTGGGGACAGTGTGTCTTAAGTGTGGGGGAGGTGCTACTGACTTTTGTTTTCTGTTTTCTTAAGAGTCTGTCCGTTTTTCAAAAAATTTTGTTTTATTGAGTCAAAATTGTTTAAGTAAGAAACTATGATTTTCTGAGAAGATTTACAAGACTTGCAGGAACTTAAGTAACCATTGGGATGAAGTTGCAGGAACTATCTATGACTATTAGAAACCCCCATCACAGATCAACCTACTGGGAACACCCACATCACTTCAGGTATCAGAGGATCCTTTACTGACTTCAACCTTAATACTGACTTAGAATTTCTCACCTAAGGGCTTGGTATGCTTTATGTCGGATTCCCTGTTAGTTCTGACACAGCCTGTAAACCTGTCCTATTTAGTTCCCTTCTCCCTTTCTAAAAAGTAAAAAAAAAAATAATAATAATAAACTGAGGATGAGTTAGTAACTCCGAAGTGGTCATGGGAATAGTAGCAAACACTATTATCTCTCATGTGATCCATGGAATGTGTCCAAAGTACACCCCATAACGGGAAGAACACTGATAAAAAAAATAAAATGATACCCAGTGGGGAAAAATCAGTTGTTAAAGAAGGGAAAGAGAAGAAAAGGACTAGAGAAAGATAGTATGGTGGTCTAGAGCTGATAAGGTAAGAATCCATGTGCCTTTAGATCGATACTCCTTAGGTGAGACCGCACTTAAATACTTGCAGAAGTCAGTAGGGAGAATTTGAATGCTTGAATGTGATTGTGGAGTTTACCTAGGACAGTTGCTAAGTGTGGGGGAAGTACATTGTGGTCTTGATATCCTGTGATTGATTCTTGCAGTGGTTTACTAAGGGGAATCTGAGTATTGTAGCTTCTAGGATGAAATGAGTTTTTGAAGAGTTTTCAAACCTCTTGACTACATTTAGTTATTTGTCTTGCTTGAGGACAAGCAAGAGCTAAGTGTGGGGGAGTTGATATACCATGGATTTTATGGCTTTTAAGCATGGTATATGTGTTATTTATCGAGTCTTTTACTATGTTTTAGAGTCTTTTCAGGTGTTTATTAGGTACAAACACATTTGGAGCATATTTGGTGATTTAGACACTTTCTGGAGCTAATTGGAGTATTTGGCCGAGAGATAGAGTTCACTGTCCGAAACAGAGAAAGGTGTCGATCGTTGCATTCCTAGCATCGATCGATGCACCAACGAGATGGGCCAAAAGACGGTTTAATAAAGAATGATGAAACTGCAGTCCTGCCCAGAAGTTCCTAATATTTACAAAGAAGCCCCAAAACGTGTTTGAGGATTATAATTAGGTTTTACAGCCACTTGTTAGGCTAAGCTTTTCTGACGTTAAGTTTTACTCAGAGAGAGTTGAGGGGCTGATCCTGATCTCGAAAGAGACTTGATTTTGAACCCCAGTTCTTATTTGATTATATGATATTTGGTTTTCTACTTGAGATGTTTTCTGTCTCGATGAATATGTCTGAGTAGTTCACCTGTTAGGTTGAAGGATTCTCATCAAGGATTTCAGAGAATTATAGTTTAATTAATTAATAGGGATTCATATCTGCTAGTTCTTTATCTAAGTTGTTCTTAATGCTTAATCTGGAGTAGCTAATCAGAATTATGATGTTAGGTTGATTAATGCAGCGGAAGTTGGTTAATTTAACTAGAAAGAATTTAGATAAGCAATTAAACTGTTCGCAAACGGAAGTTTGGTTCAGGTTAATTGTGAACATATCAAACTTGGAATTAATGCTAGTTTAATCTGTTAGTTC
Source organism: Orychophragmus violaceus (assembly GCA_030180135.1). Taxonomy (NCBI): domain Eukaryota; kingdom Viridiplantae; phylum Streptophyta; class Magnoliopsida; order Brassicales; family Brassicaceae; genus Orychophragmus; species Orychophragmus violaceus. The sequence continues at coordinate 34,476,611 of CM058235.1, forward strand.
TCGCAAACGGAAGTTTGGTTTGCTGCACTTAGACTTAGAGAATTATCACAAAGGAATTTGGTTAATTCTATATCCGTGTTTTGAGTTCTAGAATGGTAATTGATTAGATCCTGATTGATTAATTGCTTGCGTTCCTGATTTCCTGAGAACTCCTGAAACTTAACGCTTTGCCCTCTTGCTTACAAACTCACTTGATTCGCTTTCGCTTACTGCTTTCACATCTGCTTCGCTTAATTAAATCTGAATTACTAATAATCTATTGTGTGACTGAGAGTCCTTGTGGGATTCGATACCTTATATACTACGATTGCATTAATTGTGCACTTGCAGTAGAATAGGGAAAACTATACAACCTATCAATATGACCGTTTGTAAAGAGCCTATAAAGGCATAGTTTAGCTTACTGTATTATTCACCCTTTCAATCAACTAAGTTTATACAAAAGAATTTGTTTTCTTCTTTTCAAAGAGTGTCTTTGAAGTTCTTGTCTTAAGATTCATTTGAGTGATTCATTTGTCTCTGAAGATTATTGGATTAACTTGTTTGTGTGATTCAAATAAGTTGTTCAACCACAGATTGAGAGAGTCAATCAGCCCATCGAACAAGTGAGTTTTTCATCACCATCCATTCATTCCACCCATCTCGGTCAAGTAAGAGAGCTTTTAAGCCAGTGCTTGTCCTCCATCAATCCATCGCTCAAGCTTCCGCTCCGGGGCTACATCAACAAGGCTTTGAGGGCTATGTCGATGCTTGGTTTTTCTATCCCTTCGACTGGTATGATCCTTTTGAGGTTAGGATCTGATGTCGATGCTAATTCGGCTAGGGCATCGGCTGCAGTGTTTTCCCCTCGTGGGATTCGTGTTAGATCAAAGAACTCGATCTGTTCGGCCAGTGTGTGGACTACCCGTAGGTATGCTTCCATCCGTTCGTCTTTGGCCTCGTAGTCGCCATGGTATTGGCTCGTGACTAGTTGGGAATCGCTGAAGGCATTTACTTCCCGGGCTCCTATTGCTATCGCAAGTCTAAGCCCGGCTATTAGTGCCTCATATTCTGCTTCGTTATTTGATGCGGCGAAGCCCAGTCTGAACGATTGTTCTAGTACTTCGCCGGTTGGGGAGACTAGTTTTACTCCGACCCCGGATCCTTGCCTCGAGGTGTTGGAATTGTGTCCAGCAATCTCTGTACTGTCTCTATAACGTAAGAGTATGTCAGTGATCAGACATAAGTCATACAATGCTGGGGGTCATGATGGCTTGCTAGAGTCCGCTCATGATCTATAAGTCTTGGACTTATTGCCTTTATTGTATGATCCCATATGGGTCACACGCTTAAGCTAGCAGGAAATAATGTTGAAAGGCATAGCAGAAGTACGACAAAAGTACTAGGCATTTGTCGTACTAAGAGAGAATGAATAATGGGTCTGATTAAATGTGATTTAATCAGATTGGGCCCAAAAGCCCAAAAGGGAAAGAGAAGGCTTTTAATGTCTAAAAGCCAAGTCTCCTCTCCCAAAAAAACCCTAAGCCTCCGAGCCGCGTCTCTCTCCTCTCTCTGCGCCCCATCTCAGCTCGGTCTAGCAACCAGTTTCCTGTGATTGCGTGTGTGAGCCTTTGGAGGATCCATCTCTCGGTGTATCTCCCTGATCATTGACCTGTTCATCAATTCCGCTGCAAACAAACAGGTAAAAGGTGAGATCATATGTTTCTAAATAAGAACACCTAGATCTAATGCATGTTTAGGTTGATATCAATATGAGAATTGAATCAGGATCAACCAAAACTTCCAACAGTGGTATCAGAGCCATTGGTTCTTAGGTTTCTTGTTTTAGATTCATTGTTTAGGTTGTTTAATCTGCTTAGAATTGTTTTTGAATCAATTACTGATAAGATAAAACGATTAAGAATCAGAATTGAACTCTAAACACACAAGAGAAATCGCAAACCGAGCTATATGACTCGGGTTTGTCGATCGGCCAAGGAAGAGATCGACCGGCTTGGCCGGATCGATCGCGCGGCCGAGAGCTAGGCCGGCCGGATGAGCGATCGCGAGAGATGGGCCGATCGGTTGTACCGATCGCATCTCGTCCGATCGTCCGATCGCGTCGTCCCGGCTGTACCGTCCGAGCATCCCGATCGCGTCCCGAGCTGCGCATGAGTCTCGATCTTGGATCGTTGACGGCTTGCGGCTAGGGTTTGGTTACGTGAAGATCACGGCTAGGTCGTGATCGGTTCACGTGATCAAATCGGTTCGGTTCGGTTTAAGATTTAATTAAAATTGATTCGTTCTGGTTTAATAAACAGATTTAATAATTTTATTAAATCTGGTTAAACCGGAATAAGAAATCCAATGTCGAAAGAAATATTGGATTTAGTGCCTAAACCAGGAATTTCTAATTTGACTTGGTTGGACCAAGTAAATTGAGAAATTCCGGTTTAGTAAATAACCGGTTGACAATTGTGGTCATCGTAGTAATTGAAACTTGGTTAGACCAGTTTTAATGAACCAGACCGGTTATGTCAATTAATTGGACAATTGGGTCATGTCTTGGACATGGACCAATTCTTGGGCCTCGGGCCAAGAAGTTAAAACAATTGGGCCATTAATTGAGTCATTCTTCAGATTTAAATTTAAAACTTATTTTATAAAATAAAATTATGAAATTCGATTTTAAATTTTATAAAGTTCCGAAATTTCGAAATTAGAAAGTTTCCAAAATTAGAAGTTTCTGAATTTGCGGGTTTTGGATTTTAAAGAAGTTTCTAAAGTTAGAAAGTTTCCGGTTTTAGAAAGTTTCCAATTTTAGAAAGTTTCCAAAAATAGTAGGTTTCCATAAATAAAAAGTTTCCCGAAATAGTAATCTTCTATTTTGGGAATGATTTTAATAAACCTACGAACCTCAAATAATATCAAGCGTTGGATGTCTTGTCCAGGCTATGTCAGCTGTCAAAGCCCATTCAATTGCATTCATGGCCTTACAGTGTGAGGATGTCTGCTTTTGCGTGGGTAAGACGGTTTGTGATTCATAAATGTCATTGGGAGTCCCAGACATTAATGATTACATGACTGTATAGTCCGGTTTTCTTGACTAGGCCATCGGGAGTCCCGGGCCTTGAGACATCAGAGTGGATTGGGCCTCGGGCCCAGATTCACAACCAAGAGTTATATCACGGATATAATTAGCCGATATAGGGCTTACCGATATAAGCTAAGGTTGGGTGACGGCCAGTGGCCCACTTTAATCTTAGTTATATGTGGATCTTGGAATCATTATATTCTATTGAGGGTAACTTATGTTATTGAATATAATGCATGATTAATCATATTATACTTTAATACGAGATTAATCATTTTGAACATATAACTAATAACCTTTTTATTTATATATTTCAGATATGACTACTACAAGCACTCAAAACACATTCTCGATCCGGTCTGTTCTCGAGAAGGAGAAGCTGACTGGAACGAACTTCCTGACATGGTCAAGGAACTTGAGGCTGGTCCTCAAGCAGGAGAAGAAGGATTATGTCCTTCGAGATCCCCTCCCCGAGAGGCCTCTTGCCAATGCTGCCAGGACTCTGCACAATGCTTGGGAAAAGCATTCGTCAGATGAAAATGATGTTTATTGCCTGATGTTGGTGACAATGACTCCTGAGCTGCAAAAACAGTTCGAAAGTGTATTGTCTCCAATCGAGATCATGGCAAGCCTGAAATCGCTTTTTCAGGAGCAGGCTAGGACCGAGAGGTTCCAGACAGTTAAGAACCTCTTGGACTGTAAGTTGGCTGCGAATGCGGCAGTGAGTCCTCATGTGTTGAAGATGATGGGTTATCTCGATCATTTTCACAAACTCGACTGCCCAATCAGCCAGGAACTTGCCTGCGACATCATTCTGCAGTCTTTACCTGCAAGCTATGATCAGTTCATTCTGAACTTTAACATGCATGGCTTGAGTAAGACACTGCCTGAGCTTCACGGAATGCTCAAGACTGCAGAGCCCAACTTGAAGAAACCCGCCAAGGACCCCAATGTACTTATGGTACAGAAGGGCAAGGGGTTTAAGAAGTCTTCTGCTAAGGATAAGGGAAAGGCCAAGGGTGTCCAAGTCGAGGACAAGGACACGCCAAAGCCCAAGCCCAAGTCCAAGGCTGGGCCAACTGACATGTGCAGGTTCTGCAAAGAACTGGGGCATTGGAGAAGAGATTGTAAGAAATTCCAGGAAGGTCTAAAGGAATTGAAGAAGAAGACTTTCGAGACTTCTTCATCAGGTATTTTTGTTATAGAAGTTAATACAACTACTTCAGATAATACCTCATGGGTCATGGATACTGGTTGTGGGGCTCATATTTGTACTAATATGCAGGCACTCAGCAACAGTAGAAGGCTGAAGCAAGGACAAGTAGAGCTACGAGTTGGGAATGGAGCGAAAGTTTCAGCACTAGCTGTAGGAACTTACTTGTTGTCTTTACCTTCGGGATTGATTTTAGAACTTAATAATTGTTATTTTGTACCTGCTATAAGCAGAAATATTATTTCAATTTCTTTGTTGGATTTGGAAGGTTATGATTTTTCAGTTAAGAATAAATTATGTTCCTTCAATCGCAACAATTTGTTCTATGGTTCTGCCCCTCTTACGAATGGGCTTTACATACTCGATCAATCCGCGCCAATTTATAACATTAATACAAAACGGTTTAAACCTAATGAGGAAAACCGAACGTTTCTATGGCATTGTCGTTTAGGGCACATCAGCGAGAAACGCATCAAGAGGCTCCATTCGAATGGACTTCTTGGCTCATTTGACTTTGAGTCATGTGAGAAATGCGAATCCTGCATGATGGGCAAAATGACACGGGCCCCCTTTAATAAACCTAACGAGAGGGCCAGTGACTTATTGGGCCTGATACACACTGATGTGTGTGGCCCAATGTCCACAAATGCAAGAGGAAACTATCAGTACTTCATTACCTTCACTGATGATTTCAGTAGGTATGGATATGTTTATTTGATGAAACATAAGTCTGAATCTTTTGAGAAGTTCAGAGAATTCCAAAATGAAGTACAGAACCAACTTGGCAAAAGCATTAAGGCTCTTCGGTCCGACCGAGGAGGAGAATACTTAAGCCAGGAATTCAGTGATCATCTGAGAGAGTGTGGGATCGTATCCCAACTCACTCCTCCTGGAACACCTCAATGGAATGGTGTGTCTGAGAGGAGAAATCGGACCTTATTGGATATGGTTCGATCTATGATGAGTCACACAGACCTTCCAATATCCCTTTGGGGATATGCTCTGCTAACAGCAGTGTTCACTCTAAATAGAGCGCCATCAAAAGCAGTAGCAAAGACACCATATGAATTATGGACTGGAGTTGCTCCAGTGCTGTCTTATCTAAGAATTTGGGGTTGTGAAGCCTATGTAAAGAGATTAATCTCAGATAAGCTTACACCAAAATCTGATAAATGCTACTTCATTGGTTATCCACGGGAAACCAAGGCTTATTACTTCTATCTACGTTCCGAGAACAAGATCTTTGTTGCCCGGGATTGTAACTTTCTTGAGAGGGAGTTTCTCTCTAAGAAAGACAGTGGGAGTAAGGTACTGCTTGAAGAAATTCAAGATGAACAGGATACTGCTCAACCTAATGAGGAAGAGCAGCAGGAGGATCTACAAGAAATTGTAGAACCTGAACCTGTAGTACCTGAAGTTCGAAGATCCGGGAGGATCCGTCACGAACCCGAGAGATATCAGGGATTCCTCGTGACTGACTGTCATGATCTTTTGATCATTGATGGTGATGAACCATCGAACTTCAATCAAGCCATGATGGGCCCAGATTCCTCTAAGTGGCGCAAGGCCACTGATTCCGAAATGGACTCCATGTCGGTCAACCAAGTATTTTCGTTGGTTGACTTACCCGCTGGTGTAAAAGCCATCGAGTGCAAATGGATCTTCAAGAAGAAGATTGACGTGGATGGAAATGTCCAGATTTATAAAGCCAGGTTGGTGGCAAAAGGTTTCAGACAAGTTCACGGTGTGGACTACGATGAAACCTATTCACCGGTGGCTATGATGAAATCTATTCGGATTCTACTAGCAACTGCAGCTTTTCATGATTATGAAATTTGGCAGATGGACGTGAAAACCGCCTTCCTGAATGGTATTCTGGAGGAGGATGTGTATATGACGCAACCTGACGGTTACATAGATCCAAAGAATGCTGGGAAGGTATGCAAGCTTCATAAATCCATTTATGGATTGAAGCAAGCATCGAGGAGCTGGAATCTTCGTTTTGATGAAGCGATCAAGCAATTTGATTTCATCAGAAACGAAGAAGAACAATGCGTGTATAAGAAAACTAGTGGGAGCAAAATCGTTTTTCTTATTCTGTATGTTGATGACATACTGCTTCTCGGAAACGACGTTCCAATGCTGAAGTCTGTAAAGGACTGGCTTGGAAGTTGTTTTTCCATGAAAGACATGGGTGAAGCCGCATACGTTCTTGGAATTAGGATCTATCGGGATAGACCTAAGAGGCTGATAGGCTTGTGTCAAGACTCATACATTGACAAAGTCCTACAAAGATTCAGCATGAAAGATTCCAAGAAGGGCTTCACGCCAATGGTACATGGCACAACGCTAAGCAAGAAGCAGAGCCCTACGTCGGCTGCTGAGCTTGAGCGCATGAAGAATATTCCTTATGCATCTGCAATAGGATCTGTCATGTATGCCATGATCTGTACTCGTCCTGATGTTGCTTATGCATTGAGCATGACGAGTAGATACCAGTCAAATCCAGGTGAAAACCATTGGATTGCCGTAAAGAACATCTTGAAGTATCTAAGACATACTAAGGATAAGTTCTTGGTGTACGGTGGAAGTGATGTGCTTAAAGTCAGTGGATTCACGGACGCAAGTTTCCAGACAGACACAGATGATTTCCGATCACAGTCCGGTTATGTCTTTTGTCTGAATGGCGGTGCAGTAAGTTGGAGAAGCTCCAAGCAGGACACCGTTGCTGATTCCACTACAGAAGCTGAATATATCGCCGCCTCAGAAGCAGCGAAGGAAGCTGTTTGGATACGAAAGTTCATTATGGAACTAGGTGTGATACCAGATGCGGCTGAGCCTCTGGCACTGTTTTGTGACAACAATGGTGCTATAGCTCAGGCAAAGGAACCAAGATCACACCAGAAATCCAAGCATGTTCAAAGAAGATATCACTTGATACGTGACATCATTAATAGAAAGGAAGTCAAGATCAGCCGAGTTCCGACAGATGATAATGTCGCTGATCCGTTGACAAAGCCACTCCCAAGGCCTAAGCTCGAGTTCCTGACTGAAGCTGTAGGCATTAGAAACATTGAAATGTAATCTAAATTTGAGTGGGAGTTTTGTGAGCTTTATTTTAGTTATTTGATATGTTCTTGTAAAACATTATTTATGTTTTAATGAAATTATTATTTCAAGATTATTTTAACTGTGATGAAATAATCGTTCCAAAATGATATGAACCATTTTATAGGTCATCGAAGTAAATGATTTGATCTTGAGTCATCGAAGTCATTTAGCTTGATCATGAGATCCTATATTTGATAAATGTTTTATATCATCCTGTCCCTAGTCGAAGGTTGTTGAAATTGGAACACCAACAACCGTGTAAGACTGGATTGGTACGTGACTTATGACAAAGTCTCAGTGTGTCATAGATGCTCGGCATCAAAGTCAGTACATAGGTGTATGTTGGGAACATACGACCGGACAAGACCCGCTAATAAGAACTCTTCAGGATATTTATATCTGTGTCATAAGAGATTCTTACTACGACTATAGAGTATAGTCCTTAGACCTGAGTTCACATGCATGTGACTGCACATGGACTGATGTACTTTGATCATTGTCTAACGCTATCATTCTGTGATAGCTATAAGGACCTTGTTTGGGTACATTATGAAATGAGTAGTTTACAGTGATGGAACAAGATGGGATTTGTCCCTCCAATATAAATGGAGTGAATATCTCTAGGCCAATCGGAGATTTGAATACTGGAAAACGCATGGCCATGCTCAAACGGACTTTCCCGAGTCGTTTGTATTGTCAGTATCAAATCAGAGTCCGATGAACAAGATTAGGCTTTATAAGGATGACACTAATCTTGCCTTATGACTAATCGAGATATTGAGACGAAAGGGATTATGAATACAGAGATTCCAGTTCAAGTGGGAGATTGTTGGAATTGTGTCCAGCAATCTCTGTACTGTCTCTATAACGTAAGAGTATGTCAGTGATCAGACATAAGTCATACAATGCTGGGGGTCATGATGGCTTGCTAGAGTCCGCTCATGATCTATAAGTCTTGGACTTATTGCCTTTATTGTATGATCCCATATGGGTCACACGCTTAAGCTAGCAGGAAATAATGTTGAAAGGCATAGCAGAAGTACGACAAAAGTGCTAGGCATTTGTCGTACTAAGAGAGAATGAATAATGGGTCTGATTAAATGTGATTTAATCAGATTGGGCCCAAAAGCCCAATCTCAGCTCGGTCTAGCAACCAGTTTCCTGTGATTGCGTGTGTGAGCCTTTGGAGGATCCATCTCTCGGTGTATCTCCCTGATCATTGACCTGTTCATCAATTCCGCTGCAAACAAACAGGTAAAAGGTGAGATCATATGTTTCTAAATAAGAACACCTAGATCTAATGCATGTTTAGGTTGATATCAATATGAGAATTGAATCAGGATCAACCAAAACTTCCAACACGAGGAAGCTCCATCGACGTAGAGTTTCCATTTCTGGGCCGAGGTCGGGTCAAGTTCTATAGTCGGAGGGAGCTCGATTACGAAATCTGCCAGCACTTGTGCTTTTAGGCACGTTCGAGCTTTGTATTCTATGTCGTACTCGCTAAGTTCGATAGCCCATTTGACCAACCGACCTGACTGGCTTGGACTGTGAAGGATGGTTCTCAGTGGCTGAGAGGTCATTACTATGATCGAGTGCGATTGAAAGTACGGTCGGAGTTTCCGAACCGATGTCACTAGCGCTAAAGCGAGTTTTTCCATGGCGGGGTATCTGGTTTCAGCGTCGATCAAGGTCTTACTGATGTAGTATACCGGCCGTTGCTCGTTTTGTTCCTCGCGAACCAGGACTCCACTTACTGCTGCCGTCGAGACAGCTAGGTAGAGGTAAAGGGGTTCTCCTTCTACTGGTTTCGCCAGTATGGGTGGTTCGCTTAAGTAAGCTTTGAGCTGAGTGGAAGCTTCTTCGCACTTCTCGTCCCAGAGGAACTTTTTGTTTGCTTTGAGCAAGTGATAGAAGGGTAGACATTTGTCAGTCGACCTTGAGATGAAGCGATTCAGAGCAGCTATTTTGCCAGTCAGGCGCTGGACTTCTCGCGTTGTTCTGGGAGATTTCATCTCTATGAACGTCGCGATCTGTTTGGGGTTCACTTCGATCCCTCTTTCGGTCACTAAGTAACCAAGGAATTCTCCTGAGGGAACCCCGAAGGTACACTTTGCTTGGTTGAGTTTCATCCCGTATTTATTGAGAATGGTAAAACATTCTTTTAGTTGGGGGATGTGATCCTCATACCTGGAAGATTTTACCAGCATATCGTCGATGTAGACTTCCATGGTTTTGCCTAGGAGTCCCGAAAACATCTTGTTGACGAGGCGTTGGTAAGTTGCTCCTGCGTTTTTCAGTCCGAAGGGCATGACTTTGTAGCAGTACGTGCCTCGATCCGTTATGAACGAAGTCTTTTCTTGGTCTTCAGGGTTCATCAATATTTGATTGTACCCTGAGAACGCGTCCATAAAAGACAGTAGCTGATATCCGGCGGTAGCCTCGACTAGTCGTTCGATGTGCGGGAGTGGGAAGCTGTCCTTTGGACATGCTTTGTTGAGATCCGTGAAATCTACACAGACCCTCCACTTTCCATTCTTTTTCTTAACCACCACGGGATTGGCAAGCCAGTCGGGGTACTTGACCTCTCTGATCGATCCGATTTTTAATAACCGATCGACCTCATCATTGACGGCTTTGGCCCGCTCAGGGCCTAGTTTTCGACGCTTTTGTCTTACCGGTTTGTAGGTTGGGTCGACATTCAGCTCGTGGCTGGTTACGTCGATATTGATCCCTTTCATGTCTGCTGAAGACCAGGCGAAGGAGTCGACATTCTGTTTGAGAAAAGAGACCAGTTCATTTTTGACTGGCTCTGATAGGTCGATTCCGACGCCAACGAGTCTCTCGGGATGAGCATCGTCTATACAGACTTGAGTCGTGAGGTCCTTTGGGGGTCCTATTTGACTTGGGTCATTCGACCTTTTGGTCTGCATGGTGGCGAGCTCCTCCTCTTTCTGTAATTGCTACGCAAGGGATTTCTCGATCTGCTTGTATCCGTTCATGTAGCAATGACGGGAAATCTTTTGACTTTCGTAAATGGTTTTGATCCCTTTGGGAGTTGGGAATTTTACGCATTGGTGGTAGGTCGATGGTACCGCTTTCATGTCGTATATCCATGGTCGACCTAGGATCGCGTTATAGGGAGCTGGCCGATCTACTATGACGAACTCCGTCATTCTTCGAACTCCTCCAGCGACTACTGGGGCGAAGACAGAGCCCATCGAGTACGTCGTTTCGCCAGCGAAACCTACTAGTGGTGTCTTTTCTTCCACGATCTCGGAGTCGTTGAAGTCCATCCTTTTGAACGCGTCGTAAAAGAGGACATCTACCAAACTTCCTGTGTCAATCATTATCCTTGAGAGTTCTACATCTCCCACTACTAGACAAACGAGGAGGGCGTCGTCGTGTGGTTTTTCGAGATTACTTGTCTCGCTTTCGTAGAAAATGATTTTGTGGTCTGGACCCAACATTGGGGTTTTCCCCCCTCTGTCGGTCTCGACTCTTCTTTGAAGAGCTTTGATCGAATTGACCGAGTCGCGGCAAAGCTTGGAGCCACCGAAGATGAAGTCAATTCGTTTAGGGGGTATAGCCCGTACACCCCCCCCCCCCCCCCCGCAGAGACGAGGGAGATTGATTCTTGAGCGTAAACTTTTAGCAGGAGCCGGAGGCGGGGATAGCGCCGAACCTCCCGGAGTGCCGCTCAGGTTGAGCTCGCCGAGGAGGAACTCGACTCGCTTTCGCGACCCTTGAGGGAGTGTTTCGGGAGATTCCGGCTCTTTTGACCGTTCTCGTTTGTTCTGAGAAGGCTTTTTGGAGTTCGACTCCTTGGTCTGTTTGTTTTCCTTTTTATCGGGCAGAGTTTCTTCCTCGACTTCGGAGTCTTGTTTGCTTTCGGACTCTAGCTTTTGAGCCTCTGCTTTAGCTCGAGTATAGCAATCCTCGGTCGAGTGTCCTCTTTTATTGTGGAAATCACAGAATTTTTCCTTGTCGAACTCGAATTTCTTCGAGCTCTTTGGGCTCTCGACCGCGTTGACGTTCCCTGATTTACGGGAATCTTTTTTCGAGTTTGAATTCTGCGAGCCCGACGGGTTCCTTTCTTTCCGGTGTTTTTCCCTGAGGGCCGTGGTTACGTCCTCGAGGCGAGCAAAGGCCGATGCGCGATGGAAGGCGTCATCGAGCGTTTGAGGTTCGCGGACTGTTATTTCCTCGCGGAATCTGGTTGAGGACCATAGTCCCCGTCTTAACGCTTCTATAGCTACCTCATCTCGTGGGTTCGCGATTTTGGATTTTATTTCCTTAAATCGGTCGATGTACGAGCAAAGTGTTTCGTCGGGTTTTTGAGAGACGCCAAATAGGGCTGCCTCAGTAGTCTTTTCCTCGATGAAAACGGAGTATTGCTTGAGGAAAGCCGTCATGAACTGGGTGAAGTTTTCAATGGACCTTTCTTCCAGTCCGGCAAACCATTCTAGGGCAGAGCCCGATAGGTTTTCTGCGAAGAGCCTGCAGAAGGCTGGCTCCCTCTCCTCATCGGTAAGGTACACCCTTTCCATCGCTAGTCGGAATGCCCTGATGTGGGCTTTCGGGTCCGATTTCCCAGAGAATTCTGGAAACTTAGTTTTCTTGATCTCTCGGATCCTTGCAAATGCGATCCGATCTGTGAACGGTGTTTGTTGTGTTTCTTCGATCACTCGATCGATGTTAGGAGCCGCGCTTGTTGCCATGTGAACTTTCGAGCTCAGACTGTTGAACTGGACCTTAGCCTGCTCGATGTACTGTCTAAGCATATCGTGTTCATCGCCCGCTGCGGGTGCGAATTGGGCTTGTGTCTGTCCTGATGTTTGTTCCAGAAAAATGGGGTCGAGGAGATTGATCGTTGGGACCGACCTTGTCTGGTCGACCTGGGGTGTTCTGAACTGAACTGAGTTTGATCCGTTAAGGAGTCCCGAGCTCGAGGCGAAGGCAGAACCTCCTAGTTGCCTCGGTCGGATGTTAGAGTTATTCGGGAAAGGTGGTGGCCCGGGTAATGGTCGGTTTCTTGATCCGGTTGGATCTGTGACCATTGAACTCGAACCAAATGGGGTCGGTATCGCGATAGGTGTCATTGTAGGGCGGAAGCCGCTATTTGACGTATTACCGAAATTTCCCGACCTTCCCGGAGGAGTTACTACCTGGGAGAAGTCCAAGCGGGTACACGGTGGAGGACTTATGGGAGTTCGCGTTGGTCTGCCCCCTTGGCTTTGACTGGCGAGCTCTTCAAGACGGCGTTCAGGCGCCGCTCTTGTTCATCGAGCTGCGCTGCCAGAGAACGGTTCGCGATCTCTTGGGCCTTTGTGCTTGCCTCGTCGTTTCTCGTTCGATCTACCAGCAGGCTTAGCATCGAACGGATCTCGGCAAGATCGCTTGGCCCTTGTCTCTGTGGAGCAGAAGGCGGTGGCGAATTAGGTCTGGTTACTCCAGATCCACCTCCTGGGGTGGGTATTGAGTCATTTCTCATCCACACCCAGTTTCTGCTCGGATCATTAGTTCCTGGCAAAACATTTGTCGAAGTCTGGCTCGTTGCGATTGTTTGAGCGACGGAGCCGGCTGGTGCCGAGGTCGTGGAGACTGAGGCAGAGCTCGTCAACACGCCGTCGGTCTGACCCATGTTTCTTACCCTGGTAGTGTTCTGAGGAACGTTGTCGACCGTTTGAGGGCGGTCAACTGGTGGTGTGGCGCTGGGAGAGCCAGTTTGATCGGGATTCATCTCGATCTATCGGATCTAGGATCTGATTCTTAAGATAGGAAAGGCTATAGAATGTCCCCACAGTCGGCGCCAAATGTGAGATCCGGGATTCACACTAAGAATTTGTATTCGTGGATTTGGACTTTAGGATATAGAAATGGTATAGTTTCCTATGAATCAAAGACTTTATTGAGACTGATCGTCGAGATAGAACAAACACAATCGAGAAGAGAGTACAAAGTATAAAATCGAGCTATCTAATCGAAGTGTTCTTAGCCTAGGTTGGAATGTCTTGAATGAGTCGCCACTTCTTCTTTTAAATAGTCTCGCCCTTGACCTCTTCGTTCCGATATTTCGGCCTCGTCGTCGTAACGATCTCCGAGATTCTCGCGGATCAGTTGAACTTGACAAGACCGAGTTGCTCTATCTCCACGTCATCTTCTGCCGAGCTCGAACTCGATCGTCTCCGACATCGTTCGGGCCTTGTCAGGGCGTTTATTCGCTTGGGCCCAACAAAGGAGTCGGCTTTTCCTCTTTATTTTTGATTCTGGAACGGGCTTGTAATTATGGGTCTTTGTATTGTCTGTTAATGGGCCGGATTTCCTAGAGGAAAATCCAGTACCAACAGTGTATAACCAATTTACGTTGAGATTAAATAATTGTTTTATTTCCAAACGGCTCAAAATTGTCGGGCACTTTTAAAAATTCACTTAAAAGAAAACAAGAAAGAAGACAAATGATTATGATTTAAAGTTCAAACTCTGAAAATTGTTAATCAATGTAAAATCAAATCAACCAAAGAATATTCTTAGATATGTACGATCGTTACTTTTCATGTATCATGTGGGGTGTGACTAGTCAAAATGAAAGTGGGATGGTGAAGAAAATTAAGAAAGGGTGTGACTAATCGATTATTTTCCTTAACTTTGATAATATTTTCAAATATGGTATAAATGATCATCTCAAATGGCATAAGTAGATCTGCCAGACGTGGATATGAATACAAGGGATATGTTACTTCAAATGCAGAAGAAGTTATGATTCCATGTGGATGTCGACATCTATAGATTTTTTTATTTTCTGTGTTGGATAAATTATACTCCCTCCGTTCTTTTAGCTAAAAACACGAAGATTAAAAAATTTACTTTTCTACAAAAAATATTACTAAATAAATAAACTAAACACAATTCAGCCAATGATAATAAAAACTGTAAAATATAATTGGTCACACGGTTTTCAATAAAGTTAAAGTTGTCTAAAATTATAGAAACCCTTTACATTTTGAAACAAAAAAAAACCTCTAAAACCCCTTATAATTTGAAACGGAGGGAGTATATTATACCGTCTCGTCAACTCAATTTGGTTCCGATAACGACCCCAAATTGTTCCCAATGTATGTCCCCACCAAACTGTTTATTTAGTGTCAATAACTATAAGAAAGAAGTCAAACACTCATATATGTATATCAGTGAGTCGAACTATATAGTTTTTAGGATGCGTCGTTCAAAGAGACACACAGCCAAAAAAGTAGGGCAACAGTGCAATGGTTATCGGCCATTACCATTTATATAAAAGCAAAACAAAAGATTCATACGGTCGGAAATTCCATATCGTGAACAAAGTTGAACATATATAAGAATTTATCCCAGCCAATGTAACTTTTTATCTTTTTAATAGCAATGTTATTCTTTCGAAAATATGTTGCAATGTATTTTTTTGTGGATCCCAGTTTTTAAAATATCATTTTACCCTTAGAGATAAGAATAGTTTCTGGATGGATATGGATAAGGGTCACACTATCCCTTACTATCCATCCCTTTTTTTTTCTTTTCCCTTTCACTTTCTTTCTTACTTTATATTTTTATTAACCTCTAATTTTTTAACGGTGGATAAGATAGCGGAGTGGAGGTTCCCGGCCATATAGACTATCGGAACAGAGATATAATCGGTCGATGTACTGGAATTCAAAAAAGAAAAGAAATTTGGGCTTAATACGGAAGTTTCGAGTGGACAGTCTAAACTATGTGTCCACAGTATCAGTTATTCGTGGATATTGTCACGTTCATATCACACGCTATACGCTCTCAATGGATAACAAGTGCCACGTGAAATGTAGTTTTTAAGTGGATAGGGGGGCTTGTTGTAATATGTATCCACAATTAACATGTGAGTGAATCAGTGGACATTTTAGGCTATGTGTACCCAATATCGGCTATTCGTGGATACTACCACGATCATATCACATGCAAGACGCTTACCATGGATAGGAAGTGGCCAATCAAAAATATTTAAAAATGTGATTACTATGTATCGACTATTCGTGGACACTACCACGATTATATCACATGCTAGACGCTTCTGATGAACAGAAGGTAGTCAAGAATTCTATTATGTATCGACTATTCGTGGACACTACCACGATTATATCACTTGTTAGACGCTTCTAATGAACAAAAGGTGGTCAAGAGTTCACATGATTGTGAATCTGTGGACACAAAGTACGATCGAAAATATTAAAAAATATGTTTACTATGTATCGACTATTCGTGGACACTACCACAATTATATCACATGCTAGACGCTTCTGATGAACAGAAGGTGGTTGATAGGTGTAAGTTTTAACCCTATATTAACTGCAAGTGCACAGTAATATCAATGTAGTACTTAGGGATCGAATCCACGAGGACTCAGGGCAACGATAGAATCAGAACAGAAAAGATTAAACTAGGAGGAAGCAAATGTGATTAGAAACTAAAAGCAAGCAGGAAAGTAAATCAGTAGCAAGGTTTGTTGTAAGCAATTAACTAAGGGCGCTAAGTCTAGGGAGTTCTCAGGAAATCAGACAAGAAGACAAATCATTCAGTCATGATCAAATTAGGAACAGTTCTAGAACTCAAAACACAGATACAGAATTAACCAACTTTCGTTGTGAGAATTCTCTAAACCTAATTGCAGAAATCCAAATGTCTTTGTAATTCCTAACAGATTAAACCAGCTTTAATGATCAAGTTCGATATGTTCACAATCTAATTAAACCAAATTTCTTTGCGAGTAATTATATTGCTCAACCTAAATAGTTCAGATTCTAAACCACACTTTCGTGTAAATCTAGCAACCTAAGATCTAGATTCTAAGTGATCAAGTTAGAACTAGCATTAAACACAAGTTAGCTTGAAGAACATCTATTGATATGAATCCTTAACTGAATTAATTATATCTAGCAAGTCATAAAATCCTTAATGAGAATCCCTAAACCTAACTATGAATCTTCTCAGACATAGATAATGAAAACATGATCAATGAATAATTAGATATCATAAAAGAGATTAAACAAGTAAAGGGGTTCGAAATCTTCTCCAAAAACAGGATGTAGTACATGATCAGATCAGCCCCAAATAGCTCTAAAAAATATCTGCTCTAAAAAATATCTGCTCTAAAGTATGATAGCGTATCTAAAAACTGAAGTTAAAACCTAATTAAATAGCTAAATCACGTCTTGGGGCTTCTGTGTAAATATATGGAACTTCTGGGCAATCTTGCAAATTCATAATTCTTCATTAACTCTCGCCGAGACTGGCCCAACTCGATGTGCATCGATCGATGCTCATGTGTGTCGATCGACACATCACTCTGTTCTAGACAGTGAGCTCTATATCTCGGGTCAAAACTCCAAAATGCACCAAATAGCTCCAATTACTCCAAATCCACTTCAAACGTGCTAGTACCTAATAAAACCTGTAAAAGACTCTAAAGAAACACAAAAAGACTCTAAAACATACTTATATCATGGCATAAAACTGGTAAAAACTATGATATATCAGTGGTCAAGAGTTCTACCATGTATCGACTATTCGTGGATACTTCGACGATTATATCACATGCTAGACGCTTCTGATGAACAGAAGGTGGTCAAGAGTTCACATGATTGTGAATCTGTGGACACAAAGTACGATCGAAAATATTAAAAACTGTGTTTTACTATGTATCAACTATTCGTGGATACTACCACGATTATATCACATGCTAGACGCTTCTGATGAACAGAAGGTGGTCAAGAGTTCTACCATGTATCGACTATTTGTGGACACTACCACGATTTTTTTTTTTTTGAATTTCGGTATATCGACCGATTTTAGGCCGGAAATCTCACCCCCGGCATCCTATGACCCGTCAAAAAAATGGGGGGGGGGGCTGTAATAAATGTAAAGTAAGAAAGAGAGTGAAGGGGAAAAGAAGAAAAATAATAATAAAAAGGGATGGATAGTTAGGATAGCGTGGGAAATCGTGTGACTCCTATCCGCCGATAGAATTATTTGATCTTCTTGCCTATCCGCGAGGAGTAAATCTGTTTTTCTATCGGTAAGACCCACAAAAAAATACAAGATTGCAAGAGGTTTTTGAAAGATACAAAACTGCAATATAAAAGTTAAAAATATACAACATGTGCAATATACCCCATATATAAGCTGGTTCGGATTTTTTTTTTCTACATTTTTGTATTCGATAACATATTATAAAACGTGATTAGTTACTCCATTACTGTTTTTTTTTTATAACTGTAATGAACTAAAAAATTTATAGACTCAAAGATTAATCCCAAGAAACTCATAAAAGTCCGATTTTTTTGGAAATTTCTACAAATTATATCTATTAATCCATATTTTTTGAAGCTTCTTTCCATAGGGATACATACGATTATGATATGTATGTGTGTACATGTCTTCTCGTTTGAAACGATATATTAGTTAAATGATTGGTACACAACAAAAAAATAAGGGGTTTTATATTATTATCTAAAGACTTAGCATTAACTACATTACTTATTTAAGGATTTAGTATTATTTTTTAAGTAACACTAACAAATTAGCATTACTAAAGTAATTAATGTATTACATGATGATGTTAGCTATTTTAACTATTACTTAATTAGTATTATTTTTAATTTTAACATCATTTTTCTATGTTTTAGTATCATTTTCTTATGTTTTAACATCATTTTTCTATGTGCTAACATCATTTACCCAATGTTTTAGCATCATTTTTTTTATGTTTTAGCATCATTTTAAAATTGATACAAGTCAATCATAAAAAATGATACTAAATTAAACTAATTATTATTAAAACAAAATGAAACCCACAATACAAAATTTATAAGCAATCATGTATTATATATATAATATATAGTAATAGTCAAACATTATTATTATATATATATATATAAGAAACAAAACAAAATATTCAAAAGATGATTTAACAAGCATGAAGCTATGAGAATATTTTGTCTATTCCTCTTTATCGATCTTGCTCTTCTCGCTAACATAGATACCATCAATGAACTTCCTGATATCTTTCTTCTTCACGTGACATTTTTGCACATTGCATCAAAACCAATAGCGATTATAAAAAGGCCCTTACACAGATGTGTAAAATCAAATGGAGTTTCACTATCCAAAAATCCAAAATTCAAACATCCACCGGACAACCCTATTTTAACCTTAAGGTTCTGTCTAAATGAGAAAGAGACAAAACACACAAAATGCAAACTAGAGCAAATTAACAAACAATATGTAAGGAATATTGTAGAAGTCTACTTAAAAGGTGATACCAAATTCAAACATTAACCACAAAACTTTCTAAACACAACAGCGAAAACGCACAACAATATGCAAACTCGGACACGTTAGCTTTAAGTTATGCACAAGCCAATGAGAGACCCAGTAATGGAAGGATGTTCACTCAAGTTCCACGGATTTGAGTATATGGTTGATCTGAGCACACAAATGAATTCAACTTCACTAGAAAACAAATAATTACCTAGAGACCGTATCAATTTACCAAGAAACAAAATCACACAAATGAATCAGACAAATGAATCAAGAAGGTAACACATTAAAATGTTACAATCATGACTCTTAAATCCCATCATTTTTCGTTGATTCATATCAACACACTTAGAAAATTTGAACCATATCCATCTGGGAGCCTTACATTTTTCAAGACATTAAGAAATATCTCTTTCTCATCCTTAGTCATTGTATAACATGCTGGAATAAATTTACCATCTTTATCAGACCACAATTCCTCACGTATACTATGCCTTTTCAAATCTTTTTGGCGCTAAGATTGTCATTTGACCTGCCTTTGTCATACAGTAATGTAAAGATGATATTCTCAAAAACATTATTCTCAATGTGCATCACATCCAAATTGTGTCGTAAGAGAAGCTGTTTCCAATACGGTAATTTAAAAAAAAAAAAATACTACTCTTCTTCCACTGATTTTTTTCAGCCTCTCCTTGTTTCCTCTTCTTTCCAACATTTTCTACCATCTTCCCAAAAGTAACATCAAAATTTCCATTCGTTGGAGAATAACAGTTCCTGATGGTGTAATAGGAAGAGCCCTTGTTTCAATAAAACTATCAAAATGCTCCTTATCTTTTCTAAAACTATGATTTTCTGGAAGAAAACTCCCATAAAACAGTTTTTCTTCCCATGATGTAGACCTATCTTTTTAGCACCATAATTACAAGATGGACATGTTAATCATGTATGTGTGTTCCACCCAGATAAACTTTCAAGCCCTGGAAAGTCGCTAATTTTCCATAACAATGATGCACGCATGATAAATGTCTCTTTTAAAGAGGCAGCAAAGGTTGGCATGCCATCAGACCATAGCTCTCTTAGTTCTTGGATAAGAGGTTGCAAGTAAATGTCAATATCATTACCAGGTTGTTGTTTCCCAGGGATTATCATAGACAGAATCATTGATTTTTATTTCATTGACATCCAAGGCGGCAAGTTATAAGGAAATAACATCACATGTCATATAATATAGCTTGTGGTCTTAGAACCAAACGGATTAAACCCATCAGATGCTAATCTTAACCTCACTTTCCTTTATTCTGATGCAAACTCTGTAAAATTTTGGTTAAATGTTTTCCAAGCCTTCCCATCTCTAGGATGCGTAAGCCTACCATCTTTATTCTCTGAACAATCATGCCACCTTATAAACTCAAAAGTCTTTGATGACATAAAGAACGCTGCAAGAGTGGTTTTAGTGGAAAATATCTAAGGATTTTAGCAGCCTGTTGCTTCCTTTTCTTCTTCTTTTTACCAACTTTTGTTTCTTGTTCATCAACTGTCGCCTTCCATTTGTAACTTTCACACACTTTACATGTGTTTATAGCTGCATCTTCTCCCCAATATAGCATGCAATCATTAGGACATACATGGAACCTTTCATAACTAAATCCTAGCTTACTAATAACCTTATTCATATCGTTGAATGAATCAAGGAGTTTTGCATGCTCAAATGCATCTTTCAAAAGGTCAACTACCATTGACATTCCTTTTGTCACTAATCCTACACATACACTTGATGTGATACAACTTCAGCATGAATGATAACTTGCTAAAAGACTGGCATCCTTCATAAAGAGCTTCACTACAATATGATAACAACTCATCAAGTGCCTCCTTTTGCTTCGGATGATCCTCTATGGGACTAGAACTAGCAGCTTGAGCAGATTGATCAAAACTATCATTCATACTTGGAAAAACATCTCCAAGCAGATTCATAGTCGAGTCTAATCTAAATCTCTGCTCATCTCATTAGATTCAGGTTCTAATGTAACTCTCTGTTGCTCATCTTCATCTAACTCTTCACCATGAAAACACCAATTTGTATATGTTGGTAGAATACCGTGATAGATCAAATCACCTTGAACATCGACCCTAGGCTTGTGTCTAACTAGGCAGCCACACTTACATGGACATTTGATCATCTCTGTGTTCATATTACCGAAGGCAGAATCCAAAAAACTATTGACTCCAATTATGTAGTCTTGAGACAAGCCATGTTTTGTCATCCATGACTTGCCATTTTAAAATCTACAAATAAAATCAAACCATATGAATAAAAACAACAAGAGCATATAAAGCAAACCAATTATCATTTTGGGCCACCTTCACTACTTAAACCAATACTGATTTGAAAAACCATCTCGGAGATGGTGTATAACACATAGAAATGTGTTTTATAGAATCATTCAAATGTATTATCTAAACACACCACAAAACTATTAAAACCTTTAAACTTTAGAAATGTTCAGTTCACTATTCGTCCTAAGCAATTTCCGAAACAAAAGATAAATATATTCTCCTAAGGAAAAGGAATTCCGAAAATACAGATACAATTAATCACTAAAAAGGGTGAAGAGGACGAAACCCCTATCGCTAAGCCATTCTAATGTAATGGTGGCATGAAGAAAATACATGATTCTTTGTTTTGTTGAGTAATGCAGTGATGATAAGTTCATTTAATTCTAAAAAGAATCCCAAACTTTATAATGACACAAAATATATAGATAGAATGGTGACAACTAACTCTTGTATTTATAACAAGATTTTCGACAACACCTTTTGCTGATCTAGTATTTGAAATAAGTTTGTAAGCTTTGAGTTACATGTTGATACGTTTATAGTTAAATCTATGGGATTAGATTGTCTTGTATATATATTTTATAAGATCGAAAGTGTTTATATTAATATCTTTTATGCAATTTTTTAACTAATCATTAAGGGTTAACTTTAAGGTATGAATCAACATAATTAATCATTTTAATGATTCAGCTAATCAGATTCTGATCTTAACTAATCAGAATTGAACACACTACTCTTGGCCGAAATATGCAAAGTTTAACTAATCATTAAGATCTAATCATTTATATCAGCTATTGTTCTTGAATATGCTACCAAGAATCGTTATGAGCCTGTGAGAGTGAAGACATCTAACTTATGGAAACCGAGAATACTAGACCAACCAACATATTCCCACGATTGAGATTTGATAGGTCTCGAGTTTTACCCTATACTAACTGCAAGTGCACAGTAATGTCAATGTAGTACTTAGGGATCGAATCCACGAGGACTCTAGGCAACGATAGGATTAAGAACTTAAAGAGATTAAAACTAGGAGAAATTAAAAGGCAAATTGTATTGAATAACTGAAAAAAGCAAGAAAGTAAACTAGTAGCAGGTTGTGGTTGTAAGCAATAAACTAAGGGCGCTAAGTCTAAGGCGTTCTCAGGAAATCAGACAAGCAGATAAATCATTCAGTCAGGATCTAATTAAACTCAGTTCTAGAACTCACAACACAGATATAGAATTAACCAAATTCCTTTGCGAGAATTCTCTAAGTCCAAGTGCGGTAATCCAAATTCCTTTGCAATTACTAGCAGATTAAACCAGCTTTAATTCCAAGTTTGATATGTTCACAATCTAATTAAACCAAATTCCTTTGCGAGTAATTAAATTGCTCAACCTAAATAGTTCAGATTCTAAACCACACTGTCGTGTCGTATTTAGCAACCTAAGATCTAGATTCTAATTGATCAGGTTAGAACTAGCATTAAACATAATTTAGTTTTGAAGAACATCTATTGATGTGAATCCTTAACTGAATTAATTATATCTAGCAAGTCATGAAATCCCTATGAAAAACCCTAAACCTAACTATGAAACTA
The DNA here is from genome assembly GCA_030180135.1 of Orychophragmus violaceus. Classification (NCBI taxonomy): domain Eukaryota; kingdom Viridiplantae; phylum Streptophyta; class Magnoliopsida; order Brassicales; family Brassicaceae; genus Orychophragmus; species Orychophragmus violaceus. The sequence goes on from CM058235.1 coordinate 34,499,253, forward strand.
CTCAGACATAGATAATGTAAACATAATCAATGAATTCATAGAAATCATAAAAGAGATTAGAATATAAAAGGGGTTCGAAAACTTCTCCAAAACGAATGTAGTACATGATCAGATTAGCCCCCAAAAGCTCTAAAAACTCTCTGCTCTAAGTTATGATAGCGTATGTAAGCGTATAGTTAAAAACCTAATTAAATAGCTAAAACACGTTTTGGGGCTTCTGTGTAAATATCTGGAACTTCTGGGCTTTTCTGCAGTATCAGCATACTTCATTAAACCGTCGAGTCTGGCCCATTCGCGCTGTGCATCGACCGATGCAGGTGTGCGTCGATCGATGCAGATCCCAAAACTGGACAGTGAGTTCTATCTCTTGGACCAAATCTCCAAAATGCTCCAATAAGCTCCATAATCACCACATTAGCTCCAAACGTGCGTGTACCTAATAAAACTTGTAAAAGACTCTAAAGAGACACAAATAGACTCTAAAACACACTTATATCATGGCATAAAACCGGTAAAAACCATGATATATCAACTCCCCCACACTTAGCCTTTGCTTGCCCTCAAGCAAAACAGAGAACTAAAACATGGTGAAGAGGTTTGAAAACTTTCAGAAACTCTTTTTGTCCTAGAAGCAACAACACTCAGATTCCCTTAGTAAACCACTGAAAGAATCAATCACAAGATATCAAGACCAACATATACTTCCCCCACACTTAGCAACTGTCCTAAGTAAACTCCACAATCACATTCATGCATTCAAATTCTCCCTACTGACTTCTGCAAGTATTTAAGTGCGGTCTCACCTAAGGAGTATCGATCAAAGGCGCATGGACTCTTACCTTGCCAGCTCTAGACCACCATACTATCTTTCTTTGGTCCCTTTCCTCACTGTTCCCTTCCTTAGCATTCTGATTTTTCCCCATTGGGTATCATTTTAGTTTTTTATCAGTGCTCTTCCCGTTAAGGGGTGTACTTTGGACACATTCCATGGATGCACAGGATATGATAGTTGTAGCTACCACTCCCAGAGACCACTTCGGAGTTACTAACTCATCCTTAGTTTATTATCTTTTTTTTTATGGAAGGGGAGAAGGGAACCAAATAGGACATGTTTACAGGCTGTGTCAGAACTAACAAGGGAATCCGACACAAGGTATACCAAGCCCTTAGGTGAGAAAATTAAGTCAGTATTAATGGTGAAGTCAGTAAAAGGATCCTCTGATACCTGAAGTGATGTGGGTGTCCTCAGTAGGTTGATCTGTGATGGGGTTTTCTAACAGTCATAGATAGATCCTGCAACTTCATCCCGATGGTTACTTAAGTTCCTGCAAGATATTGTTAACTCCTCCAAAGTTCATTGTTTCTTACTTAAACTAGTTTTGACTCAATAAAACAAAAATCTTTGAAAATTGGACTGACTCTAAGAAAACATAAAGATAAAGTTAGTAGCACCTCCCCCACACTTAAGACACACTGTCCCCAGTAGTGTCAAGCGAAGGATTGGTAAAAAGAAGGAAAAATATGTTAATAGATTGGTTGAGTTCTGTCTGATTTTTACCTCTGTCGCACAGGCATCGACCGTTGCATAAATGCATCGACCGTTGCTAGGCGATTTTTCGTCGTGTGTCGATCGTTGCTCAGGACCGCAACGACCGCTGCAGTGTGATTTCTCGTGTTGTGACGATCGACACAATGTGGTGTCGATCGACGCACTGCGATTTGGCCGAGACCTGCAGACAAAAACTCACCAAAACCAGAACCAAAACGTAAAATCCTACAAAAACACCAAAAATCAACATGCAAAAAATGAAACAGTGGGTTGCCTCCCACTCAGCGCTCTTTTAACGTCAATAGCTTGACGTTTCAGCTGATCTAGGCAGAGGGTGCATCATCCAGAGGCAGAATCTGACCTATTGGAATCTCGGCCTTAGCCCAATAGTGTTTCACCCTCTGTCCATTCACAGTGAATTCATTACCTTCCTTGCTGGTTAGAACAATAGCTCCGTAGGTACGCACCTCTTTGATCTTGAAAGGACCCGTCCACCTTGATTTCAGCTTACCTGGAAACAAATGCAAACGTGAGTTATACAAAAGTACCTGATCGTTGGGTGCAAATTGTTTAGAGACAATCTTTTTGTCGTGATAGGCCTTAGTCCTTTCCTTGTACAGCTTTGAGTTCTCATAGGCAAAATGTCAAATCTCATCCAAATCATTAAGCTGCACCAATCTCCTCTCTGCAGCAGACTTAAGATCAAAGTTCATCTGTTTTACAGCCCATGCTGCCTTGTGCTCAAGCTCCACTGGCAGATGGCATGCTTTTCCATACAGAAGATGGAATGGAGTGGTCCCAAGAGGTGTCTTAAATGAAGTCCGGTAAGCCCATAGTGCATCATCTAGCTTTGCTGCCCAATCCTTCCTTGTCTTCCCAACTGTCTTCTCTAAGATCTCCTTGATCTGTCTATTAGAGACCTCGACCTGTCCGCTAGTCTGAGGGTGATAACGAGTAGCAACTCGGTGATGAACTCCATGCATCCTTAGGAGCTTCTCGAAGACCTTATTAATAAAGTGGGATCCTCCATCACTATTCACAATCCGAGGTACTCCAAATCTCGGGAATATGATGGTCTTAAACAGCTTAATAACCACAGAAGAATCATTGGTTGGACTAGCTATTGCTTCTACCCACTTAGATACATAGTCCACATCAACCAAGATAAACTTATTCCCATAGGATGAGGGAAAATGACCCATAAAGTCTATGCCCCAGCAATCAAAAACCTTAACCTCAAGAATGAAATTCTGAGGCATCTCATGCCTCTTACTGATTTTCCCTCTCCTTTGACAGACATCACATTGAGAGACAAAAGAATGTGTCTTTAAACATCGTAGGCCACCAGAAACCTGCTTGCAGAACCTTAGACACAGTCTTAAATGTAGCAAAATGTCCAGCATAATCTGATCCATGACAGTGGAATAGGATGTCTGGAACCTCTGATTCAGAAATGCATCTCCTGTAAAGACCATATGAACAGTGTTTGTAGAGATAATGCTCATCCCAGTAGTATCGTTTGAGCTCCCTGAAGAACTTCTTCTTTGCATACCCCTTCAAATCTGCAGCCAGATAATTAGCTATATCCGCGTACCAGGGTTGATCAGTGGTTGCGACAGCACCTACCTCGAAAACATAGTCTCCAATTTGAACCGTGAAAGGTTCTGTTTCCGCATTGCAACGATCGTCGCATAAGGTTGCATCGATCGTCGCATCCTCGACACCTGCATCGATCGTCACATCCTCGACACCTGCATCGATCGTCACAGATGTGGCATCGATCGACGCGGTGCGATTTATCTGACAGTTTTGCAGATTTTTGCCAAAATCCGCCTGAAACACTGTCCCGACCATATTGACGTTTTCCTCGGGCAAGTAATCATTAATGGGCACGTCTTCCTCAACCAGCATCCTTGAAAGATGATCAGCAACTCCATTCTCAACCCCCTTCTTGTCCCTTACTTCAATGTCAAACTCCTGAAGCAGCAAAATCCATCTCAAAAATCTTGGCTTAGCATCCTTCTTCTGCATCAAATACTTCAGGGCTTAATGATCAGTATGCACAATCACCTTGGAGCCAACAAGATAGGGGCGGAATTTCTCAAATGCAAAGACAACAGCCAACAGCTCCTTCTCTGTGGTGGCATAGTTTCTCTGCGCATCATCTAGTGTCCTACTAGCATAATAGATAGCATGAAGCTTTCTATCCTTCTTCTGCCCCAGAACAGTCCCTACAGGATAGTCACTTGCATCACACATAACCTCAAAAGGTAGTTCCCAATCCGGTGGCTGAACTATTGGAGCACTCACTAATGCCTGCTTGATTTGTTCAAATGCAGTTTGACAATCTGCATTGAACTCAAATTTGGTATCCTTACATAGCAAGGTAGTTAGTGGTCTAGCAATCTTACTGAAGTCCTTGATGAACCGTCTATTGAAACCAGCATGTCCAAGAAAACTTCTTATAGACTTTACAGAATCAGGTACCTGAAGGTTGGTCATTACCTCAATCTTAGCGCGGTCCACTTCGATTCCTGCTTCAGACACTTTATGTCCAAGTACAATGCCATCTCTGACCATGAAATGGCACTTTTCCCAATTAAGAACCAAGTGCTTTTCTTCGCATCTAGTCAGTACCTTACACAGATTATCCAAGCACTCATTATAAGATGACCCATAGACTGAGAAGTCATCCATAAATACCTCCATAAAGTCCTCAATCATAACAGTGAATATGGACATCATGCATCTCCGGAAAGTAGCTGGTGCATTGCAGAGTCCAAAAGGCATCCTACGGTAAGAAAATGTGCCATATGGACAAGTGAAGGTGGTCTTTCCCTGATCATCTGGGTGGATAGGAATCTGAAAGAAACCTGAGTATCCATCGAGGAAGCAATAGTAAGGGTGATTTGCTAACCTCTCCAGCATCTGATCAATGAAGGGTAAAGGGAAATGATCCTTCCTTGTTGCAGCATTGAGTTTCCTGTAATCTATGCACATCCTGTGTCCCGTCACAGTCCTAGTAGGGATCAGCTCATTCTTCTCATTCCTCACAACTGTAACTCCGCCTTTCTTAGGCACTACATGGACTGGACTTACCCAATCACTGTCGAAAATAGGATAGATGATCCCAGCATCCAGGAGTTTCATGATCTCCTTCTTAACCACTTCCTGTAGATTAGGATTAAGCCTTCTCTGATGCTCAACAGATGTCTTAGACTCGTCCTCAAGATGTACCCGATGCATGCACAGCTCCGGAGAGATACCTGAAATGTCATCAAGAGAATAGCCAAGAGCTTTGCGATGCTTGCGCAGCTTGCTTAGCAGTAAAGTGAGCTCTGCGTTGTTCAAACTAGCATTAACTATAACTGGATAAGTCGAATTAGGTCCGAGAAACGCATACCTTAAACCCGGATGGGAGTTGTTTCAGCTCAATTTTCGGAGCTTTTTCTCATGCCCAATCTCTGTCGACTTGCAACGATCGATGCTTAGTCTGTGTCGATCGATGCAAGGTCACGGAAGACACTTCCAACTTCATCACTTGCTCAGCAGAATCCATCAGTTTTGCATAGCAGATTGCAGGCTCGTCTTGTAGGTGTTCCAGCTCCATTATAGAGCTCAATAAAGCTCTTTCTAGTGGATCTTCAGCATGTGACTTGTGAAAGTACTCTGCAGCCAAATCACCTAGTGTGTCCACATATAAGGTCTGTCTGTCGATGGTTGGTCTCTTCACCAGTTTGTCCATATCAAAACTCATCTTCAGATCACCCACATTCAGAATTATTCTACCTCCTTGGCAGTCAATCATCGCACCAGCAGTAGCTAAGAAAGGCCTGCCCAAAATCAGTGGATCCTTTGGTTCCTCTCCATACTGCAGAACCACAAAATCAGTAGGTATCACACATTTACCAATCATTATGGGCACATCTTCTAGTACTCCCTCAGGGATTCTAATTGTTATGTCTGCTAAGACTAGTGAGATTCTAGTTGGCAAGAAATCAGTCATTCCAAGCCTCTTAGCAACAGAGAAGGGCATAAGATTCACACTAGAACCAAGATCACATAGGGATCTTTCAAACCTTTCCATGTAGATGGCACAATCCAACACAAAGCTCCCTGGATCTTTCAGTTTCTCAGGAATTCTGCCCTGAACTACCGCACTACATACCTCCGTGATCATCATTACACTCTCCTCATAAGACCACTTACCAACAAGCAAAGCCTTAAGACATCTCCCCATAACAGGAGAAGTCTCCATAGAGTCAATCAAAGGCACTTCGACTTTCACCTTTTTAATGAACTCCTTGCATTTGGCATACTGTCTATCGTTCTTGGCTTTCCTGGAATTTTTGGGAAAAGGCACTTTAGGTTTGTAAACCCTTTCGCTTGACTGTTTCGGCTTCTCTGGTTCTGAATTCTCTGCAGTCGCTTTGCGTCGATCGTCACTGGTGTTGTGTCGATCGTTGCTGGGCGACTTTATTACGACAGGTTCTCCGTTTTCGCTTTGCAACGACCGTTGCTGAGTAGCGTCGATCGATGCATTGCGAATATCACGGATCCCATCTTCCAATTCTTCAATTTCTACGAGTTCTTCAACACTCAACTGCTTTTTCTGGCCAGGAGACAACTCCTTACCACTTCTCAATGTTACTGCATTGCATTGATACTTGGGGTTAGCATCAGTTCGTCCTGGGAGATATCCATCTTCCCTCTAAACATACCCATCAGTTCTTGCAACTTTAGCATCAAGCTCCTTCATGTGAGCGCTCAGGTATTCAAATTTCCCGTTCAGATCCTCATAGACAGTACCTATCTTCTTGTCGATGACTGCAGCATTCTTAGTCAGACCTTTCAACAGCTGTTCCAACATAGCCTCCATCTTACTATCATGGGTAGTAGCTACAGGAGGTGCTTGGTAAGAGGAGGATCCATATGTTCTCTGATTACCATGCTGGAAAGGCTTCTGAAATCCACTAGTCTGTCCAAACCAAGAAGAGTTTTGGTTGCTGTTGAAAGCACTCTTCTGTCCTCCATTGAAGAACCTATTCCCAGACTGATTTCCAAACCTATTCCCTTGGAATCTAGAACCACTAATGTAATTCACATCCTCTTCCTGCTCTTCTCCTTCATCATTGATCATCTCAACATCTTGAGCAAAGTGGACAGCTTTCTTCCCAACTAGAAGATTGCAAACTGCGTCCAACTTAGATCTAATATCTGCTATTTCAGAATTCTCAATCTTTCCACCGGACTTCTTCCTTCTCTCATCAGTGGTCTTGCAGCTATTACTGCTTACCAGATTGCCTATCAACTGCTTAGCTTGAGTAGGAGTTCTAGTGTTAAAGTTGGCATTGCTAGAGTTGTCCAACGCAGTCTGATATGGAAGATCTATTCCTCTAAAGAAAATGCCTAAAAGCGTTACCTCACTGAATCCATGGTGCGGGCAGTCATGTTGGTATTTCTTGAATCTCATCCAGGCTGTCTTAAGAGGCTCAGTAGGACCTTGGGTAAAGGTGAGAATGTCCTGCCTGGACTGATCAGAACGAGCATCATCATAGAAGTGACGCAGGAACTCACTCTTCAGGGCTGCCCAAGTAACAAACGTTCCAGATGGAAGTTGTTTCAGCCAGGCTGCAGCATCTCCAGCCAGAGAGTAGGGGAAAAGCTTGAGGAATAGATAGTCTTGGTTAACTCCATTGTACTTTATTCCAGTGACTATGCCCTCAAACGCATCTATGTGATCCATCGGCTGCTCACTTGGAGAGCCATGGAAGGCTTTCTGCCTCAGGAGAGAGTAGTAGACGGTTTTGATTTCAAAATCATTCCTCTCAAATTCAGGAAGTACAAGAGCTGACCGGTTAGCATGGAACTCATCCGGACGGTTATAGTCAGCTAAAGTCCTCTCATGGACTACCATCTGTCTACCATGGTTCTGTCCTTGATTCTGCTCCTGCTGCGGCTGTGGTTGCTCTGGAGGATCAGGGATAACATTCCCTTCAGCATCTATCGGTTCTCCAGCAGCATTGTAAGGATTATTGTGTCGGTCCCTCAGAACACCATGAGCATCAGGCAATATGATCACACGTTCAACAACCATCCTTTCTCTTTGAGCTCTTCTGTTTGTCCTCTCTAGTCTAGCAAGTTCTTCAAGTTGGAGGTTTACGAGATTAGTGTTCGGATTACTTCTGGTATCACGCGTCTGCATAAACCGTCTGTAATCGCCAAGCAACGATCGATGCTAACAGTGCAACGATCGATTCAACTCCAATCGCCTAGTGTCGATCGACACAAGAAGTGCAACGGTCGATGCTATGCGATTATGAAACCTGCGACAGAGAGAAAACAGAGAAGAATAAATCAGTAAACAAAAATAAAAACAAAAATCCTAGTAAAAACCATAAGTTCGAAGCTATCGAAGACTCTAAGAGTCCCCGGCAACGGCGCCAAAAACTTGATAGGTCTCGAGTTTTACCCTATACTAACTGCAAGTGCACAGTAATGTCAATGTAGTACTTAGGGATCGAATCCACGAGGACTCTAGGCAACGATAGGATTAAGAACTTAAAGAGATTAAAACTAGGAGAAATTAAAAGGCAAATTGTATTGAATAACTGAAAAGAAAGCAAGAAAGTAAACTAGTAGCAGGTTGTGGTTGTAAGCAATAAACTAAGGGCGCTAAGTCTAGGGCGTTCTCAGGAAATCAGACAAGCAGATAAATCATTCAGTCAGGATCTAATTAAACTCAATTCTAGAACTCAAAACACAGATATAGAATTAACCAAGAAATAAAAATTAAAATTTAAAATATAAATTATAAAACTAAGAAATAAAAAAATTTAAAATAAAAACTAAAAATTTAAAAATTATAAATTAAAGATATTAAAGTCAATCATAATTGTTAATTATTTACTTTCCAAATGTGATCTTTTCAAATTAGTAAAACTTCCAAACTATCTTCCTAAAATAATGGTGGTTAGAAAAAGGAAAGATATTAATAAAATTTCGTTTAAAAAAAAATCTTATATACAGATATTCCAAAATTTCAACAATAATCAATAAATATTACAAAATATAAAAAAAATTATAGACTTATTTCATTGATTGCAGAAAATTATTATTAATTCAAAACTCTTAGGGAATTAATTACTTTATAATTGTATGGGATTTTTTTTTAAATGTAGTATTTTAAAATAATATACAAGTTTCCGTTTAAGAATAAGTCGAATTGGTATAATTACTTACCTAAAATCATGGCCGGTTCGAAAAAGGAAAGATTTTAGAAAAAAAATCAATTTAAAATAATTAAAATCATATATGTATATATTCTGAAATTTCAAAAATAATAAGTTTAAAATATTTTCTTAATATTAAAATTTTATTTAACACATCAAATAAATTTGGAACTTATAAATTTATTTCGTAAACTTATTATGCTTAAAAAACAAAATTAAAATTCTTTATATTAAAAAATATATTAAAATAATACAACCTAAAAAAAAATTGACCTACATAGGTTCATACAATATAATATTTAAAATTTTAAAAAGTCATTATTTGGAAGATAAATTATATTTTCAATTTTAAATTAATTTATAAAACTATTTAAGGAAACAGAATAACAAATCCGCAATAAAAAAAAGATGAGTAAAAATGCCACGTTATCAATTTTAAAAAAAATCTATACACACAAAAATTAAATCTGTAACACATCAACTAAATCTGTAACATTAGAATACTAGTTTTGTAATTTTTTAAAGCCTTTTGCCTGTGTTACAGAGTTTTTCAAAATCTGCAACACATACAAAAAATCTGTAACACTGGGAATAAAATCTGCATAAACAATCCGCAAAATCTTGAAAAAACTGCAAAAACCCAATAAAATCTTCAACACTAGCGAAAAATCTTCGAACTCAATTTTACAAAAACGAACAAATCCGCAAGTATACAAAAAAAACAGCAACACATGGAACAAATCTGTTACACTACGAACTAATTTAGTAATTAAAAAGTATATTTCCTTTGTCGCGGATTTATTTTAAATCTGCAACAAAGAAACAAATATGCGACACTTGCATTTAAATCGGTAACATCATTTCCGTAATTACACAAACAAATCTGCAACCACAAAAATCTGCAACACGTGACTGCGGATTTAATTTCGCAGGGAAGGTGGCATTTTCGTAAATATTTGATTTTTTCGCTGACATGGAAAAAAAAAATTAATGACATTTCTGTAATTTTTTTTTTCCTTCCAAATGATGATAGGGGTACTTTAGGCAATAAAATCTTGAGAAACAAGCCCAAAAGATTAATCATATTCTAATAATAACTATACTTTTTCATACTAGATAAGTAATTTTCCCATTATAATTCCAATACACATTACGTTTGCAATTGCAAGCGGTAATTTTTATCAATTCATGAGTTATTTTTACAAATTTATTATTATTTTATTTATTTATTTTAATATTAAAATTTTATATTTTACTGAGTTGTGTATTCTTTATATGTATATGTTATGATAGGTTAGTTGATAAAAATAATAATAATATTAGTCCCCAACATTTTGATTGTTTGCTCAGTGTAATTGTAGATTTTTAATGGAAAAATATCTTACATCCAAAAAAAAAAGTTTGTGTCTACTTCTGATAACGATTTAGAGAATTTATCTTATGATTTTGCGGATAAGAAAATAAAATTAGAATATCATTCGAATAAAAGAGTCGATATATAACTGAGTCTTAAGATATCTGCCAGCCTCGTAGTCATAATTTTCCTAAAACACTAAATTAATATTTATAGTGATTTGTGCTTCCAAGTTAAAAATAGTTCTAGATCCGTAACTGATCATTTTTGTGGATTTAGCATTACTTAAAAAAAATGATGGTAATTTAGTGATGTAAAAACCTTTGTTTTTGGTAGCGGTACGTGTTGGGATTATGTCCTGAAATCACATTGTACTCACTCTAGAGATAGTTGTATTGTCGAGATCGAACAATTCATGTGATACTGGGTACTCATAATGTTTTGCTAGAAACCGCTTATGACAAATGAGTTGTAACTCATTTCCAGTATCGTGTGAACCTACAGGGTCACACACCTAAGCAAGTTTGACCTACTTTGTATGGGATTGATCATTGGCATATAGTCTGGTCGATGTGTATTGGATACACATCGAATATGAGTTTTGATGAGGTGTGTCGATCGACACCATTGGGTGCGTCGGTCGACACAAGACGTGTGTCGATCGACACCACTAAGTGTGTCGGTCGACACAAGGCCGAAACCGAAACTGATGTTTCGGTTTATGTCGAGGTCCGTATATAAGTGATTTTATACATTCGACCTAACATATGTGTGCGCCGCCCAGACAGTTTTTCTCAGAGAGAAAACACAGAAACCTCTAGAAACTTTGTTCCCAGGGAGATCCGAGCACCGGTACTAGCATCCCGGCGGATTCCAGCTTGTGTGCGTGTGGACTGAAGTAGAGGCGCAACATCTGAGGCGCTTCACAGATCTCGTTTATCTGATCATCTTCCGCTGCCAATCTCCAGGTAAACAGAGATCAGATCCTTGATTCAATTAACTAGACCCTAGATCCTAGGCTATCTGGAACCTGACAGCAATTCTGAATCCGGTAGAATTGGCTCGAAGTTCCAACAGTGGTATCAGAGCCTTAGGGTTTTATCATTGAATCAAACATGTTCATTGAATTTGATGATTTAGATTCGCAAACTAGGTTGTTTGGTTAGAACAGGTTAGATCGCTTTCGATCAAAATCGAATATGTGATTTCGCACAGTGTCGATCGACACACTAGGTGTGTCGGTCGACACAGAGTGGCGAATTCGACGGAGTCGGCGGCTAGGGTTTTTCGCGAAGAAAAAACGAAAGCCTACTGTGTCGATCGACACAGTTTTAGTGTCGGTCGACACAGAATAGATTCGGTCTAGTGTCGATCGACACAGGTTAGTGTCGGTCGACACATACCTAGCGAATGGTTAATCGGTTCAATTAGATTGGACCGGTTATCATGCTTGGTTAAGTCCGAATAGATCGGTTTAAATTGGATGAATTGGTTCAATTGGATTGAACTGATTATCTCAATTAGCATGAACCGATGGGTTGAATCAGTTTGATTGGATAAAACGGTTCAATTGAATTGGACCGGTTATCGCAATCAGTTGAAACTGGTTAAAACGGTTTAAAATTGGATGAATTGATTCAATTGGATTGAACCAATTTTCGCAATTAGTATAAACCGATTTGAATGGTTAAGATCAGTTTGATCTGATAAGTCGGTTCAATTGGATTGAACCGGTTATCAAAACTGTCTTCAGTTTAGGTCTATGTCGACCGTCACACACGGGTTGTGTCGATCGACATGACCGGTTTAATGAAACGGGTTAATTGTATTAACCGGTTATTGAAGTCCGGTTTTGTTTGGTGGTGTCGATCGACAGACATAGCCTGCGTCGATCGATACAGTGCTCGAAATTCTGGTTATTGAACCTTGAATTTGCAGAAACCAAACTCGACCTAAACCTTGATCAAAGATTAGCTTCAATATGGTCAACTGTCAAGACTCATTTCGTTGTGTGATGGTCTAGCCAAGAGCTTGGTGTCCACAATTACGTGAGTAAGGCAGGTAGTTATGCTGATAGATTTGCAGTGCTAAACATCAACAATTACATGACCTAAGAGATTGATTTGCTAAACTTTTGGGTTTAGTTTCCTCAACTAAATATCAAGTAACCTTGATGTCTTGCCCAATCTTGTCTACTGTCTCGTTTGTTGGATAGTCTTAGAGTCCTTGGTATCCACTGCAACATGAGTAAGGCAGGTGGTCATTGACAGACTTGCAGTGCGACTGTCAGTGATCACAAGACTAAAGAGATTGGTTTACTTGACTGGACTATCAGAAATTCTGGGCCCAGAGACATCAGAGTGGATTAGACATAGTTTGCCTCATCCACAACCAAGAGTTGTACTGAGTACAATTAGCAATGATTTGCTTACCTAGATAACTAAAGTTTGGGTAATGGCGAGTCGCCCACTCAGATTTTAGTGAAGTATGGATCCTGGATCATTATATTCATAGAGGAAACATTGTTTGAATATAATGCGAGTTTTCTTATTAGATAAGATTTCTCATCATATACATAACTAAATCTTTGTTTTTCTTGGATTTCAGCTTATGTCTATGACTACTTTCTCGTTGCGATCCGTCCTTGAGAAGGACAGGTTAAATGGATCCAACTTCCTGGATTGGCATCGGAATCTGAGATTCATTCTCAAGCAGGAGAGCAAGGACTATGTCCTTGAAAAGGCTCTTCCAGAAAAGCTTGGGACCAATCGCTCGCATGCAGCATATAATGCTTGGAATAAGCATTATATTGATGTGGTAGATGTGCATGGTCTGATGTTGGCTACCATGAACTCGGACTTAAAGTGTCAATACGAGAACATGGAGTCGCCAATAGAGATGATCAACAGCCTGAAACTGAAGTTTCAGGATGTGGCACGAGTTGAGAGATTCCAGATGGTGAAGTCTCTCATTGGGTGAAAGCTACCAGAGGATGCTCCAGTAAGTCCTCATGTCATTAAAATGATGGGTTACATTGATAACCTGGGGAAACTGGAATGTCCTGTCAGCTTAAAGTTGGCCACTGACATCATTCTGCAGTCACTGCCGTCTAGTTATGATAAGTTTGTCAAAAGCTATATCAAGAATAACTTGACAAAGACGTTGACTGAGCTGCATGGTATGCTCAAAACAGCAGAGCAAAACATCATAAAGGGTAAAAGATTTGAGAAATATTGTGTTGGCATGGGTAGAGGCAGGGCCGTCCAGATTTGGAATTAGGATAAGCCTGTGTCATCTTATAAGCCCAAGTCGGGCCCATCTGGTGTTAGAAAATGCTTCTACTGCGATGAGTCAGGGCATTGGAAGAGAGATTGCATTAAATTATTGGAAGATTCACAAGAGATGAAGGAGATGTATGGTACTTCTTCTTCAGGTATTGTGTTATTATTTCAAGTTCTACGTAAGTATTGGATACTAGCTGTGGTACTGATATTTTTTGAAATATGCAGGACCTAAGCGACAGTAGAACGTTGAAGAAAAGACAAGTGGAACTGCGTGTCTGGTATGAAGCAATGGTTGCTGCATGAGCCGTAGAGATTCTCCACTTGTAGGAGCCCTTCATACTTGGTTTTAGAAATTAAGTAATTGCTACTATGTATCTGCCTTGTGCAGAAATGTCTTTCATTTTCTTGTAAGAATTTGGATGTTTTTCATTTTGATAAAAGACAAGTTTTGTTCTTTAGATCGTAATGAAATATCATATGGTAGCACCCCGTTTGGAATGGGTTTTATATCTTAAACCAGCGAAAGTTAGAATATAACACAAATACTAAAAGTTTAAGTCTGATGAATCGAACTGGACTTTTCCTTGGCATAGTCGTTCGACCATACAGAGTGAAGCGGATTCAGAAGTTCCATAGTTTTGGACTCATTCGATTATAAATCATTTGAGATATGAATTCTGTTCACTGGACCAAATGACTAAGGCCCCTTTTAGCAGAGCTAAAAGAAACGGGCCAGAGGCTTATTGGGCCTTACACATACTGATGTATGCGGCCCGATGAGCATTAGTGCCAAAAGGAAATCTTCTGTACTTCATTACCTTATTGATGGCATCAATAAGTATGGTTGTGTTCATTTGATGAGACACGAGCAGGAATCCCTTGAGGAGTTCCAAGATGAAGTGTAGAACCGATTTGACAGAAGCATTGAGATCCTCGATTGAATCGCAGAGGAAAATACTTGAGTCAAGAATTGGGTGATCATCTAACAGAATGAATCGGATCTTATTAGATATGCTCCGATTAATGATGAGTCACAGGAATCTTCCATAATCATTTAAGAATACGTTGTAAAATGTCTATGTTTACGCTAAATAAGTTTCTATTAGAATCAGTGAAAAACACCACATTGGATGTGGACTGGGTGATTTCCAAATTTTTTTTTCTGATTAATTGGGATTGCAAGGTTTGTGTAAGACAGTAGTCAACAAATAAACTTGAACCCATATCTGATAAGTTCTACCTCGCTGGTTGTCCTAAGGAAACCAAGGCTTGCTACTTTTGCAACCAATCCAAGGACAAAGTATTGTTGTTCGGAACTGTGTCTTTTGAGAAAGATCGTACTTTCAAAAGGAACAGTGGGAGTAAAAGTACACATCGAAGAAAATCGATAAACACAGGAGGCTGCTCAACCTGTTGAGGGAAAGCAGCGGTGAGATCTGCAAAGTGCTGTAGGATCTGCACCTGTGGAGCCTGAAATTCGCAGATCCGAAAGGATCCGTCACTAACTCGAGAGTGATTTCTCGTAACCAATTGTCGTGATCTATTGATCATTGAAAAGTGACGAGCATGCGAAATTCAAAGAAGCGATGGTGAGCCCCAACTCCGAAAATTGGCTGGGTATGCATGTTAGCTTCACCGATCCATTTCTGGATTGAAGCAAACATCTTGGAGTTGGAATCAACATTCTGATAAAGTGGTCAAAAGTTTTGACTTGATCAGAAAGAAATGAAACCATGCGTTTACAAGAAGACTAGTGGGAGCGTAATTCCAATTCTCACACTGTATGTAGACAACATACTTAATCTCATAAACGACGTTCCAACGCCAAAGTCTTATCAAGATTTGGGTCGAAATACAAATTTAACGATAGACACTGGAGAAGGCCGTGAAAGTTCTTGGAATTAGGATCCATTGGAATGGATCAGATAGGCTAGTTGGATCGTGTCAAAATCCTTATGTTGATAAGGTATTGGACAGTTCCAATATGCATGATTCCAATAATGGCTTCATACCAAATGTCTTATGGAAATAATCTTAGCAAGATGAAGTGTTTTGGACACTAGCTGAGCTATTATTAATGAGTGTGATTGCTAATGCTGCTGCAATAGAATCCATCATGAATGCCATATTTTGCGCTCGTCTAGATGCAGCTTACGCATATAGCATGACGGGAAAATACCAATATGTTCCGGTAATAGTCACTGAACAGTTACCAGAAATATCCCAAGTATTTGAGAAACACTAAGGATAGGTTCGTGGTGAACTGAGGAAGTGACGAACCAGTTGAAAGTAGTTAGACGAACAAAGACGATTCCCGGTTCCCACCTGATTATGTCTCTTTGTCTGAATAGCGATGCTGTCTGTTGGAAAGGCTCCAAGCAGTGGACCGTAGAATAGTGCTTTTATCTGAATGGCGGTGTGGTTTGTTGGAATTAATTCAAGCAATAACACCGCAGTATCTCCCACAACCTAAGCACGAAATTTATGTTGTAGGTGTAAGATATCTGAAGAGATGATCTTGATTCTAGTGGGATTTATTTTAGTTATGTTATAATCTTCACATAGACATGCTATGGTAGTGTTTATGTAAGTTAAAACTGACATCGGTGTTATTTAATTATTGGATAATTAAATAATGGTCCCAAAGTACTTTATGTTCATCTTATAGGTCATCAAGTTGAGGACTTGATCATGAAACTCTATAAGTAAAAGATGACATAAATTATGATTGTCCCTAGTCGAGGTTATTGAAGTGGGGCACCAATAACCGCGCGAGACTAGTATGTGAGGTGACTGTTGGACTAAGTTTCATGGAGTCAATGATATGATTATCACAGTCAGTCACATAGATATATGTTGATAAACATATGATCGGACATGACCCGCTAATGAGAACTCCACAGGATAGTTATATCAGTGTCATGGGAGGTTCTCATTACGACTATAGAGTATAGTCCTTAGACCTGAGTTCATCATGCTTTCTAGCATATGAATTGGTGCGTTTTGACCTTGTCAAACGTCGTCCCGTAACTGGCGACTATAACGGCATTGCTTAGGCGTATCATGAAGTATGTGTAGAAACAGGGATGGAACAAGATGGGATTTGTCCCTCCTAGAACGGGAGATAAATATCTCAGGGCCCATCGAAGATTTGATACTGAGAAAATGCATGGCCGTGCTCAAACGAGGTGATTGTCAGTCGTTTGTTTTATCAGTATAGATCAAGAATTCGATGAACGTGATGTTGGCTATAATAAGGATGACACAGTCTCTTGCCTTATGCCATATCGAGATATAGAGACGAAGGGATTATAGGAATAGGTGATTCCAGTACAAGTGGGAGATTGTTGGGATTATGTCCTGAAATCACATTGTACTCACTCTAGAGATAGTTGTATTGTCGAGATCGGACAATTCATGTGATACAGGGTAGTCATAATGTTTTGCTAGAAACCGCTTATGACAAATGAGTTGTAACTCATTTCCAGTATCGTGTGAACCTACAGGGTCACACACCTAAGCAAGTTGGACCTACTTCGTATGGGATTGATCATTGGCATATGGTCTGGTCGATGTGTATTGGATACACATCGAATATGAGTTTTGATGAGGTGTGTCGATCGACACCATTGGGTGCGTCGGTCGACACAAGACGTGTGTCGATCGACACCACTAAGTGTGTCGGTCGACACAAGGCCGAAACCAAAACTGATGTTTCGGTTTATGTCGAGGTCCGTATATAAGTGATTTTATACATTCGACCTAACATATGTGTGCGCCGCCCATACAGTTTTTCTCAGAGAGAAAACACAGAAACCTCTAGAAACTTTGTTCCCAGGGAGATCCGAGCACCGGTACTAGCATCCCGGCGGATTCCAGCTTGTGTGCGTGTGGACTGAAGTAGAGGCGCAGCATCTGAGGCGCTTCACAGATCTCGTTTATCTGATCATCTTCCGCTGCCAATCACCAGGTAAACAGAGATCAGATCCTTGATTCAATTAACTTGACCCTAGATCCTAGGCTATCTGGAACCTGACAGCAACTCTGAATCCGGTAGAATTGGCTCGAAGTTCCAACAGTACGTACATCTCTTTTGAAATGAAGCCATAATTTTAGTACATTTTTAAAGTTTAATTGATATATAAATGGAGATTTATAAGCAAGTTTGTTTCTGGATATGAAATCTGGATAATATATACCAAAAACTAGATAATATATTCTGTACGAAGAAAAATAAAACTAGATAATAGTGATGTTCTTTTCAGTGACGCACGCCGCAGCATCTGTGTCAAACAAAAACAATGGAAATCAACGAAAGTGGTGATTAAATCAGACGTTGGTGGGAAGCTGAGATTGAGGGATAGCATACAACGATGATTAAATGAGACGCTGAAAATATTCAGCGACAACATATGTTTGTCTTTTATGCCGTTGTGTCTCCTCTTTTGAAGTAGATCGAGCATCGGAAATAGCTTTTTGATATTTGGGCTTTTAGGGTTCGAATGGTAACATCGGTCACAATGGACAAATTTAAGTGCAGATCAAACCATTCTTTTTTTGGGGCGGATAAAATATGTTGTAGACCAGATTTATTTGTTCATAAAATTGGTTCGTACTTAGTCCGCAGCGAACTTATTTCATTTTTTTGTACACACCACTTTAAACTAAATTTTACGAATGGTAAATAAAAACGGTCTTGACCGCTAGCAGACCAATCCGCTTTGATCGTTGTTACCATTCAAAGTCTTAATTTTATTGACGCTGCACTACAAGAAATTTGAGTATATATAGCGCCCAAAAAACGCTATATATTTCTATCATAGCGGTTTGTTAAACGCTCTATCTACGGCCGTTATAATAGATCAGACACTTTACATAACAGTTTTTCGTTATGCTACAATAGATTTATTTACAATAGCGCTTAGTATTTTGCTATTATACTTTATATAATAGCATTTTATTATTGTTATTATTTATTTTATATTCATCATTTTTCTTATTATATCAATCGCATTTTGTATTGCTGTTAATTCTGTTATTCATTTTGATCAAATTGCTAAATTGGAAAACCTGATTTCAATGAAAAATCTGTATGCCAAACAATTAAATTTAAAAAACGTGTTTGTATTATTAATCAAAAGTACATCTGACAACAAGTTCACAACAAGACATAACAATAACAAGTTATAAACTTCTAACCGACGAGGGCAATCAATATCAAGCTGTTCTTTGAGTTCCTTTTGGACCTTCTTCATGTTTTCGATTTCTGCTCTCGCGCTGTTTAGTAGTACCTTTAACGGCTGGATCCCATGAAGCACTACGAAGCTTCTCTAAAACTCAACAGTGGCCATTTTCATAGCCATACTTACCTAGAACAATAGCCACATTAAGCCAATTAGAACGAAAAAGAAACGGTTTTACTTAGGTTGATGACTCTACCTCAGCGTAATTGTTGTAACCAAGAAGCTTGGCCTTTTCTAATCGAATCTTCAAGATATGGTCAATATTTTCTGTATTATCCAAATCACCCGAAGAGGCACGAGATAGATAAGCACAGTAGAGTTCCTCACACAGAGCACGGTTTTTGGCATGTTGCATGACAGGGAGATAACTAGGAGCATCTAGTGTAACGATCCATGGTCCATTCTCCGCAGTTCCATTTTCATGACCCTTGTGTCACATATCAAGAGGGAAAAACTGAGAATAGCCCAAGAGAACTTTGAGGCAATCCCTCCATCTCTTTCTTGTCTGTTATCAACTTTTCAAACTTCTTGTAGCATCCAAAACATTCTCAGAAAAAATTTTCAAGTTCCTTCAATACAAAACAAAAGATTGACTAAGGATAATAATACTGAAAGATGACAGATCTTGGCAAAACAAAGCTGTGACAGACATAAAACCAATCACTAAACAAGCTGGCATTTATTTGTCGATGGCTTGAATCAAACATGTTCAATTTTGTTAAACCCTGCTCTCTTTTCATCATTAAGGGCAATACCAATGAGAACCGCTTGCTGAAATATTGCTGAACACAACAGTTAGCACATCTATTACACTTAAAATTTGCACAGCTAATTTGATATATGTTCTTCCATTGCTCCAATTAGAATTACTTGCCTTCTACTAAAGGTTGACGAGCTTCACTGAGTAATGGCCAGTCATGAGAGATTTAAAGGCATTGTAGATAGGCTTGCTTTGCCCCAACCTAAGCTGGAACTTCACTTTCTCTGGCTGCAGAAGAAATAAGAGTATGGTTTGTAAAACAAGATAATGAATTCTAATTTCACTGAATATAAACAAGTATGAGAATATTCAACCTGAACGTCTTCAATGGCAGCACAAAGCTCAGGTGTGTCCTTGACAGTAGGGCTGGGCAAAAAAACCCGGAACCGAAATATCGCACCGAACCCGAACCGAAAAAGAGGAACCAAACCTGAACCCGAACCGACAAAATACCCGAATGGGTCCTAAACATCTATACCCGAAAAACCGGAACCGAACCCGACCCGAACCGAGAACCGAATGGGTACCCGAAATATCTGAAGTACAATTATATATCCAAAATATTAATTATATTTAGACTTTATATAACAGAATTATCTAAAACTATAATTACAAACCAAAATATATTGGTTAGTGTTAGATCAAAATAGCTAAAATATCAAAAATAAACGAAATATACGAAATTTCTTGCTATATTTGTCTCAATTTAACAATTTTTTGTTCAAATTAACCAATTTTTATTTTTGTTTTATGATTTTATGGGTACCCGGACTCGAACCGAACCCGAATGGAACCGAACCGAACCCGAATGGAACCGAACCGAACTCGAACCGAAATTATAAAATACCCGAACGAGTCTTATATGCCTGGACTCGAAAACCCAAAAACCCAAAAAAACCCGAACCGAACCCGAACGGGTACCCGAACGCCTAGGCCTACTTGACAGCCTTAAGGTGATTGATGACTCCCCAAACCACACCTAAGCGATCAACAATTTTCTCTAATGGCTCCACCATAAATATTTCTCTGGTTGTTCCAATTCACCTTCCTAAAATTGTTTTTCTAAAAAATCAGACACAAGGTCGATAACAAAAACACACAAGAGGCTTAATCTGAGAAGATCCAATGAGGAAACGAAGAAGAGAACATACGCTATCTTCAGATTTAACATCAAATAAGTCGTTCACACAGTCAAAAATCTCCCCTAACTTTGACTTGAAAAAATCCAACTCGCTCAAACACTCATCACAAATCTTAACATCCATAAACTCAGAAATCTATTTCAAATCCCTAGAAATTGGGGAAAACATGACTACTAAATTCGACCTAACGATATCGACTTCACCATCCGTAAATCCAGGAATCATACCCATCTCCTGATCTCAAACCACATGCTCCCAAGCGTAATCATAGACTATCTATCGCAAAGACGCCGAGACATTGACCCCACGAGGTGTTGCAACCGTGGAAGTCGATCGAAGTTTGCATCGCTTAACTGCGTCGAGGCTGCGCGTCTGAGAGAGACGAGTGTAGGGCCAGGGAGGTCAAATGAAAGTCTAGAAGATGAAATTGAGAGTGCCAAAAGCTTCGAGGAAGATAATAGAGAAGATAAAGAAGAAATGAAGAACTTGAAAGAGAAGAGAGAAGAGAGAAGCGGAGAGCGGAGGAAACGAGAGAAACTTCAGTTGGGTTAGGTGACGGCTTGGAATCCTAGATCTAGAGAGTGAGAAGAAGGAATGAAGAAGGAATGAAGTGATAACGAAAAATGACAAGCAAAATAAATTTTATTTTTGAACACTTTTCTTTTATTTTTCTATGTGAGGTGGGATTTAAAAATATTTTACTCCTGCTTAATCATTCCATAGCACTTTCATAAAATATTTATAGGCGCCAATACGAAAACTGGACGCGTAAAATCTTAACCACACAAATATAACGTTTATAAATTTGAAAACGCTATATAAAAAATGAGTGATATTTACTATAGCAGAAAAGCACATAACTAATGCAATTCTATAAATATCCCAATTTTTTGTAGTGCTGGCGTTAACCGCCGCGTTGTTGAAAAGAACAAGGTTAAATATATAGAAAGTGAACCGGAGCCTCTAGCTCTGGTGGTAAAGGACCCTCAGCTGAGGTACCCGCCACACGAGTTCGAGCCCCGGCCACTGCGGAATTCACATTCGGGCTGCAGCGTCCAGGAATAAACCTGGTTACCAAAAAAAAATATATATATATAGAAAGTGGGACAAATGTGTATGCATGGCTGCGGACCTTACTGTTGGGGGTGCGGTGTGGACGGGATATACCGCCGAAAATATCATAAATAATGGTGATCAGTCAATCTCTCTTTAAAAATAAACTAAAACTAAATAGTACTAAATAAATTTAGCTGACATCATCATAAATTTCGCACTATTTAACTAAGCAGTGTATAGTGCTAAAAATTAGCTTGGAATAAGGCGTAAACTCGTCTGTCCTAAGTTTAATTTCTATTGAAAACTAAATTGTTTTTATTTGGCCATACAAAAATAGAGTCATCTCTTAAACCTCAATAAAAAAATTCGGAGCCCGATTAACATCACTATTGTTTTCTTGGGATTAGTTGGCCTTCGACCTGATATCCATATATTAATAAAAATTGCACTATTTCTACATACAAATATCTAATCTTATCTTTGCCAAAACTAAAATCTAAATCTTGTAAAATTTGGTGAAATGGGGAAACAATCCGAGACCTAAAATTTTTCAAGTATAAAAGTTGACAAAATCTCCTACCGAAATTTAAAAAACAGTAAATTTGGAAGTGTAATTCAAATTTTGAAAAGACAAATTTTACTAACGGGTTTAATTAAAAATTTTAATTTGGTAAATGAATTCTCTAATTAATAATATAGCCATCTAATTGCATATATGTCCAAGTCCCGACGTATCATCCCTCCAAAAACAAAGGAAGACGTCTTCAGACGGTTAACCTACAGTATTCCAGAGCGCGATGCAAACCGGGAAACACCCACCCGAGGATTACACCCTGACGATGACTACCGTCGTCAAATAATGGAATTAAAGGACAGCCCAAGGAATTAAAATTCGAGGTCCATAACGTCACATGATCTGCCCCATAAATCGATCGGATCATTAAGGAAACTCAAAGAACACCGTTCACTTCGCGTATTACCGATGCGTACATCCGACACCCGGAGAAACTCAAGCTGCCGTCTTACAACGGCACCAAAGATCCCGCAACCCATCTGACCATGTTCAAGATCGCGCCAGCAAAAGCGCGATTCTCTGCCGAAGAACGAGATATAGAGTACTGCCAACTCTTTGCGGAAACCTTGGAAGACGTCGCCTTAACCTGGTTTTCCAGACTTCCATCAAAATCGATTGATAATTTCCAAGAATTGTCACGAGCTTTCATAAGGCATCATTTTGCATACATGGACAAGGATATGTCCCTGAACACTCTGATGTCCATGTCTCAAGGACATAAGGAAACCTTGCGAGCCTTCATAAAACGCTTCAAAGACATCGTCACACGCGTGGAAGTTCCAGACAACTTCGCCATCTCGGCCTTGACAAAAGTCGTATGGCATGAAACTCCCTTTTATCAGGACTTATTTCTCAATAAACCGCTGGCGATCGAAGACGCTCTTCACCGAGCAAACAAGTTCACCGAGCTGGACGAACAAAAAATAGCCTTAGCAAAGAAATTCGGCTCCGCTAAGCAAATTGGCAGAGCGAAGATCGTGAGCCGAAACAACATTATGAGAAAGAGAAAGGAGCGAAGACGACCATGGTAGTCGGCAACGACGGAAATCAGCGTCCGACATCCAAACCTTGGAACAAATGGAGTCGGGAAGAAAAGGAGGAGACGACACCACCAAAAGTCACCGAACAAAAAGGGGCTCAGGGATACTGCGAGTACCACAAAACCACGTCACACAACACATTGTCGTGCCGACATCTCAAAGAGGCATTGTATAACCAGTTTCAGAGTGGTAAGCTGAAACATCTATAGATGAGATGAGGAGTGTGGCACAATGTGACGAGAGCCGATATGAACAATCCGGCGATTAGTCACCAAGCAAGGCAGAAAGCAACGCCGTTCCTCGAACAATGCTCAGAAACGCGACCGTGACGATCACGATGACGAAGACGATGGAGCCCCAAAGGCTGTACGTAGGATCAACATGATCATGGGCGGTCTGAGCACGGCAATCTCCATCTCTACGCAGAACACTCCGCAGCCGATCACCGATGAACCACCCGTCATCTTCACTGACGGCGACTTGGCAGGAACTCATTACCCTCACAACAATCCCTTGGTAATCGAGCTCCTGGTTGGCAATTGCGAAGTATCGAGGATCTTGGTCGATACAGGTAGTTCTATCGACCTGATTTTCATGGATACATTGAGAAAGATGTAAATCAAAGAAGACGACATCAAGCAAAAGGCCAGACAACTCAGAAACTTTACGAGTGAGACGACTTACACCATCGGAACCATCAAATTCCCCGTTTATGTCAGTGGAGTAACAAAGCTGGTAAAGTTCCATGTCATCGATAAGCCGACTATTTACAATGCCATCCTCGGCACTCCGTGGTTATACAACATGAAGGTGGTATCGTCAACATATCATCAATGCATGAAGTTCCCATCGTCAAAGGGTATTCAAACGGTCAAAGGATGCCAGAGGACAAGTCGATCGTGTTTCATAACAGAACACAAGATGAGAGTACCATCGTTTATGATCAACACAGAACAAGGCAAGAAGGGTCCTATGAAAGAGCTTATCCAGCAAGTCGTCATCGACGAATCAGATGCAAGTAAGTGTGTAGGGATCGGAGCGGAACTCCCAGACGACATCAAGAACGAGCTGATCGAGTTCCTCCAACAAAATGTATCATTTGTACTTTTTGTTATTTCTGTGTCCTTTCATAGATTAAGACTTTTGACCATGGTGGACCGTTATTTGAACTTTTCAGGAACAACCACTAAAAATGGACCGAATTAATCCGGGGATACCAAACCACCCTCAATAGTCACTTTTTTTTTGCTAAACTTTTACTATACCATTTTTTATTAGCTTTAGTTAGCAAACGAAAGCAATATTTAACAAGATATCAATTTACATTAATGCTCAATAGTCGTTGTCGAAAATAACCCCTTTAGTTTCAACCACTAATGAAGACAAGAACATTGCCGATCGACAAAATACATCAAACACACGTGAAGACGTGTGAAAAAAACCCTACAATGAAAATGACAGCATTAAAACGACAGCAAATCGAGGAAAATGTTGTCGTTTCAATTTCCACAGTTATTAAAACTTCAACGAAGGCCTAAACGATTGTGAGTCTCAGGTTCCTCACAAGATCCTTAACTGCAGTCACTGAAAAGTCTTTCTCCATCTGCAATTAAAATTTTAATAAGATATTGGTTAATATCAATATTTAATAGCTAGTATTTCTTATAAACATCAATATAGATGAGCGACTACATATCCACTTTGATATCTTATATCTTACACATATATATAAATGTATATCAGTTGCAAATGTAAAAAACTAAAATGATTACCTGTGCAAGGACTGTGATGTCGAGGGTGGAGTCTCCGAATGGCAATACGAAACTATTTTCGATGCGCAGTTGAAGATTCTCAATCGTGTTTAGTATGTTAACCATGCACCATTTGCTCTTCTCGCAATGAATTCGGATTAGAACTTCGTTTTGGGCTACTTTAGCCTCGATTTCTGGCAAAGGTTGATCAAATTGCTCATGATCTGAAGAAGAAGAAGGTGATAAGTAAGGTTCCTCGTCGAAAAACACTTTAGATTTCTTCACAAGAACCATGGATTTCATTTCTCTTCTTGCTTCTTTCTCTTCCTTGAGCTTTCTTATTTGTTCTTGGAGTTGTTTCACACGTGAAATCGCGTCATCAAGAACCGTAAGCTTGTCCGCCTGAATGAAATAAGATGTTTAATATTCTCAAAATCAGTTGACAATAACTTCTAATTTAGTAACAAGAAAGTACAATATTTAATATTAACACTTTCAATTTGCCAATAGATACTAGTACCTTCTTAAGACCAGGAAGAAGTGCTGAGAGGGCAATGAATTTTTCGGAAAGCTTCTCACGACGCTTCCTCTCGGCTATAACATGTTCTTTGGCGAGAACCGGAGATCTTGTGGCAGGAGAAGACGCTTTTCTTTTGCTTCCACATCGATCCATAGTAATATCCTCCGCAGCTGGAGAAGAAGAAACATTACTAGAGAAATCGAAAGAAATCACTCGTGGCTTGTTCTTGCTCTTCACCATTTCCTTCACCGCAGGCTTCGGGTTCTCTTTGAGGAAATCAAGATCCATTTGATGATCAAAATTTGATGAAAACTGAGCTCTTGGTTTATCCATGGTCGCTTCAACAGGTGATACATTAATTTCTTCGTAAAAATTAAAGTCGAAATCAATGTCTTCGAGTGAGAAATCGGGTAAGAAGAAGTCTTCATCCATGTTCGAATTGAGAAAGAACCGATGTAGAAAAACCAAATCTTTCCTAATCAAGATACGATCTTAAAGACAAATCGAGAGATATGTTTATTGTTTTTGTCCTAAAGGGTTTATGAAAAGAAACTGTTTTCAGGTGCTACTTTATATATTGACAACGAAACGCGGCATAGCTTTTTATTTCTCCACTCCCTAATTACGTTGACCAGATTGTGCATATAATGCATAACACGTGACGTAAATGTTCGAAATAAATTTATTGTATTATGATCTAATTTAGAAGTCATCTTATTATTGTTCTTATAATGTGTTGGCTTCTAAAGGTCTGAAATCACAGTGTTTGCCGCGTCAACAAGTATAGAAAAAACGGCTGCAGAATTTTCAAAATAATTGAAAAATATTTAGAATATAATAATAATTTTGGTTTTATCTTTTTTTTTGTCATCTGTGAATATATTAGAAGGCTAAAGAGTCGTACAAACCATCAAGGATGGTGATAGTGCAACAGATCAAAAGCAACAAACAAGCGGTTGATCACTAAGCAAAAGAAAAGAAGACTAAATGTACACAAAACCAGAACAGAGGAAGCTCAAGTAGAAGCAGTACGTTTCTCAGATTCAAAAAGAAGCTTCAGCCACTGAAGATAGCCCGAGGAGACATAAGACTGATATTTATATTCTCGGACCACACTTTGAGCAATGAGAAACGAGCTTATGTTAGAAGCTCTCGATTCGATTTCAATCCTCCAATTCCTTAAACTGCCCAAAAAAATTGTTAATTCATATGCAAAAGAGACAAAATTAGGCCATGCGCGTGGTCGTAGGATAGCTCCAAAGATATCTGGTGCCTCTGCTGCAATGATAACATGGTTGACACGATGAAACACCATACATTCGATAGTCCAGGATAAGGCCTGTAATTTAGCTTCCAGTAGGTTAGAAGAGCCATCCAAAACACGCCTGTTGTGCAAACAAACATCACCATGCTCATCCCTGAGAACCCAAGAGCAGCCTGCAATAGTTGTATGAGGGGACCAGACCACGCCAATGTTACATTTTTTCCACTGATGCGGTGGTGCCGTCCACAAAGATTTAGAAACAGAGTGAGCCCTTTGCTCCGGAAGCTCACCATCCAATTCCAAAGATTGAGCATGAAACCAAAGCTCTTATTCCAAGAGAGAGGTAGAATAGATCTGATCAGGGGAGAGCTGTTTACCTTCAAAGGAAAATGTATTTTGATTTTTCCAAAGAAGCCAAATGATCCACGGGAAGCTACGCCTAGTTGACTGTTGAACGTGAGTGCACTTGGAAACACTGAACATGTAATGAAAGTTCACATATAGAGACTCTGGATGAAAGCCACCCAAAGGGAATGGAAAATAAGAGAGAGCCCCAGTCTGTCTGGCAACAAAGCAAGTAAACAGGACATGATTAGCAGTTTCACTCTCAAACCTGCAAAGTTAGCAACGGCTATCAACCTTCATGCCGCGAGAGATTAAATTTAGCGCCACTGGAAGAGCTTCACTGAGGGCCCTCCACATGAAAGACCTGATCTTTGGAGCAGTCAAGACAGACCAGACCTCCTCTTTCAAAACGTTGAAAGATGGTTGGACCGAAGCTTCAAGAAACGCGGAAGATTTGTTAAACTGGTTGGCAAGCCAATAGGCAGATTTCACAGTAAAGGCACCGCTTCTATTATGAGTCCAAATCCAAAAATCATCACGGCTAAGCGCCGGGAACAGAGACAGAATCCTGGTGACATCAGAGGGAAGGAAGAGATCATTAAGAATACCCTGATTCCATGTTCTAGAGCTATGGTCAATAAGGTCCCTGACTCAGAGATTTAAATCAATAGGCGGATGTTTAATCAGCGGAGTCCGAGGACAATTGTCTGCTAACCAGGGATCAACCCACACCCGAGTAGAATTGCCATTCCCGATAGCTTTCTGAATGCCTTTGGATAACAAATCCCGTCCAAATAAGATGCTACGCTATCCAAATGATGGACGATAGCCAAGAGAAGCTGATAGGAAGTCACAGTTGGGGAAGTAACGGCTTTTATAAACTTGAGCGAAGAGACTACCCGGATCCTGGAGGAGATTCCAAGCTTTCTTAGCAAGAAAAGATTGGTTAAAACGTTCCAATTCTTTAAAGCCGAGGCCACCAAGATTCCGAGGTAAGCACATTTTCTCCAACCTGACCCAATGTATCTTCTTGTTGTGTTCAACCGAGTTCCACCAAAAGGCCGACATCGCTGAAGAGAGTTTAGCAATAATGCCTTTCGGAAGACGGAAACAAGACATAGCGAAAACGGGCAGGGCCATTGCATACTGTCCTGGATATAGCTGAGAAGCTCAATTTTGGAGCCGCTGAAACATTCAGGGAGCCCCAAATATGAACCAGCACCACCTTCATTTGAGATGCCCATAATTTTTCTGACTAGCCAAGAAACCTCATCATCAACCTGGCTTCCAAAGGTGATACAGGATTTAGCAAGATTGACTACTTGGCCGGTAGCTTCACCATATCGGTTAAGGATGGTCTGGAGCACTCGACTCTCAGATTCAGTGGCTCTGCAAAGGAACAGACTATCGTCTGCAAAAAGTAAATGATGAACAGCAGGACCAGACACAGAAAATTGGATACCATGTAAAGAGCCGTGAGCCTGAGATTTATTGAGCATATGAGTCAAGCCTTCAGTGCAGAGAACAAATAAAGCAGGGGATAACGGGTCCCCCTGGCGAAGGCCACGTCCCGGAGTGATCATCCCGTATTGAGAATCATTAACAAGGACTGAATAAGTAATGGAAGTGACACAAAACATAACCCACTCAACCCAAGGCCGATGAAATCCAAGCGCAATAAGAAGCGTTCTCAAATAATTCCACTCAACTCGGTCAAAAGCTTTCGACATATCAGACTTTACAGCCATGAAGTCTCTGGAAACCGAGGTATGCGTACGGAGGCCATGGACTAACTCGTGTGCAATCAAGATATTGTCGAAAATGAGGCGGTCAAGCACAAAAGCGGACTGGCAGGGTGAAACTATGTCCGGGAGCAGAGGCTGAAGTCTTCGCATGAGGATCTTCGATATTATCTTATAGAAAACCGAACAGAGACTTATAGGACAAAGGTCCTTCATAGAGTGGGCGCCCACAATTTTGGGAATAAGGCTGAGCAAAGTATAATTACACTCTCGTGGAAATGAACCAGATGAGAAAAAACCTTTGATTTCTGCTGTCACTTGAATGCCTAGAACATCCCATAATTTTTGAAAAAACAGGCCGGTCATGCCATCAGCTCAGGCGCACTCGAAGGTTTTATAGAGAAGGATGCAAACTTGATCTCCTCAGAAGTAACTTCCCTGACTAACTGATCATTCATGAGGCCAGTGACTGGAGGTTCAAAATCAAAAAACAGATCAGTAAAGGAAGCTGGGTTTGTCGAGGTGAAGAGATCAGCAAAGTATTGAGAAGCTACATCACCCTTTGAAGCCTCACCTCTATGAGTAACACCATTCTCATCTGTAAGGTAGTCAATGCTTTTTCTGCTACGGTTCGTCGTAACTGTCGCATGAAAGAATTTAGTATTCTTATCCCCAGAATGCATCGCTTTTTCTCTACTAGCTCTTTTGGCTCCAATACGATTCTTCATCCTTGTAAGCAGAACACAAGTATTTTTTTATCTTGAGAAGAACCGCACTGTTAGGATAGGATGATGATTGCTCGGTCTCAAGAAGCCCATGAAGATGCTCAATCTTTGTTCTAGAATTCAGGTCAGTAACCTTTTTTGGTGACTGAGAGCTTTACGGCACCGAGAGAGACCCGCTGAGACTGAAAAAATAGCAGACCGAGGGGAGTTAAGCCAAGCCCGTTGAACTACTTCATGAATGTGTAGAATATTAAGCAACGCTTATCAAATCTGAAGCTTCCCCGGTGCGCATGCTGAGCTGCAATAAGATGGACCAAGACTGGTCGATGATCTGAGCCTCGTTTGTCAAGGAAAGACTGATGAGCAAGTGGGAAATCAAGCAGCCAAGCTTTATTACTGAAACAGCGGTCCAAACAGCACCGAATCCATAAGTCGCCCCTCATTCCACCCCACGTGAGAGGGTTGCCAGAATTGGGCAGCTCTTCCATACCACAACAAAGTAACATATCATTGAAAGCTGAGAACGATGAGGGGCCACGACGAGGACCCCCAAGTTTTTCACCATTGTGCCTCGAATCATTGAAATCCCCTAGAAGGCACCAGCTTTCTTTTCTAACTGAGCCAATACGCGAAATCTTTTCCCACAAGTGAGGTCTATTCGCGGCAACCGGATCACCATAGATACAAGAAACATAAAAAAGCCTCATCAATATGAACATAGAAGTCAACTAGATTTTTATCCGCCTGCTTAATATCAACACTAACACATTGCTTCCAAAAAACTGCCAAGCCACCTCCGTGACCATCAGGATCAACTTTATAAACCCGAGCATAGCCGAGCCATTCCTGAAGATCTACTAGAACATTCCTATTATACATTGTTTCCATCAAAAACAAAATATCAGGGAAATATTGATGGCGTATTTCCTTGAGGCGGGGAATCTTCAAGTCTTGAACACGGCCCAAGCCTTGGCAATTCCAAGCAAGAAGGCTCATTAACACTTGGGCGGTCCCTCATTTGGGACCACCAATTGCCTTTTATAGCTCACGGATTCCATGCGAGTTGAATTGTCGAGCGTCTGAGCTTTCCATTTGACAGCTGAAGTTGTTGCCACCTCCTTACCAGAACGATGAGCGATAACTGATTGGGTAAGATTTGATAACCGTTTTGCCTTATAGGGTCGTCCCCGACTCTTCGATCCCTTAGCTTTGATCCCGGAAGAGCCCACCTCAGAAAGGCAGTTTCTGTTCACCGTAGAACCAAAAGAGAAAGGAGAAGTAGAGGCGAGAGAGTCAGCAACAAAACCTTCGGATAGGACCTCAACTGGAATAGCATGACCACTAAAGGAATGGCCTGCTTTGATAGCAGAAACCATAAGTTTGTCGCCTGATGGGAAACAAAAGGGAGCCTAATTCATCTTCAAACCATAATCAAAGACCAACCCTTTCCCTTTGTCAATATCGTGAGATACCAATGGAATGGGCTCTAAACGCAGAGCAGATTTCTGGGCTATAATATCACCATCAAGAGAGGAAACTGAAGATTTGATTCGCGCCTCACGAACCAAGCGATCATCACCAGAAGAGAGCAGTAGATATTGACGCATTTCATCTAAGACTGCTGTAGCTATTTTCGGACGACCAGTAAGAGGATTAAGACCAACTTGTGCTTCAGAGAGAATCCCAAATAAAGGGTCGGAATCCAATAACACTGCCGGTAGCGAGGGAGAGCCTTGAGTGTGACCCAAATCAAAAGGATTCTTCTTACTAAGAGGACACTTCATATGATCATGAGTAAGGCGGTTACAGGAGTAGCATCGCTTCTGAAGCCTTTCGTAGAAATAGAGGATGGTCGTTTGAGGCAGATTCACGAGTTTAGAACGACGTAGAGGTTTAGAAATATCGAGCTTAACTCTGGCGCGAACATACTCTCTGACTTGAGGCTTGAGAGGGTAAAAAGCAACTTCAATTACTTGACCAGCGAACTCACAAAGGGAAGTAATGGAAGTAAGAGTGTAGTTATTAAGAGGGATGTGCTTAATTTGAACCCAAACCGGAAGAAACCTGAGATAGTCATCCGGCGGAGAAGGCATCCATCTGTCGAAGATTATCGACCACTCGTTATAGCAGTACACCGCTTTGTTAAGGAT
Source organism: Orychophragmus violaceus (assembly GCA_030180135.1). Taxonomy (NCBI): domain Eukaryota; kingdom Viridiplantae; phylum Streptophyta; class Magnoliopsida; order Brassicales; family Brassicaceae; genus Orychophragmus; species Orychophragmus violaceus. The sequence goes on from CM058235.1 coordinate 34,530,984, forward strand.
TTCTTCCATGTCCTTTTCGTACTTGAAGAAGAACTGAAAATCTTCTCGGGTGAGAGCAACACCACGAACCCTATCATAGATTTGCCACTTCTTTGGCATCTCAATGATGAAGAAGGACATTTTTTGGGATTCTGGGTTGAGTAAACGGCCAACAATACTCATAACATTAGCTTCGTGAGAACGATATTGGGGAAGATCGGGAAGATCGAAGGGGAGATCCTCTTCCTCGATGGACAGATCCATCAGCGCCTTGTCAAGGGAGGAGGACATCGACGAGAGGCGGAGCTCGAAGACGGCGATGAAATTGAACAGTGGTAAACGGATAAGAGATCGCTTAATGAGAACCGTACAAATAAAAGATTATCCTGTAAGGGATGATCGTAGCCACACAAAAACGTTTCAAGACAGGGCAAAGACTCTTTTAGAGAAAGCGGGTCCTAAGCAAATTTTGGGATACGAGGGTAAAATTTTGGTTTTATCTTATTTTCATAAATATGAACACATGCATAAATAACGCAGCGTATGATATATTATATGATATAGTTTTCCTCATACTAGAGATTTTTCAGCAGATTTATTTTATATTATTTTAAGATATTCTAAAAGATACAATTTTTAGGAATTATTAATATTTAGTTTATAAATTAATATGAAATGAGATAAGAAGATAAATATATATAAAAAAGAAGATAAATATAACCCTGAAATCTAAAGACCCACGTACCTAGGCAAATAGACGACCTAAACTGAGATTGCAGTCCAACAAGACTCATGTGCTACGTGGAGAAGCAACCTTCTTTGGCTCACCTAGAGGGAACTTACCGACAGACTCACTCAAGATACGTCAACATTAATTCAACATGCGAATTATCATTAATAAATGGTAGTATAAATGTTTAGTTGTAGAAAATGGGTGTATGTATAATCATTGGAAGAATAAAATAGTTAACCATCAAATACTATAGTATACGTGAAATCTTTTAAATGAATACTAATCAAGATTTATAGAACCGTTGAAAATAAATTGTATGTTTCTCATACTCATTTACCGTTTCTTTTTGACGCTTTCATCAAAAAAAGAAGAAGTAAATAATTAGTATTAATTGTATATCTTTATATAAGTAATATTTTTTACGGTTTTTAATTGATCACTGAAAGAAAACACGTCACTTACCGACATTATTATCGACATATGCTCGTCGAAAGAGCACCCGTCCGACTTTCGTCACTAATTATCGATGGACTGAGTTTCCATCGGAAAATTACCGACGGATTTCCGATAAAATAGGTAATATGTCGGAAAGTTGTCGGTCCAATGTAGCTGTTAATATATACGTTAATGTAGCAGTTGTAGTAGCCATTGGGCCGACAACTAACCAACGGATTACTGACGGGTGACAGATATATCCATCAGTTATTTGTCAGTTTGTTTTCTATAAGTATTAAACGGTTCATTTATTCTCTTCTACACCAAACTCTCTCTCTCTCTCTCTCTCTCTCTCTCTCTCTCTCTCTCTCTCTCTCTCTCTCTCTCTCTCTCTCTCTCTCTCTCTCTCTCTCTCTCTCTCTCTCTCTCTCTCTCTCTCTCTCTCTCTCTCTCTCTCTCTCTCTCTCTCTCTCTCTCTCTCTCTCTCACACTTTAATATCTTTGAATACGAAAAAATATCTTCTTCCAACTATTACAGATCGTGGATGGACGGACTGAGGGTTGATCCAGCAAAGAACTTATTGTATACCAATTATGAACTCAGTATTTTGGAATTCTTGTCTCAAACACATACGCAGAAATTGTATAAGTTAAAATGTCCATGTAATGAGTGTTGGAATGTTAGAAACGCTAGGATTGAGGAAGTATATAATCACTTGTATTTACATGGTTTTATGTCGGATTATAAGATTTGGTATCTTCATGGAGAAACATCGGATTGTGGAAGTAGTAGTAGAGAACCTTATCGTAGTACTAGTAGTAGTTGTAGAGAACCTTAAAGTAGTACTAGCGAACCTTATAGTGCAGAAGTATATTTTGGTATAGGTACCATTCATATGGTTAATGATGCATATCGAGAAAATATTCATGAAGTATGTGAATATCAAATTCCTAGGGTATATGAACCTAATTTATAAGGTATGATATTTTTTGATATGTTAGATACAACAAAGCGGCCACTACATGAAGGTTATAAGGGTCATTCACCATTATCATTTGCTACAAATTAATGAGCATAAAGACGGACTACAATTTGGCGGAGGAATGTGTGGATGCGATTGCCGAATTTGTAAAAGATATACTTCTGAAGATAATTTTGCGCCTGGTTCATACTACGAGATCCAAAGACTTGTTAATGGGCTTGAATTATCGTATCATATGATAGACGTGTGCATCGATAACTGTATGATATATTGGAGAGAAGATGAAGACCGTCTCGAATGTAAATTTTGTAAAAATCCCCACTATCAGGACACAATGAGAAGAGTTAAAGTTTCATTCACACAGATGTGGTATTTATTGATAACTGATCGGTTGGAGCGGTTATACCAATATGAACGAACGACGGGGAAAATGAGATGGCATGCCGAGCAGAGAAAGAGGATAAGAGATGGCACATCCTTCATATGCTGCGGCGTGGCAACATTTTTAAAGAGTATATTCGGATTTTACTTATGAGCCACGTAACGTATACATCGGATTATGTACTGATGGTTTTAACCCATTTGGAAGGCATGGAAGACAAGATTCGTTGTATCCAGCGATTTTGACACCTTATAACTTACCGCCATATATACATGTGCATGCATTAAGATTTTATTTTCCTCTTCGTACTCGTTCCCAAACCGGAGCATCCAAAAATATCACTTGATGTATTCTTGCAGCAACTAATACATGAGTTGAAAATGTTATGGGTGCCCGGTGTTGAAGCATATGATGTCTCGTGCAAGCACAATTGTCAGATGCGGCCTATACTAATGTGGACCATTAGCGATTTCCCCACTTATGGTATGTCATCTGGCTGGACAACGCATGGGAGGCTTGCATGTTTGTATCGTCAAGAAAATACTGATGCATTCCAGTTGAAGAACGGACGTAAATCAAGTTACTTTGATTGTCGTAGAAGATTTCTACCGCGAGATCACCCATATCGAAGAAACACCAGACTTTTTACAAAGAAGATAAAGGTGTTTGATGATCCACCTCCAGACGAGAGTGGGTCGGTTACTCTGGGGATATTGTCAACCTATGGTGCGCAAAGGACTCCTTATTGCGGTGGAAGTGTGCACAAAATGTTTAAGGAGCTGGTTTAGCCCACAACTGGCACAAGCAGAGTATTTTCTGGGATTTTCCATATTGGAAGGACCAACTACTAAGGAATAATCTTGATGGCATACACATTGAGAACAACGTTTTTGATAATATCATGAGCACAGTTCTGAATATGCAAGGGGAAAAAAGATAATTTGAAGTCTAGGTTTAATGTTCTGAAAATTTGTTCTTGTAGTGAGCTTCATGTTATGAAGAACGGAAAATGTCCAATTATACGTATTGGTTAGTCAAGCTTTCAAAGAAAGATTTATTTGATTGTATTATGCGACGAGTAAATTTTATGACTGTTACCTTCAAACTTGTGTAATTGTGTGGACAACAGAGAAGGGAAGTTTATCGGAATCAGAGTGATGAATGTCATGTTGTGATGCCGCGAATGTTACCATTTTCATTTTCTCATTTCCTTCCACAAGACATTCATAAAGCAATCATAGCAGTTGGTGATTTTTCCGGGATTTATACACGAGGTCACTTACAGTTGACGGCATGAGAAATTGGAGGAAAATATTCCTAAGATCCTATGCAATCTAAAGAAGATATTTACACAATCTTTCTTTGATGTTATGGAACATCTTCCTATACATCTCCCTCGAAAGCTACACTTGGTGGTTCCATCTATAAAAGAATGTGAAGAAGCCGTTAAAGTGGAGGGTTTTATAGTGGCTCAATATAACAAAGCAGAAACCTATACCTTTTCTAGTTACTACTTTCTGTCGCAAGTACGTAAAAGAGTCCTCGCACAACTTGAAACAATGATAGAGGCGAGAACCCAATATATCCCTCCACGGTTCCCAACATTCTTCAACAAGTTGGACAGTTTACCAGAAAAGCACTGAGTGGCAACCAACATCCCATGAGTATTCTCACCTACACACATATATTATCACCAACTGTGATGAAGTCCTCGAATATGAAAGGTATTTCACAATATGTTTATATGTACATTGAAAAGTAAGTTTCATAATAAGTGTACTAACGAGATATTTACTTTTCATAGGTTATAAATGGACGCTATACGACATTCGCATCCATAAATAACCGAGGACGAGTGCGAAGAATGTAAGCAAATTGACTTCTCCGCTTGGTTAAAAATTTATGTAAGATTTTCATTTTATAAGTTAAACAAAACAAATAAATTGAGTATTTTTTTATTAACTCTCACGTTTTTTTGCAGGTGGAAGATAAAGAGAGAAACAGACGCATGTTCGAGGATTGGACCAAAGACATAATCAACGGGTCCAACTACATTACAAAGTCTTATCCAAGATATTGCACTAGGGTATATGCGTTTAAGGTGTATAGACCTGGATCTACTAGGACAAACACAGATCACATAGTTTCATCTACTTACGGTGAAGTTGTATACCACAATATACTCAAAGAAATATTGGAAGTAAAATATGTGGGGAAGTTCGGGTTGAGGTGTGTGGTACTTCTATATGATTGGTATAACCCGACTATTGGCAAAGGTGTCACCATCAATAATTTTGGAGTTACATATATCCATTCGAATATGAAGCTTCAGAAATATTATTTATTCATTATTGTTTCACAAGTAGATCCGATTACTGAATTTACCTTTTTACTAATCTGAAAACTTAATATTCCTATAATCTTCCTCATAATTTATAATTAATTTTATGCAAGTGTGTTATATTTATTATCCTCAGAAGACATACAAGCAAGACCCATGTATCACCGCTACTAGAATCAATCTGAGAGGAATTGTCTACGGAGTTAATGAACATTATCCATTACAAGTAAGCAAAAGTGGTTATATAGCTCCAATAGAATAATCCCTCGAAGTTAGCTTAGTCGTTGATTTTACTCAATTTAGAAACGCAATTCTTCATTCAGATTCATAAGAAGAGAGATAGGTGAATTTGATGATAACATCGATCCAGTTTCATCCAACAACGATTCAAAAAGTGATGAAGATTAATTTTAGATTTTAAATATTTTTGAAGTTATTAGACATTTTAAAAAAAAATATTAAAAACTTTTATTTTATAATTTTAAGTCATATTCTTAAGTTAGTGTTTTAAAATATTTCAAAAGTTTTTAAAGAATAGTTTTTTTATTTAAGCGAAAACAATATGAATATCACTATATTAATGTATGCAAAATATTAGTGTAACACACAGCCCAATGTTTTATCACCTCATACGCTTAACCCTCCGTACCCAGGTTCGACTCAAGGAAAGTGGGGAAATTGTTTTTTATACCGAGGGAAAACTGATAAATTGAAAAATTTGGTGCTATTTCTGGCGGATAAACGATGGGAATGGTAGAACCATCGGAAAACCTAGGGAATAGGGTGTAGGGTTGATAAATCGTAAATGAACGATCTAAAAATAATCGGGGACATATTGTAAACATATTTTGAACTACAGATTCAGTAAGAACAATTATTCTATGATTTGTTTTTTTTTATAAATAGAACTGACGACGAATAGAGATTCTTAGTATACAGTGGTGTTTAACAATTGATCTTTATATCTAAAAATGTAATTTTTGTAATATGTACATTAAGAATCTACATTTGGCAATGATATATGATTATTAGGTCTCCGGTAAGTAACCAAGTCCGAGAAGACATACAAACATACCCTAAACATGCCTTAAAGCCTGAGTCGTCGGTAATACGCTGGTAACTACGAAGTCAAACGGTCAAAACCCCAATAACTCTGCGTACATTCCCAATTATTTTTTGGAAATGTTATTTTCGAAAACTGAACATAAACCGACGGATAGCCGTCGGTATATCCGTCAGTGGGTAGTTTATAAAAGCATCACTTATGCAATCACAAACCCTTATCGGACAAACCTACGGGTCCTTCACCCTTCACATCAAAAACCGCTATGTTTGATTCGGCCACAATGCTACAATATATGCTGTTATTAACGATGTGATCGAACATCATTGGGTGGGGAATTAACTTACGTACACGCACATTCTCAGGAATAATAAATTGGAAAGGTTTTTCGATTTTCTGGTAAATAAAAAAACTATCCTACTTTTCTTCTGAACATTCACATTCATAGATTAATTTTAATTTCTAATTTACAGGATCATTTAATTTTATTCCCGACATAATCGGAGATGTTTGGCATGAATTCCACAAGGTAGTCCGACTGGTGTTTCAGGGAAAAATGCGCCGATTGAAGCTAATTTGGCACAAAAGAGACCAAAAATCAGCATGAATTTCAGCTTGGAATTGGACGCTTATGATCGAGAGCTGGAACGATATTGTGAACTCGGAGTTGGTTTAGAATAAAATGTGTAATTTGAGTATTCAAAAAAAGAATTTAATAAAATATATGTTTTGGTTTCAATCAAAATTAAATAAATTTATAACAATAATAAATTTATAAAACTTAATAATTTTAAATAATTTTAAACTATTAAAACTTATTGTTATAAAATTAAATATACTTCAAGATATATTCAATTTTTTGTAAGGTACTAACGAGTATAACAACACAATGTAATGGTTTGGGCATATAAGTGGTATGCATAGCAACACAGGTTCGAGTCATGCCAAACCTATTTTCCTTTTTATTAACTGAAATGTCACATAGCTTTGCGAAAACCGCCAAATAAAATTCCCAAGAAAATAAACCGCCCCTTTTCCGACGAATTACCAAAGGTAACTGAATAACCCGTCGGTAATCCGTTGGTTACCTGATAAATATTTTCCATGAAACTTCTTATTCTTCCCCATTCTCAGCGTAATTTTCTCTCTCTAAACACGGCCACTTCACCTTCGCTCTAGCTTTTCTCGACGACTCCGGCCACCAATCGACAATTCCAACTGTACAAACACTCCCCAACATGTAAGTTTTTGGTTTATCTTGTTAATTCGAGTAATTTGATAGATTTAGGTTGGTAAATTTTTGTGGGAATTATGCATATGTGTTCTAATGGAATATTTAAGCTGTATATGTTGATTTACGTTGAAATAGAGATTGATAAGTTAGTGAATAATAATAAAACGTTTTATAAGTTTTTGAAAGAAGTTTTTTAAATTATTAAAAACGTTTTATAAATGTTTGAAAACGTTTTATAAATTTTTATAAATTAAAATTAAAGTAAGTGTTTCTAAAAAAATTAAAAAGTTTTATATTTTAATTTTTTAGTAAAAAATATAGAGTACTTATATTTTTAAATAATTGAAAACAATTTTCAATAAAGTTTAATAATTTTATGATTTAAAAAAAATTATTATAACATTATAATTTTTAATAAACTCTTATAAATGTTTAGCATTTTATAAGTGTTTATAATTTTATAACTTTTATAAATTTTATAATTATTAATATAATCGATAAAGTTCTTTATACTTTTTCTATGTTATTAGAACTAGGGAAAGGTTCAGAGATTTTGAAGCTTTCCGAGCTTCTCGATCGATTCAGCCACGATCGGCTCAGTCCCGTGAGCAGGCTTCTAGTGAGAGCCCTTTTGTGTCTCAGGTGCCAGAGACATAGAATGTTCCGCTCTCCATTGCTAGGGAGATTGAGGAACTAGTCGCTCAGCCGGACCGAGACTTGCTGACAAGACTACGATCGGCTCAGTCCCGTGAGCAGGCTTCTAGTGAGAGCCCTTTTGTGTCTCAGGTGCCAGAGACATAGAATGTTCCGCTCTCCATTGCTAGGGAGATTGAGGAACTAGTCGCTCAGCCGGACCGAGACTTGCTGACAAGACTCGATCCCAATCTTGACGGCCCCCATCCTATCTATTGGTAAGTTTTTTTTTTTTTCGGTAAATTCATTTTTGCTTTATTAGTATTATATAAGTTTAACTTTTATTTTTGTGTTTTAAGTTCGGATGATGGATGCTAAGAATACGAAATGCATCTTGAAGGTGATGCACGACATGCTGAAGTACTTATATTCGACGTACAACGACATGCCTCTACATGATAGGCATAACTGGTTCCGCCAGTTTACAATACGTATCTTCTTAAACTACATTTCATGTTTTCTGTAAAAGAGTATACATAAGTTCCAACGTATACTCGTACGGTCGAAAAGATGTTCCAAAAAGGCGTCCTCGCATTATTTGCACACCATCAATGAGTGGGAGCAGAAGTGGTTTTGTTTATCATTGGTCGCAGCACACAGAGGCCCACAACAGTGACTTCTTCGTCAAACTCGAAGAACCGTAAGAGCCAAAGAGGCGGTGCCGGGATTTCGATCCATAACACGGGGGAAAAGAGTGTGTTGCAGCGGAAGATAAACTTTGTAAGTTTAATATTTACTTTTTCTCAATATTTTAAGTCTATTTCTAAATAATGTTTGATTCTTTGTAGACCGCGCGAGGGGGACGAGAACCGACGTATCTTGATCTGGTCGAGGGCGGTCACACCAACAAGACTACATGCGAGATTAAGGTTCCGATCCCTCGGAGAGTCGTCGAGATTTCGAAGAAGAGAGTGGCAGATCTTGTTCTATCCGAGAAATTCGAGTAAGGGTCGACTCGGGGGCTTCACTATCGCCGAAACAGATCAACGAAATCTTTTTCAAGGTAAAAAATTTGTTTTAATTATTACTTTTATAGTTAGTTTTAGATTTTTTATTTATAACCTTTTTAAAATCTTTCTATTAAAACGCTGAAATGTAAGGGACGTTTATTCGTCTTAGGAAACGTGCCACAGACTCCTTCACCAAAGCATTGAGGACGAAAGACGAGAAAAACACCTTCTTGAAGGCGACCAAGGAGACCCTCCTAGCTCATGCGGTTCGTGCCAAACAACAGAAGACTATTGAAAAATGGCCCAAATGGAAGTGATGCTGAACAACCTCTTGTTGGAGGATCGAGATAGGGAGGATTAAGACATGGAGATGTATCAGAGCGGGACATGAACATGGTCGGGGATAAGATAAAAGTTGGGGTCGGGACTTCTGAATCCCGATAGTTTGTAATATAAATAATACTATTTATTTAAATGTTTTATGAATATTTTAATAATTAAAATTCTAAATTCTATTTTTTATAAATTAATTTTAAAATTTTTTATCTAAAATTTATTAAATAATTATTAAATTAAAATATATTTGTATTCCATCGATAATTTGTCGGTTTAGAGTCGTCGGTAATCTGTCGGTTTAGAAGTGTCAGTAATAATTATGTCGGTTTGTTGTCGGAAATATTTCGCCGGTTGTTGTTCGGTAACTTGTCGGTAGAATCTGTCAGTAACTTGTCAGTTATTTGTGAGTATCTACTGACGATTTTTTGACGGTTTTAACTCACAGATGACCAAAAAAATTTCGGTCGGTAAAAACCGTCGGTAACTTTTCTAGGTAATCTGTCGGTTTATTCTCGTCAATAATCCATTGTAAAACCGTCGGTTTTGTCTCGTCAATGTTCTATCGGTTTTTCATCGATTTTATCCGGTCGGTAATTTCTGATGAAGAACCGACGGATTTCAATTTCCTACGAGATAGAACCGAGGGACTCGATCTGTTGGGAACTCGTCGGTATGGACCTTTACAGACACAGTAAACACATGTTTCTTGTAGTGGACAAATTTTTCTAGAGATTTTTTTTAATGAATGTTAAATTTATTGAACCCAAAAAATTGTTTTTACAATCAGATGCTACTTTGTTTTAATTTTTGCAACATGATAGAAAGTAAAATAAAAAAATTAAACATTCTTTCCCTTAGTCCATTCGTGTGGAGAACCACACTTCGAACCCATCGTTGTGCGTTGTTATTCCTCAGCTTCGAAGAGAAAGGAGCATGTTTCGAACATTCCTGTCAAGTTGATTGGATAGTACAGTTTCTGGAAGTGGTAATTCTTCATGTCTTCTTCTTTTGCGTTCTCTCCAAGTGTGGTATGTTGTGGCCTGCAAAACATATATGTGTAGAGGACTAGCTTTGTACCTCGCAGGGTACCATCATAAGTTAGTCGAAGAGCCTAAGTCCACGAAGTCGTGTAGACAGATCCGAGAAGACCTGAAATAGTTCTTTTCCAGATTTCCGAGGAGTATTGGCAGTCAAATAGCAGATGTGCACGGTTCACTTCTACACTTTTGCGTAGAATGCAGTCGTTGTTTTGTCCCGTAGACCAGGCCTTCATTGTGTCACAGGTTGAGAGTCTGTTTTTTGTTGCAAGCCAAACTAAGAATGAGTACTTGGGAGTTGTGAGCGTGAACAAGACCCCCTTGTACCATTCTTCAATTGGTGCATCATTTCTTAGTATATTCCAGGTGTGCTTTTCGAGAAAGTGTTATGATATGTATCATCTTTCTTCCTTCACAAATGTTTATCAGCACTGTTTTGATCTCTTGTTCTTTAGGCTTTGTCAGTTTCATCTTCAATACTGTTCAGCACTGGATTACACTATCTTTCTTCTTCGACCTTGTAGAACTGTTTCCATTGTAGCTAGGGAGTTGATTCCCAGGTCTATATAGCCACAAGTCCCTGTTATGTACAGTAGCCTGTCCATCGAAGACCATGAATTCAACCAGAATGATACAGACTTGCCATTTCCCACTTCGACTTTATGAAACCGTTTCGCTATTTCTCTGTACTTGATCAACTTGCGCCACATCCAGGAAGCAGTAATTGAATTGTTCCGCAATGTCCATATATTACCATTCCGAATGATCTCTTTTTGTATCCATCGCACCCACAATGTGTTCTGATTTGATAACACTCTCCATAGAAGTTTCAGGCAAGAGACTTTATTGAATCCATGCAAAGACTTGATTCCCAACCCCCCCCCCCCCCTTTCTCTTTTCGGTTTACACACCAACTCCCATGAAACATTTTCCTTATGAGGATTAAGGTCTGAACCAGACCACAAGAAGGCAGCACAAAGCTTTTCTATCTCTTTGATGCAAGTTTTTGGAAGTTTATATGCAGACATCCAGAAATTCAAGATTCCAGCAATTACCGAGTTCAACAGTTGTAACCTTCCAGCGAAAGAGATAGACCGGGCTTTCCATGAACTTAGCTTTGACCAGATGCATTCTACAAGAGGGAGATAATCACTAAGACTGAGCTGCTTCGTCAGTACCGGGAGTCCCATGTAACATACAGGTAGAGTTCCAACAGAAAAAGGGGAAACGTTCGAGTATGCTTTGACGGCTGTGGTCTGTAACACCAGCGAGATAAATTGTCGACTTTTCGATTTTTCTATAGATTTCACATACATTCTAAAAAGTAATATTTAATTAGAATGTATCATTTTATACTAAACTTTTTCATAACTTAAAACCATTATAGTATTTCAATATATTAATTTGCTTATAATCAATATTTATTAAAATTAAAATTTGTTATTATTATCTATTAAAAATGCATAAAAATCTCTTTATAAAACAACAAAAAGGCTAATAGATCTTTTTTTAGAAACAGAGAAGTACCTTTACGTCCTAAAAAGTTTCAAGAAGCTCTAACGCCCCACTTTTCTCATCTGTAATTATATTCTTATTAAACCAAAGTGGAATACGTTTTTTGAGATACAAAAACCGGCATAAAAGATAATTTTTTCGGAAACTAAGCCTAAAAAAAGGAAACAAAGACGGCAGAATAAAAGGATTCCCGGAAACAAAACCTACAACTAAAACAGAAAACAATCGATAAAATCTAAGGCCAATCAAAAGAAACCTGAAACTGCATATCTTCACCCGTGCGGAGATGCTTGAGCGAGATTTACCGTTGTTTCCCATGGCCCACCAACGATAACATCAGCTACCTGAACAGTTGCTGGAAGACCCACTCTCAGACTCAAAGTAACAAGACTTCATAACCCGACAAGAAAAAACTCTATAAGGATCACTAAGACTCTTTCATATACGGTTGCGACGCACTTCTATGCGCCCAATAAACACCTATATAGAAGCCTAAAAGAAATCCAAATCTCCACAGATTCAAATCAACCGAAGCCAAAACAACCCAAACTAAACCGAAAACTAACCCTGAAGTAACCAAGGATAAGAAAGCACCCACAACAATCACCCGCAATGATTAAAAAAAGATGCAATATCGAATGACAAACTCGAACCTTGTACCACATATAGTCGGAAAAGAAGAGGTACCTAAAATTTTTTTTGACTAAAGCTGATTGTTGCAATCCCAAACCTAAACCATGAACCCGAACCAGCACCAATCCAAGCCTAGAACTAAACCTGAAACACAGACCCAATCACAGATCGACGGCAACGAGACCCAACCTAACGCCAATAGAGAAGTCGGATGAACCCATATCGAAATCTAGAAAACAAACTCACCACCAGAGGCGAGCGGGATCTTTAGAGAATGCAAAGGAGTCGCCGTTGATAACAATACGGAAGCGCACAACGACGAACCATGCAAAGACAACGACGACCGACGACGAACAGAATGCAGATCAGTGGAGATGAGACGGCGGAAGAGGACGAAGTCGAAAAAACCATCGGAAATGGCGGTTTGAAATGAGGTCAACTAAAGGACACGGCGGCAAGAGAAACCTCTCCAGCAAAATGCTGGCAATGAACGATGGCCAGAGAGAAAACGGAAAAATGGTGAGAGGCGGCTGCTACGAAATCCATGCCTAGGAACTTCTATTGCTAAAGCGAACAAACACATCTCTAACGCCCCACTTATTGGGCTTCTTTTTGTATTTAAAAATTCAACAAATAACGATTACGTGTTTACCCAAATATAACAAATTAAGAAAAAAATCGTAAATAAGCACGTGCTTTTGTTGCTGATTTGTGGAGTTTATGGAGCTTAATTATTAGTACTAGGGTCTGAACCCCTCCGCGCACGCGCGGAGGTGGTTACTTTTTTAAAAATTTCTACATTTCTCTTTTGTCTATTGTGGTGTATGTTTATGGTAATACTAAGACCTATAGAACATGAAACGAATAGAAGTCCAGTCCGTCAATCAAATGTATATATGGATCAATTTATGGTAAGCTACATTACTCGAAAGTAAAAGTATGATATTGGAAAAGAGAGGAACTCTCTTCGAACTTATCCTCTTCAAGCAGTATATTTATGACTTTAAAACTTGTAGGCATTAATCCTAGTTCTGGAGTCAAATCAAATGTTTTCTCCCAACTCTGTTAACACGACACAACAACAAACACTAAAGGTTCATGTCCTCGCTTTAACCACAAAGCTATATTGGCCTTTCATTTGAATGGTCTACATCTGATTATGATGGCATATGATATCTACACTTTAAACTTGGCAGTATATATGAGTGGTTTATCACCTGCAATCCCCCAGAAACCAAATGAACATGTGAATAAAAAAGTCAAGGCACTGCTACCTCCCCTCCAGATTCACTTACATAGTTCCATCTCCAATAAAATCTTGTCATTTATCGAATATGAATTACTTGAGAATGAGAATGACATCTATCAAACTTCCATACTTATGCTAGTAAAGTACTATAAAATCAGCAGATAATTTCATACGAAGGATATAGTATACTGCTGCAGGTTTTTTAAACAAAGATGTGCGAGGAAGAGTACAACTGCATCCTCCTCTTTTGTTTTGAGCTTTACTACTACCATCAACAGTAAATTAGTTGTGATACTGAACACATGCAGAAGCTTTTAAGCAGAGATTAAACATCTCAATAGTTAAAACAGCAGACAAATGACCAACTGAACTTCAAATCCTAAACTGCAGAAAACAACAATTACCCATTTCAACTTTTCGTAGAAGTAAATATGTATGGGAGAGAGAGGCCAATAATTCTTAGCGTTTTTGGTGGACAACGTCATCGTTAGGTAAGGCGAGCATATGAGCTTCCTTGCTAGAGATATCTCCATATAAAAGGTATCTGTCGAAAGCATGATGATTGATTTTGTATTTTAAATAAACGAATACCTTAAAAAAAAACAGATTAGGTTCATAATGCTTCTTAAATCCCAAGCAAGTCCTACCTCTGTGGAGATTTGAAAGGGTTATGGAGACAATGTTTTGAACATTGTGATGAGCTCTCAGCAAATGGCTTCCTTATAGAACAGAGGAAAGATAAAGTTATAATTGCGAATGATACCAAGATAATGTATGATTAATGGCTTCGATAAGCACACACCTGCATTACTGTTTCCTCAACTTCAGCGACTTTAATGAAAGGTTCTCCATTCAGTGGATCCAGAAGCATGATATACTTCGAAGATCCTACCCACTTTCCCTGCACTACATATATAAAAGATAGTTGATCTAAGAGATTCCACAACAGCAGCACTTGAACGCAAAAAAATTTGACTCATTTACATGTTTCAATGATCAATCAAGAGTTCAAGACTTAAAAAAAGTACCACCAAATTCAAAGAGATATGATAAACTAATAACTGAGAAGTTAAAACCTACCAAAACTCTGTACTTCAGAAGGGTGAGCACCAGAGATCTCCTTGGCATCGACCGTAGGAAAAGGTATAGAAATCTGCAAAAAAAAAAGATAAGAACGAAAGCTCCATTTTAGGGTATCACATCATGAACCTTAAAGTTTATAAAAATCACTATCTTTATTTCGTGGAGACATGGACAATGCCGATGCTGAAACGTGATTATGTAACAACAATAACAAATCCAAATCTCACATTTTTAAAACATCAAATTGCTTAGGTTTTGTTTTTTTATATACGTTTAAGACTGTAACTCAGGAAACAACGACGAATTCATATGTGAAAAGAGGAAAGTCAAGGGAAAAACATGGAAATCGAAAAGGCCAAGAACAATATTCCAAAAATTAAAAAGATCAAACAAAAGATCAAACAAATAAAACAGATCAAATAATTCAAACCCATGATCTCCCCTTCCTTTTTGATGTTCCATGCTTTCCAGAAGCGGATGAGCCGCCCTACGATTTGTTGCGCATATCTGCCGAGGTGGAGATCGTCGAAGGTTAGTTATGAGGCGGAGGACGGAGTAGCGACGAAATCGTGTGTTGCCATGTCTGAAAGAGGAAGAAAAAGCGGTAATTTCTGGTGAGTAAACGAAATAGAAGTTGGAGTATTGTGAGCACAGCAGCCGCAGATCCGAAACCTTGGAAGTGGAATTGATAGGATTTTAAGAAGCTTGGTGAATTTATGATGGTTCTATAACGGTGGTTTCGAACTAAAGTTGTGGTGGAGGTCTCTGTGAGTGGAATCTGGAAGGTGAAGGAGTACAAACATGATTACAGGATAAAAATATGGGTTGGGCTTGTTAAGTTTTTAGTACAATAAAGTGGGCTACAATGTATTAGTGTACGATAGATTTGGGAAGACTCATTAACTTAGAAGGAGTGGGACACGTGTCACGTAGATGGAAAAAATGGTTTCCCATTATATAATAGATTCCCCACTCAAAAACAACGCTGATTGAAGAAAACGTCTCTAAAGCCTTGACTCTTTCATTAACTTTTTATTCTTCCGTCCATCTAACAACAACTTCATTACCTTATTTTGGCAAAACTTTTTTTTTCACAGAAATATTTATCATTTCATATCATTTCGAAAAAAGCAAAACTTTATTTTAACTATTATCTATTTTTGATTTTACAAATGATCATAAGATTTATAATATATATTAACAAAGACAAGAAAAAGTTGTAGTATAATTTATCATGAGAGTTTTATAAAAATACTATCTGAAACTATAAAATGAATAAAAACAACTTTACATTTGAAGATATCAGTTTTTCCAAATCGTGGAATAATTCTATAGAGGGCATGATAACTACACTTGTTTTCTTTTTCGTAATTATTGAGAAATAGCTTTGTTTAATGTAATTCGGTCTAAGAATCATAACATAATGTAATACTAGATTTTGACCCGCGCTTAGAAAGCGCGGATTTATTTTTCTTTACAAATTTAAATTATATTTATTTTGTTATTAGCAATTAAAAGTTTTAATTATGCAATCTAATTTTCTTTAAAATGGTTTAATCCGCATTATAAAAATAAATTAATAATTTAGGTTTTAAAAAAGAATTGTGTGTTATTTTAGAAGAGGTATATCGTAAAGATAAAAAGATTGAAATAGCGATTTTGCATTATAAATTTTAAAATTGAATAATTTTAATATTTTTATTAAATTAAATCTCTAATGGATTTATTTTTCTTTACAAATTTAAATTATATTTATTTTGTTATTAGCAATTAAAATTTTTAATTATGCAATTTAATTTTCTTTAAAAATTGTTTAATCCGCATTATAAAAATAAATTAATAATTTAGGTTTTAAAAAATAATTGTGTGTTATTTTAGAAGAGGTATATCGTAAAGATAAAGAGATTTAAATAGCGATTTTGCATTATAAATTTTAATATTGAATAATTTTAATATTTTTATTAAATTAAAATATATGATTTTGAATTAATATCATATATATATATATATATATTTGTTTTAAACTCGTGCAAAGTTCATTTTTAGAATTCAAAATTGGCTAATTTAGTTTTCAACCCGCTCTTATAATAGTTTAAATATTTGGGAATATGATGTAACAACCCGCTAAAAATGCAATCGTAAAACAATTTCTTACGAAATAAATTAATTTAATATAATTTTAAAATTTTATTATAATATAAAAATAAATATTTATATTTGAAATAAAAATAAAAAGAAATTAAAATATATTATATTTGAATTTTGAATATAATAATAATTAAAGAATATTATCTTATATATACAAAATACTTGATGTTTAAATTATTTAGTTATATTTATCAATTGATTTAATGGTTTCATTATATATTAATATTTAAAGAATAGTTATATATATATATTAATTAATTAGGAAAGTAAAATCCATTATTTAGCTTGTTTGGATACATGTTTAGTAGTTGTCTTGTTTGGAAATATGGATAGTAGAAAAATTGTTATATTCTTTAATTATTCTTAATGAATATTAAAAATCATCTTAAATCTCTAATGGCATAAATTGTAAATAACACATGCTCCAAAGATTAGTTTACTAAAGACTCTAATTTTTTAATAGTATTGATACTAGTAAAATATAACCATTAGTGGCTGTTAGTCCACACTATCTGCGAATAGTATCGTAAACCCGGCCGATTTGAGTTATCTAGAGGTATGAGTTTCACATTGGTTGACCTAGTTATTCTCCAAGATTTTGGGTAATTAGTAAGATTTATATCATTAGTCCACATCAAAATTTTGAATATGTAGGCTGAGAGTTGAACCTCATACCTAAAGATGTCGACAAATTACTTTTATTCTGAAATAGAACCCCTTATCAAATATGTTTTCACATGGTGTAGCCAATATACGTTGAGATTAAATATTTGTCTTTTTTTTCAAACGTTGGCTCAAAATTGTCGGGTACTTTTGAAAATTCATTTAAAAGAAAACAAGAAACAAGATTATGGTTTAAAGTTCAAACTCTGAACCCTAAGACAATGTTGATTAATGTAAAATCAAATCAACCAAAGAATATTCTTAGATAAGTACGATCATTAAACTTGTCATGTATCATATGGTGTGTGACTAGTCAAAAAGAAATTGGGATGGTGAAGAAAATTAAGAAAGAGAAATTAACTATTAAAAGGAACAATCTCCGACTTCAAGTTTCTAAAAAGAAAGTTATTTTAGTTTTGGGTGAACCAGATGAATATTATGTTTGGACCAAACAACTATAATTTATATCATGAAAAGTGGTCAATTAGGTGGATGACATAGTCAACTAACTAAGTATTTGATCCATAAACTTTCCAAAATGCATTTGGTCGATAATCTCTCTCCTCTGTACATGATAGGAACCACATTTTTAATTTAAATCTTATATCGATGGTACCATCTCAAAATATGTTCATAGAATTTATATTCTTTTCTATTTTTATTTAACATATGAATATTTTGCAAAATTATATAGTTAGCTATAAACATATTATAATTGTAATAAATAATCAAATATTTATTCGATAAATTACTATCTTGTGTCCAGGTTCCCATTATCTTTTGGTTCATTATCTTCCTCTTTGGCTAGAAAAACCACCAAAACTACAAACAAATAGTAGACAACTACTATTTAAAACATCAATTTTACTATATTGTCAACTACAACTGTATTATAGTTGTAATAATAATCAATTATCTAGTTGAATACCATATTTCCTTCTATATTGAACAATAACCTTACTATGTTAACAACTACAAATATATTATAGTTGTAATAAATTATCAAATATCTATTCGAACCAGAAGATAAATAGTTAAATATATAGTTTGTTTAAAATATATGATAGTCGAATATGATATGACACTTTGATAAATAGTTGTTTACTAGTTTGTTTAATTATTAACCTATAATAAGATTGCTCCATATTCTGTTACTAGATAGATTATTCTATAATAATCTGATAAATAGTTAACTATATAGTTTGTTTAAAATAGATGATAATACTTTCCTAAATAGTTGTTTATCTAGTTTGTTTAATTATTAATCTATAATAAGATTTCTACATATTCGGTTACTAGATAGATTATTCTATAACAATTTGATAATAGTTAACTATATAGTTTGTTTGAAATAAATAATAATTGATTATGATAGTTAATACATAGTCGATAAAAGAAACAAGGAATTATAAATGTTCAAAATAGAATATACATCCACATAACTTAGAAGTACAAAATACACATTGAATAATCAAATATCTATTCGATAAATTACCATCTTCTCTCCAGGTTCCCATTATCTTTTGGTTCGCCTTCTCCTATTTGTCTAGAAACACCATCAACATTACAAACAAATAGTAGATAACTACTATTTTAAACAATAATATATAATATTAAAATAGTTCATAAGAAACATGCAAATATAGTTGACTATTATATGTGAATATTTAGATAACTACTTTAACCAAAATATGTGATATTTATTAAGTTTAATCCCCGTGAACTTGTCGTTAACTATAATTCCCGTGAGCTGGACGGTGTAAGCGACATGGTCGAAGTAAGGTAGCGGCGTTAAGATCCGGATCAACGGCGTTTAATTTAACGGTGTTTGCCACAAGAAGTTGGGGTCACCGAGGAGAACAAAACCCGGGAAATCATCGGTTCCGGAGATGCAATACGAGAATTTGGGGAAACCCATCTGAGAGACAAAAGAGGGGGATCCAAGGTTCATGCCAAGTAAACCGGTTATGTTGATGTCTTCTTCTGAGTCGGATCCGGATACGGATCCCTTTTTTGGTCAAACACATTCATCAATCACGGCAAATACGGATCTATTCACCCGAAAATAAGACTCGAGTTTTTGGTTGAGTATTCCATGTGGAAAAACTTGGCGGAGAGGTTTCCTTCGGAATAGGAGGCGTCCGCGTAGGAAAGAGTTGTGTGGCAGTTTGTCGGAATCACATGACGCGGGTATGAGGAAATCACGGGTCCGAGTCATACAAGTGGGTAAGGAACAAGGGATTGGAGAGTACGAGGAGGAAAGACGGAAAAAATATAAAAGGGACCAGAATTTTTATTTTTTTTTAACAGTGAGATGGTTATACACAAATCTGAAGAAATCGGAGTAAGGAAACAAAAGTACATTAAATGGGTTTCAAATCTTGTGTCGAAGTATGTAAATCTCACCATTTTTGGTGAGCGAGCGGCAATATATTCTTGAACATCGGAGTCGGTGGAAGTTCTGAAGCTGATGATGGCCGTAAAAAAAGTCGGCCGCTAATTAGATCGCCGATTAGGTTTTTTGGCAAGAGAAGTACAAGGTGAAATGTTGGTGAAAGGGGTTGATATCCTTTTTAAAATGAGAAAGATATCAAGATTAAAAGAATTTCAAAAAACTTTGTGGCCTGAGTTATGCAGATAGTTCTTATCAATAATGTCATTGTTAGAGCAAGGAAAAGTGGTTGATGGTATCGATCAATAATTAAGTGGTCCAAAAGTGGTATGCCTTATTATTTCTCTTTAGTTCAACTACAAATGTATTATAGGTGTAATAATAATTCATTATCTACTTGAATACCATATTTTCTTCTAGTTAACAACTACAAATCTATTATATAATTAGAAACTTTCTCTCCTCCTTATGTTGTCCACGTGTCTTCCCTTCCATTTGCAGATGGGCCTAAAAAAACTCAGCCCAAACTCTTCATCTCATGTTCATCTTCGTGCTTCTCTTCCTTCTTGCAACTCAACATCTTCCTTATTGCAACTCAACGGCCACACCGTTAAAGCAAGCTAATTAACTCCCCATTTTCTATGATCCCCCTTCAATTGTATTTATTCTGACTAATCTGAGAAAATCTCATTCTATTATCGAAACCTTCCACATCCCCCGTTTTCATCTCACAATCGAGTTCGATTACCTCAAAATCGGTTGGGGAAAATGGATGGATGAATTTCGAGGATCACTGAATAGATATCCTGTGACTGAGAATCGATTGGAAGATTTGGGATCTCGACATGACTAGAGCGCACAACAAATGCCACAAGCGGCGGATCGTCTCGAACAATTGTATGCATCAGATAAATCTCAAGGAAAAGAGATCGCGAGTTCGTCACCTAAATCAATAGATCAATATCTTTGTATTCGAACTTCTGATAAGAAAGTTGGGTCCGAAATAAGTCGCTATGGTTAACGAACTAAATGAGTATGATGATATGATAAAAGAAATTGAGAAAGATAATAGGTATAGCAGGGCTTTTATTGATGGGGTTAAACAGAGAATGATGGAGATGAGTGTTGTTGAATCAAGTGAAGGAGTCTGGAGCTAGAGGGGCTTATCTTAAGGACTCTGAGAAGACTGAGATGTACAGATTGCACAAAGATCCCGAGCTGTATTCCACTGAGAGGCTTGCTAAGGATTTCAGGATCATGAGGCAGTGTGTTCACGACATTCTTTTTCTTAAAGAAGATGAAGAAGGCTGATATATCATGGTTTTTCTAGGTTTTCAACCATGATATAGTTGTGTATATTGAGTCTTTAACCTGGTTTTGGAGTCTATTGAGTCTTCTACAGACAGGCTTGCGTTTGGAGCAAAGAGTGAGATTATAGGACGTTTCTGGTGATTTGTGCAATGAGCTAAAGTTGGTGTCTCGGCCACGAATGGATGTCGACCGACACTGACCTTGGTGTCGGTCGACACTGAGCGCGAGAGAAGCTATACGCCGAGTTGAGACAAGTTTTATAGAATTGCATAAAGACCCCGAAGTTTCTCCTAATTCTAATCTAGCCCCAAAACGAGTTTAGGAGTTTTAATTAGGTTTTCAGACTCAATATTTCAGTTATCTTGTTCTTACTTTGTTCTTGCTTTTGGGAGATTGAGAGATTTGCTAAGGGGTTGATTCTTGCTACTTGTAACCTTGAGAGAAGTATTTCGAACCCCTTTATCTTATCTATTCGGTCTTTTGGTTTTCTATTCATGATGTGTTGTTTAATTGATAATATGCCTGAGTAGTAACCTAGTTAGATTTAGGAATTCTCATAAGGGTTTTATGCATGTTTAGATAACTGATTTATTAGGATTCACAATATGTTCGTTCATCACCTAAGTTGCGTTTAATACTGAATTCTGACTGATCACCTAGGATTTAGATCTGAGATAGTTAACTTAGCACAAGAGTGTGAGTTATAATCTGAATAAACTTAGTGAAAAATTCAACTAGATACAAAGTGATTTGGTTTAGGAGAATTGTGAACCGATAAAACCTGTTCTTAATGCTTGTTTAGAACTCTAGGATCACAAAGAGATTTGGATCACTAGGTTGCTAGATATAGAAACAATCTCAGCGAGAGTTGGATTGTTTAGCATTGTGTTTCTAGTTCTTGAACATGTGTTTAATCTGAATCCAGTTAGTTAAGTATCTGACATTGCATAATTCCCGAGAACTTTCTAAGTCTGACGCCCTTCTACTATTGAAAACACTTCCTTGTTTACTTGCTTTCGTTTACTGCTTTCTTCTGATTGGTTTAGCTTAACTTGAGAACATACAATCTATCGTGTTAGTCGTGAGTCCTTGTGGATTCGATACCCTAAGTACTACATTCGCATCACAGTGCACTTGCAGTAGAATAGGGATAAAACTTTGAGCCTATCAAGTTTTTGGCGCCGTTGCAAGGGACTCAACTGAGTTAGCCGATAAAACGTTGAGAAGCTTGCTAAACTTGAGAGAACGAACAGAAAGGGTCAGAGAACAAGAATGATGAACAATCGTTTGATTCTGAGACCATATGCTTAAGGAGTTCTGAGAGACCCACAGAACAACCCATACAATGATCAAAGGCAAAGGATTGATGCTGAGGGACATATGATCCCTGAACTTGAGCAGCCTCAAGGTGAGGGGCAGATGGTCAATGCTGGAGGTAATGGACATCAAACTAATCCTGCTGCTGCTGAGAGGACTCTTGCTGATTACAATCGACCATATGAGTTTTATGCTAACCGGTCAGCAATTGTACCTACTCCTTTTGAGAGAAATGACTTTGAGGTCAAGATTGTCTATTATGCACTTCTGAGGCAGCATCCTTCTCATGGTCTCCCACATGAGCAACCCATGGACCACATAGAGGATTTTGAAGCCTTCATCACTGGGATGAAGCACAATGGAGTGGGATATGATTTCCTATACCTCAAGCTTTTTCCATACTCTCTTGCTGGAGAAGCTGCATCTTGGCTTAAGCAACTTCCACCTGGGAAGTTAACTTCTTGGGATGCAGTGAAGAGAGAATTCCTGCAACATTTCTATGATGATGCTCGCTCAGATCAGCTCAGACATGATCTTCTGACATTCACTCAGGGACCTACAGAGCCATTTAAGTCTGCTTGGGTGAGGTTTAAGAGGTACCAACGAGATTGTCCTCATCATGGATTCTCTGAAGTTCAGCTGCTGGGCATTTTCTTCAGAGGTGTAGATCTCTGGTACCAGTCTGCGTTAGATGCTGCCAGCAATGGCAACTTCAACACAAAGACTCCTGAACAAGCTAGAGTGTTGATTGAGAACTTGGTGAGCAGCAACAGTGTTAAGACTGAAGATCAGAGAAGGAAAGAGTCTGGTGGAAAATTGGATTATCTACTGATGGCTGAGATGCAGAACAAGTTGGATTCTGTTCACAGCTTGTTGACTAGTAAGAAGCATGTCCACTTTGCTCAAGATGTTGAAGAGTTTGGACCAGAAGAAGGCTGCATAGAAGAGGATGTGAACTACATTGGTGGTTCTGGATTTCAAGGAAACAGGTTTGGAAACCAGCAGAACAACAAGTTCATTAATGTGGACAGAAAAGGGCTTTCACAAGCAATCAAAAATCTTTTGGATATGGTCAGAATGCTGGTTACCAAAAGCCTTTTCAGCAGAACAACTCCTACCAGAGGACCTATAGATCATCTTCCTATCAGACACCTCCTGCTACTAATGCTCGTGAGAGTAAGCTGGAAGCTATGATGGAGCAGCTGTTAGAGGGTCAGACAAAAACCACGGTGGACTTCAACAAGAAGCCTGATGCTGTGTATGAAGATCTGAATGAGAAGTTTGAATCCTTGAGTACCCACATGAAGCAACTGGACACACAAGTGAATCAGATTTCAAGCTCAGTTAAGGGAAAAGGTGTTCAGAATACCCACATCAACGCTTGGCAAATCCAGATTGAGGATGGGATAGATCAAAGAGAAGAATTTGAGGTTAAGACTGCTGAAATAGTTGAAGATGGCAAGAAACCCGAGACTGTACCCCGAATGTCGACCGACACTGCCATTGACGTCGGTCGACATCCATGTTCAACGGAGATTTCAAGTTCTCATGACGAACGAAAATCGACCTTGACCGATTTTGGAGTCGACATCGACAGTGAACCAGCGAATGTCGACCGACATCAGTTTAACGTCGGTCGACATCAGGGGCGTGAGAGGCCAATTTTACCAACAGCTTGTGGTATTGCTGAAGAAACAACCTACAAACCTCTTGTACCTTTTCCTAAGGTGTTTGTGAAGTCTAAACAAGAGCTTGATGAAGCCAAGGACCTGAAAATGATCAATAAGAAGTTGAAAGAGGATCCACAAGCTGATACTCTGCCTTATCATCCTTGTATACAGAAATACTTGGAAAATATGGTACCTATGGATGAGGACTTAAGAGATTGGGTAGTGGTGCTCCCTAAGAAAATCAAAGATGTGCTGCATAATAAGATTCCAGAGAAGCTAGATGATCCTGGTGTCTTCGTGTTAGATTGCTCAGTCTTCAAGGATAGCTTCAAGCATTCCTTATGTGATTTGGGAGCCGCTGGAAATATCATGCCATACTCTGTGGCTGAGAGGCTGGGATTGATGGACTTCAAGCAGACTAGGATCTCTCTAATCCTAGCTGGTCATTCAAAGAGGGTTCCTGAGGGAGTCCTAGAGGACATCCCGGTCAGAGTTGGAGACCATTTGATTCCAACTGACTTTGTGGTGCTGAAGTATGATAGTGAACCAAATGATCCTTTGGTACTAGGAAGACCCTTCTTAGCTACTGCTGGAGCGAGGATTGATGTGCAGCACGGTCTGATTGATCTCCACCTGGGAAATGAGCCCTTACACTTCAAGATGGATATGCTGCGAAGGTCCAAAATTGACGGTCAGACCTTTAGCATTGTGATGGAGCAAGAAGCTCATCCTAGAGAGGTTTCAGTTTCTGATCCTGGAAAGAAGAAGATGGTGGTTTCTCAAGATTCCCCTCTAACATCTTCAAAACTTGCAACTACTTCTAAGCAGAAAGATCCAAACATGAGAGCTCCGCCAAAGCAAAGGTTTGCATCTTCCCAACCCCGTTGAACTGACTTCATTGCTGAGAATGCAGGAAATCATCGCATTCCCTCATTCCTTGGACGATCTCACGCTGACACTGCTTACTATCCACCTTGGATGAAGAGACTTTCGCAGAGGCACTCGCAGCCTCTGTCGAAACCACCGGGAGTCTAATCTCCCATCAAAGTCAAGCTAACGACTTAAAACAAGCGCTCAGTGGGAGGCAACCCACTGGTAAATTGTATATACTAGGATTTTTGGTTTTTCATTTTGATTTCTTTCGTTTTTGGAGTTTTTGTGTCAAGTTATGCAGAATCCGTAGCACTGTGTAGTCAGTGTCGGTCGACATTCACTCGATGTCGGTCGGCATTGATTTCCGAAGGGATTTTCGAGCACAGACAATAATCGACCGAGGTCGATTTCCAGAAGTCGACTTGGTTCGCTAAGGTAAGTGTCGACCGACATCAAGCTGGATCTCGGTCGACATCGATGAAATCGAGGTAAAAACTCTTAAAAACTCGAGACCAGTCTTCTTCTTCCTCATTTCTTTCTTGCCGAAACTTCACTCAAAATCGCCATCTCTCTCAATTCTTCACCATTTTTGACGATTCAAAGCTCCATTTCACTTGCTTTTCCATGCTCTATCCATTTCTATCATCTGTTTAATCGATCTGCGAAGGTATGACTCTAAATCTCCAATTTTCAGTTCGTGTTCATGAGAAGAAAGCTTCGATTTTGGATCGATTTGTTGATGTTTAGGATGAATTTCTAGTGGAATGTGATTGCTTTTGATGCTGGGAATGATTATCTGGAGTCAATTCATGAGATTATGTTGATGCAAAAATCCGGATTTTTAGAATCTCATGCTTGTTGGTCTGTTTGTTCGTTTTGCAGATGGAACCTTGTCTGAACCGAGGAAAGCGCCCACAGAGAGCCTCTACTGCCGATGATTCTGGCCCATCATCGCAGCAACGCGATGCTCAGAACCAAGCACCTTGGCCTAGAATGGAAGAGAGGAAGTTCAAGGTACTTGTTTCGCTGACGAACCCGCAGTAGAGGTGAAGAAGCGAGAATGCATCCACAGGGAAATCTCAGAGCAGTGGGACGTCTATGACAGCTTGTTCTACAACGCCTGATGTGACGTTAAGATCGAGCCCACACGGTTTCCTTGCATGACCACTATGAACAAGCTGAAGATAAGATTAGATGTGGTGCGAGTCATATAGACGATAGGCTTGGGTACCAACCGTACCAAGTACTATGACTTATATCCGGACCTAGTCAGACAGTTCTTGGCCACAGTCCGTGTGTACTACACCAATGATGTGGTGAGGAAGGCTTCTGAGGGGACATTAAGATTCATGGCCAAGGGCAAGAGGTACAGGCTCAGCCTTCAGGAGCTGTGTGACATTTATGAGCTTGACAGGATGCGAGAGAGAGAGTCAGTTTGCCCGAGCACTGGCCAGATGTGCAGCTCTTCTGGGAACACTTTGGCACCAAAGTGTACGATTCTCAGACCACGAGGCAGACCGCTGTGTGACATCCGGTTCTGCGCTATCTTTTCTGAGTGTTTGCTAACACTATCCTGTGTAAGATGGAGCCTGGGATGATGAGGATTGCTAAGCTTTTGTTGCTCTATCTTGGAATTGGTGGCAGTGTTGATGTCAGTGAGTTTGAGGACGCTCATTTGGTAGTAGACGCCAACATGGGAGCTATTTTTGCTCATCATTTGGAGACCTTGAAGGCGACGAAGCCTTTCACTAGGAAGGCAGTGAAGACAGAGACGGTCGGGAATCTCCTAACTCCCATCTTCGACCACTTTGGGATTGAGAGGAGTCAGATGAGCATTTGCACCAAGAAGTCTGTGATGAACTTTACACATCTGAAGAGCAGTCAGTGGATCAAGGGAGACACTACTGGGAGACAGTTCTTGTGGCGTTTCCATGACATATCTGGCGTAGAGCGTCTATTTCCCCTCCCAGAGACCGAGCTTACAGGCATCACAGATGAGCCTCTCTCACTCACTTTTCAGCCCAGTGTGGAGCTTTGTAGGGCTGTCCCGCGACGTTCCACGGTACTTAGAGGTGCATCTTCTGGAGTTGCTGCCTCTGCTGCTGAGCATGAGGCTGTCCCTGCTGATACAGACGATACTTATGGGTTTCCCGAGCTTCCAGGACCAACAGAAGACATGCCACCGGGGCAGTTTCAGAAGTGGGCAGCATCTGTTCTCAAGGGCATCTGGAAGAAGGTCCACAACATGTCTTGTCAGCGCTCCCAGCGCGTGCACCACCCGCAGCCACGACGTCGCGCTCCAGTGCAAGCACCAGTCCATGTGAGCTCAGAGGATGAGGAGATAGAGGAGGTTGCTGACTAGGAGGAGACGGATGATGGAGACTCTCCAGTCTTCTAGACACTTGCTGTTGATTCTGCCTTTGTTTTTCTTTTTCCTTTTCTTGTGTCATTTTGATGTTTCGTTTGAGTAGTCTGTCAGTCTTATTTGCTTGGAACCATGACTATTTGAGTTTATTCATCACACTTGTTGTTTCTGATGAGATTTTGAGTGATCTAACGCAGCTAACATGTGAGAAATTGAGTGCTAACTCACGATCTTAACCATGGACGCATTTCACACTCTGCGTATGGTACCACGAGCTCGATGTCGGGCGACACTAATCTTAGTGTCGGTCAACATCGGCCGTGTTCAGGTTCGGATTTTTTGCTCAATGACTCTTTGGTTCCAATTTGATTTCTCCCGATCTCATATTACGATTACACTGGGGACAGTGCAGACTAGGTGTGGGGGAGGTGGCTACTGACATTGTGTTTTGTTTTCTTAGAGTCAATCCCTTGTTTTCAGTTGTTTTCAAAATTGTTTTATTGAGTCAAAATGTGTATGAAACTATGATTTTTCGAGGAAATTTTTCGCTGGAACAGGAACTAAGTGACCATTGGACAGACTTGCAGTAATTCTATGACTATTAGAAAACCCCAAACGGATCAACTTACCAAGGACACCCATATCTAACCAGGTATTCAGAGGAACCATTACTAACTTCACCTCTAAACTTGACTTGATTTTCTTACTTAGGGGCTTGAGTTCTCTGGATCGGATTCCTCTGATGTACTTGACACAGCCTGTGATCCTGTTTGAGTATGGTTTCTGATTTTCTCCTCCCTTGAAAGTAAAAAAAAAGAGATTAAAACCGAGGATAAGCTAGTAGCTTCGAAGTGGTCACGGGAGTGGTAGAGACCCCTATTACCTCATGTGTATCCATGGAAAGATCCGAAGTTAAACCCCAAGTGGAAAGGGAAGAGCATTGATAGAAAAAATAAAATGATACCCATGATAGGTTGTAAGTTTTACCCTATACTAACTGCAAGTGCACAATATATCAATGTAGTACTTAGGGATCGAATCCACGAGGACTCTAGGCAACGATAGGATTAGAACTAAAAAGATTAAACTAGGAGAAAGCAAATTGTATTGAATAACTAAAAAGCAAGCAAGAAAGTAAATCAGTAGCAAGTTGTGGTTGTAAGCAATAAACTAAGAGCGCTAAGTCTAGGGCGTTCTCAGGAAATCAGACAAGCAGATAAATCATTCAGTCAGGATCTAACTAAGCTCAGTTCTAGAACTCAAACACAAATATAGAATTAACCAACTGTCGTTGCGAGAATTCTCTAAGTCTAAGTGCAGCAATCCAAATTCCTTTGCAATTACTAACAGATTAAACCAGCTTTAATTCCAAGTTCGATATGTTCACAATCTAATTAAACCAAATTCATTTGCGAGTAATTAAATTGCTCAATCTAAATAGTTCAGATTCTAAACCACACTGTCGTGTCGTATTTAGCAACCTAAGATCTAGATTTTAAGTGATCAGGTTAGAACTAGCATTAAACACAATTTAGTTTGAAGAACATTCTATTGATGTGAATCCTTAACTGAATTAATTATATCTAGCAAGTCATGAAATCCCTATGAGAAACCCTAAACCTAACTATGAAACTACTCAGACATAGAATATGAAGACATAATCAATGAATTAATAGATATCATAAAAGAGATTAGGATAATAAAAGGGGTTCGAAAACTTCTCCAAAACAAAGTGTAGTACAGGATCAGATCAGCCCCAAAAGCTCTAAAAACTCTCTGCTCTAAGTTGTGATAGCGTATCTAAAACTGAAGTTAAAAACCTAATTAAATAGCTAAAACACGACTTGGAGCTTCTGTGTAAATATCTGGAACTTATGGGCATCTTTGCAATATCATCAATCTTCATTAAACCGCCGAGAATCTGGCCCAACTCGCTGTGCATCGATCGATGCTGATGTGCGTCGATTGATACACTACTCTGTTTCGGACAGTGAGCACAACCTCTCGGATCAAAACTCCAAAATGCTCCAAATAGCTCCATAATCTCCAAATCCGCTCCAAACGTGCGTGTACCTAATAACACCGGTAAAGGACTCTAAAAGAACACCAAAAGACACTAAAACAGACTTATATCATGACATAAAACCGGTAAAAACCATGATATATCAACTCCCCTACACTTAGCTTTTGCTTGCCCTCAAGCAAAACAGAGAACTAAAACATGGTGAAGAGGTTTGAAAACTTTCAGAAACTCTTTTCATCTTTGAAGCAACAACACTCAGATTCCCCTTAGTAATCCACTGAAAGAATCACCTGCAAGATATCAAGACCAACATATACTTTCCCCACACTTAGCAACTGTCCTAAGTAAACTCCACAATCACATTCACGCATTCAAATTCACCCTACTGACTTCTGCAAGTATTTAAGTGCGGTCTCACCTAAGGAGTATCGATCAAAGGGCACATGGACTCTTACCTTGTCAGCTCTAGACCACCATACTATCTTTCTCTGGTCCCTTTCTTCTCTTTTCCCTTCCTTAACAACTGATTTTTCTCCACTGGGTATCATTTATTTTTATCAGTGTTCTTCCCGTTTTGGGGTGTACTTTGGACACATTCCATGGATTGCACAGGAGGTAATAGTGTTTGCTACTACTCCCATGACCACTCCGGAGTTACTAACTCATCCTCAGTTTATTATTATTTTTTTTTTACTTTATGGAAGGGGAGAAGGGAACCAAATAGGACAGGTTTACAGGCTGTGTCAGAACTAACAAAGGAATCCGACACAAGGTATACCAAGCCCTTAGGTGAGAAAATTAAGTCAGTATTAAGGCGAAGTCAGTAAAAGGATCCTCTGATACCTGAAGTGATGTGGGTGTCCTCAGTAGGTTGATCCGTGTTGGGTTTTCTAATAGTCATAGATACATCCTGCAACTTCATCCCAATGGTTACTTAAGTTCCTGCAAGATATTGTTAACTCCTCCAAAATTTACTGTTTCTTACTTAAACTTGTTTTGACTCAATAAAATAAAATTTTGTTGAAAAACAGACTGACTCTTAAGAAAACAGAAAGATAAAGTCAGTAGCTATCTCTCCCATACTTGAAACACACTGTCCCCAGTAGTGTTAAGCTAAGGGTTGGTAAAAGAAAGCAAAAAAAAATGTTATGGATGTGTTGAGTTCTGTCTGATTTTTACCTCTGTCGCACATGCATCGATCGTTACATAAATGTAACGACCGTTGCTAGGCGATTTTTCGTCGTGTGTCGATCGTTGCTTAGGACCGCAACGATCGCTGCAATGCGATTACTCGTGTTGTGACGATCGTTGTGTCGATCGACGCATTGCGATTTTGGCCGAGAACAGTCAGCAAGTTAGCAGGTTAGTCCGTGAGAAATCATGAATTTTCGAACCTCCAAGCTGAAAATCACTGAAAACAGATAGAATCAAAGCAACAGATAATCTCGTAGCAATAACATCATCCAAACATAAAAATCCTAAGAAAGTCAAGAAAAATGCAAAAGAAAAGGGAAAAAGAAATACAAAGAACCGTAGTCTAGAGATGCCAATACTCAATCACTCATCCTCCATCCCATCAATACGATCAGTACCACTCGAAGAACCGGGAGTCGGAGAGCGTCGTCTGCGTCGAGAAGGTCCTGGATGGTGTATATGTGGCTGTCTCCTGCAAGTGCAGGTACGCATGAAGTTCCAGACGACCCGTAGAATACCATCTGAGCGCTCTCTCCACTCTGCCTCAGACATATCACCATAGGCATCGTAGGCTCGGGAAAAGGTCCAACGTCATCGACAGGGGCAGCAGGTGCAGGCGCAGAGGAGGTAGAAGCTCGTGTAGAAGGCTCTCCCAGCGGATGAGCCATAGAAGGGACTCTGCGCTGCTCGCTCGTAGGAGGCTGGAATCTCAAAGCATCCAGAGTATCGATCTGTGCCAGACCAGCAGCAGGAAGATCCACACCACGCTTCTCTGTGGCAGGGTCATAATAGACCCATACACGTCCCTCCTTCAGCCATGTAGCACTCTGCAGATAGCTGAAATCAAGGAACTCTAAGCTGTCATTACGCTCCGTACCCTCTGAGGGAATCCTGCAATGTCTGAAAATGGGAGTAAGCAGACTCCCTACTCTCTCAGTGCCCACACCATCAAATGGATTCTTCTGCAGCTCGCATAAATGATGAGCAAAAACAGCTCCCAAGTTGAGTCCTCTAGTGGGATCTCTCAGAACTGTATCCTCAAACTGGTCCCTCAGTCCAATGAACAGCATCTCTATCTCGTTCTTACGCATCTTGTTGGCTTCAAACTTGCACAACAGAGTAGATCCCAAGATGCGCAAGACGTATCTAAGAACCGGATGCCTAACCTGAATCACTGCCGTGGTCCTCGAGTTGTATCGACCATTGCCAATATACTCCCAGAAATACTGAGCTTCATCCACATCCCACTCAAGTGACATACCAATGCGCGTCGGCTCAGTGCTGAATCCATAAATCCTATAGATATCGAGAAGGGGAATCCGATACCTGGCTCCTAAGCACATGAAGGTAAAGAAGCCTCCTGAAGCCTTCCTGCTATCTGGTGTAGGGTATATCACTCTGCAAGTGGCTGGCAGCTGTCTTACCAACTTAGGGTACATCTCGTAAGGCTGCATTGGCATTGTCCCCAGACCAATGCCCTTACACAGTGCAAGAACCTGCTCATCAATGCCCAGACTCTTGCAAGTGGAATAATCTGCAAATTTGGTCGGTTTAAGCGTCATGCTACACCAACCATTGTACAACAATGTGTCAAAATCATCCCACTGCTCACATAATGGCCGCTCTGTGAAGGTGTCGGTCTTTAGCAGCTCATCAATCTCCATACCCCAGACCCTATCTGTTGGAATCATCTGCTTATCTGCCCTGGGCCATGGTGGTTGTATAACTTCTCGATCTCTCTGATAATCCTCAGGTGGATCCGAGTCTCGATGGAACCACTCAGCTGGTGGGTGATGGTGAGCTGTAGTTGATGCTGCGGTGGTTCTACGTTTGCGAGCTTGTCGATGAGGCATCTGCAAGAAATTAAAACAAGTAAGTCTCGACAGAAACTCCCTGTGAAATCGCAGAGCAACGACCGTTGCACAAGTGCAACGATCGATGCAGGGCGATTTCACAGCCGACAATGAATTCTCAAAATCGTTTCTAAATTCGTTCTTAGATCACTCAATCAGCCAGAATACATCACCAATCATCCCTAATCATGTCTAATCAGTATGGGTTCATCAATTTCAAGCCTAAAAATCCTAATTTCTAAACCCTAGAACCGAATCCGAAAATGTTGAAAATGAAAGTTCTTACCTTGGATTCACTACAATTGGGTTAGAGAAATAGATAGGGGATGTTAAAACAAGTAAAATCAAGCCTTGAATCAGAGAAAACAATGAAGATTTGAGAGATTTAGGGTAGGGGAGTCGCGGTTGTACGGACGGCTGAATGGGGAAGAAGAGAAGAGAAAAGGGTTTAAGGCACTTACCTGGTCGTGGGTGCAACGATCGTTGCTGATGAGCAACGATCGACGCTGTTGAACCGAATTGATTCCAGTTTAGCACACGTACCTTAATTTTGCGATTAAACCATTTGCAACGACCGTTGTACAGGACCGCAACGATCGTCACAAGGCGATCCCATCTCTTCGTCAAATCTCCCTGCAACGACCGTTGCACATATAGCAACGATCGTCACACATCTCCAGACAGTGTTCTTCATCTAAAAACTTAACAAAAATAAATAAAAACGTGAAATCCTAAGAAAAAAACCAAAAATAAGAAAGAAAAACACTAAAACCTATCAGTGGGTTGCCTCCCACTCAGCGCTTGTTTAAGGTCATTAGCTTGACCGGACGAACAAGATCAATTTGCTGGAGATCCTGACAGATACTGTGATTGCCTCTGTGCAAGTCTCCTCATCCAAGGTGGAGAGTAAGCATCATCAGTGTGAACGCGTCCAAGAAAAGAAGGAGTAAACTGATATGGTGGATCTGAAACCAAAGTCTCGCTTATCTGCTCTCCATCTCCATCCTTAATGGTGAAGGTATGCCCATCAATTAATGGCTTGCGCAGCATGTCCATCTCAAAGTGCAGTGGCTCATCTCCCATATTGAGATCTATCAAGCTGTGTCTCACATCTATCACTGCTCCAGCTGTGGCCAAGAATGGTCTACCCAGTATCAAAGCATCATCCTGCTCACTGTGGTACTTAAGAACCAAGAAATCTGTTGGAACCAAGTAGTTTCCAACTCTCACTGGGACGTCCTCAAGAACTCCTTCCGGAATTCTTATTGACTGATCAGCTAGGACAAGAGAGGTCCTAGTAGGTGAAAAATCTATCATACCCAGCTTCTCTGCCACATAGTATGGCATAAGACTTCTAGCAGCTCCTAAATCACACAGCGAGCGCTTGAAACCATCCTCAAATATAGAACAACTCAGCACAAAAATCACAGGATCAGGTAGCTTCTTAGGAACCTTGGTTAATAGCACATCACTTATATTCTGAGGAACAACTATGACCCAATCTTTCAGCTCTTCATCCAAAGGCAACATCTTACCCAAGTATCTCTGCACACAAGGGTGGTAAGGTGGATCATCATATGGTGGAATTTCTTCCAACTCTTCACCAATCTCTTCCAAACGCTTAAGTTCATCAATCTCTTGTTTAATCACCTCAGACACTTTATGATACAATCGAATAGATTGTGCATAAATCTCCTGTTGAGTTATCTCAGACACCCCAGGGAATAAACGGTTAAGCTCTGAATCTGCATCAATGTCATAAGAATCCTGTGAATCTGTTTGTCCACGCCATGCAACGATCGATGCAGTCAAATTTTCACAGATTCCACCCGAGAGATTTTCCTCAAAATCAGAAATTTCAGCTTCTTCAACCAGTTCAGTTGTATTAAGCTCAAATCTTTCACCTAGGTGTGATCCATCATCAATGTACACTAACCAGGCCTTAATATGGGTGTCTACAACACTCTTTCCCTTGATGGAGCTTGAAATTTGGCTCACCTGAGTGTCCAATTGCTTCACATGAGTGTTTTGAGACTCAAACTTCCCATTGAGATCCTCATAAACAGCATCCAACTTCTTGTTGCAGTCCACAACAATCTTAGTCTGTCCTTCCAGCAGCTGCTCCATCATTGCCTCCATCTTACTCTCATGAGTAGTAGCTACAGGAGGTGCTTGGTAAGAGGAAGATCCATAAGTCCTCTGATTACCTTGTTGGAAAGGTTTTTGAAAACCAGCATTCTGTCCAAAGCCATGAGAGTTTTGATTGCTTGTGAAAGCACTCTTCTGGCCACTGAAAAATCTATTACCAGACTGATTACCAAACCTATTACCTTGGAATCCAAATCCCCCGATGTAATTCACATCCTCTTCCTGACCATCTTCTTCATTATTGATCATCTCAACATCTTGAGCAAAGTGGACAGCTTTCTTCCCAGCTAGAAGATTGCAAACAGTGTCCAACTTAGATCTTATATCTGCTATCTCAGAATTTTCCATCTTCCCACCGGACTTCTTCCTTCTCTCATCAGTAGTCTTGCAGCTATTACTGCTTACTAAATTATCTATCAGCTGCTTAGCTTGAGCAGGAGTCCTAGTGTTAAAGTTGGCATTGCTAGAATTGTCCAACGCAGTCTGACATGGAAGATCTATACCTCTAAAGAAGATGCCTAATAGTGTTACCTCAGTGAATCCATGATGCGGGCAGTCACATTGGTACTTCTTGAACCTAAGCCAGGCTGTCTTAAGAGGCTCTGTCGGACCTTGGGTGAAGGTGAGAATGTCCTTCCTGGGCTGATCAGAGTGAGCATCATCGTAGAAATGTCGCAGAAACTCCCTCTTCAGAGCGGCCCAAGTAACAAACGTCCCAGATGGAAGTTGTTTTAGCCAGGCTGCAGCATCTCCAGCCAGAGAGTAGGGGAAAAGCTTGAGGAACAGATAGTCTTGGCTCACTCCATCGTACTTAATTCCGGTGACTATGTCCTCAAACTCATCTATGTGATCCATCGGTTGCTCACTTGGAGAGCCATGGAAGGCTTTCTGCCTCAGGAGAGAGTAGTAGATGGTCTTAATCTCAAAATGATTCCTCTCAAAATCAGGAGGTACAAGAGCTGACCGGTTAGCATGAAACTCATCCGGACGATTATAGTCAGCTAAAGTCCTCTCATGGACAACCATCTGCCTACCTTGGCCATGTCCTTGGCCTTGTCCTTGGCCTTGTTCTTGGCCTTGGTTCTGCTCCTGTTGCGGCTGCTCAGGAGGATCAGGGATTACATTCCCTTCAGCATCAATCGGTTCTCCAGCAGCATTGTGTGGATTGTTGTGGTCCCTCAGGGTACCTTGAGCATCAGGCTTTATGATCACACGTTCAACAACAACCATCCTTGTTCTTCGAACTCTTCTGTTAGTCCTCTCTAGTCTAGCAAGCTCTTCAAGTTGGAGGTTTACGAGATTAGTGTTCGGATTACTTCTGGTATCACGCGTCTGCATAAACCGTCTGTAATCGCCAAGTAACGATCGATGCTAAGGGTGCAACGATCGATTCAACTCCAATCGCCTAGCAACGATCGACACAGAATGTGCAACGGTCGATGCTATGTGATTTCGAAACCTGCGACAGAGAGAAAACAGAGAAAAAAATCAGTAAACAAAAATAAAAATAAAAATAGAAATCCTAGTAAAAACCCTAAGTTCGAAGCTATCGAAGACTCTAAGAGTCCCCGGCAACGGTGCCAAAAACTTGATAGGTTGTAAGTTTTACCCTATACTAACTGCAAGTGCACAGTATATCAATGTAGTAATTAGGGATCGAATCCACGAGGACTCTAGGCAACGATAGGATTAGAACTAAAAATATTAAACTAGGAGAAAGCAAATTGTATTGAATAACTAAAAAGCAAGCAAGAAAGTAAATCAGTAGCAAGTTGTGGTTGTAAGAAATAAACTAAAGGCGCTAAGACTAGGGCGTTCTCAGGAAATCAGACAAGCAGATAAATCATTCAGTCAGGATC
This sequence comes from Orychophragmus violaceus, assembly GCA_030180135.1. NCBI lineage: Eukaryota > Viridiplantae > Streptophyta > Magnoliopsida > Brassicales > Brassicaceae > Orychophragmus > Orychophragmus violaceus. Next base: position 34,567,446 of record CM058235.1, read on the forward strand.
TAACTAAGCTCAGTTCTAGAACTCAAACACAAATATAGAATTAACCAACTGTCGTTGCGAGAATTCCCCAAGTCTAAGTGCAGCAATCCAAATTCCTTTGCAATTACTAACAGATTAAACCAGCTTTAATTCCAAGTTCGATATGTTCACAATCTAATTAAACCAAATTCCTTTGCGAGTAATTAAATTGCTCAATCTAAATAGTTCAGATTCTAAACCACACTGTCGTGTCGTATTTAGCAACCTAAGATCTAGATTCTAAGTGATCAGGTTAGAACTAGCATTAAACACAATTTAGTTTGAAGAACATTCTATTGATGTGAATCCTTAACTGAATTAATTATATCTAGCAAGTCATGAAATCCCTATGAGAAACCCTAAACCTAACTATGAAACTACCCAGACATAGAATATGAAGACATAATCAATGAATTAATAGATATCATAAAAGAGATTAGGATAATAAAAGGGGTTCGGAAACTTCTCCAAAACAAAGTGTAGTACAGGATCAGATCAGCCCCAAAAGCTCTAAAAACTCTCTGCTCTAAGTTGTGATAGCGTATCTAAAACTGAAGTTAAAAACCTAATTAAATAGCTAAAACACGACTTGGGGCTTCTGTGTAAATATCTGGAACTTATGGGCATCTTTGCAATATCATCAATCTTCATTAAACCGCCGAGAATCTGGCCCAACTCGCTATGCATCGATCGATGCTGATGTGCGTCGATTGACACACTACTCTGTTTCGGACAATGAGCACAACCTCTCGGATCAAAACTCCAAAATGCTCCAAATAGCTCCATAATCACCAAATCCGCTCCAAACGTGCGTGTACCTAATAACACATGTAAAGGACTCTAAAAGAACACCAAAAGACACTAAAACAGACTTATATCATGGCATAAAACCGGTAAAAACCATGATATATCAACCCAGTGGGGAAAAATCAGTGCTAAGGGAGAATGGGAAAAGAAAGGAACCAGAAACCGACAGTTTGGTGGTCAGTACTGACTGAGTTGAGTCCATGTGTTCTCTGATCAAAACTCCCTTTGTAAGACCGCACCTAATTGTATACAGAGGTTGGTGTGGTGAACTTGAATATCCTAACTTGATTGTGGAGTTTACTTGGGACAGTTGCTAAGTGTGGGGGAAGTATATTGTGGTCTTGACATCTGCAGGAAAGTTTTCGGTGGGTTACTAAGTGAATGTGAATGCGAAAGTTCCTAGGATGAAATGAGTTTCTGAGTTTTCAAACCTCTTTCGTATGCTTCAGTTCTTTTACTTGCTTGAGGGCAAGCAAGAGCAAAGTGTGGAGGAGTTGATATATCATGGTTTTTATAGGTTTTCAACCATGATATAGTTGTGTGTATTGAGTCTTTAACCTGGTTTTTCGAATCTATTGAGTCTTCTACATGTAGGCTTGAGTTTGGAGCAAAGAGTGGGATTATAGGACGTTTCTGGTGATTTGTGAAATGAGCTAAAGTTGATGTCTCGGCCACGACTGGATGTCGACCGACAGTGACCTTGGTGTCGGTCGACACTGAGCGCGAGAGAAGCTATACGCCGAGTTGAGACAATTTTTGAAGAATTTCATAAAGACCCCGAAGTTTTTCCTAATTCTAATCTAGCCCCAAAACGAGTTTAGGAGTTTTAATTAGGTTTTCAGACTCAATATTTCAGTTATCTTGTTCTTACTTTGTTCTTGCTTTTGGGAGATTGAGAGATTTGCTAAGGGGTTGATTCTTGTTACTTGTAACCTTGAGAGAAGGATTTCGAACCCCTTTATCTTATCTATTCAGACTTTTGGTTTTCTATTCATGATGTGTTGTTTAATTGATAATATGTCTGAGTATTAACCTAGTTAGATTTAGGAATTCTCATTAGGGTTTTATGCATGTTTAGATAACTGATTTATTAGGATTCTCAATTTGTTCGTTCATCACCTAAGTTGCGTTTAATACTGAATTCTGATTGATCACGTAGGATTTAGATCTGAGGTAGTTAACCTAGCACGAGAGTGTGAGTTATAATCTGAATAAACTTAGTGAGCAATTCAACTAGATACAAAGAGATTTGGTTTAGGAGAATTGTGAACCGATAGAACCTGTTCTTAATGCTTGTTTAGAACTCTAGGATCACAAAGAGATTTGGATCACTAGGTTGCTAGATATAGAAACAATCTCAGCGAGAGTTGGATTGTTTAGCATTGTGTTTCTAGTTCTTGAACTTGTATTTAATCTGAATCCGGTTAGTTAAGTATCTGACATTGCATAATTCCCGAGAACTTCCTAAGTCTGACGCCTTTCTCCTATTGAAAACACTTCCTTGTTTACTTGCTTTCGTTTACTGTTTTCTTCTGATTGATTTAGCTTAACTTGATAACATACAATATATCGTGTGAGTCATGATCTTTGTGGATTCGATACCCTAAATACTACATTCGCATCACTGTGCACTTGCAGTAGAATATGGATAAAACTTTGAGCCTATCAAAGGCAGAGGAGAGAAAACTTGGCCGTCCATTGGATTATTACGTTGAGTGTTTACTTGATGAGTATCCTCAGTGGCGGAGCTGAGCAAAGACATTTGAGACATTTGTCTAGGGCCCCCATTTTTTAAAGAACTATGTTTGTTGTTATAGTAGAGATAAAGACAACTTGATAAGCTCAAAGCATAACATAATCAACTTAAAAATAGAGCTGAGCGGGATATGATTAAAAAAGCTTGATTATCAAAGCTTGATTAGTAATTTTGTGGGGAAAAATGCAAGAAGAACAAATTTTATGAATCAGTAGTTTTATTATCAGTTTTTTTTTTTTGGTTTTGTAAGTTGTTTTTTTTTTTCACTGAAGGATTTTCATTAGTCAAACAAGCAATCACAATATTACACATAGTTAAGACCAAAGCCGACAGGTTAAACATAACCTCCGGAGACAAGAGCTAGCGGATAAAGACCATCCCTAGAGCCAAAAGCCGGCGGATCAAAAGCATCCCTAGAGCCAAATAAAACGAGAATCTAGACAAAGCAGGTTAACACACTCAAATAAGGATCCAAAACAAGAGCGAAGAAAAGCTGACCAGACAACGAAGAGGTAGGGATCACCGAACACCGAGAGAGAAGATAAGCGTAACATCTGAAGCTGAAGTTATTGAAGCTGTCCCACCGACACTCATTATAATGCTCCACCATTAGGAGCCACGAGCAAACCAGATGAAGACCAAGCCAAGGAAGACGAAGGACCAAACCATTTTACCATTCACCACCGTCGCGTAAATGCAAAGAGGGCCGAAGCCCCCAATCCTTAAGGATGGACCGGAGAACCCTTACCAGAGGTAGAAGACCAAAAGCAGAAGATAAGGAGATAACCACATGAACTATACCGAAGCAGCCAACGGAAAGGATAAGCACACCCACGACGCCCAGAAAATCATCACCCGAAGCCTACTAAAACACCCAAACCACAGCCAAAACGACGATAAACACACCCACAAAACCGGAACTGCTAGTGAGAGTACTCAAAACCATCAGGCAGAAACTCTAAACCACGCTCAGACCAGGACACCAAACAAAGCTTGCTAACCAACCCGTAAAACTAGACCACCAAAACCTAGATCGAAACATACCAAATCTACAACCTAGAAAACAAATCGCAACCTTAACTAGCCACCAATCCGAAACAGAGCTCCTCATGACGGAATCAGAAGATACACACCGCAACTTGACAAGCCCGGACTGACACCAACAGGAGAGGCTCGCGAATCACCACCTCGCTGGCAGAGCACCAACCGGACTGCTGAATCGCCACAACCCGATCCTTCGGAGAAAAAGACCACAGGGGAGAGGAGACTCGCCGGCCCTGAACCAGGGGAGCGCCGACGAAACAACAACCTCCAAGATGAAGCAGATAACGGAACCCACCTGAACTCTGTTACCCGCCACCGTTGGATCTGCGGAGGACGACCAGAAGAGAACACCGCGCTGACAGAGCTGAGAGGAGGGGACACCGCTGGATCTCCGGATAGCAAGGAGAGCGACCACAACTACGCAGCTAAAGGACCAGGGCCTCTCCCGGCGGCCGGTGAGAAGCGCCACTGCCGCCGAAGAGGAATCAGAGAGACAAAGACGCAGCGGCTACACGACCTCGTAAAGCATGTCTGAGAGAGTTCTAAAAAATTAGGGCGAACCGCAAGCTGATGGTCCGTATTGTAAGTTGTTTTTCATATTATTTAGATATTTAAAATCATTTGAATTAAAAAAATAATTATTATGTTTTTATAATGAAGGCCCCCTTTATTTTCGCCTACAGTCTCCGCTACGTCAGCTCCGCCCATGAATACCCTGAGTAAGTTCTTAACATGCAAACTATTTTTTTGCTCGCTCTTATTTAGTCCTCTCTACCGCAAAACATTTCATCCTCATTTTTTCATTTTTCTATATCTTAAGATTATTGAGGTGCCAATAGCATTGTTAGTGAAAATATCAAGGTACAAGCTTGGATGGGTTGTTAAATGTGTACCTCGTGCAGGTTCTTCGTTTCGCATGCCCGGGAATTTCATGTGGCCTCACTAAATTACAAGCGTATCTTCAAGGTCATGCTAGATGGATGTACAATCAAAGATATGGATGAAGTCCATTACGAGATCTCAAAGAAAGAGGATGACATGCTTTACGAAAAATTCGTCCGGAGGTTTGAGTTCAACAAAATGAAAGTAAGTCCCTACCATTTTCCCGCTTGAATATGCACAGATTTAGTAAACCATACTACATTTGGTGGATTGAGACATTTACCACTCTATATGTTAATTATCAAGTGACCTGCTTCCAACTTATAAAGAAAAGCTAATATGTAGAAAAACAATTTCATGGTGTTCGTGGTGCTTGGTTGATTGAGATATCTAATTGCTGAGAGCCTGAGACTAGATGCAACTTTGGATTTGGAATCCTCTACTCTAAATTTGGTAGTTGCGAAATCAACACGGAAAGGAAGAGCTAGCTTCTTTTCTTGGCAATTCTCTTAGAAAGAACAGAAAGAACAAAAGTAATGATGGTGTTGCTATTTGCTTGTGGGTAGTTTGCATTTGTTAGCACTATGGCATTTTATGTATAGCTAATATCATTTTTCTAGCGTGTAATTGTCAAGATGTTAGACATTATTGATTATTTCTCCTTGATGTTAATAAAATATGCATCATCTCTTTTGGTCTCTTAAACTATAGGGGAGGAGAAGTCAAGTGCCACAAATATGGCAGACGACGTTCAGCAGATGGTGGATGGAAAATCACGGTTGAGAAAATGGGTCCCAAGGGCAAACGTGGCAGTGGAGGTGGTTGGAAGTTAAAGAGTATTCAGATGGATCTAGTCGGCCTCTCAACGAAGTCAAGAAGGTGTATGTTAAGCGCGAAGCCCCACGTCGCCGCACGTAAGATCCTCCCTTGATTTTACAAGAACCAGACTCCATCAATGGTAATATGAAGATGGGAAAGTTATGTCTCATGTGTTATCGTGCAGTGTCAAAAGTTAAAACTACTAGGACTGTTTGATTTAAGTATATTAGTAAGATGTGTAGCTTTTTGTTTTTGGTTCAATTTTTTTTTTTTTTTTTTGACAACAATGTTAATAAAAAGAACCTAACTATCTATTTCCCATCATGGTGGTTCCGGTCCAACATGAAAGCTCCATGACTGTCTGAGACGTGCACTTCTTGCTAGTCCATCCGCCGTCATATTTTTTGCTCGAGGTATGTGTTTGATCTTGAATGTTGGAAAATATCCCTTCCTTTGATCAAACTCTTCGATGTGTCCTTTGAAGGCAGGCCATTCGTCTGGTTCCGGCACAATCTTAACCAGGTCTGAACAGTCTCTTGCAAATGTGATATGAGGGTGCTGTAAAATCTTCATCCATTCCATAGCCCATATTAGTGCTTCGAATTCTGCATGAAGTGGTGTCCGACATTGTCTGACATTTCTTGCTCCCATCATAATATTTACTCCACCTTCATAACAACTATACCACCCTTGACCTATGGACATTGCCCCTTCTTTCCATGAGGCATCCACAAAATACCATTGACCAGAGTATACCAACTCATTGCCAATTGACCTTAATCCGATAGACTCTATCTCTGATTCCTTAACTACAAGCATCTGAGCTTCTTCCCATAAATTTGATTCTACTTCTGCCATTTTGACTATGTCCGGTGGACTCTTATCAATCTGACTATATACCATATCATTCCTGCTCTTCCAAATATACCATAAAATCCATGGATAGCTTTCTTTATGCTGATCCTTTGGTATCCTCCAGAAAAGATAATCCATATTTGTGAATAAAGACTCCGTTGGAAATGTGCTCGGATTTGTTGGAACTTGTGATAATGCCCAAACTTTTATGGCCGGTGGACATTGAAACAGGACGGGATTTATTGTCTCATCCATTCCACAACGGACACATTGCGTATCACACTTAATACCTCTTGTGTTGAGATTCCTTGTTACCGATAAGCAACCTGTAAGTGCTTGCCATATAAAGTGATTTAATTTAGGAGGGCATTTTATCTTCCAAGAGAAAGCTTGCAAGGATTTAATGTCTGGTCCCCACACCGGTGTTCGATCGCCAAAGTCCGGTATATCTCTCTCCGTAGTATAGCCTGACTTAACCGTATATTTTCCAGATTTTGTGTAATGCCATCCCAACGAATCCGGACGATTAAAGCGGCTAAATGGAATGCTTTCAATTAACATTGCATCCTCAGTATCAACAATCCGCTCGATCAACTCTTTGTTCCAAATCTGATTTTGATGGTCAATCAATTGATCTATCGTAAGTAGCACACTTGAAGTGTTTGGTTTTTGTTCTGCTGGTCTCGGGCGATAGGCTGGTATCCAAGGATCATTCCATATTGAAATGGATGCTCCTGTTCCCACCCTTATGATAAGTCCTTTGTTTACCAGAGATTGAGCTGAAATAATACTCTTCCATCCAAACGATGGTGAGTATGATCTTATCGGATCAAAGGGTCTGTATTCTGAAAATATCTTCCTTTGAAAACTTCTGAGAATAAAGCTTCTAGTTTTTCCATGAGTTTCCATAATTGCTTTGCCAGAAATGCTGTATTTGTGTCCCTGAAAGCCCGAAATCCAATGCCACCTTCTTTCTTATCCTTACATAGTTTGTCCCAAGCCAACCAATGCATTCCTGAATTTGAGCCTCCAGAACTCCACCAGAACCGGGAGACCACACTTGTTAATTTTGATGTTACTGTTTTTGGTAACCGGAAGCATGACATCACATGATTCGGCATGGCCGTTGCAACTGCTTTGATCATAACTTCCTTACCTCCTCTAGATAATAACTTAGTTGTCCATCCATTTACTCTCCCAGATAGTCTATCATGTAAATAACCAAAAATCTGTGTTTTCGATCCACTTAAACATTCAGGGATTCCTAGGTGCATCCCCATGCCCCCAACCGTGCTGATTCCCAGGATCGTCTGCATCTCCTCCTTGACGGGCGCTGCTACTTTATGTCCGAATTAAATGGATGATTTTGTGAAATTTATTTGTTGACCTGAAACCTTCTCATAACTTTGAAGTATCCTTAAAATCGTCTCGCATTCCTCTTTTGTAACTTTGCAGAAGAATAAGCTATCGTCAACAAATAAGAGGTTCAAATTAAACCCACAAAAAAAACTAAAATTATAAACATTATAAATGATGATCACCATATATAATTTTATTTCAGAATTGTACATTTCATGGCATTTCATGGCATCTCACTAAGAACTACATATCTATCAAAATGACGAAAAAGAACAAAGGTAACATCAATACAAAACTAAAGATAGAATTGCAAAATTAAAAAAAAAAAACAACAATTAGAAAATGAGAAAATGAGAAGACTTAAATTAAACTAAACCAAATATACAAAATTTACGGATTTTACTGCTACAACTGAAATCTATCTATTATTTCTTAGTTTTACCAAATAATAACTATTTATATAATATTTATATTGGAAATGAAAAGAAATACATATAAACAAGAACGGACAGCAAATAAATAAAAAAGAAGGAATCAAAATTTTCATCTACATCCAGAAAAAATACAAGCGAAAACGCGACAAGACCTCCGCGCATGCACGGAGGTTGGAAGTCAACTAGTATATTATAATTGTAATAAATGATCATATATCTATTCGAACCAAAAGATAACCGAAACTTTTGAAAAAAAAATACTGAGATGTGTTTTGGGACGCGTGCGCCTATTAGATTTAAGAAGGGAGATAATGTTTTCAATCTCTCACCCACCACACAGTTATTGTTGGATGTTATGTTATGAAAAAATAATGTTTCCACATATTGGAATCGCAGTTAGATTATTGGGAAGATTATTTTATACCAATTTGATAAATAGTTAACTATATAGTTTGTTTGTTTTTTTGTCATCTGATGGAATATATTAAAAACTTAAGGACAAAGCCGATAAGTTTTACGGAATACAAGACGAAAAACCACAGACTAACACAAGGACGGAGACAAACTGGCGAGTACAAAGACTCCCAGAGACAACATGATGAAAAAACTTAAGGCCACAACCGTTAAGTTTAAAAAATACTAAAGGCTAAAGACTGTATGAAGAGGACAAGGACCTAACTATCTTTTGTCGTGACAACCGGAACCAATGATCTCCTATCCTAGGTAAATAGAACATGCACAACCTCTTGACATGCTTGAAAAGGAATCCTCTCCGTCGAAACAAGCAGCAAGACAGGGTTCAAAACCTATAGTTTGGCAAAACCGTCGCTGAAGACGACAAAAGGCAGCAAGGACCAAGCCAACATACGCCAGATCTGAGTCAGCACATGACAAGAAGAACGAAACACAAGTTACAGGGACTTGACGAAGGTAGAAAACCCGGCCACTATGATCGAAGAGGCTCGTAGAAGAGAAGCCAAAGATCCGTAAACCATAAACCACTGAATCGAGAAGGCGAAACCTAGGAACAGAGCTGAAGAAGGGATAGACCAAGCCGTAGCAAACAACGGCTACGCCGTTCATCCCGCAAAAGGGCTAACAAGGTCCAGTAAATAGGGCGCTAGCGACGTAACAAATCCCAATACTCATCCCAGGCATAAAATCGCAACCGAAACAGAACCGCGGAAGAAACTAACCCACTTGCACCCCTGGGCTGAAAGCGACAACTGCGCAATAAGATTCCCGCTCGAAACCAACACCACCAGAAAAGTCGAAGACCAAAACTGGTCATGACCCGTTCGGATCCGCCATCACCAAAGCTCAGATAAAAGAAACAAGACCCGGGAGTGAAAACCCGAAATCTACACACGACTACTACAACCCACAGCAAACGACTATTGGATGAAACACTACGTCCGTACTCAGACAGAACCAACCCAGCCACAACAAGACCAGACCCATTCTAAGCAACGACAACAATATACAAACACTAACCAAGCAGAGCCTTAGTCCCAACCCAAATTTCTGACCGTAAAATTGGATCTAACGACGAGAACGAAGTCAAACCAGAGAGGATATGACCGGTTAACAGCACCCACAGACTCGATGCCTCGCTACGCCGCCAACAACAAGCCGAGAGCGCACCGGCAGAGGAAAGGCACAGGGCCGGAACAGATCCACCGCCGAGAGCACCAGAAGACGACGAGCCATCAACAAACGAAGAAGATGAGGCACGAACTGCAACTGAAAGCTTCGCACCAGAGCAAAACTCCATGACGGCGCCGTCAGATTTCCTAGCCGGAGAAGACGAGAGGAAAACGAGGAAATACACGCCGGAGAAACAAAATCTAGAGCAAGACTACTTCTTCTCGGACCCGGTACAGACCACCGGCGACCAGGGAGATACAGGCGACGAGGGATTTAGCCGGCGGCGGGATGCGTTGGGAAGCGAGCCCGAGAGGTTTTGAGTAAAAGAGGATAAAACTCGGAAAAAAACACTCACAATGACAAGGACGATAAGAAAGTGTCCTTGATATATGATAGTCGAATATGATATAACACTTTCTTAAATAGTTGTCTATCTAGTTTGTTTAATTATTAACCTATAATAAGATTGCTCCATATTCTGTTACTAGATAGATTATTCTATAATAATCTGTTAAATAGTTAAATATATATTTTGTTTAAAATAGATGATAACACTTTCATAAATAGTTGTTTGGCTAGTTTGTTTAATTATTAATCTATAATCGGATTTCTACATATTCGGTTACTAGATAAATTATTCTATAACAATTTGATAAATAGTTAACTATATAGTTTGTTTGAAATAAATGATAATCGATTATGATAGTTAATATATAGTCGATAAAAGAAACAAGGAATTATTAATGTTCAAAATAGAATATACATCCACGTAACTTAGAATTACAAAATACACATTGAAATAATCAAATATATTCGATAAATTACCATCTTCTCTCCAGGTTCCCATTATCTTTTGGTTCGCCTTCTCCTCTTTGTCTGGAAGCACCACCAACATTACAAACAAATACTAGATAACTACTATTTTAAACAATAATCAATAATATTAAAATAGTTCATAAGAAACATACAAATATAGTTGACTATTATATGTGAATATATAGATAACTACTTTAAACAAAATATGTGATACTGATTAAGTTTAATCCCCGTGAGCTTGTCGTTAACTATAGTCCTCGTGAGCTGGACGGTGTAAGCGACACGGTCGAAGTAAGGTAGCGGCGTTGAGATCCGGATCAACGGCGTGTAATTTAACGGTGTTTGCCACAAGAAATTGGAGTCACCGAGGAGAAGAAAACCCGGGAAATCGTCGGTTCCAGAGATGCAATACGAGAATTTGAGGAAACCCATCTGAGAGATGAAAGAGGGGGATCCAAGGTTCATGCCAAGTAACCCGGTTATCTTGATGTCTTCTTCTGAGTCGGATCCGGATATGGACCCCTTTTTATGGTCAAACGCATTCATCAATCACGGCAAATACGGATCCCATACACCCGGAAATCAGACTTGAGTTTTTGGTTGAGTTTTCCATGTGGAAATACTTGGCGGCGAGGTTTCCTTCGGAAGAGGAGGCGTCCGCATAGGAAAGAGTTGTGTGGCAGAGTGTCGGAATCGCATGAAGCAGGTATGAGGAAATCACAGGTCCGAGTCGTGCAAGTGGGTGAGGAACTGAGGATTGGAGAGTACGAGGAGGAAAGACGGAGAAAATATAAGAGGGACCAGAAAAGTTTTTTTTTTAACAGTGACATGGTTATACACAAACCGGAGTAAGAAAACAAAAGTAGATTAGATGGGTTTCAAATCTTTTGTCGAGGTATGCAAATCTCACCATTTTTGGTAAGCGAGCAGCAATATATTCTTGAACATCGGAGTCGGTGAAAGTTCTGAAGCTGATGATGGCCGGAAAAAAAGTTGGCCGCTGATTAGATTGCCGATCATGATCATTCTTTAGAACAAGACTATTAATGTCCTTAATAGTATAACTAAATAAATAAAAATTTAGCATCTATACTATTAAAAACAGAAGTACAAAATAGAAAATGTCATTAATAATTATTTTTATAATTAAAAGTGCGCCACTGGATTTCTTTGTTAAATTTCAAAATTCATTAAAGTTAAATATTTCTTATTAATTTTTACTAAAATTGTGTCTCATTAAATATAAAGATATTATCATATATTTTAGTTAATTTCAAACCTATCCGATATTTCCAAATTCATTATAAAATAATTTTTGATTGATATATTTTTGAACAATCTATCAGATGATCTCGAAGGACTTTCTCTCTCTTGAGCTCTGATAGGCGATTAAGGCTCCTTCATGGTCGTCGCCGGAGATTGGCCTCACGCCACCTCTGAAAACTTGAAATTCCTCCCTTCTTTCTTTAGGTAGGGTGGATCCTCCGGTAGAACCTTCTGTACCACCAGATCTGTTCTTCCTCCATCCTTTCCCGACACCCTCTAACCAGATCTGTAACGGCTTCTTTTCGCACTTGGCTCCACCTTCTGCGGGAGTGTTACCTATCACTGGACCTTCGATAGTATTTGGGTCTTTAGCAGCTCCAATCCCAGTAGCTCTGGTAGCTCCTGCTTCTGTAATTCCTGATCCGGTTATCAAATCTCCTTCAAATTCTTGGATTTCAAAGCTTAAGACCTCTTATCAGCCGTTATCCAAGGTAGCGGCTCCGAACTTTCTTCTGAATGGAACATCTTCAATTTGTGCTCCAGACTCGATTTCTCTGGGCTCATCAATATTATGGAAAGATCATCTTGTAGCTTTCTTCAAGGAATCCCATCATCGGCAACGAAGATATTTTTTTGACATGAACCCGATTTGGGGTAAGCAAGGAAGAATTTCAGTAAAAAAACCATTCAAAAAGTGTATGCTTGATTTATATTCCGTCTGAGGTAATCTATAACTGGGTTTTAGAAGTGGGATTTTGGCATTCGGGTAATTGTTCGTTTACCGTATAAATGTGGTCTGCGAACATGGATTTTTCTCCCAGGAAGCTCACAAGAGCACCAATCTGGGTTCTGTTTAAAAATGTACAGCTGGAACTTTGGTCGGATGTAGGGTTTTGCACGATTGCCTCTGGGGTTGGGGATCCAGTCATTCGGAATTTGTTTCAGTTAAACCTTATACCAATGGCATTTTAAAGCTTAAGGTGGTTCTTCAACTGGATTCTGATCGACCTTCCTTAGTACGTGTAACAGATAAAAACGATAATTCTGTTACAGTTACAACATCGTATCTGGGCATTCTCTAAAATGCTGCTTCTGTAGAGAATTTGGCCATTTACAGCTAAGGTGTCCGGATTCTGTTAAGTCTCGAGTTGGAATTTCTTTGCAGAACAACTCAAGCTCTCATGTCCTTGTTCTTCCTCCCAAGGATCTTCTAAAAAGTCCAGGAAAATAACTTGTCACCTTACCTTCCTCTTCTTTAGCTGTGGAGAAAGTAGTCGTACCTTCGTTTAAAGATGTGGATTTTTCTAGCTCTTTACCAAAGCCGGTTTGTACTCGATCAGCCTCTTTTGGTGACCATCGAGTTTTGAGTGCAGACGTTAAGCCTCTGTCTAAAAGTCTCCCGACTTCTCCTGCTGCGTTGGGACGATCTTCACCTGGATCATGGATTAATGTGGTTTAGAAATCTGCTCCCCCAAAACGGACGTCTTCAGATCATGTTTTCGTTGTCATCCTAATTACCAATTCTCAGTTTGCAGAGGAGGAACGGGTAACATGTGATGCTCAGGCAATTATGAGGAAGCGTTTTTCCTTACTGTTGGAAGAACCTTCTTCTAAGTTATCTTCTAAACGAAAAAAACGGTTTAGAAAGAAGCAACGCCAGCGCTTATACGCTCTAACTCTCCCTCCTTACTCGGATGATGGCTTGCTTTCTGATGTTAGATCGGTATCTTCTAAAGGTTCAGGTTCCTCTTTTTGCAATGGACAAATTTCAACCAGATTCTTTCGTTATCTGAGGCTTATTCCTTGAATCCGGCGAGGGTTTCTTTGCAAGGTTTCACCGATTTTCAGGATTGTTTAGCAGATTCCGAGTTGTTCGATATGGCTCACAGAGGGTGTTTCTATACTTGGTCAAATAACTTCCCATCAAATCCAAAGTCGAGGAAGTTGGACAGATCAATTATTAATGAGAAGTGGCAGGAATGTTTTCCAGATTCAAATGCTTTGTTTGATGTTCCAGGTGGCTTTGAACATTCTCCATGTCTGGTTGCAGTCTCTAATTCAGTGCCTAGAAGAAAGTCAAGGTTTCTATATTTTTCTTTCTTTGCCTCCCATCCGGATTTTCCGAAGCTCATGAAGGAAGCTTGGTCACTTCCGATTATTACTGCGACACCAATGCACAGTTTTTATCAGAGGTTAAAGATGGCAAAGCTTTGCTGCAAAAGATTGAATCAAGCTCATTTCAGTAACATCCAAGCGAGAATCAAGGATGCTTTTAAAGAATTAGAGAACATTCAAACGAAGTTTATGAACAACCCGACTCCGGAGTTGTTTCAGGTAGAGAGAGTGATCTAGGAAAAATGGCTTTCTCTGGCGTTGGCGGAGCAGTCTTTTTCAAACAAAAGTCAAGGATCAGGTGGATGAAAGACGGAGATGTTGGGACAGCCTTCTTATTCAAGTCCGTCAAAGCCAATCTGTTTAGGAATACAATCCATTTTCTTTGGAATGATTCAGGTGTTAAGATCACAAGCACGGTAGAGATCAAGGCATTGGCAGTCTCTTATTATTCAGATTTATTGGGAAGTTCAAATCCACTCCCTGTTCTAGCCTCGACAGAATACTTATAGAGATTGCATCCATTTCGATGTAATCAGTCCCTGGCAGCTCAACTTTCAGCTATTCCAACAGCAAATCAAATTAGAGACGCGGTCTTTGGACTTCCCAAAACCAAAGCTCCGGGACCCGACGGATTTTCAGTTGAATTCTTCATATCTTGTTGGGATCTAGTGGGTAGTGATTTGGTGTCTGCAGTCCGAGACTTTTTGTTAATCTGATTCTCCCTCGACAGGCTAATTCCACCGTTATTGCTCTTATCCCTAAGGTTTCGGGCGCAGCAAGGCTTACTGAATTCAGACCAGTGTCTCTTTGCAACACAGTCTATAAGGTCATCAGCATAATTCTTAATAAGAGACTCAGTTTATTTGCGGCGGAGGCAGTACAGAATAATCAAGTTGGCTTTGTTAAAGGTTGTTTGTTGTGTGAGAACGTTTTACTCGCCTCTGAATTAGTAGTGGACTTTAATAAAGAAGGTCCAATATCTCGTGGATGTCTCCAAATAGATATTACTAAGGCGTATGATAACATCAATTGGGACTTTCTTCTAAATTTTTTGGATGTCTTTGATCTTCCAGAAGTCTTCGGGAGTTGGATTAAATGTTGCATTACATCTACTTACTATTCGGTTTCAGTTAATGGGGAGCTAGTTGGGTTCTTCCCGGTGATGAAGAGACTACGCCAATGAGATTCCATCTCTTCCACTCTTTTGATCTTGGCAATGGACGTTTTAGCCAAGGAATTGGATAAAAGTGTGGAGGAAAATGTTTTTAAACCCCATTCCTTATGTTCTGATCGCTAGTCACTCACCTAAGCTTTGTGATAGGTGTAGTTTTAACCCTATTCTAACTGCAAGTGCACAGTGATGTAGTTGTAGTACTTAGGGTATCGAATCCACAGGGACTCCGGTCAACGATAGATTAAGAACAGAAAAGATTAAACTAGGAGAAAGTAAATATGATGAGAAAGCAGTAAATCAGACAGCAGAAAGTAAACAAAGCGAGTTGTGAGCAAGGAAGCGAAGCGTTAGGTTTCAGGAGTTCTCAGGAAATCAGGAACGCAAGCAATCAATCTATCTAGATCTAATCAATAACTGTTCTAGAACTCAAACACGGATATAGAATTAACCAAATTCCTTTGCGATAATTCTCTAAGTCTAAGTGCAGCAAACCAAACTTTCGTTTGCGAGAACTAACAGATTAAACCAGCCTTAATTCCAAGTTTGATATGTTCACAATTATCCTAAACCAAACTTCCGTTTGCGAGAAGTTTAATTGCTCATCTAGGTTCTTTCTAGCTAAATTAACCAACTTCCGCTGCATTAATCAGCCCATCATCATAATTCTGATTAGCTACTTCAGATTAAGCATTAAGAACAACCTAGATAAAGAACTAGCAGATATGAATCTCTATAGATTAATTAAACTATAATTCTCTGAAATCCCTAATGAGAATCCTTCAACCTAACAGGTAATCTACTCAGACATATTCATCGAGACAGAAAATATCATAAGTAGAAAACCAAATATCATAAAACAAAGTAAAGATATGGGGTTCAAAATCCTCTCTCTCTCGAGAGCAGGATCAGCCCCTAACTCTCTCTGAAATAAAATAAGACTTAAGTAAAGCGTAGCCTAAACAATGGCTTAAAAACCCTTATATAATAGCTAAAACACGTTTTGGGCTTCTCTGTAAATATCTGGGCTTTAGTGCATTAATCCTCATTCTTCATTAACGCTCGCGAGAATGCTTGGTCACGCTATGCAACGATCGATGCCAATGGTGTGTCGATCGTTGCAAGTGTCAAATATGGGCAGTGAACTCTATCTCTCGGGTAAAATCTCTAAAATGCTCCAGAATGCTCCAATAACTCCAATTATGCTCCAAACGTGTCTAAACCTGTAAACATACTAAAAAGACTCCAAAACATAACATAAGACTTGATAAATAAGGCATATACCATGGTTAAAACCGGTAAAATCCATGGTATATCACTTTGCGGATGATGTCTTGCTCTTCTTTGACGGGACAGAATATTCTATACAAGGCATTCTTCATGTGTTGAGTAGGTTGAGACTATGTCAGGACTGGTGTTAAACCTGAGAAAGTCTTGTTTTTTCATTGACGGAAATCAAATTGAAGTTACTCAGACCTTAGCCTCTCGGTTTGGCCTTATAAGTATTCCGGTTAAGTATCTCGGGCTTCCTCTTATGCCTAATAAGCTTAAGAAGCAAGATTACCAACCGTTGGTGGATAGATTTAGGTTGAGAATTCAGAATTGGACCATGAAACACTTATCTTTCGGGGGCAGATTACAGTTGTTGCATTAAGTCATATTTGAGATTATAAACTTTTGGGCAGGAATCTTTCCTCTTCCTAAGGCCTGCCTGGATGAACTCGAGCGGATCTGCAATTCTTTTTTGTGGTCGGGAGGTTCAGAATCAGCAAGGGGAGCAAAGGTCTCTTGGGAGGTGGTTTGCAAACCGAAGAAGGAGGGTGGTTTAGGCCTGAAAAGATTGGTTGATCTGAGTAAGGTCTTTGGGTTGAAGTTAAGTTGGATGTTGTTTGCTGCGAATGGATCGCTATGGGTGGCTTGGGTTCAAAAGCATATCATAAGAGGAAGACTTTTCTGGTCCTCTGACTTTAACAGGTCGGGAAGCTGGATATGGAAGAAATTAATGAAGCTTCGTACTCTAGCAAGACCTTATTTATGTTGTCAAGCAAATGCGGGTAACGCTGCACTGTTTTGGCATGATAATTGGTCCACTTTGGGTCCGTTAATCGATATAACATGGCCTCTAGGACCGCAGATCTCTGGTATCTCTCAGCTCGCGGTGGTGGTCGATGTTATAGTGGACGAAAGTTGGAATGTTTCACAAAGCCGGCATGCTGTCCTAAGAGCACTTCTAGCGGCTCTTCCGGAGACGGTGCCAAATCCGGAGAGCGGTATTAAGTACCAATTCCTTTGGCGCAACACTTTGGGGAAACCACCGGGTATGTTTTCTGCCTCTAAAACCTGGAAATTTTTACACCCTAACACGGTGTTAGTGAGCTGGTTCAAGGTGGTATGGTTTAAAGAGATTATTCCAAAGCATGCTTTTAATCTATGGATTGTTATCCAAGACCGATTACCGATAAGATATAAACTCTCTAGATGGGGGCTATCAGTTCCTAAAGACTGTTTTCTCTGTGGAGTTCATGACGAATCGAGAAACCATTTGTTCTGTAATTGTGTATATGCTCATGAAGTTTGGACCTCCATGTGATGTCTCACTCAAATTTGACTATGCCGAATGAATTTGATGGGATAGTGAGTTGGTTGATGAATTGTCTTGTGAATGGGAAATTTCGCATCATCTGTAAACTGGTTTTTCAAGCTGTGGTGTATTGTTTGTGGAAAGAGAGGAATTCAAGACTGCATTCGACGAATTGCAAACAACCGGTGGTGATTATCAAAACGATCCATTTGTTACTTAGGGCTAAGCTAGCGAGCTTGGATCATGGTGTTACAAATCCGGGACACACTATCTCCCACTCCCGCTCTTTTCTCAATTATTGGTTTGCTTCCTTTCAACCATAATTATTATTAAGTCTCGTTTCACTTGAGGGCCGAATAAGTATGTATCTGTTCCAGGAAAAGTTCCTTGTACTCATAAACATTTTCTCTTCTTAGAGATATATTAACAAAGATTTTTTTTTAAAACAATTTATCAGATATTTCCTTACCTATCAATTCTTATTAACTAATCTGATTTCTTCTCCCAAAAAGCTTTTTTCTCGTCTGGAGGTTTTTTTTTTAATTGGGGTCAAAGTAATGAGTGAGAACGCTATGATGGAGAGAGCAACGAGCGAGATGTTGATCAGACCGGATTGGGCTAGTGGTGATGAAAAAATAGTGAACGCCTTTAATCATCATATAAGCCTACACTTCACGTATCAAATCTCTTTTGCCATATTGATCATAAAATTGTTAGTATTTTTATTCAGTTTGTCGAATTATAATATTAGACTGCATAATCTAAATTTATATTTTAAGTGCTTTATATTGAATTATTATACCATAATCGATATGGATTATTAAACAAATCTCCAACACCAATATTTAATTTGGTTACGTGGTTATGTAATTGATCATCATAAATTATTAATTTTTTTGAATTTATAATCTTATGGGAAATCATTTCTATTTTCAAAATTTAGATATGATAACTATAATTTATCTTTTACAAGTTCAACAGTATATCAAATATACTAATACAATCTTGAAGATATTTATGGTTAAATATAATTAATTAATTAGAAACTAGATTTTGACCCGCACTTATAAAGTGCGGGTTTAATTTTCTTTACAAATTTTACTTTTTATTCATTTTGTTAATAATAGTTTAGATTTTTAATTATGTAATCTAATTTTGATTATAATTGTTTAACCAGCATTATAAAGTAAACAGTGAGTTAGCAATTTAATTTTTTTTTTAAATGAACTATGTGTTATTTGGAAGAGATATATCGTAAGGATTAAGAGATTAAAATAACGATTTCACATTATATGTTTTAATATGTGTTGTATCGTAAGATCATGGTTTAGAAAAAAAAAAAAATATATATATATATATGAAAACAACTATTTTAAAAGTTATGTGGTATAGGTTTAATTTTTATTATATTTATATAAAATATTATTTTATAAAACACATGTTGTAGTCGTATATATAATTTGCAAATTTTATGGAAAAACCCGTTAAAAACTTCATTCAAACATAAAGCATAATTTGACGCTTCAAATATTTGAATAATATAAATATAAAATCATTTTAATATTTTTATTAAGTTTAAAATATATCAATTAAAATTATTTACTATATGTATATATATTTTAAACTCATGCGGAAATTGTTTTAGAAAATTTATAATCGAAATTGGCTAATTAATTTTTCAACCCGTTTAATTATTTAAATATTTTTCAGTTTGATGGAAAAACCTGCTAAAAAGTAGAATCGTAAAAACATCAATCGTAATATGTATATATATATATATATATATATTTGAAACAAAATAAAAAGATACTAAAAGATATTATAAATATATTATGAATTAAAACATAAATTAGAGAATATTAATTTATATATATAATAGTTGATGTATAAATTATTAATTATATTTATCAATTAATTTGTTTTGATTTTAATTAATTAGGAAAGTGGGACCCATTATATTTTGGTTGTTTGGCTACATGTTTAATAATTGTCTTGTTTGGAAACATGAATTGTAGAGATAATGTTATATTCCCTAATTACCCTTAATGAAATTTAATTAAATCATTAATATGCAATGGCATAAGTTGTAATAAACACATGAACTAAAGGTTAGTTTTCTTTTGACTCTAATTTTTTAATAGTATTGATTAGATTTTGACCCGCACTTAGAAAGTGCGGGTTTAATTTTCTTTACAAATTTTACTTTTTATTCATTTTGTTAATAGTAGTTTAGATTTTTAATTATGTAATCTAATTTTGATTATAATTGTTTAACCAACATTATAAACAGTGAGTTAGCAATTTAGTTTTTTTTTAAATGAATTATGTGTTATTTGGAGGAGATATATCGTAAGGATTAAGAGATTAAAATAACGATTTCGCATTATATATTTTAATCTGCGTTGTATCGTAAGATCATAGTTTGGAAAAAATATATATATGTGAAAACAACTATTGTAAAAGTTATATGGTATATGTTTAATTGTTATTTTATTTATCTAAAATATTATTTTATAAAATACATGTTGTAGTCGTATATATAATTTGCAAATTTGATGGAACTATCCGTTAAAAACTTCATTCAAACATAAAGCATAATTTGACGTTTCAAATATTTGAATAATATAAGTATGAAATAATTTTATTATTTTATTAATTTTAAAATATATCAGCTGAAATTATTTACTATATGCGATTTTTTATAGAAAATTTATAATCAAGATTGGCTAATTAATTTTTCAACCCGTTTAATTAATTAAATATTTTTCAGTTTGATGGAAAAACCTGCTAAAAGTACAATCGTAAAAACATCAATCGTAATATGTGTATATATATATATATTTGAAACAAAATAAAAAGATGTTAAAATATATTTCAAATATTTGAATAATATAAGTATGAAATCATTTTAATATTTTATTAATTTTAAAATATATCAGCTGAAATTATTTACTATATGCGAATTTTTAGAAAATTTATAATTGAGATTGGCTAATTAATTTTTCAACCCGTTTAATTAATTAAATATTTTTCAGTTTGATGGAAAAACCTGCTAAAAAGTACAATCGTAAAAACATCAATCGTAATATGTGTATATATATATATATATATTTGAAACAAAAAAAATATTAAAATATATTTCAAATATTTGAATAATATAAGTATGAAATAATTTTAATATTTTATTAATTTTTAAATATATCAGCTGAAATTATTTACTATATGCGAATTTTTTTAAAAAAAATTTATAATCGAGATTGGCTAATTAATTTTCCAACCCGTTTAATTAATTAAATATTTTTCAGTTTGATGGAAAAACCTGCTAAAAAGTACAATCGTAAAAACATCAATCGTAATATGTATATATATATTTTTTTTTTTTTTGAAACAAAATAAAAAGATATTAAAATATATTATAAATATATTTTGAATTAAATCATAAATTAAAGAATCTTAATTTATATATAATAGTTGATGTATAAATTATTCATTATATTTATCAATTAATTTGTTTTGATTTTAATTAATTAGGAAAGTAGGACCCATTAGATTTTGGTTGTTTGGCTACATGTTTAATAATTGTCTTGTTTGGAAACATGGATTGTAGAGATATTGTTATATTCCCTAATTACCCTTAATGAAGGTTACAAATCTTAATAATATCAAGGGCAAATTTCTGTAACAACATTTATGTACCATGGCCAAACTCCAATTTTTTAATAGTATTGATTAAATTAATAATATTAGAAAAACTTATTTATTTTTGGAAAGTATTAATCTATAATCATTTATAGAAATATAAATTAACCAAAAAAAATCCAAAAGTATTTAAGATATTAATTAGTGATATTCAATTTCAGATATTTTTTATAATTAGTGAATATATATATATATATATATATATATATATATATATATATTAGTAAAAGTAAACAATGTGATTATTGTAATTATGAATCTCCACTTGCAGTTCGAAGGTTAAAACTAATTATATATATACATATAATAGAAAAACTAAATTATTTATATATACTATTTAAACAAAAACACAAATAAAAACTACATATAGTTTTTGTTTTAATTACAGTATGTCCCATTAATTTTAAATTTATTAAGGCTAGAGATGTCTATGTAATTATTTTTTCTATCCATATAAATTCCATTGGAATTAAATTTAAAAACCAAAATAACAAACCAATACATTTAGCCGATTTTGACTAACCAAATTGGTTTATTCTTACATATAATAAAATATTTATTGAAATCATTTCAGCTGACACACGATACTAACCAAAACATGTTTATTTATTTATTATATCAAAACCGGATTTATATAGAAGTAATTTGATTTGCTTTGAAATCATATTCTATTGGTTTGACAAACCAGTTTTACATTAGGAATATAAGGTTTAAAATCAGAAGCATCGAATTAGAAAATATATACAAACCAATTAAATTGTTGATACTTTCACTAAATCCAATAACACTAAAAATATTTAAAAGAACCATCACGATAACCTTTATGTAAATCGCGGATACTTTCCTAATCAATACTATAATAAGTGGATGGTTTCTCTTGGTGTTGACAACTTAACACCAGTATTACATGAGAAATTGACACATGTTTTAATGAAAAACACTTAAACCAATCAAAATAAAACCTTCTCACACATCAGCTTTCACCTGTTAAAAAAAGTAAACAAGTTAGCCTAATTGTTCATTTGCATCTCTCTCTCTCTCTCTTTCATCTGAGATTTTTCTCGATGTTCCCGCTACGGCCTCTCGACCTGAATTCTTCGCCGACAGTCTTAGACGCCGATGGCTTACCAACCTTTGACTAAGATTCCTCAAGTTTTTTATATGATAACCGAGAACCCTTTGCTAGAACTCTTCATCATCCGATGGTTCGTGCATCTCCGATTTCTGTCCAGTGAAGATCGTAGCGACGGTGGTGGAGTGTTGTTTCGACAGAGGAAGTTGTGGTTGAAGGGGTTGTGGCGTTGTAGAGCCTGCCGATGAAGCTTAAGGAGAGGCTTGAGCATGCAAGGATCGATCACGCGCTTAAATTCGGTTTCTCCGAAATTTCTCCCCAATTATGTAGCAGTGTATGTTTCTATGTTCATGGAGAATGGTCTGCTTGATCATTTATCAGTGTATATCCATATCTGGGAGTTATTTGACTAGATCTTCGATTTAGAATGTTTGCTAATTTTCGTTTTTCAATTTCACTTCGATTATTAGGTATGCTTCGTTCATGGCCACATTTGAGTTTTCTGGATTAGAAGGTCAAACAGAGGAGAAGGATGACGCAGAGAGAGGAAGTTGTTGGTGCCTTCAAGTCTTTGTTTGATCCTAATGAGAGAACACAATCTGGCAAAGAGCTACTAAAAGATTATTTTAAATCTGTAAGAGAGGTTGTGAAAACGATGAGGGAGTCACTGAAATAAAACCAAAAAGACAATGCCAAATTTAGAGAAGAAGTGCTTATTCAGCCAAGGAATCGATTCATGATAATTTGGAAAATCGGAGAGGACAAAAGAGTATAGGTGGAGAAGTAGCATTGCTTCCCCTTTGTTTCATGTTGTTGACAGTTAATGAATGAGATGAATTAAACCATTGATATGTTTCAGGAATCTTACGTGGATACCATGCGTGTTGGGATTATGTCCTGAAATCACATTGTACTTACTCTAAAGATAGTTGTATTGTCGAGATCGGACAATTCATGTGATACTGGGTAGTCATAATGTTTTGTTAGAAACCGCTTATGACAAATGAGTTGTAACTCATTTCTAGTATCGTGTGAACCTACAGGGTCACACACCTAAGCAAGCTGGATACACTTTGTATGGGATTGATCATTGGCATATGATCTGATCAGTGTGTATTGGATACACATTGAATTGAGTTTTGAGAGGTGTGTCGATCGTTGCAAGGGGTGCAACGATCGACACAAGGTCGAAACCGAAACAGAAGTTACGGTTTGTAAACCGTGGGCCTATTTATAGGAGCCAGGTTACACGACCTAATCTAATCGAGCCGTCAGTGTTGCTTCTCAGCGAGAAAGCAGAGACACAGAAACTCAAAACCCACAGGAGATCCGATTCCCGGTACTAGCATCCCGGCGGATTCCAGCTTGTGTGCGTGTGGACTACGATAGAGGCGCAGCAATTGAGGCGCTCTAGATCTCGTTTACCTGCTCCAATTTCCGCTGCCAATCTACAGGTAATCACGAGGTCAGTTCTTAGATTCAATCACCTAGACCCAGGATCCTAGGGATTCCAACAGTGGTATCAGAGCCATAGGGTTTGATAGATTGAATCAGTTGCCTGGAATTCGATTAGAATGGGTTTTAATTGAATTGTTGCTAGCTAGGATTCGTTTTGTAATTAAAAATCTCGGATTTGTTGATATCGAAAACGAAGAACTGTGTTTTCGCACAGCATCGATCGATGCACTGGGTGTGTCGATCGATGCAGCGCGAAAACGGCAAAAACTGATTTAGGGTTTTCGCACAGCATCGATCGGTGCACTGGGTACATCGATCGATGCAGCGCGAAAATACAAAAGCGATTGTGTTTTCGCATAGCATCGATCGATGCACCGCGAATTCGCCTAATTAAAGAATGGGTTTCGATTTAGAAATCGCACTGTATCGATCGACACACTGGGTGCATCGATCGACACAGGCTGTGCGAAAGGATAGATCGGTTCAATTGGATTGAACCGGTTATCTCGCATGGTTATGTCGGTTTAATTCGATTAAAATTCCCTGATACCCAACTGGATCGATCGGCACAGGTTTAGTGTTGATCGACACAGGCCTTGCGATTGGTTAATCGGTTCAATTGGATTGAACTGATTATCATGCTTGGTTAAGTCCGAACAGATCGGTTTAAATTGGATGAATTAGTTCAAATGGATTGAACTGATTATCGCAATTAAAATAAACCGATTGAGTTAAGATCAGTTTGATCTGATAATTCGGTTCAATTGGATTGAACCGGTTATCAAAACTGACTTCGGTTTAGGTCTATGTCGACCGTCGCACATGGGTTGTGTCGATCGACATGACCGGTTCAATGAACCGGACTAATTGGATTAACCGGTTATTGAATTACGGTTTTGTTTGGTGGTGTCGATCGACAGACAGAGTCTGCGTCGATCGACACAATATTCGAAATTCTGGTTGTTGAACCTTGAATTTGCAGAAACCAAACTAAACATAAACATTCATCAAAGATTAGCTTCAATGTGGTCAACTGTCAAGACTCATTTCGTTGTGTGATGGTCTAGCCAAGAGCTTGGTGTCCACAATTACGTGAGTAAGGCAGGTAGTTGAGTTGATGGACATGCAGTGCTAAACATCAAAAATTACATGACCTAAGAGATTGATTTGCTAAACTTTTGGGTTTAGTTTCCTCAACCAAATATCAAGTAACATTGATGCCTTGCCCAATCTTGTCTACTGTCAAAACTTGTGTCGTTTGTTGGATAGTCTTGGAGTCCTTGGTATCCACTGCAACATGAGTAAGGCAAGTGGTCACTGACAGATTTGCAGTGCGACTGTCAATGATCACAAGACAGAAAGAGATTGGTTTACTTGACTGGGCTGTCAGAAGTTCTGGGCCCAGAGACATCAGAGTGGATTAGACATAGTTTGTCTTATCTGCGACCAAGAGTTGTAATGGGTACAATTAGCAATGATTTGCTTACCTAGATAACTAAATTTTGAGTAACGGCGAGTCGCCCACTCGAATTTTAGTAATATGAGGATCTTGGATCATTATATTCGTAGAGGAAACATTGTTTGAATATAATGCGAGTTTTCTTATTAGATAAGATCTCTCATCATATACATAACTAAATCTTTGTTTGTCTTGGATTTCAGCTTATGTCTATGACTACTTTCTCGTTGCGATCCGTCCTTGAGAAGGACAAGTTAAATGAATCCAACTTCCTGGATTGGTATCGGAATCTGAGATTCATTCTCAAGCAGGAGAGCAAGGACTATGTCCTTGATAAGGCTCTTCCAGAAAGGCTTGGGACCAATCGCTCACATGCAGTGTATAATGCTTGGAGTAAGCATTATACTGATGTGGTAGATGTGCGTAGTCTGATGTTGGCTACCATGAACTCAGACTTGAAGAGTCAACATGAGAACATGGAGTCGCCAATAGAGATGATCACCAGCCTGAAACTGAAGTTTCAGGATCTGGCACGAGTTGAGAGATTCCAGACGGTGAAGTCTCTCACTGGGTGCAAGCTACCAGAGGATGCTCCAGTAAGTCCTCATGTCATTAAACTGATGGGTTACATTGATAACCTGGGGAAACTGGAATGTCTTGTCAGCTTAGAGTTGGCCACTGACATCATTCTGCAGTCACTGCCGTCAAGCTATGACAAGTTCGTTGAGAACTATATCAAGAAAGGTTTGACGAAGACGTTGACTGAGCTGCATGGTATGCTCAAAACAGCAGAGCATGACATCAAAAAGGGTAAAAGATTTGAGAAATCTTGTGTTGGCAAGGTTAGAGGCAGGGCAGTCCAGATTTGGAATCAGGATGAGCCTGTGTCATCTTATAAGCCCAAGTCAGGCCCATCTGGTGTTAGAAAGTGTTTCTACTGCGATGAGTCAGGGCATTGGAAGAGAGATTGCATTAAATTCTTGGAAGATTCACAAGAGATGAAGGAGATGTATGGTACTTCTTCTTCAGGTATTGTGTTATTAGTTCAAGTTCTACATATGTATTGGATACTAGTTGTGGTACTGATATTTTTTTGAAATATGCAGGACCTAAACGACAGTAGAACATTGAAGAAAGGGCAAGTGGAACTGCGAGTCTGGTATGAAGCAATGGTTGCTACATGAGCTATAGAGATTCTCCACTTGTAGGAGCCTTTCATACTTGGTTTTAGAAATTAAGTAATTGCTACTATGTATCTGCCTTGTGCAGAAATGTCTTTCATTTTCTTGTAAAGAATTTGGATGTTTCTCATTTTGATAAAAGACAAGTTTTGTTCTTTAGATCTTAATGAAATATCATATAGTAGCACCCCATTTGGAATGGGTTTTATATCTTAAACCAGCAAAAGTTAAAATATAACACAGATTTAAGTCTGATAACTTAAACTCGATTTTCCTTGGCATAGTCTTTTGACCATATAGAGTGAAGCGGATTCAGAAGTTCCATAGTTATGGACTCATTTGAGATATGAATTCTGTTCACTGGACCAAATGACTAAGGCCCTTTTAGCAGAGCTAAAGGAAACGGGTCAGAAGCTTATTGGTCCTTTCACATACTGATGTATGCGGCCTAACGAGTATTAATGCCAGAGAAAATCTTCTGTACTTCATTATCTTATTGATGGCATCAATAAGTATGGCTGTGTTCATTTGATGAGACACGAGCAGGAATCCCTTGAGGAGTTCCAAGATGAAGTGTAGAACCAATTTGACAGAAGTATTGAAATCCTCGATTGAATCGCGGAGGAAAATACTTGAGTCAAGAATTGGGTGATCATCTAACCGAATGAATCGGATCTTATTAGATATGCTCCGATTAATGATGAGTCACAGGAATCTTCCATAATCATTTAAGAATACGTTCTAAAATGTCTATATTTACGCTAAATAAGTTTCTATTAGAATCAGTGAAAAACACCACATTGGATGTGGACTGGGTGATTTCCAAATTTGTTTTTCTGATTAATTGGGATTGCAAGGTTTGTGTAAGACAGTAGTCAATAAACAAACTTGAACCCAAATCTGATAAGTTCTACCTCGCTGGTTGTCCTAGGGAAACCAAGGCATAGTACTTTTGTTGTCCGGAACTGTGTCTTTTTAAGAAAGATCGTACTTTCCAAAGGGAACAGTGGGAGTAAAAGTACACATCGAAGAAATTCGATAAACACAGGATGCTGCTCAACCTGTTGAGGGAGAGCAGCGGTGAGATCTACAAAGTGTTGTAGGATCCACACCTGTGGAGCCTGAAACTCGCAGATCCGATAGGATCCGTCACTAACTCGAGAGTGATTTCTCGTAGCCGATTGTCGTGATCCGTTGATCATGGAAAAGTGACGAGCATGCGAAATTCAAAGAAGCGATGGTGAGCCCCAACTCCGAAAATTGGATGGGTATGCATGTTAGCTTCACCAATCCATTTCTGGATTGAAGCAAACATCTTGGAGTTGGAATCAACATTCTGATAATGTGGTCAAAAGTTTTGACTCGATCAGAAAGAAATGAAACCATGCGTTTACAAGAAGGCTAGTGAGAGCGTAATGGCAATTCTCACACAGTATGTAGATAACATACTTGAATCTCATAAACGACGTTCTGACACTAAAGTCTTATCAAGATTTGGGTCGGAAGTCAAGTTTAACGATGGACATGGGAGAAGGCCATAAAAGTTCTTGGAATAAGGATCCATTGGAATGGATCGTGTCAAAATTCTTATGGTAATAAGGTATTAGACAGTTCAAATGTGCTTGATTCCAAGAATGGCTTCATACCAAAGGTCTTATGGCAATAATATAAGCGAGACGCAGTGTCTTAGACACTGGCTGAGCTAATAACAATATTAGCAAGATGAAGTGTTTTGAACACTGGCTGAACTAATATTAATGAGTGTGATTGCTAATGCTGCTGCAACAGAATCCATCATGAATGCCATATTTTGCGCTCGTCTAGATGCAGCTTACGCATTTAGGAGGACGAGAAAATACCAATATGTTCCGATAATAGTCACTGAGCAGTTACCAGAAATATCCCAAATGTTTGAAAAACTCTAAGGATAGCTTCGTGGTGAACTGAAGAAATGACGAACCAGTTAAAAGTAGTCAAACAGACAAAGACGAATACCGGTTCCCACCTGGTGGTGTCTTTTTGCCTGTATAGCGGTGCTAGCTGTTGGAAAGGCTCCAAGCAGTGGACCGTAGGATAGTGCTCTTATCTGAATGGAGGTGTGGTTTGTTGAAATGGTTTCAAGCAATAACACCACATTATCTCCCACAACCTAAGCACCAGATTTATTCTGTTGCTGTAGGTATAAGATATCTGAAGAGATGATCTTGATTCTAGTGGGAGTAACTTTAGTTATGTTATAGTCTTTACATAGACATGCCATAGTAGTGTTTATGTAAGTTAAAACTGACATCAGCATTATTTGATCATTAGATGATTAAATAATGGTCCCAAGTATTTTATGTTCATTTTATAGGTCATCAAGTTGAGGACTTGATCATGAAACCCTGTAAGTAAAAGATGACATAAATTATGATTGTCCCTAGTCGAGATTGTCAAAGTGGGACACTGATAATCGCGAGAGACTAAATTGTGAGGTGACTGTTGACTAAGTTTCATGGAGTCAATGATATGAGTATCACAGTCAGTCACATAGATATATGTTGGTGAACATATGATCGGACATGACCCGCTTAATGAGAACTCCACAGGATAGTTATATCAGTGTCATGGGAGCTCTCATTACGACTATAGAGTATAGTCCTTAGACCTGAGTTCATCATGCTTTCTAGCATATGAATTGGTGCACTTTGACCTTGTCAAACGTCGATCCGTAAATGGCGGCTATAAAGGCATTGCTTAGGTGTATCATGAAGTATGTGTAGAAACAGGGATGAAACAAGATAGAATTTGTCCCTCCTATATAACGGGAGATAAATATCTCAGGGCCCATCGAAGATTTGATACTGAAAAAAATGCATGGCCGTGCTCAAACGAGGTGATTGTCAGTCGTTTGTTATATCAGTATGGATCAGGAGTTCGATGAACATGATGTTGGCTATAATAAGGATGACACAATTTCTTGCCTTATGCCATATCGAGATATAGCGACAAAGGGATTATGGGAATAGATGATTCCAGTACAAGTGGGAGATTGTTGGGATTATGTCCTGAAATCACATTGTACTTACTCTAAAGATAGTTGTATTGTCGAGATCGGACAATTCATGTGATACTGGGTAGTCATAATGTTTTGCTAGAAACCGCTTATGACAAATGAGTTGTAACTCATTTCTAGTATCGTGTGAACCTACAGGGTCACACACCTAAGCAAGTTGGATACACTTTGTATGGGATTGATCATTGGCATATGATCTGATCAGTGTGTATTGGATACACATTGAATTGAGTTTTGAGAGGTGTGTCGATCGTTGCAAGGGGTGCAACGATCGACACAAGGTCGAAACCGAAACAGAAGTTACGGTTTGTAAACTGTGGGCCTATTTGTAGGAGCCAGGTTACACAACCTAATCTAATCGAGCCGTCAGTGTTGCTTCTCAGCGAGAAAGCAGAGACACAGAAACTCAAAACCCACAGGAGATCCGATTCCCGGTACTAGCATCCCGGCGGATTCCAGCTTGTGTGCGTGTGGACTACGATAGAGGCGCAGCAATTGAGGTGCTCTAGATCTCGTTTACCTGCTCCAATTTCCGCTGCCAATCTACAGGTAATCACGAGGTCAGTTCTTAGATTCAATCACCTAGACCCAGGATCCTAGGGATTCCAACAATGCGTTCCTCAAGAAGTGGATTCACCATCGAGTACAGATGATTGCGTTATAGAAACTATCTGGACCGACTTCTTACTGTGTACGCAGGTTTATGCATGAGAGCCTGAACACTCATGCTGAATCAATTGTGTTCTTTGGAGGTGGAGCTCGAGAAAAGGCTGTAAGTGTCTTAACTTCCTGGCTATAACTGTTGGATTTTGGGCTATCTAATTGTGAAGCAGAGCCACAAGAAGTGAAAGACAATAAGGATTCTTAGAATAATTCTTTTCCGGATTTATGTGATGATGGTCTTTTGCAAAATACGGCTTCAGTAGCTTCAACACGATGTCTTAAAGGTGCATCTGCCCTTAGGTGTTTTTCTTTTCTATGGAGCAGATGGTTGACACAAAATTCAGGGCACTATTGGACAACTCGCTCATGCTCTTGAGAAAGAAATGGTTGTATGGCATACTTGATGATTTCGTGACAAAGCAATTGCCCAATAATGTGACTTGGGGATTGAGTTTGTTGTATGCCCTAGAACACATGGGAGAAAGAGCACTTGTCTCCACCCAAGGTGAACATTTGTCACACTTTTCGACCTGAACCAATTAAGTATGTAAATACTCACTATATAACGCTTTTATGCATGATGTCTTTGATACCAGGTGAATTGGCACATGCATTGCGGTATCTAGCTTTTGTTGTCTCTCAAAGCTTTATGGCGTTTGGTGATATTCTTGAATTACACAAGAAATTCCTAGAGCTCTCTGGTGGTATTAACAGAATTTTTGAGCTCGATGAGTTTTTGGATGCTTCTCTGTCAGGTAGTACACAATATATATATATATATATATATATATATATATATATATATATATATATATATATATATATATATATATATATTCATACTTTGGCGAGGTGCTCGAATTCTTGGTGCTTAATGTACACATATATGTTGTCATATAGTTGAGCGTGATTTTTCATGCACTATTTCTGCTGGTTGTGCATATGGTTAAAAATTGTTAGGCATATACATATTTATAGAGAATATTTGTTCCTCAACTGATCATATTCGTTTTCTCCAACTATTTTCAGGTGTTACCTCAAAAAATCTCACAAGCCTTTTGGATTCTCAAGATAGAATTTCCTTCTCAGAGGTGGATATCATTACCCCTACTCAAAAATTGATGGCTAGCAAGTTGTCATGCGAAATAGTTCCAGGGAAAAGCTTGCTCGTCACAGGTTGGTAAATTAATCATTGTCATATAACTTACTGCAAGAGCCCAGATCTAACACTAGCAAAACAAATTCAGGTCCAAATGGTAGTGGAAAGACTTATGTGTTTAGAGTCCTTAGAGATATATGTCCTACTGTATGTGGAAGACTTGCCAAACCATTGTTAGATATCAAAGAACTTGGGTCAGGGAATGGCATCTTTTTGGTCCCGCAACGACCTTATACATGTTTAGGGACTCTGAGAGATCAGATATATACCCTCTATCAAAAGAAGCAGAGAAAAGGGCAGAAAATTTGTACACCAATGGTAAGCCCCAAAATTCATTTACGGTTGGTTTGAGTCGCAAATCAATCCTACCCGCTCACAAATATAACTGATTTGTGGAGAAACTAATCTCTTACCACCAAACAAGAACTGAAGTAGAAGTTATTTGATGATCTTCTATCTCTCATACTTTATTTAGCAACAGGAGAAAACTCAACAGAAGCTAGAAGCATTCTGGACGTGCATTTGAAAACCATACTGGAAAATGTTCGGTTAGTTTATCTTCTGGAAAGAAATGAAAGTGGTTAGGATGTTACTACCAATTGGGAAGACATATTATCTCTTGGAGAGCAACAGAGACTAGGCATGTTAAGTCTCTTGTAGAGTAACAACCAGATATATATATAGCTTTATAATTCACATGAATAATATGAGTTGTTTCGGTCTTCTTTTTCTGTATTGCAGGCACGCTTATTCTTTCACAGACCGAAGTTTGGAATCCTAGATGAATGCACCAAGTAAATGATCAAGTCTACTCCTACAATTCCCCAGTAGTTTGCAGTCATCTTTCCCTTTTGTTTGTTTATATATTCGCTCTTGGTTTGCAGTGCGACGAGTGTTGATGTTGTGGAACAACTATACATGGTTGCAAAAGACATGGGAGTTACTTTCATAACTTCATCACAAGTAAGTTTTTTCCTTGGCTCTCGTTAAAAAATAATACTAGAATCTGATTACTCTTCTTACAACCTCAGCATCCGGCTTTGATCCCATTCCACTCCTTGGAACTAAGGCTGATTGATGGAAAAAGAAACCGGGAGCTACGTTCCATCGAGCAGACAACGTAGACCATAATATTCGAAAAAGTTGCATAGATAATGTTCTATTTGCTGCAAGATCGAAAAAGTTGCATATTTATTTAGAGAAATTTTGTGAACCATAATAGTTGACTATGTTGCAGGTTGTAGAACAACCGAATATATCCATATACATACATTTTGGATTTAACTTTTTTTCTTATTTTTCAAATAAGCAAAAACACATGGTTTTCGATAATCTTTTAGTTTTTCTATTCATATTAAAGTACTACATTACAACATTTGTATATTTTTATTAGAAAATAAAACATTTTTTAAAAAAAAAAAATCCCCTACTGCGTAACCCGGACCAATACCTAATATTTTGTAAAATTTGGCTCTAGAATTATGTAAACTCATCAAAAGTGCATTAAATATTAACTATTATTCCCTCCATTTCTCAGTATAGGAGATTTTAAAGTTTTAATTTTTTAAAAAAATATACTTCTCACTTTTCTATGCAAATGTTTGTTTCATTTAATATCAAAAGCCAAAATACAATTAAGATACCTTTTTGAAAAACATTAATTAGTTAACTTTCACCAGCATACATAACACAACAGGAGACAACAAAAAAATCAGAAGGGGGAAATTATAGAAAATTTCACCATTCCCTACAAAAAAAAACTCCAAATCAGAATAAGCATAGAAAAAAAAAATACAAGTCTTAAAAAAATCACAATAGAAAAAGATCTACTAATCTGACGAACTTAGTAAATTCATGACATTTTTGACCAACAAAGCATCACAATTTAAGAATATTATCTTTCTCCAACGTTGCTTTCTTCATATGTGATAGCTTGTACTTGTTTGATCTTCCAATTCTCATGATCTCTAACATACACGATTGAAGAATAAAAAAAAATAGTTTACCTTTTTTGAAGGATATTTTTCAAAGGCATCTTCTACCGCATGAACAATGTCTTCAATGGTTTTGGGGCATTCCTTATGTTGTAGCGACTGAATGGCGCTAAAAAATCCAAGATATAAAATATTTAGATCTGGCGAGTTTGGTGGTTGACACATCAAACGAATATCAAATCCATTTTCCGTGGCAGCTTCTTGGAATTTTTTTATCTCCACGATCAACATGTGTTCTTGCATTATACTGTTGAATATAAATTACCTTACTTCGATCTTCATTTGGCCATTTTTCACGAATTCCAGGAAGAACATTTTCAATCAAACATGATTTGATGTCTTCTCTATTTACAGTCGTTTTCGCTTTAAGTTCCAAAGTTCCAGCAGCTCTATTTTTATTTCGTCTCTTCGCCGGTTCCATAGTAACAAATGGAAATATTCCAATTTTTTCAGAAAATACTTCTTTCCCTTCTCCGTTAAATCTTGGACGAGCCATCGCAGCTAGAAACATTACTTTCCAATGTAATTCTTGCTTTGACATATACGTTGTGGCTCTTCTTCGGTCGGAAGTAGATAATATTTCTCGGATTTTTTCGTCATGGAAAACCATTTTTCATCGAGATATACAATATTGTACATATCAATAAACTTTGGTTCATGAGGTAAAGTATTATTATCCAACATAGACATACAAAATTGTAGTCTACTTCTCAAATTGTCTTCCTTCAAATGAGGCTTGATGCTATTGGTATGACGTCAGATAAATCCATCTTTCATGCGCCTAAATAGTGTTGTAGGACTCAATTTAAAAGCCTCGGAAAATGTCCTAAAGGTTGTTCATTTCTGGAATGGGACAACTTGAATTTGACTTGATTCAATTGATATTCTTTTGCAGCCAGAATTTCCGGTTCTCTCTTCAGTCTTGTGATCATTGACAGTCGCACTGCAAGTCTATCAATGATCACCTGCCTTACTCATGTAATTGTAGATACCAAGGACTCCAAGACTATCCAACAATGAAATGAGTCTTGACAGTAGACAAGATTGGGCAAGACATCAAGGTCACTTGATATTTAGTTGAGGAAACGGAACTTTAAAAGGTTAGTAAATCAATCTCTTAGGTCATGTAATTGTTTATGTCAAGCACTGCAAGACCATCAACACAACTACCTGCCTTACTCATGTAATTGTGGACACCAAGCTCTTGGCAAGACTATCACAACAACGAAATGAGTCTTGACAGTTGAGCATATTGAAAACTAAGCTTTGATCTAATACACATCCAATGTGTATTCAATGGGTTTAGAACATGTTTAACTTTTAATTTTAATTGAGTTTTAATTGTTCTAACAAAAGTGGGTTAGGTCATTTGGTTCGGTTTCTCAATCATTTGGTTCAATAACCAAACGATTACGGTTCGCATCCAACCTTAACAAAACCCGATAATCGGTCAATCCAATTGAACCGATTCAATCAGTTTTAACTAATCGCGATAACCGGTCAAATCCAATTGAACCGACTTATCCAATCAAACTGATCTTATCCAATCAAATCGGTTTATACTAATTGAGATAACCAGTCCAATCCAATTGAACCAATTCATCCAATTTAAACCGATCTGATCTACCTTAACCAAGCATGATAACCAGTTCAATCCAATTGAACCGATCAACCAATCGCAAGGCCTGTGTTGACCGAAACTTATCCTGTGTCGATCGACACAGTAGGGTATCAGGAAATTTAACCATGCGAGATAACCGGTTCAATCCAATTGAACTGATCTATCCTTTCGCACAGCCTGTGTCGATCGATGCACCCAGTGTGTCGATCGACACAGTGCGATCTCTAAGATCGATACCCAAATTTTAATAAGCGTATTCGCGGTGCATCGACCGACACAAACTTAGTGTCGATCGACACTGTGCGAAAACCCTAAAGTTTTAAAGATAGTTTTCGCGGTGTGTCGACCGACACAAACTTGTGTCGATCGACACTGTGCGAAAACACAGGTTCTTCGTTTTCGATAAGAAACAAAATCCGAGATTATTTTCATCAAAACAAAAACTAGCAAGCATTAACCTCTTCAAATAAATCATTATTCGAATTACATGCTTCAGATTCAATGATTAAAACCCTAAGGCTCTGATACCACTGAAGGAACTTGGGCCAATTCTAACAATTTCAGAATTCCACAAGTTCTAAGCCTAGGATCTGAGTTTGAGTAATTGAATCTTTACCGATGGATCTCGTGTTTACCTGGAGATTTGCAGCGGAATGATGAACAGGTAATTGAGATCTCCATCGCCTCAGATGCTGCGCCTCTACTGCAGTCCACACGCACACAAGCTGGAATCCGCCGGGATGCTAGTGTCGGGAATCGGATCTCCTAGGAAACTGTGTGTGTTTAGAGAGGTGGCTGCTCAATTCCACGATTAGGGTTCCAGGTCGTTCATATAAACCTATATATAGACCTGGAATGACTAAAACCGATCATTGGACTAAAACCCAAAACGTTTAAGTCATAAACCGAAGCATCAGTTTCGGGACCAGCCTTGTGTCGATCGACACACCCAATGGTGTCGATCGACACACCTCTTAAAACTCGATTTAAATGTGTATCCAATACACATTGACCAGACCATATGCCAATGATCAATCCCATACAAAGTGTATCCAGCTTTCTTAGGTGTGTGACCCTGTAGGTTCACATAATACTAGCAATGAGTTACAACTCATTTGTCATAAGCGGCTTCTAGCAAAACATTATGACCACCTAGTATCACATGAATTGTCCGATCTCGACAATACAACTATCATGCAGAGTAAGTACAATATGATTTCAGGACATAATCCCAACAACACCAAGACCTTTGAGACCGAGGAAGACTCTGCCGATCTAGATTCTCGAGTTGAAGAGTCGGAAAATTTACCTGATTAAGTGAAACCTACAGGTTCCCAAACCTTCGATTGCTTCGGGAAGACAGTTGTACCTCCGTGGCCCAATTTATTGACCGGAAAATTGTTCCGAGCTAAGATCTGGTTCCACAATCCACGCCGCGAAAGTGGTGAGGAAACAACGGCACCGGAACTATTCCCACAAACGAAGCTTGACAAGGTGATTGGCCTGATTTCCGAGAAAGAGATACAACAAGAAAATAGATCTGAGCTCCGTTTAAAACTACCTAATACACATGACAAAAGCAGTGATAATCGGAGAGAAGAACCAGGAGAACCCGGTAACAAACAAAAGTCCGAGATGAACTCGGAAGCTAAGTCCGGCAACAAGTCGGAATTTATTGGTGACACTAGCCGCAGCAAGACCGTAAAGAAAACAAAAACAAAAGTAACTCGTCACCGGTGCCGCCGAAGCGAATCACCGGCGACGGAAACGGAAACGCGATGAACTTTTCTAGAGAGAGGTCAGAGCGATTTCTAAGAGAGAGAAAGTGAGGATTATCTAAGTTTTTTATTGAGAGGGTGTGACTTAACAAAATGTGATCGCCAATTTAAATGCCAAAAATCGTTTTTAGAGAGCAAAACATTTTTCTCCTAATATGTTTTACTAAACCGAAATTACTTTAAATATGATATTTTGTTCATTGATTCGAATCCAGTAATTTGTTTTCTAATTATTCATTTTTCTTTTCTAGAAACGTATAAGTTTATAAAATAAAGATAATGGGGACAAATCTTTAGAAAAAAAAATTGGATAAAAATATCAAATAAAACTTTAATATAAAATAATCTTTAAAAAATTATCCCTTAATTTTTAAACCGTTTACATATATTAAAACTATACGTTTAAAACTCTAAAAACAACATGTATTCTTTTTTAAGATAATAAAGTTTGCGTTTCTAATCTTAGTTGCATATGTTTTTTTTCATTTTTCAACTCTGACTATACAAAACAAAATATTAAGGTATTTATTCTTTATAAATTCAAATTTCTAAATAAAAATATAACGCCACAAAAGCTAATAACTGAATATATAAATCTGTTCTTTTAACTTTTTGATCAAAGCACCAATAATATTAAAACTCATTGTTTTTATTGAATTGATTAATATATATCATGTCCCTTGTAATTATTAGATTACTGACTTGTTCCATGTGTTAAATATTAATTAGTTTTATTATATTGACGGATTCAAATAATATTAGTTACAAAAGAATATATTTCCTTATACCATTATTTTTAAAAATACCATCAAACCAGGTCGAACCATATCGAACCTATGAACCAAGAATTTTTCGGTTTGGCACCGGTCTTGTTTTAAACATAGGTTGATGACGTTTTCGACCACGATCTCTTCTTTCCTCATTGCCATTGCGACGGGCAATGATTTGTTGATTTGTTTCCTGTAATTGTTCAATCAAATCACTAAATGAATTCTGATTTATCATCATCATCATGTTCGATCGCTCTTTCATCGGTAAATTTTCTCATCTGTTGTCTCTCTCTTTTGTTGTTCTGAGATGCGAACTTGATCTTTGAATAGACCCCGTCGCGTTTTTGTTTATGTATGGATGATTCGAAAATTTTGTGTATCCGCGAAATCTCTGCTTATAATCCCGGAAAACGAAGGAAAATTATAGGTTAAACGATTCAAGGGGTTTTGAATCGGTCATGTAGTCGACAAGTTTCGTTTTACTGTAAATTAATTGATTTTATCTGCTATTATTTTAGAGTTCGTGTTATTTTATTGCCAGTATGTGAGATTTTGATTCTGTTTCCCCAATCGATTCATCATTGAATGGTTTTCTGTTGATCGATTGATATAGAGAGATCGTCATATCTTCCTGGATGATTCGAATTGCGTTTTCATTTTCCTCAAATCTCTGCTTACAATCTTTATACTTAGTTTTGTAGTTTTTTATGAGGTTTGCTCGATTTGTTCATTGTTGCAGAACAAGTCTGGTGATTTTGGTTCATAGAATCTTGGTCGATTGATGAGTATTGGAATGGGGGTAGTGGAAAATATGGTGCATACAGAGTCATCGAAAGTTAGTTCCTTGAGCAATAATGGTAATGTTTGTGAGGAGAAACTAGGAGGAAACATTTTTCAGAATGGTAATGGTCGCATCACCGCTTCTACGAAGATGCTTAAGTTCAAGCGCCGAAAGGTTTATGCGAATAGAGATTTTCCTCCTGGTTGTGGAACCCCTGCCATGAGGCTCAAGGCGAGAATGGCAGCGAATGGGAATGTTTCTGATGCTGATGACCGTAGTTTTCGGTCTTCTGAAGCTAACGGGAATGTTGCTGGTGACCCTTGTGTTCAGTCTTCTGAGGCTAAGGTTGAGTCTTCTGAAGCGACCGGGAATGTTTCTGATACTGATGACCGTTGTGTCCGGTCTTCTGAAGCTAAGGTTGAGTGTTCAGCTAAAGAGGAAAGAAAATCTGAACAGCATGATGAAAATTTGAAATCCGTTGGTGAGCAGCCGTGCAATGACATGGAACTCGTGGTAGTTGAATCTCATGGAGTTAAACTGGAACCGGAACCAAAGAAAGAGGAGTCTGATGAATTGATGCTTGCGGTGGTGAATACAAGTGATCAACATGTTGAGCCGGTGGCGGTTAAGCCGGTGAGAGTCTGCTTGCCAGATGGAAATGATAAGAATGCGGTTACCGCAATGTCATTGGAACCAAAACAAACTCATGGTGGAGTAAAAAGAAAGGCAAAGAAAGGTGTTGCATTTCATGAACCATTGAAGGTTGCCAGAAAGATCAATAGAGAGTATGGTGAAGGGTCGATGATGAAGTACAATAAGAAGAATTCGTATTCGCGTGAGAGAGGAAGTCCAGATAGAGAGGAGCTAGCTCGACAGCCTCGAACATTACAAGTTGGGATGCCTCCTTCGCGTCCGAGTGGTTCAAGCGGCAGCGGTGATATTCGGACCAAAGTCAAGGAAACTCTACGTCTTTTTTATGGAGCTTGTAGAAAACTTTTGCAGGAGGAAGAAGCAAAGCCTGTAAAACAAAAGAGGTTAAGAGTAGATTGCGAAGCTGCGAAGATTCTCAAGGAGAAAGGGAAATACATTAATGCTGGAAAACATATTATGGGAGCTGTGCCTGGGGTTGAGGTTGGTGATGAGTTTCAATACAGGATGGAGCTGAACATTCTCGGTATACATAGACCGAGTCAAGGCGGTATCGATTATATGAAGGTGGGTGATGAAATATTTGCAACGAGTATTGTAGCCTCTGGAGGGTACGATGACGAACTGGACAACACGGATGTCTTGATCTACACAGGTCAAGGCGGAAATGTGATAAAAAACAAAAAAGGAAAGGAAGTACCTGAAGACCAAAAGCTGGTAACGGGAAACCTCGCGTTAGCAAACAGCGTGAACAAGAAGAACCCTGTGCGTGTCATAAGAGGCAACAAGAAAGCAGTTTTGGAATCATCAGGTGATAAGAAAGGTAGAAACTATGTTTACGATGGATTATATGTTGTGGAAGACTTTTGGCAAGAAACAGGATCACATGGCAAGCTCGTCTTCAAGTATAAACTTAGGCGCATGCCTGGACAAGCCGAGCTTGCATGGAAAGTGGTGAAGAACACAAAGAGAGCAGAAGAACGGGTAGGTCTGTGTAGAATTGACATATCAGAAGGGCATGAGAGGCTTCCCATTTGCGCTGTGAACGAAATCGACGATGAGGATCCTCCTTCGTTCATCTACACGGTTAAAATGATTTACCCTGACTGGTGCAGACCAATACGTCCAAAGGCATGCCCTTGCACAAGACGCTGTTCGGAAACGAATAACTGCGCTTGCGTGGCGAAAAACGGAGGAGAGATACCGTACAACTACGATGGAGCCATAGTTGTTGCAAAAACTCTAATCTACGAGTGTGGCCCGCTCTGCAAATGCCCTTCTTCTTGCTACCTAAGAGTCACACAGCTAGGGATCAAGTTCCCGCTTGAGATCTTCAAAACCAAGTCAAGAGGATGGGGAGTGAGATCGCTTAGCTCGATCCCTTCAGGTAGCTTCATATGCGAATACGTAGGTGAGCTTTTAGAGGATAAAGAAGCGGAAAGAAGAACAGGAAACGACGAGTATCTGTTTGATATTGGAAACAAATACGATAACACTATAGCTGAAGACATGTCGAAGCTAATGCCTAAGACACAGGCAGGGCTAGGCGTGGAAGGAGATGATGAAATGAGCGGATTCACTATTGATGCTGCAAGGAAAGGGAACATCGGGAGGTTCATAAACCACAGCTGCTCACCGAATCTGTACGCACAAAACGTATTGTATGATCATGAAGACACGAGAATCCCTCACGTGATGTTCTTTGCAATGGACAATGTACCTCCGCTTCAAGAACTCACGTACCACTACAATTACATGATGAATCAGGTACGCGACTCTGACGGTAATATCAAGAAAAAAACCTGCTACTGTGGTTCTTCTGATTGTACCGGTAGGCTCTACTGATCGAACTCTTGTCCCTGTTTTCACTCAGATTCTTCTTGTTGTATGTTTCACTTAATCAACAGTTTATGTTACAGTTACTCCTTTTTATTCAGATCATTCTTGTTTAATGGTCGCTGAATAACAGTTTATGTTATACATCTAGACTTAAAAAGCTCGAATTTAGTCGAAAACCAAGTCTCTCATTGGTATCATAGAAACTGGCCTGTCAGAAATAGTATTATTTTCGGAAAAAAAATCAGAAACGCTTGAGCTGAATTGAGTCACTAGGCCTGGGGGACGTGGGCGTTCTGAGTATGTGATGGGTTTAAGTCGGGTATTTCGGATTTCTGGGTATTTTAAATAATTGGGTCGCGAATTCGACTCATGACTTATCGAGTTTGGGTAGGATTTAGTAAACTTTCGTAAAACTCCTTGATATCAGAATAATATTTTGAGACCAGTTACATGGGTAATTCTGTATCCAAAGTGATTATGGATTCTGGTTAATTTGGTTTTTTTGGGTACTTTTAACACATCTTAAGTAGCGAAATCATTTTTTGAAAACGTGTATAACGGTATAGTGATATACCCATTCATCACCAGTGTTGCTGAACTGTTACAGCACATGGATTCCTATTTAGCTAAAGTATTTATGGAGTCCGAATCGATTGTTCTTGCCTGCTCGGGTTTCTCGCTTTCAGTTTCTTCGTTAAAACGATCTACACTGTTTATGAATATCCCTGGCAAAACAAGAAACAGGTTATTGATTTTGGACTAGAAAGCTTTCTACAATTATTAAAATTAAAGAATTGAGATTTATTTTTACCTATAAACCATATTGCAGCAGCTAAGAACAGAATCGAAGTAAGAATCAACGCTGTTTTTCTCCAACTGTCCAAATGATCCTGCGTATATAACAAAATTGTAGCATCTTTTTGGTTTGCAATGTTGTTTTGGAGAAGAGAAGAAGGGATTTGTCTACCTGAACAATACCGACAAGAGGTGAAGACGGAACATCGCCAAATATATGAATTGCGACAGTGGAGATAGCCATTGATAATGGTCTTAAACTTGGCTTCACACAATGCAAACACACATAATTCACAGGAGCCTGAAGCAGAAAGACAAAACCTATTCTTGATGAGTAGTATTATACATTCCAAACCAACACAATGCTCAAAGTTCAAACCTTGTATTTACCTGTGTAGCAAACACAAGAAGCTCTCCCAAGGCGAAGAGAACGATGAAACCGTATAAACTCTTCAAGGTAAATGCAGTGAAGCAAAATACCGCCCCGAGAAATGTTGATCCGGATAAAAGCTTGAAAGCATTTGGAATTGTACAAGTGACACGATCAAGTATAAAGCCACCTGATAATGTTCCAACGATCCCACAAATGATAGTTACTGCCCCAAATATCATATCCGCGTTTTTCTGTCAAAAATGCAGAAACAAAGTTTGAATCTTTCTTGAAAGTCTTCAAGATGAAAGATTGATACAAGAACTGTTTTTACCATTTTGTAAATGTTATAACCGGCCTTTGGTCCCCAATACGAATATGCTCCAATAACAAAGTTGTATGATACATAACCTGTTTAAGGCAAAGTGTATCAATCAACCAAGATGGGGCTGTTAAAATGGACAGTCTTTGTCCATGGACAGTCCGTCCTATTCATTATAGATTAGTCATCGACATACCCATATCTAAAACATGTTAAAATGGTCTAAGCCCAATATTATCCGCGGATAAAATGGGCTGGACACTTGTGGACATGTTCGGCCCATTTGACAGCTCTAAATGAAGAAGATAAACAAGAAGAAGTGGAGGAGAGCAATTACCTAAGACATTAACAACAAAGACTTTTTCTTTGTATAGGACTTTCATATCTTTCCCGAATTGAGTTACTGATTTCCAAACGGCATTCGCGTAGCTTGACCTGCCACAATTGAAGTAAAAGATTTGATAACTATATGAAGAAGCATATGAAAGAAACTTCAAGAACATGAAATCAACTCAGTTATACGTTTCAATGGAGACCTCAACTTCATCATGCTCAATCTCATTACCAGCTTGAAGATGATTGTTGTTTTTCGATATCTCTGCGCCTGCAAAAGGCAAAAGTTTCACTGCACAATTGCTTAAACAGAGCATATCATCATTAACATTAGAAGAGATGAAAAAAACTTCACATGCTGATGAAGCCATTACTTCAATTGATCTAACCGTCTTAAACGAGTCAGTAGAAGGAAACCCTGTGTTTGTTTTTCTCTTTGTCAGATCAATATATCTTTCACAGAAGACAAACATTTTGTTCCTAACCTTTTAAATCCAAAGGTTTCATCAAGAAACCAAGAAGAGCAAATGGAGCCATTAAAACCGCTTCTCCCCAAAACGCATAGCGCCAACTAAAATGTTTTCCGACCTAACAGCAACAAGAAGGGAATCACGTAAAGCTTTTAGAAGCCAAAATGTTTGACAACAGAGAGTACATACATATCCGCCATAGACATAACCCAGAGCAACACCACTTGGTATACACATGTAAAACAGTCCAAGCCACGCAGCTTTCTGAAGAAACCAAGAAAATATAATAGAGTCAGAAATGATGCATCTGACTTCACATAAGTGCAAAACAAAAAGAAAACAGAAACCTGTTTATGAGGAGCGTTGTCATCTATAAATGGAGCTGCAAGACTAATGAAAGAAGCTTCACCTACACCAACAAACCTACAAATATAATAAACTCGATTCATAATGACGAAGGGATTGGAGCAAGCAAATCAATAAAGAAAACTAACTTACATGCGACATAAGACGATAAACCAAAAGGTAAAGGAACTGCCACAGCCAAGAACTGCAACAGTCCAAACAGTTAAGCCTACTCCAATAAGTCTAAATGGATTGAAACTGCACTAAAAACAATAAACCATTTCAA
This sequence comes from Orychophragmus violaceus, assembly GCA_030180135.1. NCBI lineage: Eukaryota > Viridiplantae > Streptophyta > Magnoliopsida > Brassicales > Brassicaceae > Orychophragmus > Orychophragmus violaceus. Next base: position 34,611,114 of record CM058235.1, read on the forward strand.
TAAGCTTATTTTGCTTAAGCATTAGAAGAGGGAGAAGACAAAAAAATTCAGAAATGGAAGTTTTTCTAACCTCTTTGCCAATGAAGCAAAGATTGGTGATGCAATAAGAAGCCCAACCATAAAAGAAGATGACAATACACCATCCTCAAAATTACTGAGGTTGAAATGTCCTCTAAAAGAATCAACAAAGTAATAAAATCTTATTACCATATGACATAAATGAAATACAAATATTGAATAGTTGTTCTAATTCTGTCAAGCTAGCATCATAAAATCTTACTGAATTCCAGTTGCAGGAGTGCATTTGCCCTTGTCATTACAACTCTTGATACTTCCATTAACACCATTGCTCGCTATGGCACCTCGATCCATGTAGTTTAACAAGTTAATGATGCAAAAGATCACCAGTAACCTGGAAATTTTGGAGTACACGAATGGTCCAGCAAGCAATTAGAATCTGTTTCAAACGTCCAACCTTATCACAGAAATTATTGAACTGAAAGAGATGACACAGTCAAATCACACAAGAGAGTCATGTAAGTCCAAAATCATGGGAAAAGCTTTCAACTTTGCATTGTTTTCTTCAGATTGTGGTGAAGGGAATCCAGGCATTCATGGCGGACAGAGAGAAACAAAAGAGTAAGTAAAGAATGATATACCAAACGGGAGATAGAAAGGATGATTCCACGATTTCTAAGCTTCGAATAGTCTCTAGCTCCGCAAGAGGAGTCGTCGAAGAAGGAGAATAACATCTCGACGCCTCTGTCGCAGGAGGAAGACAATCTTCTTCTTTGGTCACCATCTGATATCTCAAACAAAGATCTTTGAGAGAGAAAAAAATGTTAAACGAATCATTAAAATCATATTATTGGACTTACAAGATTGTATCATCTAAAGTTGTAAACTAAAGCTACTCCACGTGAATAAAGATATTCTTTTTCTCTCTGTTTCCTCTTTTCTTTATCACTCTCTGGTTTCACCTAATGAAAAAGAATCAATCTTTCACCAACTTGGAAGGTTACCAACAACAAAAATCCTCAACTGACCCAATAAAGATATTATTATTATTATTAATTGTACAATGCCAAGCAAAAAAAAAGACCCCTTAATTTGAGAAACAGAAACAAAAGTTAAAACTCTTTTGCCTCAAGCGGCCAAAGCCATTTGAATGAAAACCACTAAAGAACACAAAGATCAAAGGTTTAACGGCTCATCTTCCGAATCTTTCTCCGTCTCTCTCGCTCTTCTTCTTCTTCGATCAGCTTCGCTTCCCTTTCATCTTCCTCCCTTGCGATTCTCGCACTTCATCAGAGCAAGCAATCCAACACGCACCGTTAAGGAATATATAAAGATGAAACAAACAAGTGAAACCTCATTATCAAAATATTCATGTACCTTCGCCTCTCTTCCTTCATGATATCGTCAAAGTTTGCTTCCATGTCTCGGTCATCATAATCACGCCCAGCATAACGATCGGTACTGAGATTGAAGCACAACTCATAAGTGCCAGGAGAAAAACTTATTAAAATGTAATGGATTTAAGAGTGGGAGAAAAGTTCAAAGCAATACTTGAACATTTTTCTAATCATGCTTAATGCCTTAGCATCCTCTGACATTACTGCAGGCTTCTTCTTCTTCTTTGGCGGCCTCCGATCATCATCTATGTCACACTGTGGAGGTCTCTTGGGCGCCGGTTTACTCATCATCTGTGCAAGTTAGTTCACAAGTTAGTTCACAAGTTTTAGTTCTTGAGTAAAAGGATATAAGAGAAAATCATGATACCCGGTGATTTGAGGTAGGCGCTGATTGTTTTGGGATCATTCGGGATGTGCTAGCGTCACGGGGGACCTTTCTCTGTTCTACAAGCCGTTGCCTCGGATCAGATGACATTGGTCTCGAAGAAGGTCTCTGAGAACTTTGAAGTGAACTCTTTCCCGCCGAGATAGAGGGCTTTCTCTCCAGTGACGTCTTCGAAGGCAAAGGTTTAGAAGTGGACACCGACCGACCAGGACCAACTCCATTGCTGCTGCTGCTAATCTGCCTCCTATGATCCACCGGCACCTTCGCAGGAGCTGATCTTTGGGGATCTGATCTGGAACTTGGCTGGCCATTCCTGTTAGCTGATTGGCCATTCATCACGGAATTTGGTGGTCTTGTCGGGGCTTGACGGTTTGTTGAGGAACCAGGTCTTTGGCTACCCGAGGATGCAGCCCTTTGCTGCATTTGGCTACCAGAGGAAACCGGTCTTGAATTCTGCATTAGGCTACCAGAGGAAGCCGGTCTTGAATTCTGCATTTGGCTGCTGCCTGAGGAAGCCGGTCTCCCTGAGACAGATCTCGAGTGCATTTGGCTTCCCGATGAAGCCGCCAGTCTTGAATTTTGCATTTGGCTGCCTGAGGAAGACGGTCTTGAATGATTCATTTGACCGCCCGAGGAAGAGGGTCTTGAATGATTCACTTGACTGCCGGAAGACGGTCTTGAATGATTCATTTGACTGCCAGAGGAAGATGGTCTCTTCTCCTCACGAGGGGGACAGTGAGTAGCTTTACCATTGATACCTGATGATTGTTTGGGCCTCGCTGATAGTTGAGCAGATCGAGACTCTTGAACATCAGCAAAAAACCTGTATAAGTTATCTCCATGAAAATGGTATGCTTTAAAGATGACAAATAGCAAACAAAGTTTTTCAGCAGACACAACTTACCAGAATTAGGAAAGGAGCCACTTCGTGACAGAGGTTCCTTCTTCGAAACAGGAAGCTCCGCATCATCGGAAAACAAGAAGGAATAGTCTCTTGTATCCTTAAGAGTCTCAACTTTCCTTCTCGTGGCACTCACAACTTTAGGCCGCTTCTCATGGGAAACATTCTTATTGCTGGAATTGCTCGTCGTTGGAACAGGTCTTTTCTTCTGCACACCACCAAACAAATCCATCAGCAAACCAAAAACAAATTCCAAAACGATAAAATGTGAAGAGAAAAGAAGACTAGGACACATACAGGTTGGTTCGAATTCCGTATCTCGTTTTCTAGCAAGGATTTGCTTTCTTGTATAACCCTTGAGGATATAACAGGCCGGGAAGGACCAAAGAAGGAACCAAAGCTGCAGATAACAAACAATTCGCCTCAGTCGTAATAACATTATTATTTTATAAAAGGTGATTAATTGCTACCACATACTCGTTATAAGGGAGTTTTCTTCTTCTCTCTTGTGATGATTGAGCGTTAACTTTTCCTTTGCCTATTTTTTTCCTGATTGACTCTTTAATCTTTTGGCGCAATTCAAGATACTCCAACTCTTCCTTTGGGGGTTCTTCTTCTTCCTCCTCATACTCCTGCTCCGATGCATCACTGTAATAGTCATCATACCCAGCTTCCTCGTCAAGGTCCTGCAACAGAAATAGCGAATCATGTTGTTAAACGGTGTAAGATCAAGGTTAAAGCGGATTCGAACAAAACAAAAATCTTACTTCTTCATAGCCATGCATCTTTGCTACCAATTAGCAAATTCCTGCAAACAAAAATATGCTTAATACATGATCGTAACATAAAACAAAAAAAATAGGTTTTTCCAGGAAAAAACGAATTTTATGATAAGAAACAGATACCACAAAATCGATGCATACGATGTTAAGAACAAGAATTTATTATAGAAAACGAGATCGGACTTTTGAGCAAACAAAGATCTAAAAAAAAAACAAATTTTCTCACAAATCTAAGAGACAACCAATTTTCGCGTTGAATCTTAGATATTTGAACAAATCCGATGTTATGAACAAAATTCGTCACAAATCGAGATAAATAATCGGATTTTCGACCCAAAAACTCGTTCCAAGAAATTCTTCTCAACCACCGTCTAAATCTAACAGATCTAAGAAATTTTATTTAAAAAAACTAGATGAATCCGAAGTTATGAACATGAATCATCATAAATCGATAAAAATTGAGAACGAATTCAGGAAAAAAAAACATAAACAATCACAAGATCTGATATCTCAACAAACCCACCGAAAAAACACCAAAAACGACGAATTTGATCGAAAATTACCTGGATTTGACCTGGAATCGACGAAAAAACGAGAAAATCGATGAGATCAGACGAATTCGAATTGAGAGAAAAAGCGATAGATTCGGAACGGCGAGAGAGCCAAGATCGGTGTAGATCTGCGAGAAGAGAGAAAGCTGCGAAGAGATAAAAAGAGAGAAGAGAGGGGTGCTCTCGTGGCCTTCAGGTTTTTGGAGGAATAAAAAGGAAAACAAAGGAAACCGAAGGACCCAGAAACAAAAAGGGATGTTGCTACTATGCGCCATGTTGCGCCCCTCCTTCTCGTTCTCTCTCGCATATCTCTCTTAAATGGGAAAATATATAAAATTAATAATTACTTTTTTGTTCTTGGAAGGTAAGAAAAAAGATTTGTTTCCTTTTATTTTATTTTGGTTAAAAAACAGAACTAGAGAAATTGAGACTTCTCCGTCGGCCCGTAGGCGAGAGTCCACCAGTAATTTTAGATTTAAAATGGTTAAATAAAATATTGGGAACTGAAAGAAACTTTTTCGTTATTATTTTCGGTGAAAAAAAATCTATTTTAATATGTATAGATGATATAATTATACGGCCTCATAATTCACAACCATGATTATTACTATTTCAATCTAAATCATATATATAATGAGACACTATTTCTCTCTATTCTTAAGCTATCCGCTTCAGCATCTCACATTTTCTGACGTGGCATTTCTTCCATTTTTTAAACAAAATTTTAATTTTCTATACCTTTTCATCTTCTTCCACGCCCTCTTCTCCTTCGATTAATAAATCCCACAAAAACCAAAGAACTTCCTTAGCTTTCAGTTTCTCCCTCAGATCAAATCTCCCAAATTAAACATTAAGAAATCATCAGCATCAGCCATAGACGCTGATATCGTCGCCAGAGAAGAAATCAGTGGCTCCGATGCGAGATCTACAGAGCGAGAAGATGATGATCAGCAGAACAAAGAGCAAGAGTTTGTTCGAGTTCAAGAGTGTGCCTACGGTGTGACTTCGATCTGTGGAAGATGCCCGAAGATGCCAGATGTTGTCTCCATCATACCCGGTTTCCTTAATCTTAGACGAATTCGATGTCAGATGGTCGTTTCAATCCTCAATCAACCGCTCATTTCTTCGGTGTCTACGACGACCATGCGGTGCTCAGGTAATAAAAATCAATCGATCTCTTCTGTGAATTCTGATTTGATCCCCCACAATTCCAAAAGTTTTCGTCTTTTTTTTTGTTGGGATCTTGAGTATTGTTGAGTAGGTAGCGAATTATTGCAGAGATATAATGCATTTGGCTTTAGCAGAGGAGTTTTCGAAGGAGAAACCGATGCTCTGTGATGGTGAACCGTGCTAATGCATGGGACTGGCTTGAAAGTGATTTTTTCTGGATTGCTTGAGAACCCAATAAACAAGAAGGTTACATTTTCCTATAGCGAGGATGAGGATGAGGATGAGGATGAAGAGGAAGATGAGGGTAATAATGGCGAGGAAGAGGAAAATAAAAGGGTTGGGGATGAGACAGAAGCAAGTGAAGGTGGTAATAATCAAGTGAATGAGAAAGATATAGCAAGCGAAGGTTTATGTGAAGCCAAACCATTGGCAGAAACTGAGACTGATGAGGATGAAGAAGGTGAAGGGAAACAAAAGAACGGCGTCGAAGAACCTCCAAGAAAGAAGGCATGTACAGAAGAAGAAGCAGATGCATCAACAAAAGTAAACGAAAAGGCAGAGATGTCTATTGATAAGCTGATTGATGTTGAACTTAAAGAGCTCGGAGACAAGAGTAAGGTAAGCTACTATCTATGGATCAATGATCTGAGCTCTCAAAGTAAGTGTCCTATTATCCATATTGATTTCATCATTCTGACAGAGACGCTTTATGAAGTTAGATCCCGGTTGCTAGCACAGGTCCAGTCAAAGATATCACTGTTAAATTCAATCTCTCGGTAGGATATTTTTTATTTCTATGGTTTCTATTACCACTCACTGATTCCTTTTACTTTAACTTTTGAATCACAGGCATGTCTCCGGCTTCTTCATGTTTTCACCAAGGTACGCTCTCTCTTTCCCAGTTGTTCCCTTTCCTTCTCTTAGCTGTAAATAATTGTCCAGAAGTTGCATAAACTCATCGGCATTTGGCTACTGATTGTCGTAGGTTGATCCTTTGGCTGCTATTGTAGTTTGGTATCGGAGTCTATTTTGTATTCTACTAAGTTACTGAAAACCGGTCATCTTTATTGTCCTTTGATTTTGGAGTGCCCTAATAACGTAAGTGCAAGTTTGATCATTGGAACACTCGGGGATTGATGGTGTTTGTTTCTGTCATGTTAGAAAGTGTTGGTCATGAAAACCAGTTCATTCATTGTGTTGAGTCTACTCCTATTTCATGTTGTCTCTAACCAAGCTGTTTAATTATATTGAGAACTTTATAGTGTATGTTGTTAGATCAAATGTCATATTTGAGCTGAAGCACCCACTTTGTTTTACTGCTGATTGGTTCACAATTTTGGGTATTTCCAATATCAAACAAGGGGAATGTTTCTCACAAGCACCCTAAGTAAAACCACGTTTCTGTTTTAGGTTAAAGAAATTTTTGTAGCAGCAAGGAGAAGAGATGAAAGATTATCATTTGCGTTTATCACACTGGTGGCCTTTCTCGGCCCGACAAAATGTTATCGTTAGGTCAAGGCTTGTGGGAACCCTTTTCCACGTGTGGTGCATGTGTTTGTAGCCACTGCTCGGAAGTGGAGTGTTGTTCAGCCGGAAAACCACCAGGAGTGTTGCTCGATAATGACAAGACAAGGGAAAAAACAAACAGTGCAACCATAAACAATATATTACTTTACCTTTGTTACATCATTTTCAAAAGAGGCAAAGAGTATACTCTAAATAAAAAATATGAAATAACTTCATTTTCAAAATGGATCCTTAAACAAATGAAGTGCAAAACACACTTCATACAAACGAACCCCCCGCGCGTGCGCGGGGGCGAAGATTACTAGTGTCTTATAATTACAGAATATTAAGATTTTATTAGAGGAATGTTATTTATGTCGACTAGATATCAATTATCCAGAGATATAGTCATTATAAGTTCTAACTAGATTTTGATCTGCGCTTAGAAAGCGCGGATTTACTTTCCTTTACAAATTTAAATTGTGTTTATTTTGTTACTAATAATTTAGGTTTAAAAAAAAAATATGTGTTATTTAGGAGGAGATATATCGTAAAAATAAAAAGATTGAAATAGCGATTTTGCATTATCGTAATTTTTTTAACCTTTTTATTGAGCAACGTTCAATTTTAATATTTTATTATCGAATTTGGCTAATCTATTTTTTTAACACGTGTTGTAATGATATACAATTTGAAAATTTGTTAGAACAATCCGTTAAAAACTGCATTCAAACATGAATTATAATTTGACGCATCATATAGTAGAATAATATAAATATTGAAAATTTAAAATTTTTATTAAATTAAGATATATCATTTCGATTTTATATATATATATATATATATATATGTATATATATGTAATAGATTCGCAGAAAGTTCATTTTTAAAATTCGAAATTGGCTAATTTATTTTTTAAACCGTTCTTATAATAGTTTAAAAATTTTGCAATTTGATGGAACAACCCGCTAAAAAATACAATCGTAATACGGAATATATTAATTTAAGATATTTATAAATTTTATTATAATATAAAAATAAATATTTATATTTGAAACAAAAAATAAAGAAGATATTAAAATATATTATAAATGAATTTTAAATATAATCATAATTAAAAAATATTGTCTTATATATGATGTTTAAATTATTTAGTTATATGTATTAATAGTTTCATGTTTATATATATATATATATAATTATTTATTTTATTTTAATTAATTATGAAAGCGAAACACATTGTATTTAGCTTGTTTGGATACATGTTTAGTAATTGTTTTTGTTTGGAAACGTGGATAGTAGAAAAAATATTATATTCCTTAATTACCCTTAATAAATATAAAAACACCATTAAATCTTCAATGGCACAAATTGTAAATAACACATGGCCCAAAGGTTAGTTTCCTAACTACTCTAATTTTTTAATAGTATTGATTGCTAGAAGGAGGTTGCTTCTATAGACGATCGACGATTCTAAAAGTTGCAAAAAGAACATCTTAGGGTTTATTAGGTTATTGTGGTGTGTTCTGTAAAAATAATCTTATATGACATATGTGTTTTTCGGTTTATTTGTAAAGATTAAGTTCATCTTAAAGTTAAAAGTTCTAATATAAAAGACGACGACACCGTGATGGATCGGTTTCGGTTAACGACGTTAGAATTTGGGTGTCTTGATAACCCTCTTCCCTTTGCCTTATTAAGTTTAACTATGGTAATAGTAATTAGTAATTTCACATAAAAGGTTATATGGCTTTTGGGAGAGTCATATGGCTTTTGCTTTTGCTAAGAAGTGAAGTTACTAATTAAGGAGGTAATTTAGCTTTTGGTTTTGCTTAAGAGTTGTGATCTTTCACTAAGGGGAAGTGGCACTTCATTCCCTATATAAATATATTGGTATGTGTTTTAGAACACAACAACAAAAACCAAAAATCAAACACTCCTAGAAAAGAGTAGCCAATAAAAGAAAAGAAGAGTAAGTAATGGTCTTCTCCATCAAAGATCACATAAGGATAAAATGGCATAAGGAGAAGAGAAAATCAAGGAAGAGACTTCAATCTACAAAGACAAGAAATCACAGATCAAGGTTAGAGTTTCTTGTTCTCAAAAAAAATATTTAAGGTTGAATTAATTCAAATCTAGATTCAAAGAATTCATTATTGAAATTCATAAAAGTAAATTAACATTTGGTATCAGAGCAAGGTTTAGATTTGGTTAATTCACCTCTTATGAAATTGTTTTGTATGAAGGAATGTGTCGTAAAGAGTTGTTCACGTAAGATGCTAAAGGATCAGTTAATTTTCATTGGTGAAATGATTTAAACATGTTTATATATTTCAAGTGCACTCATGTTCATTGGTGGAACTATTCACGTAAGATGCTATATTTCTCTCTCGCTTAATGAATAGTTTGAATGAATAATTAACTTGTTTTCAAGTGCACTCATCATAAATGTTTAATGGATGATTTATGAGGACTAAGAAAAGGACGTGCACTAATCCTAATTGATTAAAAAGTTGTAAGTGGTAATTATTATAAATCGATATGTCACAGACATGAGTTGAGTAGATTTATTTGAAATTCCAATTACTTTTGGTTTAAAATGATTAAATAAGAGTAATCAATTTTTTTAGTTGCTGGACCTTATGATTTAGGGTTGGCTGGTTTTTTCCCCCTCCAGAATGGAGCTTCTGCATAACCCCCCCTAGACTCTTAAGCTCTTGGTAATTCCCCCTAAATTATAACATTGCTGCTTAATTACACTCAAACTTATTTTCTCTGTCTAATTAAACCTATATGATTAAAATCTTTAATTGTGTTTAACATTTTCAAAAACGCGTTTAACATAATCTGATTGCCCTATAACCCGACCGAACATTTAACCAAGACCCGAAATCGAAATCTGACCCAACCAAACCTAATAAACTAAACCGTCCTAACCTAAAAACCTTGTATCGTCTTCTTCCCTTCCAAGAACTCACCATCGCCTTTTACCCAAATCAAAAACTCTCTGCAATTAATTAATAAAGGGCGAATTCTGGGTCAATAGAGAGGGAACACGAGAGATGGAAGTCGAAGATAGAGCTATTATTGTCAGGTAATGTAATTTTCAAAAATCCTCTTTGAAATCTGAGTTTTCTGCATCTATGTAATCCACAATTTATGTGATGAATTAGTGAAATCACTGAAAAAAGAGATCAAAAGAAATTGTATGATGAGATGCAAGCAAAGCTAAATGAAGAGATGAAGCTGGCGAGTGCAAACATTGAGGATATATATGCAGAGATGACTAAGAAGAGCATGGTGAGAGTTGTGATACTCGGTTTAGCCATAGGAGTAATAGGATGGATTTGTGTCAAATGTATGTGAGAATGGTCTGTTCTTAGTAGTAGTTTAGCTTTGTCTGCAGTTCTTATGATTAACCTTTTCATCATTGTATAACCTTGTGTATGTTAAATCACTAATCTTTATGTCGTTCTGTGTCTGTTAAATCACTAATCTTTATGTCGTTCTGGGTTGCATACACTTAGATATCCCGCCTTGAAAGTGATGAGAGAGTCGACTAAATCGAGCTCCTGCGATGCCCCAGTTTTGTCCATGTGTGGTTGTGAGAGTATTTTCACTTTGAGAAGTATGAATAAGGTTTATATCGCTTTATGAAATAAAACTAGTTTCATAGTTTGTTTTTTTTCTAGTTTCATTGTTTGTTTATATCCACAAATATCAATGTTGTTGTTGGTGCAAGACTCTATGCAACACAAAATTAGACAAACGTAAAGAAACTGAACTGAATGCAGATGTTTTTATATTAAAAATCCAATGAAAAAGTACTGAAGTGAAAATGGATGCAGATGTTTTATATCAGACAAGTTTGTGGACGACATGGACTGATATAAAATAAATGCAGATGTTTTATATCAGACAAGTTTTCGACATGTATGGTCAGACATGTTTTATAAGACCCGTATGCAAGCATGAGTCACAAAATGAATGTAGATGTTTATATCAGACAAGTTTTCTCAGAGCATAAATAATGTTATAATGAGCGTACAATTCTGTAACAGAGAAAACAGAGTTTTGTAAGCCTAAACACGCATGAAACTTAACACAAAACCACCCCTAAACCCACTTGTTCTACAGAAAATTCTTAGACATATGAGATGGTTGGGTTAAGGCAATCGAATCTGCTCTTTGAGATGAGCATTCCCCTTGATTCTGAGCTTCAGAAGAAACATTGGACGAAGTCTGAAAAGCAAAGAAAATACATGATGAATACCTTCAAACAAAGAAAATACACACGACAACACATGATGAATACCTTTAAGTTTCTCGGTTTCTTCTTAGGATGGATCATGCAACTAATGATCATCACATAAATTGTGGATTACATAGATGCAGAAAAATCAGATTTCAAAGGGGATTTTCGAAAATTACATTACCTGACAATAATAGCTCTATCTTCAACTTCCATCTCTCGTGTTCCCTCTATTGACCTAGAATTCGCCCTTTAGTACTTAATTGCAGAGAGTTTTTGATTTGGGTAAAAGGCGATGGTGAGTTCTTAAAAGGGAAGAAGACGATATAAGGTTTTTAGGTTAGGACGGTTTAGTTTTTTAATTTTGGCTAGGACAGTTTAGTTTATTAGGTTTGGTTGGGTCAGATTTTGATTTCGGGTCTTGGTTAAATGTTCAGTCGGGTTATAGGGCAATCAGATTATGTTAAACGAGTTTTTGAAAATGTTAAACACAATTAAAGATTTTAATCAGACATGTTTAATTAGACATAGAAAATAAGTTTGGGTGTAATTAAGCAGCAATGTTATAATTTAAGGGGAATTACCAAGAGCTTAAAAGTCGAGGGGGGGGGGGGATTATGCAGAAGCTCCATTCTGGAGGGGGGAAAAACCAGCCAACCCTATGATTTATGATATGTCATTTAGTTAAAGAGACATACTTTAATTTCTTGATACAATAAAATTTGATATTTAGAATAACTTCTCCTATGTTTTTAAATAAATGGTAATTATGTTATGAAATATTGACATAAAGTAAAGATAATCTACATATTCAAATTTTAATGTTTATGTTATATATAACATGTTAGTCAAAGTGACCTTATTATATTATATTAAAAAATAAAATATATTAATTGATCATGATTAAAGAGATGCTATAAATGACATAAAAGTTTTTGATTGATCAATTATTTTTTACTACATATATTCTAGGAGATCACCCAAAGGTAGATCATTGAATATACATAGTAATATGAAAAGGATTAGTCATTTTGTAGTATAGTCAATAACATGTATACCCAAAGGTAACCTGATTATTTGATTTTTCTATGATTTGGTTAATCATAAAAGCATAAAATCTAGCATCAATAGTGCTTGTTTTAAGTATCACCCAAAGGTTGCTTAAATATAAGTGTTAAAGATAAAACTATTAATAGTGAATCTGACTAAAAGTCTCATAGCACCAATAGATAAGCATGATGCATCTTCATCAAATTGGTTTGCATCCACTAACTCTGTCGTGAAGTTCAACGGACTCAATTATTGGGAATGGTCTGAGCAGATCCGGTTTATACTCGGTGTAATGGCATTGGACTGCGCCATCGTAACTGACGAAAACCTTCAGCCATTACGGAAGATAGCTCTGAAACTGAAAAAGCTCGGTATGAAAGGTGGGAGCGATCTAACAGACTGAGCTTGAACCTCATGAGGATGACGATGGCAGAAAGTATTAAGCCATCCATGCCTGTGACAGAGAAAGCAAGGGAATTCTTACAGAAAATAAAGGAGTATTCACAATCGGAGTTGGCTGACAAGTCGATTGTAGGAAGCTTAATGAATGAGCTTACTACGAAAAAGTTCGACTGGTCTCATCCAATCCATGATCATGTGACACACATGTCTAACTTGGCAGCAAAGTTAACGACCTTGGGAATGGAAGTTCATGAACAATTCTTGGTCCAATTTATCATGAACTTTCTACCTTTTGAATTTAGCCAGTTCCACACTACAAAAAAACTGAGTATTAATAGCACATTATAATAGCACGATTTCTCTAAGTGCTATTACAGAGGGTTTACTAATTTGTGATACTTTATTATAGCATTTTATCAATGCTAACCCGAAATTTTAATAAGCCGGAAACAAGAAATGAATTTCGAGCCTAATTTCTACTATGCGCGCTAACAGTTAAAATTTATCCCCGCCGCTTTTTTTTTTGGGTTTTGGCCAAAACCTTTTGTTCCCTCTTCCTTATCGACGATAGATTAAACATCAGACACTTTCTCAACTCTCGTCTTCTTTTCTTTTGGTTTAAAAACTCTCGTCGTATTCGTCCTCTCTTCCTCTCCGTTTCTATACCGATCCTCCATCCTCTTCACACAAACCCTAATTTCTTCTTATGATCTCACCATCCTCCTCCCCTTCAGAACCCTAGCACTATAGACGAAGACGAAGCTTCACCAGACGCTCCTATTCGAGCTCTCATTGCTCAATCCCTCAAGCCAGACCCGACATATCATCCGTCATCGTCGTTCATCGTTCTCGTCGGTGAGTTCCTGATTTCTACCCCCTTTCTGAATCTCCAATTGTCCAGTACTTCTCTGTGTTTGAATCACATTTTATCGAAATGGGGTTTGGTTTGTTTGTTTCAGCCTGTAAAATTGCTTGGTTTTGCATTTCTGGGTAATTTATTTGTGCTTTTTCACCACAGTTCGCCAGATCCAAAAGATCCCTAGCTCTACAATTGCTTTCGCATAGAGATTGTTTCTAACTTTGGCTTTTGGCTTTTCTATCAGGTGTTACTGGAAATATACCGATTATGCTGGCGAAACCTCAAACTTTCATGAACGCCAGTGGTGAGTCTGTAACTGAGCTCAATCTCTCTATTTTTTATTTACTGCTTTCTTAATATAACGACAAAACAAACGAGAAATCGCAGGAGGAGTTATCTCTTTCAGAACGTCAAGAACTTCAGAGCAAGAAGAACAAGCTCTTAACAATGGTCGATGAGCATTTCCTTCATCCGTAAGTGTTGATCAAGAGAAATCCCTCTTGCTTCACGTTGTTTCCCTTTTCTGCATTGGATTGATTGATATCTTTCTTGTCTTTTCTGGACTCGTTGATGAATGTGTGCAAGACGAGGTGTTGATTGCTGGACTTGGGTGTAAAGGTCATGCCGTTGGAGATATTCCCAGAGTTAGGTTCAAGATGGTGAAGGTCTCTGGTGTCTCACTCTTGGCCCTTTTCAAGGAGAAGAAGGAGAAGCCTAGGTCTTAAGCTCTACTGTTTTTCAAGAATTTTTTGTTAAACGGATTTTTGATATCTTTAAGCCATGCCTCTATTCTGCTTCGATATTCTGGAACATGTACGTGTGATGTTACAGGAATCTAACATTGAAAGTTGCAGCTCGTTGAGGCAGAGAAGAAGATGTGATGAATTAGTGAAATTTCTGAAAAAAGAGATGAAAAGAAATTGTATGATGAGATGCAAGCAAAGCTAAACGAAGAGATGAAGATGGCGAGTGCAAACATTGAGGATATATATGCAGAGATGACTAAGAAGAGCATGGTGAGAGTTGTGATACTCGGTTTAGCCATAGGAGTAATAGGATGGATTTGTGTCAAACGTATGTGAGAATGGTCTGTTCTTAGTAGTAGTTTAGCTTTGTCTGCAGTTCTTATGATTAACCTTTTCATCATTGTATAACCTTGTGTATGTTAAATCACTAATCTTTATGTCGTTCTGTGTCTGTTAAATCACTAATCTTTATGTCGTTCTGGGTTGCATACACTTAGATATCCCGCCTTGAAAGTGATGAGAGAGTCGACTAAATCGAGCTCCTGCGATGCCCCAGTTTTGTCCATGTGTGGTTGTGAGAGTATTTTCACTTTGAGAAGTATGAATAAGGTTTATATCGCTTTATGAAATAAAACTAGTTTCATAGTTTGTTTTTTTTTCTAGTTTCATTGTTTGTTTATATCCACAAATATCAATGTTGTTGTTGGTGCAAGACTCTCTGCAACACAAAATTAGACAAACGTAAAGAAACTGAACTGAATGCAGATGTTTTATATTAAAAATCCAATGAAAAAGTACTGAAGTGAAAATGGATGCAGATGTTTTATATCAGACAAGTTTGTGGACGACATGGTCTGATATAAAATAAATGCAGATGTTTTATATCAGACAAGTTTTCGACATGTATGGTCAGACATGTTTTATAAGACCCGTATGCAAGCATGAGTCACAAAATGAATGTAGATGTTTATATCAGACAAGTTTTCGCAGAGCATAAATAATGTTATAATGAGCGTACAATTCTGTAACAGAGAAAACAGAGTTTTTTAAGCCTAAACATGCATGAAACTTAACACAAAACCACCCCTAAACCCACTTGTTCTACAGAAAATTCTTAGACATATGAGATGGTTGGGTTAAGGCAATCGAATCTGCTCTTTGAGATGAGCATTCCCCTTGATTCTGAGCTTCAGAAGAAACATCGGACGAAGTCTGAAAAGCAAAGAAAATACATGATGAATACCTTCAAACAAAGAAAATACACACGACAACACATGATGAATACCTTTAAGTTTCTCGGTTTCTTCTTAGGATGGATCTTGCAACTAATGATCATCACATAAATTGTGGATTACATAGATGCAGAAAAATCAGATTTCAAAGGGGATTTTCGAAAATTACATTACCTGGCAATAATAGCTCTATCTTCGACTTCCATCTCTCGTGTTCCCTCTATTGACCTAGAATTCGCCCTTTAGTACTTAATTGCAGAGAGTTTTTGATTTGGGTAAAAGGCGATGGTGAGTTCTTAAAAGGGAAGAAGACGATATAAGGTTTTTAGGTTAGGACGGTTTAGTTTTTTAATTTTGGTTAGGACAGTTTAGTTTATTAGGTTTGGTTGGGTCAGATTTCGATTTCGGGTCTTGGTTAAATGTTCAGTCTGGTTATAGGGCAATCAGATTATGTTAAACGAGTTTTTGAAAATGTTAAACACAATTAAAGATTTTAATCAGACATGTTTAATTAGACAGAGAAAATAAGTTTGGGTGTAATTAAGCAGCAATGTTATAATTTAAGGGGAATTACCAAGAGCTTAAAAGTCGAGGGGGGGGGGGGGGGGGGGGGGATTATGCTGAAGCTCCATTCTGGAGGGGGGAAAAACCAGCCAACCCTATGATTTATGATATGTCATTTAGTTAAAGAGACACACTTTAATTTCTTGATACAATAAAATTTGATATTTAGAATAACTTCTCCTATGTTTTTAAATAAATGGTAATTATGTTATGAAATATTGACATAAAATAAAGATAATCTACATATTCAAATTTTAATGTTTATGTTATATATAACATGTTAGTCACCAAAGTGACCTTATTATATTATATTAAAAAATCAAATATATTAATTGATCATGATTAAAGAGATGCTATAAATGACATAAAAGTTTTTGATTGATCAATTATTTTTTACTACATATATTCTAGGAGATCACCCAAAGGTAGATCATTGAATATACATAGTAATATGAAAAGGATTAGTCATTTTGTAGTATAGTCAATAATATGTATACCCAAAGGTAACCTGATTATTTGATTTTTCTATGATTTGGTTAATCATAAAAGCATAAAATCTAGCATCAATGAAAGTGCTTGTTTTAAGTATCACCCAAAGGTTGCTTAAATATAAGTGTTAAAGATAAAACTATTAATAGTGAATCTGACTAAAAGTCTCATAGCACCAATAGATAAGCATGATGCATCTTCATCAAATTGGTTTGCATCCACTAACTCTGTCGTGAAGTTCAACGGACTCAATTATTGGGAATGGTCTGAGCAGATCCGGTTTATACTCGGTGTAATGGCATTGGACTGCGCCATCGTAATTGACGAAAACCTTCAGCCATTACGGAAGATAGCTCTGAAACTGAAAAAGCTCGGTATGAAAGGTGGGAGCGATCTAACAGACTGAGCTTGAACCTCATGAGGATGACGATGGCATAAATTATTAAGCCATCCATGCCTGTGACAGAGAAAGCAAGGGAATTCTTACAGAAAATAAAGGAGTATTCACAATCGGAGTTGGCTGACAAGTCGATTGTAGGAAGCTTAATGAATGAGCTTACTACGAAAAAGTTCGACTGGTCTCATCCAATCCATGATCATGTGACACACATGTCTAACTTGGCAGCAAAGTTAACGACCTTGGGAATGGAAGTTCATGAACAATTCTTGGTCCAATTTATCATGAACTTTCTACCTTTTGAATTTAGCCAGTTCCACACTACAAAAAAACTGAGTATTAATAGCACATTATAATAGCACGATTTCTCTAAGTGCTATTACAGAGGGTTTACTAATTTGTGATACTTTATTATAGCATTTTATCAATGCTAACCCGAAATTTTAATAAGCCAGAAACAAGAAATGAATTTCGAGCCTAATTTCTACTATGCGCGCTAACAGTTAAAATTTATCCCCGCCGCTTTTTTTTTTGGGTTTTGGCCAAAACCTTTTGTTCCCTCTTCCTTATCGACGATAGATTAAACATCAGACACTTTCTCAACTCTCGTCTTCTTTTCTTTTGGTTTAAAAACTCTCGTCGTATTCGTCCTCTCTTCCTCTCCGTTTCTATACCGATCCTCCATCCTCTTCACAAAAACCCTAATTTCTTCTTCTGATCTCACCATCCTCCTCCCCTTCAGAACCCTAGCACTATAGACGAAGACGAAGCTTCACCAGACGCTCCTATTCGAGCTCTCATTGCTCAATCCCTCAAGCCAGACCCGACATATCATCCGTCATCGTCGTTCATCGTTCTCGTCGGTGAGTTCCTGATTTCTACCCCCTTTCTGAATCTCCAATTGTCCAGTACTTCTCTGTGTTTGAATCACATTTTATCGAAATGGGGTTTGGTTTGTTTGTTTCAGCCTGTAAAATTGCTTGGTTTTGCATTTCTGGGTAATTTATTTGTGCTTTTTCACCACAGTTCGCCAGATCCAAAAGATCCCTAGCTCTACAATTGCTTTCGCATAGAGATTGTTTCTAACTTTGGCTTTTGGCTTTTCTATCAGGTGTTACTGGAAATATACCGATTATGCTGGCGAAACCTCAAACTTTCATGAACGCCAGTGGTGAGTCTGTAACTGAGCTCAATCTCTCTATTTTTTATTTACTGCTTTCTTAATATAACGACAAAACAAACGAGAAATCGCAGGAGGAGTTATCTCTTTCAGAACGTCAAGAACTTCAGAGCAAGAAGAACAAGCTCTTAACAATGGTCGATGAGCATTTCCTTCATCCGTAAGTGTTGATCAAGAGAAATCCCTCTTGCTTCACGTTGTTTCCCTTTTCTGCATTGGATTGATTGATATCTTTCTTGTCTTTTCTGGACTCGTTGATGAATGTGTGCAAGACGAGGTGTTGATTGCTGGACTTGGGTGTAAAGGTCATGCCGTTGGAGATATTCCCAGAGTTAGGTTCAAGATGGTGAAGGTCTCTGGTGTCTCACTCTTGGCCCTTTTCAAGGAGAAGAAGGAGAAGCCTAGGTCTTAAGCTCTACTGTTTTTCAAGAATTTTTTGTTAAACGGATTTTTGATATCTTTAAGCCATGCCTCTATTCTGCTTCGATATTCTGGAACATGTACGTGTGATGTTACAGGAATCTAACATTGAAAGTTGCAGCTCGTTGAGGCAGAGAAGAAGATGATTATACAAGAGTATGAGAAGAAAGAGAAGCAGGTCGATGTCAGAAGGAAGATGTAATCTCTCTTCCTTTATCGATTTCTTTTGCCTAGAAATATGTTTGTTCTTTGGCTTATCTGAAACTATATATGTCTCAGCACAAAGGCTTGGGTGTGCTTTTGATGTTAGAGACATGCTGATTATTTTCTTGTTGCTTTATAATTGGTCAAGGGTAACTTGAGCCTTATGGTTCTGCTAACATCAGACTTGCGACTCTCATTTATCGGAGACAATGGCCACTCAGAGCAACTCTTTTCTTATACCAGCAAATCTCAGTCCTCTGCTGTGTCAATTGAGGAGATAGCTGCAGACGGCTCTGGTAGATCTTTTGTTATAAGGATCGCAGATTGCAATGCTTTTTACTATTAGTGCTCAGAGAAGTCAAAAGTTCCAGCAATGCAACCCTGGTTAGGCTGCTTCATTTTACTACCCATGTTTCACTTCTTAGTTCCCTCTAGGCTTTAATTCCTTTCAATGCTTATGGTCTCTCGTTTTAGGAGTTTATTTTGTAGTGCTACTGCTTCCTTATTCTGATAGTGTTTAAGTACATCTTGCTTCTAGGATCCGTCTGGTGAAGATAATGGTAACAGAGTCTTAACCAAAGCAATTGTGACACTGAACATTACATTATCTTGCTCTCCTGCTTACTTTTGTTTGGTACTGGTGACTGAGTATGCTGAACATTTGATCAATGTTTCTTTCTAACACAATCTGCTGAGTCATGACCGTATTTCATGTCGTAACTTTCTGTGCTAATTGAGAAAACTGAAGTTTGTATTGTATAACTATTGATTGACATTTCAGAATGAAGTGTGGGAAGTTAATTTACCAGCTGAAGAAGTTCCTCCGAAACGAAGTATAGCAAGATTGGGTTTCTCTTGTTGTCGTCCACACTCCACAGTGATGCTTGGTTATTTTATGTCTCCTTTTACTTCGGTTCAAGATCATGTTTGTGTAGGAATTTTGGATGTGTTTTTTTTTTGGTCGAAAGATGTGTTTTTATGATGTTTATGTAAGAGATTTTTTAGATTATTAATGAAAATCATATTTTGAATTAAATTTTCTAATTTAAATATATATTTAATATAAATTTAATTGATTATAATTTATAAATATAATTAATATAATATTTATTAAAGCAATTTAACAATGCCATAAAATTATGTATATATAGCATCACAAACTAAAGCTATCATAAACTATATCCAATAATAGCAAGAAAAAATATTGCTATTGTATGAACAATATTATAGCATAGACGAAAAACGCTATCACATATGGCCGATCTATTATAGCTGGGGCAGACATAGCATTTTCAAAAACGCCATCATATACATACCATGGCGTTTTTCGTGTGCTAAGAATAAAGCTTTTTCTTGTAGTGCCAGGTGAATTACAACACCATTAAAGATAAATGGAACTTTAAGAAATTAAAGGCTATGTTGGTTCAAGAGGAAGGGAGATTAAAGAAGATGAAGGATCAAGTTGTTAATCTCGTAGGTCTTGGAAGTGCCAGCAACAATAAAGGAAAACCAAGTAAAAAGGGCAAAAGAATGGATAAGACTTTCATTAAAAGACCTGAAAGTCAAAACCATAAGGAGATTAAGTGTTTCTTTTGCAAGAAAACAAGACACTTGAAGAAAGATTGTCTTAAAAGAAAGGTTTGGTTCGATAAGAAAGGTAAACATCAAAGTTTTGTTTGCTCTGAATTAAATCTTATTGAAGTGCCTAATAAGACTTGGTGGTTAGATTCTGGTGCTACTACTCACGTGTCTCATACTAAGCAGGGATTCAGTTCGATCCAGCCCATAAAAGGACCTGAACAAGACTTGTTCATGGGAAATAGGATGAAGGCAAGAATAGAAGGCATTGGGACTTATAGATTTATCTTAGACACTAAATGTCATATAGATCTTGAAGGATGTCTATGTACCTGAATGTGCTAGAAATCTTGTTTCCATAAATAAATTGGACAATTTGGGGTTTGATTTTAAGATTGGACATGGTGTGTTCTCATTGTACCGAAATAATTCCTTTTATGGAAGTGGTTGATGCACTTTATCAGTTCAATCTTGATGCAAAGTTCTCTGAATCCCTATTTAATATTGAAAGTCGAGGCCTTAAGCGTAGTGCATTGGATGAAAATTCTGCTTTCTTGTGGCATCAAAGATTAGGTCATATTTCCAAAGAAAGGATTATGATGTTGGTAAAGAATGACATTCTTCCTCAATTGGATTTTAGTGATCTAAATGTATGTGTAGACTGCATTAAAGGAAAGCAGACTAAACATATTGTAAAGAAACCAACCACAAGAAGCACTCAGCTTCTTGAAATAATACATACCAATATATGTGGCGCTTTCGATGCTCCTTCTTGGAGTGGTGAAAAATATTTTATCACCTTTATAGATGACTACTCACGTTATGGATATACATATCTACTGCATGAAAAGTCCAAGTATGTGAATATCCTTGAGGTGTTCATTGATGAGGTGGAAAGGCAGTTAGATAGAAAAGTGAAAAGTAAAGATTGTGAGGTCAGATAGAGGTGGTGAGTTTTAAGGAAAATTCAATGAAAGTGGACAATGTCTAGGTCCATTTGCAAAGTTACTTGAAAGTAAGGGCATTTGTGCTCAATACACAATGCCTGGTACACCTCAACAGAATGGTGTAGCTGAAAGGCGGAATCGTACATTAATGGATATGGTTAGGAGCATGTTAAGTAATTGTTCTTTACCTCTTTCATTGTAGGTATATGCATTAAGGACTGCTACGTATGTGCTTAACCGGGTTCCTAGCAAGGCAGTTCCTAAGACCCCTTATGAACTGTGGACGGTAAGAAAACCCAGTTTAAGACATTTACGTGTTTGGAGTTGCCCAGCAGAAGTAAGGTTATATAACCCACAAGAAAAGAAACTTGATTCTAGGACTGCCAGTGGATTTTTCATTGGCTATCCTGAAAAGTCAAAGGGGTATACATTTTACTGCCCTAACCATAATACGAGAATAGTTGAAACGGGTAATGCTAGGTTCATTGAGAATGGTGAAACTAGTGGGAGTGGTGAGCCGACATTGAAGTATCTTCACATGTCGTTCCACCTAAGGTTGTTGTTCCTGTTGTTGCATTGCAGTCAAATGACATAACAGAACAACATGATGATGTCCAAATTCCATTAGTTGAAAGTACAGTTGATGAACTTGTCACAATTCAAGAAGAGAATAGTGCACCACTAGAACCATTAAGGCGATCTGGAAGGGAAAGAAGATCTGCCATCTCAAATGACTATGTGGTTTACACTATCGAAAATGAATGTGACTTAAGCAATGATGAAGACTCGTGCTCATACAGAAAAGCCATGGAAAGTAACAATTCTGAAAAGTGGTTCAATGCCGCAAAGGAAGAAATAAAGTCTATAAGTGATAACAATGTTTGGGACTTAGTAGAGTTGCCTAACGGTTTCAATACCGTTGGTTCTAAATGGGTCTTTAAGACTAAACGCGACTCGAAAGGAAAGGACGGCATTGACTACAAAGAGACCTTCTCTCCAGTTTCTAAGAAGGATTCTCTAAGGATTGTTTTGGCTTTGGTGCTCATTACGATCTTGAGCTCCACCAAATGGATGTGAAAACCGTCTTTCTCAATGGAGAGCTTGAGGAGGAAGTATATATGGACCAACCTGAAGGGTTTGTGGTCACAGGAAAAGAAAATCGGGTATGTAAGCTGAGAAAGTCAATATATGGACTGAAACAAGCTTCTAGACAATTGTATATAAATTTGATGATACCATCACGTCATACGGTTTTGTAGAGATCATCGTTGATCGATGTATCTACATTAAGGTCAGTGGGGGCAAGTTTGTGATTTTGGTCTTATATGTTGATGACATTTTACTTGCTGCAAATGACATGGGCATGCTACATGATATAAAGAAGTATATCTCTAAGAACTTTGAGATGAAAGATATGGGAGAGGCATCTTATGTGATCGGTATAGAAATCTTTTGAGATAGATCACAAGGATTGTTAAGTCTATCTCGGAAAGGATACATCATTAAGATCTTAGAGAGATATAAAATGGAAAAATGCTCAGCAGCAATAGCTCCAATTCAGAAAGGGGATAAGTTTTGTGAAAAGCAATGTCCGAAAACTGAATTGGAACGTAAGGAAATGGAAAGAATTCCATATGCATCAGTGGTTGGGAGTTTGAAATATGTTCAGACATGTACTGGACCAGATATCACATTTGTTGTTGGTATGTTGGGTCGATATCAAAGTAATCCCGGAATAGACCATTGGAAAGCTGCAAAGAAGGTCCTCAGGTACTTGCAAGGCACCAAAGAACACATGCTTACATATAGGAAATCCGACCATCTAGAGGTCATTGGATATTCATATTCAGACTATGGTGGCTGCGTCGATAGTAGAAAGTCGACGTTTGGCTATTTGTACCTATTAGCCGGAGGAGCAGTATCATGGAAAAGTGGAAAGCAGTCTGTCATTGCTACTTCCACTATGGAGGCTGAATTTGTGGCATGCTATGAGGCCACAATTCACGCATTGTGGTTGCGGAACTTTATCTCAGGGATTCGGATTATCGATAATATAGAGAAGCCGCTGAGAATTTATTGTGATAATTCCGCAGCTGTCTTCTTTTCAAAGAATGACAAGTACTCGAAAGGTGCTAGGCAAATGGAGTTAAAGTACTTATCTGTCAAAGAAGAAGTGAAGAAACATAGAGTGTCCATTGAGCACATAAAAACGAATATGATGATTGCGGATCCGTTAACTAAAGGATTACCACCCAAAACGTTCATTGGCCATGTAGAGCGTATGGGTATTATAGATAAAGCCTTGATTTTATAATTATAGAATGCTCATTATGTGTGTAACACTATGAATTCACTTACAGCCATGTTTCTGATTTGTAAAATATATTATCAATAAAATATGTGTATACATTTAAGGTTTTTGGATATATATTTTGAGAATTAATTTCCTCTCATTTTAAATAAAATATAGAGTCGGAATTGATTTGTGATACATGGAAGGGACCACGTCGTTTAATGATATGCAACTGCCATGATTCAATCATTTCTGATTTTTATATGGTGAACTAAAAATTATAAGAACTTGATATAAAATATTCATTAAAATCATCAAGTCAACACAAATGTCAATTGGGAGAATGTAAGAATAATCTTATATGACATATGTGTTTTTCGGTTTACTTGTAAAGATCAAGTTCATCTTAAAGTTAAAAGTTCTAATATAAAAGACGACACCGTGATGGATCGGTTTCGGTTAACGACATTAGAATTTGGGTATCTTGATAACCCTTTTCTCTTTACCTTATTAAGTTTAATTATGGTAATAGTAATTAGTAATTTCACATAAAAAAGTTATATGGCTTTGGGAGAGTAATATGGCTTTTGCTTTTGCTAAGAAGTGAGGTTACTAATTAAGGAGGTAATTTAGCTTTTTGGTTTTGCTTAAGAGTTGTGATCTTTCACTAAGGGGAAGTGGCACTTCATTCCCTATATAAACATATTGGTATTGTGTTTTAGAATACAACAACAAAAACCAAAAATCAAACACTCCTAGAAAAGAGTAGCCAATAAAAGGAAATAAGAGTAAGTAGTGGTCTTCTGCATCAAAGATCGCATAAAGATAAATAAGGGAAAGAGAAAATCAAGGAAGAGACTTCAATCCACAAAGACAAGAAATCATGGATAAAGATTAGAGTTTCTTGTTCTCTAAGAAAATGTTTTAAGGTTGAGTTAATTCAAATTTAGATTCAAAGAATTCATTATTAAAATTCATAAACGTAAATTAACATGTTCTTCTTATTTCGGGGATCTCTTTATTTTATCGAGTTATCGCCAACTCTAGTTTTCGTAAGATTAGGAATATAACTTAACAACTTTATAATTCTTAACATCATATTTCTTTTAGATTATGATTTGTCAGTAGCAACTGACATAAAATATAGGGTCCGATTGGTGACATCACAGTGAAAACGTTAGAGCTTTACCGCTTTGTTTGTTACCAATCACAAAAACGTTACCAAAGCTACAGTAAAAGCGGTGACTCTCAACTTTTTGTTACCGTTTTTTCTAACAGCTTTCGCTTACAGCTTTCACTAACAGCTTTGCACTATTCAACCGTTTACCACTTCCGCTAATCGCTAATCTAACCGTTCCGCTTTTGTTCACCAATCGGACCCATAGAAGATTTGAGTTTTATTCCACTTCGGATGGGTCGGTAGTTGTGAAAAGACTTCAGTGGACAGCCAAAATATTTCCAATGGTTGTATAGTTTTTTTAGACAACTTCCCAAACTCGTTTAACAATTGTCATCTCATCTTTAACAGCTGCTGCTCCCCCCCCCCCCCCCCCCCCCCCTCTTCCAATTTTTTTGTTTTAGAATTTAGAAAGTAGGTAACGATTTCGTAAGTATATGAGAACTTCATGTTTAAAGAAAAATCTATTTTAGTAAATATTCTCCTTATTATTACTTAGATTATGTAAAAAAATATTATAGAGAATCTAGGGAAAAATCCTTAAATCCTCTGATATAAATATCATTCCCCTGCGCGGAAAAAGACCAAAGATCAACATTGATACTTTGTACTCAAAAACCCTAAGAGCTAGCAATCACCGATCATCGGTTCCGGCTCGATTTCATAATCAGACTAGATTTTCCGGTCTAAACTGTTTCTGCTTTTTGATTCTTGTTTAATCTCATATCCAAGTCCATAATTTACTAATCGATTTAAACAAATTGATTATTGTTTGATTTTATGAATCAACAATTGGCGCATTATGTGGCGACTTTGGATATTTTGATTAACCAAAGGAGAGACTAGCAATGAACGAATCACCACCTTCGTCACAAGAGACAGGAGGAACGAACAGTGCAAGCGACGTCACCAACGCCGCATCAGGAGGAGAAGGGAGCCAGCCTAACTCATCCCAACAAGGCGACGGAGCACGCAACACATCAAACTTGGGACCGCAAGATGACGCGCCACCACCAGGAAACTCAAGCATCCCAGATGTACCTACTGTGAGGCCAGTGCAAACAACAAGCGACATAGAGCCACAGCCGAGGTCGGTGCACATGAACACCATGATACCAACCAGCAAGATCGGAAACCTGACCACAACGGAGCTGCTTCGCACACTGCTAAGCCGAGTTGAGAACCTGGATAAAACTGCAAATGAACGCATTACCGCGATCGCTGACCAGCAGAACTTGCTCCAAGAAAGTCTGCAAAGATGCCAAGGCACACCCACAACGGAGCGGACCCCAGAAAGAGCAACACCTATCGGTCGGCGTCAACCCCAACCAACTCGACGCATGTACCTGGTGACCATCTCGCGGCTATACCGAGCCAAATTCAGGAATTGAGCTCCAAAGTACATTGTGTAGCCAGTTCGGCCCCCGAGCTCGACCGCGTTTTGGAAAAGCACAACAGACGCCTTTCACAGCTCGGATCATGGACGCAAGGATCCCGCGTATCGAGAAGGTCAAGTTCCCTTTCTACAAAGAAAAAACTGACCCCAGCCAGTTCATGACCGCCTTCATGATAGCAATGAGTCGCAACCGATTCACCGATGAGGAAAAGGATCCTGGATACTGTCAACACTTCGTGGAAAAACTCAAGGGCATAGCTCTTACATGGTTCTCGCGACTCAAAACAGGATTGATCGACAGTTTTCAGGAGCTCTCGGAACATTTCCTGAAGCATTACTCGCTCTACATAACGCCTGAATCATCGGATGCCGATATATGGGATCTCGAACAGAGACAAGACGAGCCTCTGAAAGACTTTATCGATCGATTCAAGGAAGTCGTGTCCAAAATAAACGTAGATGACAACGCAGCTAGAGGATCACTTCGAAAGGAATTACTCCATCGTTCAGCTTTCAGAACAGACCTAAGGCTCAACAAACCCGCGTCTATGGAAGATGCATTACACAGAGTGGTGGAATTCATCGAACTGGAAGAAGAGGATGCGATATTCTCTAAGAAGCAAACCGAGTCGACCAAAAAAGCTTTTACGGCAATGGAGAAGTCAAAAACCGATTCCCAGGACAGCAGCAAAACCTTCGCCATCACAAATACTTCCCAAGGATGGAATAAATTCGTTCGAAACCAACCACGCTCGGGGGAAGCCGACGATGACCGACCGTACTGCGAATATCACAAGAAACACTCTCACGACACCGCAGCATGCATGAACTGGGCCGAGTACTTGCTGGATCAGTACCGAAAAGGGAAAATAGTCAACCCTGAGCAAGGTGACCGACGACCCAAAAACGGCAATAACGGACAAGACCCGCCTATAAGAACTCTTCAGGATATTTATATCTGTGTCATAAGAGATTCTTACTACGACTATAGAGTATAGTCCTTAGACCTGAGTTCACATGCATGTGACTGCCCATGGACTGATGTACTTTGATCATTGTCTAACGCTATCGTTCTGCGATAGTTATAAGGACCTTGTTTGGGTACATCATGAAATGAGTAGTTTACAGTGATGGAACAAGATGGGATTTGTCCCTCCAATATAAATGGGGTGAATATCTCTAGGCCAATCGGAGATTTGAATACTGGAAAACGCATGGCCATGCTCAAACGGACTTTCCCGAGTCGTTTGGATTGTCAGTATCAAATCAGAGTCCGATGAACAAGATTAGGCTTTATAAGGATGACACCAATCTTGCCTTATGACTAATCGAGATATTGTGACAAAAGGATTATGAATACTGAGATTCCAGTACAAGTGGGAGATTGTTGGAATTGTGTCCAGTAATCTCGGTACTGTCTCTAGAAAGTAAGAGTATGTCGAGATCAGACATAAGTCATATAATACTGGGGATCATGATGGCTTGCTAGAGTCCGCTCATGATCTATAAGTCTTGGACTTATTGCCTTTATTATATGATCCCATATGGGTCACACGCTTAAGCTAACAGGAAAATGTGTTGGAACGGCTTAGCAGAAGTGCGACAAAAGTGCCAGGCATTTGTCGTACTAAGAGAGAAAGATTAATGGGTCTGATTAAATGGGATTTAATCAGATTGGGCCCAAAAGCCCAAAAGGGAATGAGAAGGCTTTTAATGACTAAAAGCCAAGTCTTTTCTCCCCAAACCCTAGCCTCTATAGCCGCGGCCTCTCTCTCCCTCTGCGCCTCTCTTCCTTGTGGTCTAGCAGCCATTCTTGTGATCGCGTGTGTGAACCTCTGGAGGATTCATCCCTCGGTGCATCTATCTGATCTCTGACCTGTTCTATTCCTTCCGCTGCAACAAACAGGTAAAAGGTGAGATCATGTAATGTTTCTAAATAAGAACACCTAGATCTGATGCATGTTTAGGTTGATATCAATATGAGAATTGAATCAGGATCAACTGAACTTTCCTACAGTGGTATCAGAGCCATTGGTTCTTAGGTTTCTTGTTTTAGATTCATGTTTAGGTTGTTTAATCTGTTTAGAATTGTTTTCGAATCAATTACTGATAAGATAAAACAGTTAAGAAACTGAATTAAATCCTAAACACACAAACAGAAATCACAAACCGAGCTATATGACTCGGGTTTGTTGATTGGCCGAGAGTATGGCCGGTTGGGTCGGATCGTTGGATCGATCGCGTCACGACCGCGGCTCGTCCCGATCGTAAGACGGATCGCGTCCCGATCACGATCGTCCCGTTCCGCCTCTCTCACGTCCCGATCGTCTCCATGTTTGCTCGATCGCGTGAGGCTTCATGCCGTCCGGATCGTGGCTCGCTCGTGGACGACTCGGCCAGCACCGTCCCGAACGTCCCGATGAACCGTCCCGAGCATGCCAAGCGTATCGATCTCGGATCGTGGCGCACGGCTTGCGGCTGGACGATCATTGCTTGATCCGAAAGCTAGGGTTGTTTGATCACGGTTCAATCGGTTCGGTTCGGTTAATGGTTCGGTTTAAAATTTTAATTAAAATTGATTCATTCTGGTTTAATAAACAGATTTAATAATTTTATTGAATCTGGTTAAACCGGGATAAGAAATCCAATGTCGAAAGAAATATTGGATTTAGTGCCTAAACCAGGAATTTCTAATTTGATTTGGTTGGACCAAATAAATTGAGAAATTCCGGTTTAGTAAATAACCGGTTGACAATTGTGGTCATCGTAGTAATTAAAACTTGGTTAGACCAGTTTTAATGAACCAGACCGGTTATGTCAATTAATTGGACAATTGGGTCATGTCTTGGACATGGACCAATTCTTGGGCCTCGGGCCAAGAAGTTAAAACAATTGGGCCAGTTAATTGAGTCTTTCTTCAGATTAATTTAAAATCTATTTTATAAAATTATAAAGTCGTTTTTAAATTAAAGTTTCCGAAATTTTGAAATTAGAAAGTTTCTTAAAATAGAATTTTCTGAATTTGCTGGTTTTGGATTTTAAAGAAATTTCTAAAGTTAGAAAGTTTCCAATTTTAGAAAGTTTCCAAAAATAGTAGGTTTCCATAAATAGAAAGTTTCCCGAAATAGTAATCTTCTATTTTGGGAATGATTTTAATAAACCTACGAACCTCAAATAATATCAAGCGTTGGATGTCTTGTCCAGACTATGTCAGCTGTCAAAGCCCATTCAATTGCATTCATGGCCTTACAGTGTGAGGATGTCTGCTTTTTGCGTGGGTAAGACGGTTTGTGATTCATAAATGTCATTGGGAGTCCCAGACATTAATGATTACATGACTGTATAGTCCGGTTTTCTTGACTAGGCCATCGGGAGTCCCGGGCCTTGAGACATCAGAGTGGGTTGGGCCTCGGGCCCAGATTCACAACCAAGAGTTATATCACGGATATAATTAGCCGATATAGGGCTTACCGATATAAGCTAAGGTTGGGTGACGGCCAGTGGCCCACTTTAATTTTAGTTATATGTGGATCTTGGAATCATTATATTCTATTGAGGGTAACTTAGGTTATTGAATATAATGCGTGATTAATCATATTAAATTTTAATATGAGATTAGTCATTTTGAACATAATAACTAATAACATTTTTATTTATATATTTCAGATATGACTACTACAAGCACACAAAACACATTCTCGATCCGGTCTGTTCTCGAGAAGGAGAAGCTGACTGGAACGAACTTCCTGACATGGTCAAGGAACTTGAGGCTCGTCCTCAAGCAGGAGAAGAAGGATTATGTCCTTCGAGATCCCCTCCCCGAGAGGCCTCTTGCCAATGCTGCCAGGACTCTGCACAATGCTTGGGAAAAGCATTCGTCAGATGAAAATGATGTTTATTGCCTGATGTTGGTGACAATGACTCCTGAGCTGCAAAAACAGTTCGAAAGTGTATTGTCTCCCATCGAGATAATGGCAAGCCTGAAATCTCTTTTTCAGGAGCAGGCTAGGACCGAGAGGTTCCAGACAGTTAAGAACCTCTTGGACTGTAAGTTGGCTGCGAATGCGGCAGTGAGTCCTCATGTCTTGAAGATGATGGGTTATCTCGATCATCTTCAGAAACTCGACTGCCCAATCAGCCAGGAACTTGCCTGCGACATCATTCTGCAGTCTTTACCTGCAAGCTATGATCAGTTCATTCTGAACTTTAACATGCATGGCTTGAGTAAGACACTTCCTGAGCTTCACGGAATGCTCAAAACTGCAGAGCCCAACTTGAGGAAAACCGCCAAGGACCCCAATGTGCTTATGGTGCAAAAGGGCAAGGGGTTTAAGAAATCCTCTGCTAAGGATAAGGGAGCGGCCAAGGCTGTCCAAGTCGCGGACAAGGACACGCCAAAGCCCAAGCCCAAGTCCAAGGCTGGGCCTACTGACATGTGCAGGTTCTGCAAAGAACTGGGGCATTGGAGAAGAGATTGTAAGAAATTCCAGGAAGGTCTAAAGGAATTGAAGAAGAAGACTTTCGAGACTTCTTCATCAGGTATTTTTGTTATAGAAGTTAATACAACTACTTCTGATAATACTTCATGGGTCATGGATACTGGTTGTGGGGCTCATATTTGTACAAATATGCAGGCACTCAGCAACAGTAGAAGGCTGAAGCAAGGACAAGTAGAGCTACGAGTTGGGAATGGAGCGAAAGTTCCAGCACTAGCTGTAGGAACATACTTGTTGTCTTTACCTTCGGGATTGATTTTAGAACTCAATAATTGTTATTTTGTACCTGCTATAAGCAGAAATATTATTTCAATTTCTTTGTTGGATTTGGAAGGTTATGATTTTTCAGTTAAGAATAAATTATGTTCCTTCAATCGCAACAATTTGTTCTATGGTTCTGCCCCTCTTTCGAATGGGCTTTACATACTCGATCAATCCGCGCCAATTTATAACATTAATACCAAACGGTTCAAACCTAATGAGGAGAACCAAACGTTTCTATGGCATTGTCGTTTAGGGCACATCAGCGAGAAACGCATCAAGAGGCTCCATTCGAATGGACTTCTTGGCTCATTTGACTATGAGTCATGTGAGAAATGCGAATCCTGCATGATGGGCAAAATGACACGGGCCCCCTTTAATAAACCTAACGAGAGGGCCAGTGACTTATTGGGCCTGATACACACTGACGTGTGTGGCCCAATGTCCACAAATGCAAGAGGAAACTATCAGTACTTCATTACCTTCACTGATGATTTCAGTAGGTATGGATATGTTTATTTAATGAAACATAAGTCTGAATCTTTTGAGAAGTTCAGAGAATTCCAAAATGAAGTACAGAACCAACTTGGCAAAAGCATTAAGGCTCTTCGGTCCGACCGAGGAGGAGAATACTTAAGCCAATAATTCAGTGATCATCTAAGAGAGTGTGGGATCGTATCCCAACTCACTCCTCCTGGAACACCTCAATGGAATGGTGTATCTGAGAGGAGAAATCGGACCTTATTGGATATGGTTCGATCTATGATGAGTCACACAGACCTTCCAATATCCCTTTGGGGATATGCTCTGCTAACAGCAGTGTTCACTCTAAATAGAGCGCCATCAAAAGCAGTAGCAAAGACACCATATGAATTATGGACTGGAGTGGCTCCAGTGCTGTCTTATCTCAGAATTTGGGGTTGTGAAGCCTATGTCAAGAGATTAATCTCAGACAAGCTTACACCAAAATCTGACAAATGCTATTTCATTGGTTATCCACGGGAAACCAAGGCTTATTACTTCTATCTACGTTCCGAGAACAAGATCTTTGTTGCCCGGGATTGTAACTTTCTTGAGAGGGAGTTTCTCTCTAAGAAAGACAGTGGGAGTAAGGTACTGCTTGAAGAAATTCAAGATGAACAGGATACTGCTCAACCTAATGAGGAAGAGCAGCAGGAGGACCTACAAGAAATTGTAGAGCCTGAACCTGTAGTACCTGAAGTTCGAAGATCCGGGAGGATCCGTCACGAACCCGAGAGATATCAAGGATTCCTCGTGACTAACTGTCATGATCTTCTGATCATTGATGGTGATGAACCATCGAACTTCAATCAAGCCATGATGGGCCCAGATTCCTCTAAGTGGCGCAAGGCCACTGATTCCGAAATGGACTCCATGTCAGTCAACCAAGTGTTTTCGTTGGTTGACTTACCCGTTGGTGTAAAAGCCATCGAGTGCAAATGGATCTTCAAGAAGAAGATTGACGTGGATGGAAATGTCCAGATTTACAAAGCCAGGTTGGTGGCAAAAGGTTTCAGACAAGTTCACGGTGTGGACTACGATGAAACCTATTCACCAGTGGCTATGATGAAATCTATTCGGATTCTACTAGCAACTGCAGCTTTTCATGATTATGAAATTTGGCAGATGGACGTGAAAACCGCCTTCCTGAATGGTATTCTGGAAGAGGATGTGTATATGACACAACCTGACGGTTACATAGATCCGAAGAATGCTGGGAAAGTATGCAAGCTTCATAAATCCATTTATGGATTGAAGCAAGCATCGAGGAGCTGGAATCTTCGTTTTGATGAAGCGATCAAGCAATTTGACTTCATTAGAAACGAAGAAGAACAATGCGTGTATAAGAAATCTAGTGGGAGCAAGATTGTATTTCTTATTCTGTATGTCGATGACATACTGCTTCTCGGAAACGACGTTCCAATGCTGAAGTCTGTAAAAGACTGGCTTGGAAGTTGTTTTTCCATGAAAGACATGGGTGAAGCCGCATACGTTCTTGGAATTAGGATCTATCGGGATAGACCTAAGAGGCTGATAGGCTTGTGTCAAGACTCATACATTGACAAAGTCCTACAAAGATTCAGCATGAAAGATTCCAAGAAGGGCTTCACGCCAATGGTACATGGCACAACGCTAAGCAAGAAGCAGAGCCCTACGTCGGCTGCTGAGCTTGAGCGCATGAAGAATATTCCTTATGCATCAGCAATAGGATCTGTCATGTATGCCATGATCTGTACTCGTCCTGATGTTGCTTATGCATTGAGCATGACGAGTAGATACCAGTCAAATCCAGGTGAAAACCATTGGATTGCCGTAAAGAATATCTTGAAGTATCTAAGACATACTAAGGATAAATTCTTGGTGTACGGTGGAAGTGATGTGCTTAAAGTCAGTGGATTCACGGACGCAAGTTTCCAGACAGACACTGATGATTTCCGGTCACAGTCCGGTTATGTCTTTTGTCTGAATGGCGGTGCAGTAAGTTGGAGAAGCTCCAAGCAGGACACCGTTGCTGATTCCACTACAGAAGCTGAATATATCGCCGCCTCAGAAGCAGCGAAGGAAGCTGTTTGGATACGAAAGTTCATTATGGAACTAGGTGTGATACCAGATGCGGCTGAGCCTCTGGCACTGTTTTGTGACAACAATGGTGCTATAGCTCAGGCAAAGGAACCAAGATCACACCAGAAATCCAAGCATGTTCAAAGAAGATATCACTTGATACGTGACATCATTAATAGAAAGGAAGTCAAGATCAGCCGAGTTCCGACAGATGATAACGTCGCTGATCCGTTGACAAAGCCACTCCCAAGGCCTAAGCTCGAGTTCCTGACTGAAGCTGTAGGCATTAGAAACATTGAAATGTAATCTAAATTTGAGTGGGAGTTTTGTGAGCTTTATTTAGTTATTTGATATGTTCTTGTAAAACATTATTTTATGTTTTAATGAAATTATTATTTCAAGATTATTTTAACTGTGATGAAATAATCGTTCCAAAATGATATGAACCATTTTATAGGTCATCGAAGTAAATGACTTGATCTTGAGTCATCGAAGTCATTTAGCTTGATCATGAGATCCTATATTTGATAAATGTTTTATATCATCATGTCCCTAGTCGAAGGTTGTTGAAACTGGAACACCAACAACCGTGTGAGACTGGATTGGTACGTGACTTATGACAAAGTCTCAGTGTGTCATAGATGCGCGGCATCAAAGTCAGTACATAGGTGTATGTTGGGAACATACGACCGGACAAGACCCGCCTATAAGAACTCTTCAGGATATTTATATCTGTGTCATAAGAGATTCTTACTACGACTATAGAGTATAGTCCTTAGACCTGAGTTCACATGCATGTGACTGCCCATGGACTGATGTACTTTGATCATTGTCTAACGCTATCGTTCTGCGATAGTTATAAGGACCTTGTTTGGGTACATCATGAAATGAGTAGTTTACAGTGATGGAACAAGATGGGATTTGTCCCTCCAATATAAATGGGGTGAATATCTCTAGGCCAATCGGAGATTTGAATACTGGAAAACGCATGGCCATGCTCAAACGGACTTTCCCGAGTCGTTTGGATTGTCAGTATCAAATCAGAGTCCGATGAACAAGATTAGGCTTTATAAGGATGACACCAATCTTGCCTTATGACTAATCGAGATATTGTGACAAAAGGATTATGAATACTGAGATTCCAGTACAAGTGGGAGATTGTTGGAATTGTGTCCAGTAATCTCGGTACTGTCTCTAGAAAGTAAGAGTATGTCGAGATCAGACATAAGTCATATAATACTGGGGATCATGATGGCTTGCTAGAGTCCGCTCATGATCTATAAGTCTTGGACTTATTGCCTTTATTATATGATCCCATATGGGTCACACGCTTAAGCTAACAGGAAAATGTGTTGGAACGGCTTAGCAGAAGTGCGACAAAAGTGCCAGGCATTTGTCGTACTAAGAGAGAAAGATTAATGGGTCTGATTAAATGGGATTTAATCAGATTGGGCCCAAAAGCCCAAAAGGGAATGAGAAGGCTTTTAATGACTAAAAGCCAAGTCTTTTCTCCCCAAACCCTAGCCTCTATAGCCGCGGCCTCTCTCTCCCTCTGCGCCTCTCTTCCTTGTGGTCTAGCAGCCATTCCTGTGATCGCGTGTGTGAACCTCTGGAGGATTCATCCCTCGGTGCATCTATCTGATCTCTGACCTGTTCTATTCCTTCCGCTGCAACAAACAGGTAAAAGGTGAGATCATGTAATGTTTCTAAATAAGAACACCTAGATCTGATGCATGTTTAGGTTGATATCAATATGAGAATTGAATCAGGATCAACTGAACTTTCCTACACAAACGGGATACACACGCTAAGGGGAGATCAAACCACATCAAGGCTATGCTTCATAAGCGAACGAAAGCTTCGCCACCCCTCTGAAACAAAAGGAAAGAGAATAACCATACCAGGACCACCCATTGGAGGAAGGGCACCTGAAGAAGACACACCTCGGCGAAATCAAGCTTAAACTCAAAAAACCGATCTAATATATGGTTTTTAACGCCAAAAAAAAAGATATTACCTTATGTTATATGAACTACGAACGACTTGATCCTCGACTTCGAGGTATGTAGGCAACTCTACCCAGAGTGCAGTCGTAAATAAATAAATAAAAAGCCTTTTGTCAAAACAAAATCTTGTCTCAAATCACACTGACGTCCTAACAGAACGCTCGGTTCAATCATATCCGCACAACAAAACGTGCAAGATCGATCGCCTTCCCCTAACCGACAAAGACTAAGAACTTAAAGTCGGAATGGCACAAGGAAAAGCCGGGAATCGCACCGCAACCTAACTCAGACGGACTAAGTAAGTCGACATGCCTCGCATAGCCGATCCCGAGTTAGGTACAAAAACTCAGTACCGAGCTTCGCTCGATGAATCAAAACCGAGTCTTCACTCGATGAAAACAAAACCCTTGTTCAAGGTACAAAAACTCAGTACCAAGGTTCGCTTGATGAATCAAAACCGAGTCTTCACTTGATGAAAACAAAACCCAAGTTCAAGGTACAAAAACTCAGTAACGAACTTCGCTCGATAAATCAAAACCGAGTCTTCACTCGATGAAAACAAAACCCTTGTTCAAGGTACAAAAACTCAGTACCGAGCTTCGCTCGATAAATCAAAACCGAGTCTTCGCTCGATGAAAAAACCCTCATTTGAGGTACAGAAACTCAAGACCGAGCTTCGCTCGATAAATCAAAACTGAATATTCACTCGACCAAAACTAAAACCCTTATTCAAGGTACACATTATGTCCTCGAGAAGAAACACTCAAAAGGAGCCGAACTCCGACTTACAACATCAGAAACCTTCAAATCCTTAAAGAGATTTGAAGACGAGAAAATAACAACTCAGCCAAACAGGCTCCACCCCTCCTACCTCCCTCGTATGATAACATAGTCTCTTCAGACCACATCGACGAAGGACGAGATGAACTCACCACTTAAACCAAAAGCAAAAGTAACTACTCGCCTTGAAATAAATAATAATAATGAAACAAGATTATCAAAGGCAAGAAAATCTCCGCCTGAACGATCATAAAGAGGGAAAAAAACATGAACTCCATTCAAAAAAGGGGACATCGTCACCCCGCAAAAAGTCTTACAAAAAAAGGGAACATCGTTACCCCACAAGAGTCTTACAAAAGGAGGGACTAAACCAACCCGGAAAAAATACAGCCTAAACAGGCAGAGGAAGATCTTGGTTTAGCTCGACCAGAGGAGCATCCGACGACAAGGGAGGCACTACCGCAGGAAATGACGAGGAAGTCTCCGTCACCTCGAGCTGCGCGCCCTCAGAACTCTTCATGGTCTCAACTACCTCTGGTGACATCACGTCCACATTGGTGCCGAACTCATCGAGTAAGGCCACGCCGTCCACTTGTCAACCAATAGACGAGGCTGAAAGGGGTGAGGAGAAGGAGGATTGTAGTCCCGCACCCTCATCGGAACCGGGGAGATCACAAAGAACTCTTCGACAATATCGGGAGAATTGATCTCATCGATCTTCCTGTTCCATCTCCTCTTCTCCGCCGCGAGCTCTTCAAAGACCTCGTCAGGGACGGCTACCCCCTTTTCATCCCGAAGCGACTGGAGAAATTCCAAGGTTCCTGAGTACTAGCTAAGGTTCATATATGCATCACTCTCATCTTCTTCAGAGCAAACACATCCTTTAGCTCCTGAAGACTAAACTCATACTTAAGAGCTATAACCTTACGACCGTTAATGAGGTCACCAACCTCCATCGACGAGACATTCCGCTCCTTGGATACCTCCTCGACGCGACGAAGCTTCTCTTGCGTCAGCTCGTCAGAGTGACTCTCTTTGTACGCTGCGAGCTCTTGAATGCAATTTTCGAGCAACTTGACGTGCTCATAGGAAGTAGCAACCTTACTCTTCAAATTCTCCTCGCTAACTCGGAGAAGCTCGACGCCAAGCTTAAGCTTCTCCAGCTCTTTCGTCCTCTGAGCGAGCTCTCTGCTAAGCTCGGCAGTTTGCGATTGCAGCTGATGGTTCATATCAAAGATGTACGAATTCAGCAACGAAGTCCCCTGCAAAACGAGGAACG
Source organism: Orychophragmus violaceus (assembly GCA_030180135.1). NCBI lineage: Eukaryota > Viridiplantae > Streptophyta > Magnoliopsida > Brassicales > Brassicaceae > Orychophragmus > Orychophragmus violaceus. Next base: position 34,648,415 of record CM058235.1, read on the forward strand.
TTAAGAGAAGAAAAGTTGAGAAATCAAACTTAAAAGATGGATGTAAACAACTCACATCGACGAAAAACTTCGAGATGTTACAGAACACGTCCGGTTTGTACATCTCGCTCACCAGGCAAGGCGGAATAGCCTCGCAGGAGATGTTTCGAAGTATCTCCCTGCAGTAATACTCGTCCGGGTTCTTCAATTTATTCCCCCAAAGAGCGAAGGATCCGTTCTTCTAACTCTCAGAGGAACTACCAATTCTCGGACGTTTACTCGCATCCGAACATTCTGAACGACTTATGACCTAGGAAGGCCTTTTATTCGCCCCAGCAGGCGAGGCCGACGCTCCAGGAGGTCCTGAGACCGAGGTTATCAGGACGGAAGAAGGATGAGGAGCTCACTTGTCAGATGAAGAGGGCACCCGAACAGGATCGCTTGACTTCGAAGTTTTTCGAATCAACGGGACGGAGGGGTCCTCCTATTTGTCCTCGGTGAAAGGAACACCGCCTCCCTTCTTCCTCAAGGCATTAGTACTGATATAAGATTTGAGGTGGATAGTTGTTTGGGTCGCCCAGCTGGTCGGAGACGCTCTCTGGTTGATCAGTGATCGATGGTCAAATGGGAAAAGCTTGCTGGCCGAAGGCGCTCTCAAGGCTTCTCAATGGATGGTTAGATGGAATAGATGATGGATCGAAGAACGCCACTCAAGGGTGTGAAAGCCCTTGTGATAAGCTCAACAATCTAAGCCTTAGTGAATCCACACATAAGACATAGATTCATAACGTTTTCTAAGAAAGGGAATCCGCACAACTTAGAGAAACAAAGAACAAATCATAAAAGCTTTAGAAAAGAGAACTCTTTTATTTTCCAAAAATATATATATTATTTACAATAGAGCAATTGAGCCTTTTATAGCTCTTACAAGATGATCTTTACAATAAAATACATTAAAAGAAATGATTTACATTTATACCAAAAGAGGAAAATTAGCTAAATTCAATATTAGTCTTCTTGCCACCAATTTAGCCATTGTCATTGAATGAGAATCCTTGACTTTTTTTATGAAATTATGAGGTTGTGATTCTCATAATAAACTTATGCATTGAAGACCTAGATATTGCATTAAGTACTGTAATATCCTGTCTCACAAAATTGATCAACGAGCAATCGGAAAGTCAACAGGGGTATTTCTGTAATTTCCAAGAGATGAGGGACATTTTGGTAATTTTACCAAAATGCGAGCCGGAAGATAAGATGGGCCAAAATTTCTTCTTTTTAAGTAAAGAAAACATTTAGAAGCCAATAAGTGGCAAGAACGGATTTCAAAACGAGTTTTTCGGACTATCGGGAATAGAAACCGATAGAACCGAAGAAACTTGTAAAATTCATATCGGGAGTTACGGGTTGTGTATATAAAGAAGCTTGGGGTTGTTCATTTTACTCCCACCAAAACAAGAGAAAATAGAAAGATAGAAGGAGTGGAACAGAAGAAGAAGAAGCCGGAGGAGAGAGAAGAAGAAGAAGAAGAAGAAGAAGAAGAAGCCGGAGGAGATAAGGAGGAGAACCGGAGGAGAGAGAGGAGGAGGAGAACTGGAGGGGAGAGAGAGATAGAGAGAGAGAGAGAGAGAGAGAGAGAGAGAGAGAGAGAGAGAGAGAGAGAGAGAGAGAGAGAGAGAAGAAGAAGGAGAACCGGAGGAGAGAGAGATATGGAGGAGAACCGGAGGAGAGAAAAATGAGGTTAGAGAGAGATAAAATATGGATGGTGACGGAGGAACGGTGAAATATTTCCTAAGCGGAGATTTTCAACGTTCATCCCACGTACCGACTTTCTCTTATAAATGGGTTGTAGTAGACGTCATGTGAAATTGTTCCGGGAGATTCGTGCGGAGAGACGATCAGATTTACTAGAGTCATATTTGGGTCAAAGCAAGTCAACGGTTCGGGGAAGGTTCGGGTTAACGCCGGGTTCATTTCGGGTCTCGTAATTCCGTCAGTCCGTCCATCCGTCGTCACGATATCATTGTGAGTCGGCTACATTGTTTGTTGCATATAGATTAGGGCTTATAGACCTTGGATTCACTAACCGTAAATTCAGGTTGCATACCTCGATGATTGAATTGGTTAGAACGGCTAGGTTGATTAATAACTCGGTTAACTAATGAAATGGTTAGGCTAAAGAGATGCATGCTAGTTAGCTTATATGAGTAATTGAATGATGGTTTCCTTAATTGCTTAATGGGTGTTGCATACAAATAGAACGGCATGCTAGGACGTATATGCATATATATAAGTATTAAGAACGTATCTAAATGAATCTATATATGGGGAATTATGAGTTGATTAAAATACGGCTAAAACACATAACACACTTAGAATATAATAACGGATTTGGTTAATTAGTCATTAGTCAAGGTTATCGGTTTAAATGAATTAATTAAATAATAATGTGAAGTCAGGAGATTAGTAAGTTTATAATCTCAAGCTGACGGATCGAAGATGTTAAGAATAGGAATTTAAGGGATAAGATTAATTAAATATGAATTAAGCCGTCTACGGGATTAGTAATCCAATAATTCCAAGGTAGCGGATTGAATGAGTTAATGTTAAAAAAAGATTAAAAGGCTAATAAATCTAAATAATTATTTGTGTGGGGTTGTGATTATTATTTGTGTGATTGTGTATCTACTTCGGTGTTGGGCCGAGTAGACTCTTGATTGCGTGATAATTTATCTTCTTCAGTGTTGGACCGAGTAGACTGTAATGGTGGATACCTATTCCGGTACGGGACCGGATAGGTCAGGTTATGTTGATGAATGGTGGTAGGACTTGCGGGATAGACTGGGTACGGGGAGTAAGAAAGTGTTTCTATGTGACCTTGTCGGTCTTGCGTGATAGAGTCCCAGTGAGTCTGCTTGTTTACATTATTGTTATTAGGACTCTATATGGTGCGTTAGATCCCACAAGTCTAGAGATGGTGTTCCGGTACTTCCGACCCGATTGGATCCTCAAGTAGTTACATGATTGGTTCACGTGCCTTCGGTTGGTGATTCTGGTTATGGTGTTAACCTACTAAGTGACGCCGGTAGGTGTGTGGTCCGGAGAATACGGGGTCGCGTCCTAGGGATGAACTGCAATAAAGCTTTGGTTATCTAGGGGTAGCCCGAGTCACCGCGTATTGATGGACAGAGAACGGTGTCCTAGTCGTAGGACTTCGTGTTTTCATCTAGGAGTCGTGAGAGGTTTTAGTTACCGTGGGGTATCTAAGTGTTCCCGTGGAAGTTACCGAGTTCTCGTTTGGGGCCCATGTTGTGGAGATTGCGGTAGTGATGCATTTAATGTAGATCGATTCTAATCGAGGGCATGTTCCGCAGTGTTCTCGATTTCCTTCGTTGATAATATGTGTTCTTTGTGTTGTGGAGCTCATTACGTCTTGGTAGCACGTGATCAGCTATTGTACTTGATTGTTATTTTGGGTTTGGGCGGGATTATTAGATTGTTAGCAGCCTTTTAGTTGGGAGCCGTCTTACTGAGTAATCTTAGATTGCTCATTAGACTCTTTTGTGTTTTTAAGGTTTGGCATAGCTCGGCGGACGCGTATGGTGCTCGGAGTAGTCTTGGGTTCGTATTTGGTTTTGGTTTGTTAATCATTTTGACTTATTTTCGATTTCAGATTTTGTTGGGATCCCGCTAAATGATTTGTATTAGACTGTATATTGTTATGAATAAGATTTATAATTTTTTTAAGTAATAAAAACAGAATAATTTCCTGATATACGGTTTAGTTCGAACCGAACACCACTCGTAAAAGAGGCACGGGTTGAAAAGCCTCGTATCGTTGAAACGAGGTAAACGGAGTCAAAGATGGTTTGGTTCGAGCCTTTGACTCAAACCGGACTGTCTCTGGCTTTTGTATTGTGACAAATTCTTCTTGTATGATTGCTCGGGTTCGATCGGTCATGTTATTGTTTGATTGTTGGCCGGTTAGCTCGTCGGTCAGTGGAAAACGGGAAGGGGGCGTTACAAAAAGTGGTATCAGAGCATGGTTCGTCATTGGTTCGAAAATTCTGGTTTTTCAACTTTTCAATGTTTTATCGAGTCGAAATGTGTCGCCAATGCAACTGTTAGGAATCCGAGTCGCGTCCGTCAAACCGGGGGAAATGGGTAAGTTCGGAATTTATTAGGATTATACTAACCCTTTTATGTTTTGATGCAGTCTTACAGCAGAATTGTCCTAGGAGGATTGGTGTGTGTGTGTGTGGTTGCGACGGCAGTATAAGCAAACTCAGTATGGACAACCAAGAGTCTGTTGGTTCTATCCCAGTTAGTCCAGACCCATATTACCAGCATCAGAAGTATTCACGTATTTGTAGCCTATCTCGGATCAGAAAGTGGGCATATATGATGGTTGAATATCGGCTCAAGTCATCGGAGACTCATGAGTTTGGGGTCACTCAACAGCAGCCACCGCCACCGAATGTTATTCCATTATTACCAATGTTGTTGCCCGGGAGTATCAGTTGTCGTCAACACCAGCACAGCTCCTGTCTTGTTTTATTTGCGGCCGAGAAGTACATTGGACTCCTTTTCCGTCATGATCGAAACCGTGTCGCTCCGCCACCACCTCTACACTCATTCCATCTTCCTGGCGCACCTTCCGGTTAGGATCCACATGAGCTGTACCGCTCATGTTGGACATTTTAGGTTAGGCCCAGGTAAGTAAGGGCTCTAACTCACTTTTTCATGTGTGTATATAGGCTTGAATTCGTCTCTGTTGATCCGGTTGTGTGTAAGCGGTGTTTCTTTTGGGACGGTTGGACCGATAGTATGTAGACTCCGACAGACCTATGTATTTAAAACTCTATGTGGTATATAGATGTTTTATTTACGTGGTAGATGTGGAGTATTTCGGTTTGTCGTTTTGAGTAACGGAGTAGTTATATAGCATGTATATGATGGTTGTGAATGCAATATAGTCACTTTGTGAAAACAAATGATGATCCGAACAGACGATTTCAATTAGAACCCTGAGAGACGACTGCAATCGCCGATTTTCTTGATTGATTGATTGTGTGTGATCGATTGCCTTGCTAGGGTGTTAGTATAATGAATTGATTGATGCTTTTATTGCCCGCTAGGTTGTTAGTCGTTTATTTTGAATCATTGCATTTGATTGATCGTTAGGTTGCTAGAGCATTTGATGGTATCATTGCATTGCTCATGGGTTGATTTAGTAGCACTGCATTTTTGTTTGATCGCTAAGTTGATAGCATTTAATTTTGTTTGTTTGCTAGGTTGCTAGCATCGCGTTGTTTGATTCGCTAGGTTGCTAGAAAGAAGTTCTTGAGTTTTAGTTAGCAAATCATTTTGATTGATCGGTTAAGGTGTTAAACGTTTGGGTAAGTGTTGGACCATTAGTTTTGTGTAGACGAAACGATAAGTTATCGGTTAGATTTGTTGTTGGTTAGAATGGTTAGAGAACCTCTTAGGTAGAACTAAGCTCGGAATTGTTAAAGCAGTTTTATAGGGAGCTTATTTGAGATTGAGCGGAATTATAATATATTGTTTATTAGCCACGTGTGACCGTTTGGGTATGTGACTAAATACAAATATCTCTATAAGGAAGTGATATCGAGAAGTAAGTTAGAAAGGTCTAACCATTCCAGTGTTGTTGAGGTTGTTGATGTAGGACGTGATGGACGATTTGACGAGAATGCGAGACCGAACCCGACCCTAGCGACAAGATGGTGTTTCAGGAAACAGTTTGATCCGAGCTTGCAAGCGAGGTAGTTGGGAGTTTGAGTATCAGTAGCAGATAGATTCAAGACAGATGAATGGGTATGATGAGCTAGTAAAGAGAGTTGGAAAGCATCAACGTTAGTTTTGGATCAGTTCGAGGTTACCAGAGGAAAGGCAATTTTGATATCCATGAAGCGTGGAGTTCAGTGATCGAGAAAGTTCGAGGCGTGCATGAGTATGGCGGTTTAGTTGGAAGGAAGAACATCGATATTATCAGAATGTCGATGGGGAGCGATAAGTGAAGGAACTTTTGCCATTCTGACATCAGATTTTAGAATCCTAACAGAATTCCTTATGCCTAAGATCTAGGGTTTATTTAATTGAATCATCAGGAATGATCTCGTGTTTACCTGGAGATTTGCAGCGGAATATGAACAGGTAATTGAGATCAAGAGCGCCTCAGATGCTGCGCCTCTACTGCAGTCCACACGCACACAAGCTGGAATCCGCCGGGATGCTAGTGCCGGGAATCGGATCTCCTGGGAATCCTTGTGTTTAGAGAGGTGGCTGCGTTTTTCTGTCAAGAAAAAAATCCCATCTCAAAGTCGTGCCTCATATTGTATATATAGGCCTCTGAGTCGACCTAATTACCCAGTAATTAAATCGGGTCAATTTAAGTCATTAAACCGAAATATCAGTTTCGGTTTGTGCCTTGTGTCGATCGACACACATCAATGGTGTCGATCGACACATCTCTTAAAACTCTAATTCAATGTGTATCCAATACACATTGACCAGACCATATGCCAATGATCAATCCCATACAAAGTGTATCCAGCTTGCTTAGGTGTGTGACCCTGTAGGTTCACATAATACTAGCAATGAGTTACAACTCATTTGTCATAAGCGGCTTCTAGCAAAACATTATGACCACCTAGTATTACATGAATTGTCCGATCTCGACAATACAACTATCATGCAGAGTAAGTACAATATGATTTCAGGACATAATCCCAACAATCTCCCACTTGTACTGGAATCATCAATTCCCATAATCCCTTTATCGCTATATCTTGATATGGCATAAGGCAAGAAACTGTGTCATCCTTATTATAGCCAACATCATGTTCATCGAACTCCTGATCTATACTGATAAAACAAACGACTGACAATCACCTCGTTTGAGCACGGCCATGCATTTTCTCAGTATCAAATCTTCGATGGGCCCTGAGATATTTATCTCCTGTTATAGAGGAGGGATAAATCCCTTCTTGTTCCATCTCTGTTTCTTCACACACTTCATGATACGCCTAAGCAATGCTTTTATATAAAAGCCGCCAGTTACGGAACGACGTTTGACAAGGTCAAAACGTACCAATTCACATGCTAGAAAGCATGATGAACTCAGGTATAAGGACTATACTCTATAGTCGTAATGAGAACCTCTCATGACACTGATATAACTATCATGTAGAGTTCTCATTAGCGGGTCATGTCCTGATCATATGTTTACCAACATATATCCATGTGATTGACGTTGATACTCATATCAATGACTCCATGAAACTTAGTCATCCGTCACCTCACATACTAGTCTTAACGGTTGTTAGTGTCCCACTTTAACAACCTACGACCAGGGACAAACATAATTTTATGTCATCTTTCACTTATAGGGTTTCATGATCAAGTCCTCAACTTGATGACCTATAAAATGAACATAAAATACTTTGGGACCATTATTTAATTATCCAATAATCAAATACTGCTGATGTCAGTTTTTCATAAACATGACCATAGCATGTCTATGTGAACATCATAACTAACATAACTCCCACTAGAATCAAGACCACGTCTTCAGATATCTAGTACCTACAGCAACAGTATAAAACTCGTGCTTAGGTTGTGAGAGAGGCTGCGGTGTTCTTGCTTGGAACCATTCCAACAAACCACACCGCTATTCATTAATAAGCCATATTCTACGGTCCCCTGCTTGGAGCCCTTCCAACAGATAGCACAGCTACACAGACAGGAGACATAACCAGGTGGGAATCGGGAATCGTCTTTGTCCGTCTAACTACTCATAACAGATTCGTCACTTTCTCAGTTGAACAAGAACCTATCCTTAGTGTTTCTCAAACACTTGGGGATATTCCTTACAACTGTCCAGTGACTTTTACCGGAACATATTGGTATCTTCTTGTCATGCTTTATGCGTAAGCTGCATCTAGACGAGCGCAAAATATGGCATTCATGATGGATTCTATTGCAGAAGCATAAGAAATCACACTCATAGATACTAGCTCAGCCAGTGTCCAAGACACTTCTTCTTGCTAAGATTATTGCCACAAGACCTTTGGTGTGAAGCCATTCTTGGAATCATGCATATTGGAACTGTCCAATACCTTATCAACATAAGGATTCTGACACGATCCAATTAGCCTACCCCAATCCATTTCAATAGATCCTTATTCCAAGAACTCACGCGGCTTCTCCCATGTCTATCGTTAAAATGACTTCCGACCCAAGTCCTGATAAGACTTAAGCGACGGAACGTCGTTTATGAGATTAAGTATGTTATATACATATAGTGTGAGAAATGCAACTACGCTCCCACTAGTCTATTTGTAAACGCACGGTTCCTATTCGTTCCTGATCAAGTCAAAACTTTTGACCGTTTTAACAGAACGTAGATTCCAACTCCAAGATGTTTGCTTCAATCCAGAAATAGACCGGTGAAGCTAACATGCATAACTAGCAAATTTTTCGGAGTTGGGGCTCACTATCGCTCCTTGAATTTCGCATGCTCGTCACTTTTCAATGATCAACAGATCATGGCAATCGGTCACGAGAAATCACTCTCGGGTTAGTGACGGATCCATTCGGATCTGCGAACTTCAGGCTCCACAGGTGTAGGTCCTACAGCACTTTGTAGATCCAACCGCTGCTCTCCCTTAATAGGTTGAGCAGCCTCCTGTGTTTCTCGAATTTCTTCGAGCTGTACTTCTACTCCCACTGTTCTTCTTGGAAAGAAACTTTCTATCTAGAAAAACAGAGTTCCGAACAACAAAACTTTGTTCTCGGATTGGTTGCAAAAGTAATAAGCATCGGTTTCCCTAGGACAACCAGCGAAGCAGCACTTATCAGATTTGGGTTCAAGCTTGTCTGTTGACAACTGATTTACATAAACCTTGCAATCCCAATTAATCAGGAAAACATACTTGGAAAACTCCCAGTCCACATCCAATGTGGTGTCTTTCAACTGATTCTGATAGAAACCTATTTGGCGTAAATACATACATTTCTAGAGCGTATTCCTAAAAGGATAATGGAAGATTCGTGTGATTCATCCTTAATCGAAGCATATCCAATAAGGTCCGATTCATTCTCAGAAACACCATTCAAGTTTTCCAGGAGAAATGAGTTGTGAGACGACTTCACACTCACTTAGATGATCACTCAATTCTTGACTCAAGTATTCTCCTCCGCGATCTAATCGAGGATCTTTAATACTTCTGTCATATCGGTTCTATACTTCATTCTGGAACTCCTTTGACCATTTCAAAGGATTCCGACTCGTGTCTCATCAAATGAACACAGCCATACTTACTGAAGTCATCAATAAAGGTAATGAAGTATTGAAGATTTCCTCTGGCACTAATGCTCATCGGGCCACATACATCAGTATGAGCAAGGTCCAATAAGCCTCTGGCCCTTTTCTTTAGCTCTGCTAAAGAAGCCTTAGTCATTTGGCCCAGTAAGCAGAATTCATATCTCATATGATTTATAATCAAATGAGCCCAAAAGCCCATAACTATGGAACTTCTGAATCCGCTTCACTCTATGTGGTTGAAATGACTATGCTAAGGAAAAATCGAGTTCGAGTCATCAGACTTAAACCGTTTGGTATTTATGTTATATACAGGCGTACATTGGTTTAAGATATAAAACCCATTTTCAAAAGGGGTGCTACCATAGAATATTTCATCAAGATCAAAAGAGAAAAACTTGTCTTTTATCAAAATGAAAAACATCCAAATTCTTACAAGAAAATGAAAGACATCTCTGCTTAAAGCAGGTACATAGCAGCAATTACTTAATTCAAAAACCAAGCTTGAAAGGCTCCTACAAGTGGAGAATTTCTACGGCTAATGCAGCAACCATTGCTCCATTCCATACGCGCAGTTCCACTTGTCCTTTCTTCAACGTTCTACTGTTGTTTAGGCCCTGCATATTTTAAAAATATCAGTACCACAACTGGTATCCAATACCTTCGTAGAACTTGAAGTAATAACACAATACCTGAAGAAGAAGTTCTGTACATCTCCTTCATCTCTTGTGAATCTTCCAAGAATTTAATGCAATTTCTCTTCCAATGCCCAAACTCTTCACAGTAGCAACACTTACCAACATCAGATGGGCCGGACTTGGGCTTATAAGATGACACAGGCTTATCCTGATTCCAAATCTGGACAGCCTTGCCTCTACCCTTGTCTATACAATATTTCTCAAACCTTTTACCCTTTATGATGTTTTGCTCAGCTGTCTTGAGCATGCCATGCAGCTCAATCAACGTCTTCGTCAAGCCATTCTTGATATAGCTCTTGATAAACTTATCACAACTTGACGGCAGTGACTGCAGAATAATCTCAGTAGCCAACTCTAGGCTAACTGGACAATCCAGTTTCCCCAGGTTATCAATGTAACCCATCATTTTAATGACATGAGGACTCACTGGAGCATCTTTTGGTAGCTTGCACCCAATGAGAGACTTAACCATTTGGTATCCCTCAACTCGTGTCTGTTCCTGAAACATCAGTTTCAGGCTGGTGATCATCTCTATTGGCGACTCCATGTTCTCGTATTGACTCTTTAAGTCCGAGTTCAGGGTAGCCAACATCAGACCACACACATCTACCACATCAATATAATGCTTATTCCAAGCATCATATACTGCATGCGAGGCATTGGTCCCAAGCATCTCGGGGAGAGCTTTCTCAAGGACATAGTCCTTACTCTCTTGCTTGAGAATAAATCTCAACTTCCGATACCAATCTAGGAAATTTGATCCATTTAACTTGTCCTTCTCAAGAACGGATCGCAACGAGAAAGTAGTTTTAGACATAGGCTGAAATCTAAGAAAAGAAAATTTTAGTTATGAAGTTCAGGAAATGAGAAATCTTATCTAATAAGAAAACTCGCATTATATTCAAACAATGTTTCCTCTATGAATATAATGATCCAAGACCCATACTTCACTAAAATCTGAGTGGACGACTCGCCATCACCCAAAGTTTAGTTATCTAGGTAAGCAAATCATTGCTAATTGTACCCGGTACAACTCTTGGTCGCAGATAAGACAATCCATGTCTCATCCACTCTGATGTCTCTGGGTCCAGAACTTCTGATAGCCCAGTCAAGTTAACCGATCTCTTCAGTCTTGTGATCATTGACAGTCGCACTGCAAGTCTATCAATGATCACCTGCCTTACTCATGTAATTGTAGATACCAAGGACTCCAAGACTATCCAACAACGAAACGAGTCTTGACAGTAGACAAGATCGGGCAAGACATCAAGGTCACTTGATATTTAGTTGAGGAAACGGAACTCTAAAAGGTTAGTAAATCAATCTCTTAGGTCATGTAATCGTTGATGTCAAGCACTGCAAGACCATCAACACAACTACCTGCCTTACTCATGTAATTGTGGACACCAAGCTCTTGGCAAGACTATCACAACAACGAAATGAGTCTTGACAGTTGACCATATTGAAAACTAATCTTTGATCTAACACACATCCAATGTGTATCCTTATGGATTTAGAACATTTTAACATCTGATTTTAATTGAGTTTTAATTGTTCTAAGAAGTGGGTTAGGTCATTTGGTTCGGTTTCTCAATCATTTGGTTCAATAACCAAACGATTGGTGTCGATTGACATAGTATGAATATCGATCGACTGACACGACACTTGTGTCGACCGATGCACTTGGTCGACACTCGATATTCATCCCAAACCAACCCGGTAACCGGTTCAATCCAATTGAACCGGAAATTGACCAAATAAACCGGTTTATACCAATTGAGATACCGGTCAAATCCAATTCAACCGGTTCATCCAATTGAACCGATTCAACCAGTTTTAACTAATCGCGATAACCGGTCCAATCCAATTGAACCGACTTATCCAATCAAACTGATCTTAACCAATCAAATCGGTTTATACTAATTGAGATAACCAGTTCAATCCAATTGAATCAATTCATCCAGTTTAAACCGATCTGATCTAACTTAACCAAGCATGATAACCAGTTCAATCCAATTGAACCGATCAACCAATCGCAAGGCCTGTGTCGACCGACACTCAACCTGTGTCGATCGACACAGTAGGAAATTTTTGATCCTTTGATCGAACCCTAAAAATTTAATCAGGTTTTCTTCATGTGTCGATCGACACCAGCTTGGTGTCGGTCGACACTTCGCGAAAAACCCTAGCCGCCGATTTCAAATAAACCTAATTCTTTATGATTTTCTACGCCGCATCGACCGACACACTTTCTGTGTCGATCGACACTGAACGAAAAACACAGAATTCGATTACAGAGAAATCGATCTAACATGCTTCTTATTCATACAACTTATATGAGCGAATTCAATTCATCAAATTCAATTAGCATGTTCGATTCAATGGAAAACCCTAAGGCTCTGATACCACTGAAGGAACTTTTGCCATTCTGACATCAGATTTTAGAATCCTAACAGAGTTCCTTATGCCTAAGATCTAGGGTTTATTTAATTGAATCATCAGGAATGATCTCGTGTTTACCTGGAGATTTGCAGCGGAATATGAACAGGTAATTGAGATCAAGAGCGCCTCAGATGTTGCGCCTCTACTGTAGTCCACACGCACACAAGCTGGAATCCACCGGGATGCTAGTACCGGGAATCGGATCTCCTGGGAATCCCTGTGTTTAGAGAGGTGGCTGCGTTTTTCTGTCAAGAAAAAAATCCCATCTCAAAGTCATGCCTCATATTGTATATATAGGCCTCTGAGTCGACCTAATTACCCAGTAATTAAACCGGGTCAATTTAAGTCATTAAACCGAAATATCAGTTTCGGTTTGTGCCTTGTGTCGATCGACACACATCAATGGTGTCGATCGACACACCTCTTAAAACTCGAATTCAATGTGTATCCAATACACATTGACCAGACCATATGCCAATGATCAATCCCATACAAAGTGTATCCAGCTTGCTTAGGTGTGTGACCCTGTAGGTTCACATAATACTAGCAATGGGTTACAACTCATTTGTCATAAGCGGCTTCTAGCAAAACATTATGACCACCTAGTATCACATGAATTGTCTGATCTCGACAATACAACTATCATGCAGAGTAAGTACAATATGATTTCAGGACATAATCCCAACAATAAGCAGTAAAGGCGAAACAAGTATCGGTAATGGTGGACGAGTCAGTGTTGCGTGATTTAGGAGGTCAAAGCAAAGTGGGGAAGTCAAAAGTATCGGTTCAAGAGATCGTCGGATGGAGTAAATGGATTCAAGAGTCAAAATGGAACAGTTTAGATAGAAACAATGGATTGGAATCAAACATGGGAAGTTCAAGACGTCGGTATTTTGGGTTTTGTGCAAGACGGTGTTTTAGAGGTCAGTGAGCATCGGGAGTACAGTTCAGTTGGTTTAGAGTCCGAGCATTTGAGCAGTGGAATCAGTTTCAGAGTGGCGGCTTACAGGGTTCTGTCCCAATTTGAAGTTTGACAGTAACAGAGAATTTGGGGATCGAATTCCTGTAAGTGGGGAAGAATGTAATACCCTGTCTCACAAAATTGGTCAACGAGCAATCGGAAAGTCAATAGGGGCATTTCTGTAATTTCCAAGAGATGAGAGGCATTTTGGTAATTTTACCAAAATGCGAGCCGGGAGCTAAGATGGGCCAAATGTTCTTCTTTTTAAGTAAAGAAAACATTTAGAAGATAAGAAGTGGCAAGAACGGACTTTAAACGAGTTTTTCGGACTATCGGGAATGGAAACAGATAAAACAGAAGAAACTTGTAAAATTCATATCGGGAGCTACGGGTGTCCAAACGGAGTTATTCAAATTTCTAAATTCATCTAAGATCCTCTAGAATCTGAAAATTTGGCTTGGTATATTTATGGAAGCATCTAAGGAGTTTTTAAAATATTAAACACAAAATCGGTTAAACCGAAGCATCGGAACGAAACAGAGTTACGGGATAATTTGAGCGGATTGGTTCACTGGTTTTGGTCAGAATCAACCCTGAAATGATAAGTGTAACCTCCCCATGGCGCTACATCTTCTTATTTAGGTTCAAAGGATGAGTTGGGCTCATTGAATGTGTTTAATAAGAAACTTGCTCATCAAGCAAAACAATGAACTTGGCTGATTCTTGGGGTTGAGGGTGTGGCTTACTGAGATGGAGGGGCAAGGACAGCTGTTCAAGTCTTGTGCAGTTGGGTTGTGTATATAAAGAAGCTTGGAGTTGTTCATTTTACTCACACCAAAACAAGAGAAAAGAGAAAGAGAGAAGGACAATTTGAATTGTTGATATATTTTAATCAACGGTTCTTGTTAGTGATCCGCATAGTGTACCAATTAGCCAATAAGATGTTTTTAAGATATATTTAGTATATAATAATAAAAATGAATATAAATAATGACTAAAATAATTAAATCTGATTTTAATTTTTTGTTTATATTATTTTTTGTTTTAAAGGCATTAAAACTTATTTGTGTGTATATATAATAATTAAATTATTTTTAAACTATGACTTAATAACTCTTTTTGGATTGTATGTTTGAATATTTTTGACATCTTTTATAAATGCTATACTTTTTTTTTGTTCAAGGTTTAAAATTTAGAATTTAGAGTTTGGAGTTTTGGAGTTTTGGAGTATAAGTTAGGGTTTAGACTTGAATTTGAGGTTAATGTTTATAAATATTAGATGTGGAAAATAATAATTATTTTATAAGTGTTGAGTCTTAGTTTTAGGTATGTTATAGTAATTATATTTTGTTTTATAATTTAGGGTTTTGGTATTTAATTGGAGTTTAGGGTGTAGGGATTGGAGACTTTGCGAGACTTAGTAACTCTTAAACTCTTACCCTTCAATACCCTAAATCTTAAATCTTAAACTCTTACCCTTCAATACCATAAATCTTAAACTTGTTATTACAAGTGTGAATCTTAACTCTTACCCTTCAATACCATAAACCCTAAATCAAATATTTATGTTCTTAGAGTAAAACAATAAGTTTATTGTATTTTCTTATATTAAATGACAAATAAACCCTAAACATGTATTCCAATACCCTAAACCCTAAACATGTACTATAATGCCCTAAAATCTAAATTAAATGTTTCAAAATTGTTTTTTTAAATATATATTTTATAAATTATGTTATACTTTCCAATTTTATGTTCATAGAATAAAAAAATAAGTTTTTTTTTGTGTGGACGAACTCAAAATGATTTGTGTTATAATACTAAATCAAACTAAAAAAATTAAACCCATGAAAACTAAATACATTTTTACAAGGATTAAATACTTGAAAGATAAGTTACACATATGCAAACATGAGTTAAATTTTCAAACAATAAGCAAAAAAATACTTAAGACACTTTTCTATCACAAACCCAAGTCACAATCTGTCTAGCGCGTGACACAGCTCTGATCAAATGAGGAAGCTTCACTCTCATATTCTTGCTCCCATTCTTGTGATAATCGTGATCCTTCAAGGCTTGTTGTCAATATTCAAGATCTCAATCTGCTTCACTAGCTCTTTTGGATCCATCTTATCACTCACATATACGAACAAGTCCCTTATAATCAAGTTCAGTACCTGACATCAACAAAGACAACATTGTCATCATATCTCACAAATAAATCAAGGTTGAGGTGTAATGCTTATTTCAAAACTCTTCTCATTCTCTGGAAGGGCATTAAGATCACGAAGACATGCTAAAGAAAATAAGGTCTTCGAAGATTTGAGAACCTTACCTCATAAACTAGTTTCTCATTGAGAAGTTCTATTTCACTACGTTGACGATAGTTAACTTCCTTCGATTGACTTACATCCTTCTACAAATCTTTAAGATAGTTCTCTTTCTTTGCAAGAGAAGATTTAAACCCCTGTATATAAGTCAATTGATTTATCAATGATCAAGAAATTTCAATAGACAAAGACAAGTTAACTTAAGCCCACATATGCATTGCACATGAATATCTACAACTTCATCATCTAGTTTCCTTGAATTTGAAGATATTATATTTGGGTTTTAGGTTTGTTACCTGATCAATCATGTGCATTAAACCAACAGAACGGGCAGGGAGGAACGATCCAGTTAGCAGAGGCTCCTGCGCAATAGTTATCAATCATCTCAAGTTGGTTTTTACAAGATACATAAATTGTAACTTGTAATAAATCCAGCAAGGAAGACCTATGAAAATAACCATAGATTAAACATGAATATGAGGGAACATAAGTTGTATCCACACTCAATCAGTTAAATACAATATACCTTAATAAGGCCACTGTAATCGTCTAGCTCGCACTTCACCTTTCCATCTTTGTTAATTTCAACCACCTGATAAATAGTCAAATTCATTTACCTTTCCATAAGGACAAACTAGTTGTTGAAGAGCTGAGATACGTTCTACAACCTTCGAAATCATTTGATACCTAAAAGATGTAGAATCTCATTAACAACGAGTTTAACATGTGATGATGATTCAAATCAATGAATGTAAACCTCATTTCACCAATAACTCAATCACAACGAGCAATCTCATATATGATTCCTATAAATTCCCCCAAGTTACTTATAGCCTAAAATTACAGAGTCAGAATGTTTATACTTTCTATAGAAAACATACCCATTTCAGAAACTCTGGAGCAGACAAGTTCAGCTTCATCTTTACTCTTTTGTTGCAATCCATTATCCACGACTACAGCAACAAGTCCATCGATGAAATCACTTGTCTTCTTAACACCACTTAGTCCTTCAGTTTTCCATTTTGCAGTTAAAACACAAAGTGCCATGCTATCAGGCCCACCTGAAACTCCCAAAGCTGAAGAACACTGTTTTTGATTATGTCAAGTAACGAAAAGCATCCAAATTTCGATTCAATTAGCACAATTACCAATTCGGTAATGAGATTTGAGTCCTGCCATGGCCATTCTTCTATTGAAAAGTTCCTTATAATTTGCTCCATCGACAGTCTCGGGAACATAGGCAAAATTACAGAACAATCATGAGAAATTTTGGCAGCCTGGTTGAATCTGATAGGAAGCGAAAAGGGCTTTAGGGTAAAAGGCAAGTGAATCCTGAGCGATTGAACTAGAGAGAAAAGTCAAAGACTTTCTTCCATTGTTGCAGCATAAGGCTAGACCTCTCGCCATTAACGAATGGGAGAAGGTGTGATTGGGTTTTGTGAGTCAAGAGACGAGAGTAATAGAAAATATTTTTTTAAACCATTAGATATAAAATAATGATATATGTCAAAAATTCTGAAATCACACGAAATCACACGTTTAAATTTTGTGAAAACTTTAAAATATTATTTAAATTGTAAAACATAATTTATAATTCTGATTTTTTTGAAATTCTCATATAATTTTTTTTTTTAAAAACGCATCTTTCAATAAATTTACATGTCTGAGAACAAATTAATGAATATATTAAAAATTCATATCGATATTATATATTTGAATCAATGTATTATGTCTGAAAAACTTTGAGCATGTTAATTAAGTAATGGTTTTTGTTTTTTATAGAAAACACAACACAAAGTCATTAAATTTAATACAACACAAGGTAATGGGAAAATAAAAATTATAAAGGACACATGCAGGACGAATTCAAAAAAATATTTTGTTAGTACACAATATTAAAGTAATAAATATTTTACAAACGCTATAAAAATAATGTAACATTACAAATGCACTCGACGTTCGCTCATCGCTTGAAATCGTTTCATCACTGCTTCATTTTGACATTTTCGAGTAACTACTTTCAATAAAACAAATAAGATAATCACTTCGAAAATGATCTCTCATTCGGTTGCGTAAGGGTATCTTCACTAGCTTCATCGCAGAAAAACACCTTTTCACACTTGCAGCAGCAACCGGTAAAGTCAAAACTAATCTCAAAAGTCTATAAACCAAATTACGTGTAAGACGATTTTATGTTTCTACTAATCAGACGAGCAAGATCTCCAAGATTCCTCAGAGATTGAAATCATTGATCGTGTTGTATATTATCAATGTAAATTCCAAGTTGATGCTCGTGAGATAAACATTCCATGAAACTGAAGTCATTTGGATATAACTTAGCCAATCTCACCAACTTTGACATGTCAAATCCATGAAAACCATCAACAAGACTTAAAGAAGCCATACAAATAAGTAGTTCCGTATTTAGCTTAGTGAAGCGATCGTTAAGCACTTGAAGCAGCAAATCTAGAATTGTAGTAACGCAATTGACCTTATAGTGATGTAGATTGGTTATGTTGATTTTTCCTTGGTCTCCGTGAATCAATGAATTCTTCTTCCATTTTAAGCATCTAAGCATTATGTTTCTCACAAAAAGTAGAAACTTTGACGATAAGTGAATCTCATCCATCATCTCTTAGCTTTGCAATTCCCGCTTAGTGGAGTAATTAATGACATAGCATTTAAAATGTCTTGATTTTTCTTTTGCAACATATCTAAAATCAGATGCATGTAGAACACAGCCAAACGTGTGAAGATACTTGAGAAGACCATATGCTTGATGCCTTTTTGAGTCTTCTATGTCTTCTTCTTCTTCAATATACTCAAGAAATTTTCAACTATAAGAGAAAACAACTCAACCAAATGCAATAATGCTTTGCAATTAGAACCCTACCGAGTATTTGCAGGTCTTTAAAGAGAGAATTTTGATACCAGTGTTAATGTCACCAATATCAATTCCTTCGTCTATGTTTTTCTGATAACGTTTTTGAACCTTTTTTGCAAGAAGCTCTAACCACATTCAATAATGTAGAAATCATATCGAAAAAATCACTAATATCAAATATCTTTTTCGCGACCGCCACTACAACCAGCTGAAGCTGATGAGCAAAGTAATGAACATAAGATGTTGATTTGTTTTCCCTGAAAATCAAAGATCGAAAGCCATTGAATTCCCCTTCATATTACTCGTTCCATGTTAGGCTTGTTCTCTCATTTTTTTCAAACTCAATCCATACTTTTCAGACAGCTCATCAATATCATGCTTCAAAGATAAAGAAGAAGTCTCATTCATATGTACAACTCCAACAAATCTTTCTTTGACTTCTCCACTTTCATCAAAAAATAATAATCATTTATTTTTTCCAGACACATCAGCAGATGCATCCACTAATAAACCAAACACACCATGATCAATTTCTTCAATAAAATATTTCACTCCTTATTTTTCAAAACAATTTACAATATCCTTTTGAATCTCTAAGAAACCAACTTGCTATTTTTTGGAGCATTCTCCAAAACAACTTTGTTTATAACATCATTGTGATATGTTGTGTATTTCAAGAGTTCTAAGATGTTTCCACGGTTAGAATACTATTCTTCTTCCCTATGACCACGAAACGTTAATCCTTGTTTCAACAAGTATCTTGAAATATCACTCGAATCATTTAGCTGGAAATGATATTAATTTTTCTTTGCATCATTCTTCTTATACAAAGCGTGTACGATGGACTGACCTTGATTCATCAAGTCGTCATATTTTCTTACAACATTATTGTGAGAACTATTAGGTTCTACAACATGAAAAAATAATCTATCAGGTTTATTCCAACTTGAAAATTCATCCCTCACAAATCCAGGATATGCATCATCTTTAAACAAATAGTGCACAAACAATAAGCATTTTTTTATCTAAGACATTATATTCTAACCAATAACCATACAATTCAAACCAAGCCGGATTGAATCATCTCAATTTATCTCCTCTAAGCTTTTTTCTTAAAATTATAACCAAGTGGCTGACAAGGACCTCAAAGAAGATATTTGCATATTCCGTCATCTCTTGATTTGGATGACAATCCTTTTTTTTTTCTTTTAGCAGGTCTCATGGAAGATCAACTATATTTTCGGTAGATGGTGAAAGAGATATTTTTGTAGTATTTTTCATTATTTAATATATTAAAATATAAAGTCACATAAAATTAATTATTGATGAATAATTAAAGAATAAAACAATTGATGAAAAACTACAAAACTTTACAGTTTCAAAAAAATATGTATGATTGCAAAACTACCTCCAAAATTGAAGTCAACCCTAAAACTACTCTCACCCTTCTCCTTCTTCTCTTTCGTTAATATATCCCCTTCATAACCTAGGTATTCACGATAATGACATTGTCAAACTTCACAAAAAGTCTGATGTTTTTACTAAAAGACAAAAAAAAACCTTTCAGATCTAACTTAATTATGAAATTGTCATCTTCTCCGATTCACCCAACCACCATTAACAACCAAATTTGATCTCATAAATCCACACACAACCAATTTCAAGCCATTAAAGCTCTACATTAGAGTTCAATGAATCCATACTTTTTGTCATACAGAATCCGATGTCTAAAAATAAAAGAGGTAGAAAGAGTAATTGACCGAAATTTTCAGATGTCAACCAGAATAAGGAAAATAATTTCAGACTTCTAAAGCTGTTTGAAAATAAGGAAAAAAATTTTAGACAGCATTGGACGTCTGAAATGCAAAAACTTTTGTCAAACGGACATAGAAATCAGAAAAAACTGAATTTTGGTCAACCCTGGAAATACCCCAAAAATGCAAAGTTTTTTTATCGGACTTTCCTCGTTGTCTTAATATCTTTTCAGATTGCAATGGAAGTCTATTACAAAAAGTCAACCCCATTTTTTGGTCAATTGCAAAACTACCCATTTTGTTCTCAGGCTTCATAAGCTATCTGACAAAAATGTTAAAAATTTACAAAGCAGACTGCATAAGATGTTTGATGGCTGTCAGCTTGCACCAGCTGTCTGCCAATTTGATATCAGTTGCAAAAATACCATTTTCAGACTGCCATAGAGGTTTGGTAAAACTACTGTGAAACTGCTATGGAAGTCTGAAATGTTTAAAAACTTTAAAAACGTATTTTCTGTATATTTGTGATTAATTTTGTTAATTATAATTTTTATAAATGTGTGTTAGTTGTGTATGTTCCTTCTGTGTGAGTTTAAATTCTTATGTTTGATAATTATTTTTTAATCAATTTTTGAATAATATTGACAGTGTAGCTAATAGAATCAGACTTCGCAAAGAAGTATGGTTTTTCCCATAAGATCTCTAATGTGGTCTATGCGTGTGTTTTTTTTTACAGATAATGGTTTAGTTACCTGTTAATTTTGTTGAATGGGTTGTGAGATGAAGATGCGGGAATCATGATGATAAATATGTGAAGAACGAACCAAACAAGTATTGGGGGATGATCTATTCTAAAACCCATACATGTTTAGTGGTGGACCGGATGTCTACACGTAAACGTTATACTCCATACTATATTTGTTTGTTGTTTATTGAATGCTTTCGTATAATTGAATTGATTACACCAAAGCATGTGAAAGTATCAATGAAGAAGCAATTTGGGATTAAGATGAGTTACACAACCGCATACAGAGCGTTTACATGATGATTTTTCCAATAAGATTGCTAATGTGATGATGAAAGAACGAACTTGACATTTGGACTTGTTAAGTTTATAAGTTTTTAGCTCATAAGAATCAGACAACAGTAGAGGTCTGGCGACCATATCATCAGACTTCTTTGGGAGATGGATATTACAAATGACCCATTTTTCTCAAGTCCAATAAAATTGGGGTCTCGAAGGTTAAGATGACACATTTTTCCAAGATTAAGATGACCCATTTTTCCTAAGTGTTAGAAATTTCACCAGCACTTAAGGTTATTTTAGTTTGTTATATATTGGTGTATGTAATCTAATGGGTAATTTTTTCTAACGAACAAAATTCTTTGTTGATTTGAGTAGACAAAAGTAAATTTATACAACTTTGTATTTTTCTACAAGCATAATAGACAAGGAGAGCTTCTTTCCTCTGATTTGATTATCCAATAATCTAATACAACAATGTGTTCAATAAGAAGACTAATAACCAGTAAAAAAATCTACAAAAATGAGAAAACACCTAATCTAGTATCAGACTTCATGTTGACTTTTTTTCTCTCAGACTTCGGTTGTAGTCTGATATTAGAATTTTGATTGCTCAGAGTTCTTTGTATCGCCATACACATCATGTTCCTCAGTTTTGTCTGACATGTGTACAACGTAAGTCCTACCATAGACAATCTTTTATATATGGTGAACCTCCTTAGAAAATTAACTTTCTCTTCTTCTCCACCATTTTAAGAGTATCTTCAAGCTGTCTTTCTTATGTTTTCTTGCTTTGTCCGAAGCATCTTCAGCTTCTACACCCAATCAACCTATGTATTAGTTTGCATAAAGATTTATCATTCGAAAGTTCTGTTAATTAAGATGAACTTGTAAATAAACCAAATCAACCCATGTAAGGGTTTTGTTCACAAAAAGAGAAAAAAAATTTGGTTGTTGCATGTGTGAAAATGAATTTTTAGAGAAATTGGAGGGAAATTTTGCTGGGTTTTTAACAAATGGAAATTTTTAGGGTTGTAAAATCTCTGGTATCATACTTCATATGCAGTCCGGAATGGAACTTTTGAATCGAGCATGAAAATTTCCCACCACTTTTTAAAAGTTTTTGTATGAAAAAATTCAAAAAACTTTGAAATTTCAGACTTCATATGCAGTCTGAAATAAGACTTTGGTTGTAGTCTGATATTAGACTCTCAAACTTCGTGTTCCTCGTACTTCACTGAAGTTTTAGGAGCCATTAGCAGTATAAAAAGCCGGAATTCTAACTTCTTTAGATAGTCATCAGGCTCAACCTTAAACCAAGCACGTGAAAAAAAATAAAACACAGAGCTCTAGCATTAGTGACCAAGTTTCCAAGAAATGATTAATAAAGGATTGTTTGATACCTTTCCCATGAACTCCAGAAGCTGAAAGAGAACCATGTATGAATCACATACATAAAAACTTATATGAGAGAATAAGCTTGAGAACCTTTTTGGGTGAGAAAATTGAAGTACAAAAGAGAGAGAAAAAGAGATTGTAAGAGAAGGAATAATGTGAATATTTTTTTGATGTTATATGTGTGTACACGATTAGGTTTAGATAAGTGGATAATTGGAGGAAAATTTTGCCGCCAGATTTTTAACAATTGGAAATTGTAAAATATCCGGTATCAGACTTCATATGCAGTCTGAGAAAGAACTTCTGAATTGAGTGGGAATTCTGAAATTTTCAAGCAGAAAATTTCTGCCTTTTTAAAAAGTTTCTTGTGAAATTTTTTTAAAAAAAATTCAAATTTCAGACTTCATATGCAGTCTGAAATATAAGACTTCATGAGAAGTCTAAATACCTGAACCAGATTTACTAAATCTAATAATTACTACTTAAATACCATCATATTACATAGAAAACTTATAATAAACATTAAACTAGTTTAACATAGTCACAAACTAACCATTATATATAAATTTAATAATATGAATGAAAATTAACAAACTCTCAAAATTACCCTACATATAAAAACATGATATGCAACTTCATATGTGAAACATCAAACTACATGGTGTTTTTAACCAAATATATCTTTAATGCTTAAATTTGACTAAAGTTTATTTAATTTTAATTTATATACGTCAAAAATGCATATGTTTAATTTATGTATCAAATTATTTTTTATAATTTTAAAATTTTAAATTTTTAAATTAATTATGCCTCAAACTTCTAAGAGAAGTATGAGAAACCCCAAAATTCAGACTTCACCATAAAGTCTGAGAAACCTTAAATCTAATATTTATCACTTATAAATAAAAATGTTTATTAAAAAAAAAAAAAAACACCTAGGAAACATCAAATTCATTAAATGTATGCACATTATAACATATATGTGCAACTTTAAAATTTCAAATGTAATTTTGGTAAACCATATATTTAACCCTAAAGTTATATGTAAGTTATACGTAAATGTTCCATTACAAAGCATGTTTTGAGGCAACACACTAAAAGTACGTACACAGAAGATGAATATTTTAATATTTCTTCTTTAAGCAGTTAAAATTAGAACATAATTCAATATTACCTTGTTAGTCTCTAGATAGCTGATTAACAACATCTCGAAAAAAATTATTGAAAACAATCTTCTGATATGCTTCTCTCTTTCCCCGAAATTTGATTTCATATGCCAGATTTGCATAAAACACCCAAATATTCAATTGATCAGTTATTTGTGAAGATTTATAATAGAGGAGAGAGAAAGATCAAAACTGAAAAAGTTTTGACGGAGGTTGAACAGAAGAGAGATTTACATAAATCGCTTGGAATTGGATGGTTGCAACTAACTAAATAGTACTTGATAGATTGTGGGTTTTGAGGTAATGGATCAATTGCACTCAGTGTATCTTTTTTACAAATTAATAGCAAAGTTTTATTTTTTGTGAATAGTGTGTGTATTTTTTTTTCTTTTTTTGTCTTTTAATGATGTACAAAGACAAAACACCCTTATGACAAAAGTACTCTCTTGATTGATGGCAGGTCCCACTATGACTTCTATATATATATTTTTTTAAATCTCACGCATGAACAGTGCACGTGGATGAATAGTGTCAATAACATGTTGTTTTTTGGATGGATAGTGGAAACATCAAACTTTTTGTATCCACAGATCACAATAATGTGAACTTGTGGATTAACTGTGTCCATAAAATGTTGTTTTTTCGATGGACAGTTGAACCAACATACTTTTTGTGTCCACGGATCACAATAATGTGAATTTTTTGGATAAACAGTGTCCATAAAATGTTGCTTTTTGGATGGATAGTGGAACCAACATACTCTTTGTGTCCACGGATCACAATAATGTGAACTTTTTAGATAAACATTGTCCATAAAATGTTGCTTTTTGGATGGACAGTGGAACCAACATACTTTTTGTGTCCACAGATCACAATAATGTGAACTCTTGACCATCTATTTGTCCATCAGAAGCGTTTATTAAGTGATATAATCGTGGTAGTGTCCACGAATAATCGACATCGTCCGCCTGAGCTTATAAAATTGTGTTTACCAGTTACATTTCACGATCATATAAACTCTTGTCACCTTATGTCCATCAGAATCGTCTATTATGTGAGGAGATCGTGATAGTGTCTACGAATAGTCGATATTGTCCGCCATATCCATATAAAGCATTTAACATGTGGTGTTTATTTGTGTGGTTAGGAATCATAAAACTGTTTCTAGTGGATAACGTACTTGGTTCAATAATTCACATGATTGTGAATCCGTGGATACAAGGGTTTGTTGCGACCACTATCCACGGGAAGTGCCTAGCATGTAATATGATCATCACATTGTCCACGTGGATGGATATTGTGGACAGCTAGTCTAGACTATCCACTCGAAACTTCTGTATTAACTCCGTTTTTTTGAATTCCGGTACATCGACCGATTATATCTTCATTCCGGTGGTTTATATTGCCGGAAATCTCACATCCGCAATGCTATCCACCGTCAAAAAAATAAAGGGTAAAAAGAAAGAAAGAGAAGAAGAGGAAGAAAAAAAAAAAAGAAAAAAAAAAATAAAATAGAAAAGAGATGGATGAGATTGATAAGATTATTTTTATTTTTTACTATTGAATTGAAACAAAAAGATACAAAATTGCAAAGACTTTTTGAAAGATACAAGATTACAAGAAAAAAAAAAAGATACAATGGGTGTAATACACCCTTGAGGTAATATATTGAATAGGTAGATAGATTTAGTTAAAGGCTGAGGTGTATAATGATAAAAGGAGATATGTGGACACTACCAAACAATTTTATTTTATTTCAATGCCACATATGATAGAATGAGTGTGTTGGGGTGGAAGGCTTGTGGTAGGAGAAAATTAGTGCGTGAATGGAAACAGCGGGACGGGACAGTTTTCAATCACTGCGGGGCGGTTTTGAGAAATGTCACCAATCAAACCAAAATTTAGTTAGTGGGACGTTTTTGTTGCAATAACGCATTTACAAAAACTTTTTTTTGTTTGTTCTACATTTCTTCAAAACCGCACTTTGTTCCTTCTCTACTCTGTAAAGAAAGAAATATATAGTGGGAGAGAGAGAGAGAGAGGGATAAGACGTGAGTGAGTTGAGTGAAGAGAGAAATTTTATTATTATGTTTCTTCTTCTCATTTTTTACAAAGACATCAAGACTATTTATAGTGATATACAACCGACATTGTAAACTCGGTTAGATATTTTTATATTATATTATTTTAACACCTATTATATATTGTTGACTATCTAGTTTGAATCATTGGGAATTTGTGATACAATAAATTTAGTTAGTGGTGTAGCCGCAAAAAGGCTACATTTCGATTGTTTTATTTTTTGTTGGACAATCTCATTTTGATTGTTTAGTACTGCATTTTTATATCTATAATGTATGACACACATAATGAATAAGTACACATAGAAAATATATGCTCTAACTAAAGCGTATTAGTTTAAATAATTATAAAAGCAAATCAAAGTTCTTACAGAAAAGTAGTCACTAATAATGTATGTTAAGCATTTTAAAATCCTACAATGTTAGTATGTTAAAACAACAAAAAATGCAAGAGCTTTAGGTCTGATTTTCATTTAAATACCATCGATTCATTTCGCATTAGTATTTCTTAATGAGATGATTTTCTTAATAAAATACTAACATCAAATCAGTGTTTTGAAAACCGACTCGGACCCGCGGTCGAACCGGTAAACCCGGTGACCTGGTAAACATTCCGGATCGGTTATATGAAAAAACCGCTTAGTTAAAAACCCGGAAAAACTGTAAAAACCCGCAGTTTATTGGTGACCCGGTAGACCGGTCAAACCGATCAATCCGGATAATGATTTTTTAAAAAATCTTTTAAACTAGAAAGAAGGTTTTATTGTGATAAAATATAGGGTTTTAGATTTAGTAATTGAAAACTTGAAACAATAAACGTTTCAGCTACGGCAGCCTCACAAATCATTCACAAACCTTTGTTATTGGTGAATTACTAGTTATAACTATGTTAAGGAAAAAAATTTCCATTTTATTTCTCCAAATTTATGGAATTGTGGTGTTTTTATTTTTCATTAAGACGCTATCATATTGAAATATCATATTGAAATTTCTTAACTTATGGTTTTTACATTTTTAATAAAATGGTGTATTGTATGATTAAGAAAACTACACATCAATATATAAATATATATATATATATATATATATAAATTTCATTAGTTTTGGACCCGGAATTGACCCGCGGTTGACCCACGGTTGATCCGGTGACTCGGTGATCCGGTAGACAATCCGGTTAGTTATCCGGGTCGGGTTTAAAAACATTGCATTAAATAGTAATCATCTAATTACATATGAAAGATTTGACGATGTATGCGTCTATGAAAAATGATATGATTTTCTTAACAAAATATTAACATCAAAAAGTAATCATCTAAATACATATGAAAGATATTAAGATTTAGCCGTCTATGAATAACAAATACCCTATTTGAAGTGCATTTCTTCATTGTAAACACATAAGACCTCATAGAAATTTGTAAAGTAACAAAAGCGACACAAACTTCGCCGACTCTCGTTTCCGACCACCGGCGGCGTTCCTGTCGTCGGTGGCTCGGGTTACTTTTGGGCTGTAGCGGCGGTTGACTTTTCCGGCAAGTTCCCCTCCGATTTTTATCTTAACGCGATGGGGATCAGTTTTCTTTTCCTTTCCGGCTTGGTCCGTTTTCCGATTGTCTCCTCCGTGCTTTACCGTCGAAGCTTTTGTCGAGTTCCTTCTCTCTCCCCTCGTTTGGCTGAGCAATGTCTTTACGATGCTTTAGCTTTTGTTGGTTTTGTGGAGTACGGTCGGCGGGAGGAACTGGGTGCAGCGGCGAAGCACCGTCACCGGAATCTTATGGCGGTGGATTGCATGCTCTCGAGCCTTTGGAGTTGACGTGTGGCATTCCCGAGTGACGTCAGAGCTTATCCATCAAAGTTTTCGGTTTTGAAATTGGGCCATGTTGGGCCTCGTGCTCCATTGTTCTCCTGACAATAAGGTTACCACTTATTGGGCTTCAGTCCTAGCCTGGCCCAATTCTCGCTTATCGTCTAAACCTGGTCTTTGTTGTGGTTTTTTAAGTGGTCGTCGTTTAGTTGGGTATAATTGGGAGTCTAGCAGGCGGATTCCGAAACCTGTGCCAGGGTCATAGCGGTTTCCGAGTGGTCTGTGCTATTTTGTGTTCTCGTGGCTTCAATAGAGTGGAAGCAATATAATGAGACATCGTAGATAGCCATGCCCAGAAGTTATTCGTGCTAGTGATTCGCTTCCAACGATATTTTGACTGTATCGATTGGCCTTAGTTTTTAGTCTATGTGGTTATGTTGTTTTTATGTCTTGTTTGTGTCTTTAGTTTTGCGGTTTTTTTCGTATCCCATCTTTGTCTCCGGGATATTCGTTCTGTGAATATCGCCGGCTTTGTCTTTGGAAGAATTGTGTTTCTTCCATGCTTTGTATCCCACACTCGTATCCGACCCCTGTATCCGAAAGCTGTATTTCAGCCTTGTTTAATAAATAAACAGATGACAAAAAAAAAAGAAGTGCATTTCTTCAATGCATATGATTTTTAAATACAATTTAATGGAAATGAATTTATAATACGTGTGTCACATGACTCACAACCCTATACTATTATGCATAAGCTTTTTAGCATTTTTTCACAAACATATCCGTTTTCAAAAGGGAAAAACCCCCTAAACTACACCAACTGAACTCGTTTTTACCGAAAATACATAAATTTTTGCGATTACCCGATTAATACATGAACTCGTTGATATTGTCATTTTAAATCACCAACTAGCAAAATGTCAGAATTTTAATACATAATTTTAACGGAGTTAACGTCCCATTCACGGCGTTTCTAACGGAGTTATAACCGATGGGGAAAAAATCTAAAAAATACACCAACAGAACTCGTTTTGCCGAAACATACACAGACTTTTGTCATTACCTGATTAATACACGAACTCGTTAATATTGTAATTTTAATCTCCTTTTCTCCCAGATTCTTTTAAATTTAAATCTATTAAAATTAATGTATCATAAGTCGACGCCCGAACCTTTTCTTTCCGCAACGTTGATCTCCCTTCCTCTTATTTTTTTGTTTCTTCTAAATTCTTATTTTCGTACTTTAAATTTCTCTTTTCATACACCCTCGTGCACGAGGCAAACGATGAGCGGATACGTTGCGCATTGTTTCCCTAGATCGAAAGAAGGAGAACCTCACTCGGTGGTAACTTAGAGTCTGGGGTGAAAGGGTAAGTGTTGAACCCATGCAGCTGCCATGAGGGCGGATATTAAGCGCAAGGGACTAAGGCAGGGGGCCGAGTCATCGTCTGGATTGGGGATATAGGTATCCCACAACTGCCCAACGTTCGATCTTGAGGAATCTTCCCGGTGCACGAGGGCGTGCACATTGATGGGTGGGGGGGGGGGGAAATGTCACGACCCGGTTCTCGTGGGACGGTTCGTGATTGTTGTGATGCTTATGCGGGACTAAAACGAATGAGAAAAGATGTTGTCTTTCAGTGGGTGGAAATCCTTTTGGAGTAAGGTAGACCGGTCCGGTTGAGTTCGGGGAGTTTATCGCTAATCGAGATTCTGACTTTGAAGAAGGGATTAGGCCATCATTGCAAAAACTGGTCATGGTCTGGAGCCGATAACATGAGGAACCCGAGGCAGGGTGAAGCCAGTCGAAAAAGTCCAGAAGAGAGGTAAGATTGCTCGGCAGGTATGGGACTGTCGAGCGCCACACGACATGTATGGGACTACAGATTTAATTTTTTTTAAAAATCTGGAAGAAGAGAGATTAAAATGACAATATTAACGAGTTTGCGTATTAATTAGGTAATGACCAAAGTCTGTTTATTTTTCGGCAAAAACGAGTTCAGTTGGTATATATTTGGGGTTTTTTCCCATCAGTTTAAAACTTCGTTAAAAATGCCGTTAACGGGACGTTTCCGTTAAAATTATGTATTAAACTCCTGACATTTTGCTAGTTGATGATTTAAAATGACAATATTAACGAGTTCATGTATTAATCATGTAATTGCAAAAGTTCGTGTATTTTTCGGCAAAAACGAGTTCAGTTGGTGTATTATTTGGGTTTTTCCCCGTTTTCAAAATTACTATATCAATTGTATTTTTTTTTTTGGTCTAAGTATATCAATTGTATAAACTAGATAAAACACATGTCTTTGGAAATATATGTACATAAAAATAAAGGAAACTAAAATCTAGCGTTTTCGAACCCATGCAAGTCACTGACTCTGTTCATATGTTTCCTCATCTTCGCCACTTTAGCTAATCTCTCCGCCGCTTTCCAGGCCGACGTCGGAGTAAGCGGCTCCAAACTCTCTGATGAAGACGTCAATTGACTTCCTCTCACACCGTTAAGATCTGCAAGCTCGGCGTCTAAGCCACGTAAGCACGTATCACTCGAGCTCAAGCCGTACTGCACCAGCAAAGCTCGAGCTGATGTCAGTAATCTTTGAGCTCCGGAGTAATTGTTTCGCTCTATTAGCCGGCGAGACTCTGCAACGGCTCGAGTGCTGATATGGAGGTTTCTAAGCCGTGAGATGTTCGGATTAGATGATGATCGTACGGTGAGAGGGGAAGGAATCAGAAGCGCCCGATCGTCCGGGTTTCTTATTTCTAGAGTTGTGGGGTCCACGTAACGAGATCGAACGGTCATGATTCTGTGGGACCTACTCGTGGAGGAAGAAGAATTAACCGGTGCTTTGATTTCCACAAGCAATGCTCTCTCTTCCTCGGCGTACATATCACCTAACCGGATCGAACCGGTTCCAAGCCAAGCGGGTCGACCCGAAAGAGAGTAGACGGAAGTTATCTCTCCCTGGCCCGACCCGGAAACCAAGCCGAGGTTCAATCTGAGATCCTGAACAGACAAACTCAAATAACCGTTGATGCTTCTCACAAACGCGTCCTCTGGAACCGCGTATTCCCACGCGCCGAGCCATATGACGGGAATTCTAGAATGGACCAATTGGGCCTGATGGGTATGACGGTCCGTTAAAACGAAGACGGTGGTGAATGAGTTTTTCTGCCGGCGATCCTCTAACACCTTGACCGCCTTCTTCAACGCGTCCTTCGCGCTCATTCCTTCGCCGGTACAGGCGATTCCGGCGTCGGAGCCGGAGACAGAGATGATATCCACGATTCTTCTTGCTGATTTCCTCCCGTTTGCCGTCATCCTCCGTAACGGCAATAACCGTTTCGAGCTCGACGTAAACGCGACAATCGATAAACGATCCGTCTCCCGTAGATTCGAAATCACGAGCCTCATCGTTCGCTTCAGTGATTCTAATTTCACTCCGGAATTTCTCCCTCTCACGTCTAAAACGGTAACCAAATCCACCGGCGACCTTCGCACCGCTCCAGGCGCCATCGGAAACGGCGGTGATTTGACCTTTATGACCACGGAGTAAGTCTCGTAACCTTTTACCGCCGCAACGATCGCAGCTTCCGGCGATAGCTTAACCTCTATGTTTCTCAAGGAAGGATCCGTTAAGAGCTTCGACGTTAAAGGCGACGGCGTCTTAACGGTAACTCCACTGAACTCGCCGTCCTCGTTTTCATCGGTTTCAAGTATCGTGTGAAAACCGGCGGGAGAAATCGGAGATGAAATCAGAGACTCGTCGTCGTTGTAAACTCTTAACAACTTGTTGCTGTTCTTCGCTTCTTCTCCTCTGATCCTAAGCTCGGTTTGAGAACCCGGTTTACAGCAATTTCGAGTCTCAGGCAACAGCGAGGATCCGCAAACCGGACAAGAGGCGAGCCGGTTCTGATCTGCGGCTGCGCGTGAGGTCACGCATGGGAAATGAAACGTGTGTGAACACTCCGCCGTGAAAATCGCGGTACCTTGACCTGGTTTCACACTCTGTAAACAGATTCCACATCTGTTGCTACTCTGCTTATAGAAAAATCAAAGAATTAGCTTAAAATGAAACGATTAAGAAACAAAAACTTCAAATCGATAAGAAACAATTACTTTGTTGCATCGGAGTTTGGATTTGAGGAGGGAGAAGCTCGCCGGAGAATAAACGAGGCTACTGTTTCTCGTCGGCGTTGTGATTGGAGTTGTTTCAGTGGTGGTTGTTTTGCACGTTAGCTTTGGAGTTACGGGAAGGGACGGAGAAGGTGTAGCCGTGTTCACCGAAGTCGGACGACGGAGGCTGTAGATGCCGGAAACGGAACGAGGCGTGGATGGAGTAGAGAAGAAACCGAATCTGCTGTAAGTGGATTTGTGCCGGGAATGTTGATTCTCCGGAGAATCTAGAACTCCGCTGTCGGCGTCATTTCTCTCTTTGGGTATCGAAGTGCAAAAGGCTCTTCTCCAGCCGCTTAACATTTTTTTTTCTTCTTCTTTCTTCTTGTTCTACCTCGTGACTCGTGCGTTCTTGTTAGTGACAGAGAGATTTTCTCTGAGAAAGTGTTTTCAGAAATGGAAAATTTGAGTGTAGAGAAAGAGAGATGGTGGGTGTTGAATTTAAAAAGGAGCTTTTTTTGTCTCTGTGTGTGTGTCAATAATAGTGAAGAATGAAGATTGGTTACTTGTTTATCTAAGTTTTAATTTTAAAGAATAACTGACCTCCCTTCCAGTTCAAAAAAAAAAACTGACCTCCCTTCCAGTTCAAAAAAAAAACTGACCTCCCTAAAGGCTAGTTTTTATAAGTTACTGCATTTCTGATTTGCTTTTCTCTCCATGGTTAATTATAATGAAATGATTGCTTTTGAGATGATTATAAAGAATAATTAGGACTGGGACGGATCGAATAACCGAGAAATTTTAAGGTATCCAGATTCAGATCCTTATCCGACGAATCCATAAATTTACTATTCTTATCCGAACTCAGATTCTCGGATATCTGAATTTCAGATACCTGCATAAACATCATGATATCTGCGGATGTCCAGATCCGTTTAAAATAACAAAAAACAAATATAAATATTAAAAATTCAAATATAATTATAGAAAATAATATTTTATATGATATTTTTGAAAGAAAAATAAAATATATTATAAAACATAATTATATTTAAATTTTATATCTTTATTTTTATATAAAATGATATCGATATCTATAAATTTTATATTAAAATATATAAATCTATATAATAGTCCGGATTCATATATGGATTGGATATCCAGATTTCAAAATCAAGCTATCCAGATTCGGGTTCGGTTTGGACGGATCCTAAATCTCACTATCTGGATCAGGTACATTTGGATATTCGAATTTTTAGAGCGGATTGGAACGAATATCGGATCGGATTTCGGATTTCGGATCCCGGACAATAGTTATAGCCTTATATTTATATTAATTGAGAAGTGTTTTTGGCCTTATATTTACTCTTAAAATGGTTGATTACTTTCTTGCCATTAGTGAAATTAAGGCTTTTACTATATTAACCTTAGTTTATATTAATAATTTATTACTTATTATATTAGTTTTAAATTTAAATTTTTATTTATATTTTAGAGATATATATACTTGGATTAAAAAAAAGTAAAATGACAAATTCAAAAATATTTTTGAAGTATGAGTTTAAAATATTGACAAATATGATTATTGTAAATTATATAATTTTATATAGTAAATTCATATTATTTATATAAATTTCTAAATTAGATAAATTTTAAGGATAAAATATTTTAATAAAAAAAATTATGATAAATATAAATAATTTTATATTATTATAATTAATATGAAAATATGTTTACAAATAAAATTTAGTTGTTCAAAGATATAATTTTAGATAATAATTTATTTTGTCGTTATTAATCTAAATATATATATATATAATAAAATAATTTAATAAAAAGGTTAAATGTAATAACTTAATTGTAATTAGTATGATAAGAATTAGTCTTATTCCTAAATTGAGTTGGTAATTTTTTCGAAGTTTTATTAAATCTTTATATTAATTGAAAAGTAGTTTGGTTTATATTCACTCTCAAAATTGCTGAGTACTAATTTGTCATTAATGAAATTAGGATTTTTACAATAGTAACCTTAGTTTATATTTATAATTTGATTTTTATTATATTAGTTTTAAAAGTTTGTTTTTATTTTATTTTAAAGATATACATCATCCGAATAAAAAATAAATTAAAGATAAGACGATAAATAAAAAATATTTTGAAATATGAGTTTTTAATATTGATTACTATGACTATCAATGATGATACAAATTTATATATTAAATTCGTATTAATTATATAAATTTTAAATTTGGATAGATATAAACGATAAAATAGTTTAATAAAAAATTATAATATTTATACATATATCTATTTTAATTTTAGTTTTATTTATGAAATATATATAACATTGGATAAAAAATATAAAAAGTAAGATGATAAATATGAAAATATTTATGAAGATTTTAAGCACTAATAAATATGGTTATTACATAATATAATTTTGTAAATTTAAATTATTTATATAAATTTTGAATTTATATAAAACGATAAAATATTTTTAATAAAAAATTATATATTGATGTAATACATATAAATATATAATTATAATTTTTTCTACTATATTTATTTTATCATAAACTATAAAATATTTTAAAAAGGTATTTGGTATAATAATGTTTATATTATATTTAATTACAAATAGTTTGATATAATAATATTTTTGAATTGAGAAGTTCTTTTGGCCTTATAATCATTCTCAAAATGGCTAATTACTAATTTACCATTAATGAATTTTGACTAATTAATGTGTTAACCTTAATTTATTTTAGTAATTTTATTATGAAAATATACATAACCGTCGATAAAAAATAAGATGATAATCATGAAATATTTGTGAAGATTTTTTAAATTTTATTTTGGAGATATACATAAACTTTAATAAAAAAAAAAAAAAGTAAGATGAGATGATAAATATGAAAATATTCATAAACATTTTTAATTTTATTTCAGAAATATACATAACCTTCTATAAAAAATTAAGGTATGGAAATTTTAGATTTGAAAATAATAATTCTTTTTATAATTAATGTTTATATTTTGATTTAATAGTTTATGATTAAGAGTAATGTTTATAGTACGATTATGATTTTGGATATAAAGTTTAAAGGACTGTGCTTAAGGTTTATTATTAAGAGTTTAAGGTTTAAAGTGGGGACTTGAGATTTAAAATATGATTTGATTTAAATTTTATTGAAATCTTTTGTAAGTGTTATATTTTGTTTTATAATATATAATGTTATTAGGGTTTTAAGGTTTATTAAGGGTTTAAGGGGTTATATATTAAAAGTTTCAAATTAATATTTGAAAATAATATATTTGGAAAATAAAAATTATTTTTATAAGTGTGAAGTTTTAGTTATTATATTTTAGGGTTTTAGGGTTTATTTAGGGTTTAAGGTTATATTGAAATTTCAAGTTAATGTTTGAAATTATTATATTTGGAAAATAGAAATTATTTTATAAGTGTTGAATCTTAATTTTAGATATGTTATAACAATTTGAGTTTTAGCTATTTAGATTTTTATTTGTAACTTAGGGTTTTAAGGTTTATTTAGAGTTTAAATGGTTATATATTAAAGGTTTCAAATTAATGTTTGAAAATAATATATTTGGAAAAAAAAATTATAAGTGTTGAAGTTTTAATTATTAAATTTTTTTATATTAAGGTTATAGAGTTTATTTAGGGTTTATGGTATTATCATAGTCATGGATATTAACAAAAGTGTTCGTTTTTATATCCACAAATAGCCACGAATTCATATCGTAGTTAGATAGGCATGGTATTTTTGTGGCTATTCGTGGATAACATTTTTTACAACTTGTTTGTTGTTATTTGTGGCTATTTTATTTTCAGGTAGTCACGAAATTTTTTGTAACTAATTTTTTATGAAATTGTTTGTTATTGGCCGTGACTATGGATAGCTATCTGTGGTTGGTTTTCTATATCGCAGTTTTGTTGTAGTGATAGATTATTAAACCTGGCCGACTGATACTACTTTTTGTCGGCGATACTATCATTTTAAAACTATTATAAAGCATCTCTAGCACCTAATTCTAAGAGAGAAAAAACAAGTATATAAAACCAGTTTACATTGGTCCGATCCTGCGATCTTTTCATCGCAATATTCCTAGCTAAAACCTAAAAGTCAAGTTATAATTGTGAAATCAATTTAGTCTCATAGTCTTTAGCAAAAAAAAAAGGGGTTTATTCTCATAGTTGGTACATCATGAAAACATTCACATGGTAAAACTTACAACTTACAAATTAGAAGAGCATATGCTAATTGATCTTTCTTTGAATAGCACTACTGGATATTTGACATAATTTAGTGTTACAAGGAGAAAATATGATTGGGTAAATATATACTGCAGTTCAGTGAAAGTATCAATGCATTATTGCATAGATATTCGATTATTGGATCTATGGGATGTGAGCCATTTAATTTGTTTATATATCGATCCATGCAAACCATTTAATGTTCGAATCGAGACTTGATCCGATAAGCCATAACCTGATGAATATAAAAATATATAGTTGCCACTGTATAATAATAATAATAATAATAATAATAATAATAATAATAATAATAATAATAATAATAATAATAATAATAATAATAATAATAATAATAATAATAATAATAATAATAATAATAATAATAATAATAATAATAATACCAACTACATTTGTTCAGATATTTATGGCTTGACCATAATGCTGAAATTCACGAGGTGTGGTTCTATAAAGATAAACCGGGTAAAAAAGTAAAAAGAATAAATCAAGTGTTTTTAGTGTAGTGGTAAAAAAATGGGATTTGTGTGCATTACACTCAGAGTTTGATTCACTTGTCTTACATGTTTTATTTGACCATCACAAAAAAATACGGATGAAATACGATACCGCACATGAACTGTAGTCTTAAAGCATAAAAAACTGATAAAATACCATGTGTCTAATAAAAAAAAGTAAAACAAATAATGTGCCTTAAATAATTTACCATTTTCACGTAAAAGCATAATTTAATTATCCCCTTGTTACAAAAAACGTTATTTAATTATTATTTTATCATTTATACTATTTATCAGAATTTTCAGGTTAGTATTACGTTTTTAAAAATGATTATGCTACATAAAACGCACTAAAAATATATTTCAGTAAATAAATCATCATCAATTTTATGGAAAAAAATTACTTCAATTTATTAAAATCAGTTTTAGCATTTTATGAATAATTTTTGGTGTGTTATAAGCGAAAAACATAACTTGGAACATAAATTAAATACATGGCTACCATGTCCAAACGGTAAATAAGGGGAGAATGTATACTTGCATAGGTTGACCAAAAGCTGTTTGAAACTTTGAATATTGAAGCAAAGTTGTGTGAGTTATAAAATAACGTAATTTTGGGTTAAAAAATGTTAGATTATATTGAACCAAAATATGTTAAATTATATAAAAAATCAAATTATATCCCAAATTTTTATTCATCTCAAGGATTTAACTACGCTATTTGATATGGCTATTTAGAGATTTGATTCGTATTGGTTTAGTTTATTGATATATTGTTTAATAGTGAAGAAAATTCATAAAAATGGTATGTATTTTATGTTTAATAATCAAAACTCTCAAGACCATTTTTATCCTATAAGCAAAAAATTCAACGAATGGATAATTTAATACAGAATGCTTATATTCAACTATTTTATTTTGTTCATGTTAGTCATAAACCATCGATTTGGATAGCTAAGTAATGTTTATCTTTTTTTCTGGCAAGTAATGTTTATCTTTGTTAACAAAAAATGGTAAATAAAAATAACATGTGCAAGGAAAAGTTTTGACAAACCGCATCTCTCTCGCGACCCCATGCGATTGAGAGGGCGATAGATTTCAAAAAAGCTTCGATCAAATTCTCCACATCGCATAGATCAAATAAAACAACAATAAATCTACTTGATGATGATTATCACTAATCATGCCGAAGCGAAGCAATCTGTTGTCCACTTCGATGATTTACATCTCGATCATCCTTTCCCAAAGGTTTGTCATTTTTGCAATTGTACTGGTTTATGTTCTCTACCGTACGACCTCATTTACGTAACGAGACATCATCGGATATTGAGTTTGTTTGTAATCGAGATGATTTATGTGATTCAAGATCCAGAATTTTCTAGTCTCATTCTGAGTTTTTTTCCGGCGATAACGATCCAAGTTTCATGGGCGTGCATCACCGGCTTCCTTCCATATTTTTAAAAATATGGTTTTCCGTCTTCTAATTTTATGTTTTGGAAGTTTTACAAACAAAGACCAGCACGAAAACCACCATAAAGTTATTTTGTTGAGGAAGAATCGAAAGTGGCAAGAATGATGAAACCGCAGATGTCTAGAGCAGTTAGTGAAAGAAACGACACATCAAACAAATTAATTTACATGCGTCAACAAGATACAAAGACTTCAACAATGACATCAAATTGATATATACTCATTAAGTTAATGTGAAAGACATTTTGGAGTCTCAGCTATATGTTGTTAGCCAATATCAAATATGTGAAAAAGAAACATAACATATTGCATATGTTAGCCTATAAGCCTTTCGATAAAAAAACATGGCTACTCTCTACTTTTTCATCGAAATTGTTTCAATTTCCTCTATTGTTTCAACGGTTGTAACTATGTTGTTTTGTATCTTATAAAACTTTATTAATATCAATATATTGATTTATCGGAAA
Source organism: Orychophragmus violaceus (assembly GCA_030180135.1). Lineage (NCBI taxonomy): Eukaryota > Viridiplantae > Streptophyta > Magnoliopsida > Brassicales > Brassicaceae > Orychophragmus > Orychophragmus violaceus. Next base: position 34,687,130 of record CM058235.1, read on the forward strand.
AAAATAAATAACATGTGCAAAGTAAACTCTTTTTTGGGGTCAAATACATAGTAAATTCTTATACTTTGATAGGAGTATCTCAAAGAGTTTCTTAAACAAGAATCAATGATATTCATAAGACTACCTGTCATGTGTTATTATAATGTTTTAAATATTTTTTTAAAAGATAAAACTTAATTATTTAATAAAATAATATTGAAATAGTAATATTTTATTGGTGATAAAATTCTTTTTCAATATCTCATTGTTGAAGATGCTTCAAAGATAAAATGCTACACAACAAATAAATCAAAGGGCCCTAAATCAAAATGCACTTTTTAATAAATATCTTGAAGGACATAACATAAAAACAGAAAACAAAACAAAACAAAAGTCGACCTACGACTATAAAAATCAATGCTATAGAATATGGCATCGGCAAAAAAACAAAAGAAGATAATGAAGCATCAATAAATGAATGTATTGATAGTGAATGGCATGGACGAAGATCCCCAGAACAATTTATTACAGAGACGCCAAAGAAACCATAGCTACTGTTTCAGTCTGTGTACTCTGTACTTTATTAAAAACTGTTGTAATGGGTCGGTCCATTTCTTCTTCTTTTTTTTTATCTCTATCCATTTCAATTATTTATTGCTACGTATCACCTTCTCTTCTTAATATTTTTGGTCTGTTTTGTTACAGCTTTTTAACATACACTGCATGCCAAACCTACGTGTTTGGCTATTTTGTATGTTCCAGGACTAGACATATATCGTCGTGTTCGTGTAGTAGTCTTAAGGTAAGTAAGTACATAAACAGATAATCTAATCGCAGGTTTACTAACAAGTGTTTCTTGCTTTAATGACATGCCGAACATATTATTGCCATAATTCATGTAAGCAAAAGAATCGAAAGGATTTGTGAATGAATATACACTTATATAGGTGTACGCAGCAGCAGCTAAAAAGATTTATCAGATCAAAAACATAATTTAATTTTTTTTAATTAATTTACTTATGTATTAATTTATCGAATATTAATTTAGATATGTTATACTGTATATGAAAAAATATTGATATGGTACAAACAAATTTTGCTGACGCACAGAAGCGATTGATGGAAAAAATTGTTATGGTACAAAAAAACTAACATTTAATTATACTAATATTTATGTTTATTTTACTGCCATAAAATCTATCACTTTTCTTTAAAATTCTAGTGTTTGGATATTCAAAAATAAGTCGATGACAAAAAGATATATGGAAATTAATTATGTTCTCGTACTGGAATATAAACTGTATGAATTTATTTAACAAAGAAAAACAACTAATGAATTTGATAACCTTTTATGAAACTTTTCCATTTTTTAACATTTTCTTGCATTATTTAGACAAAGTATACATAGTTATTGTGGATACATTGAAAAAGAAAAATAGGGACATAATAATAAAAATAGTAGTCAATATCATTTGGTATGTCTTTTTTTGCTAATTTATCTGTTGCAATTTTTCCTTCTTTCCGTGTCTATAAAAATCAAACGTCTTAAAATTTGTTCTTCCAAATATTGATTTCTCGAATGTAGTTGTATATCCTAAATTTCAATGTGGTTCCATTGAGGATGTTGATCAATTCCTTGTTGTCTCCTTTAAATATCATTTATCGATAACCTTTTACCAAACGTTTTGCATTGCTATTATCAAGGCTTGATATTCTCCTTCTAGAGCATTGTGTTCTTCTTCCTCTTGCTTGAGCACTTCCTAAATATGTTCTTCTATCGTCTCGGAGAATCCATCCAAACTTTGCTGCGTAATGTGAGATTAACAAAAGATCCATCAAAATTGCAATTAATCTTGTCTTGTGGTGGGCGTTTCTATAAGATATGTCCGGTTTGAGGAGCATCAGATCTCCGAGTTGAGTTTTTCATACTTATATCATTTGAAACCAAAATCCATTCCTTAACGTCTTCGAAAGCCAATCTAAAAGTTTTTCGCCATGGTAATTCTTTCCTTTGATATAAGAGGACATTTCTACTTTTCCAGATTCTCCATAAACACCAGAAAGGTAACAATCTAATCGAAGTATTGTAGACTGATAAACATGCTTCCATCTTAGCTTCAAGGGTTGCTGATGGGTTATATAGGATGGGATCTGGGATACCTGAGCTTCCTCAAATCATTTGAGCATAAGCACAATAAAAAATAAGTTTTTTGTTGTTTCAGCTTTTCCACAACATCTTTGACAAGTTATGTGGTTGGTGATATATCTCATTACCAAGTTCTCTCATGTGTCTAGAGAAATAGAAACTATTCTCCAAAGAAAATGTTGTATCTTAGGTGGAATTATCAATTTCAAAATCTTTTTTTTAGATGGACATTTCCTCATGTTGGTTATGTTCGTTGAATGGTAAGGATATGAGTAGATAGCCAATAAGCTGATTTGACTGTGTATAGCCCATTTTTGTGTAGTGCCATCCCAACAGATTTTATTTTGCATTAGCACAAATTTTAAGGTTCAAAACCTTATCAATGTCTTCATCACAAATTTTTTTCTCTCATGATCTCCTCATTCCAGTATGATTTTGTTGCATTAAACTAGTCACATATCAGTGTAGTGTCATTAGCGTCAATCCTTGGTCGTGGAGCTCTTGGAGGATGTTCAAGCAACCATGGATCATACCAAGCTTTAATAGAATTTTCATATCCAATAACCACTCTTAAGCCTTGCTTTAAAAGATCACGTCCTTCAATTAGTGACCGCCATATATTGGATGCTTTCTTTTCAATCTTTGCACTCAGAATATTGTGGTCATTAAAATATCTTTCTTTTCATTGAGGATTTTAGCCATCAAACATTCAGGGTTTTGTAGAATTCTCCATACCTGTTTACCAAGTAAGGATAAATTGAAGTTGTAGAGGTCTCTAAATCCTAATCCACCCTCTTTCTTTGGTAGACTCATCCTATTCCAAGAGAACCAATGCATTCCTTTTTATTATCTCTTTTGCTCCACCAAAAACGAGATATGATCATATTGGTCCTCACAAATATCATTTGGAAGCTTGAAAACATTCATTGAAAATATAGGCATTGCTAAGAGTATAGATTTGAGTAGAACCTCTTTTTCACCAGGGGAGAGGAACTGTTTGTGCCAACCTTTTGTTTTCTCTTTTACTTTCTCTTTTATGTATTTGAACATCTCGGTTTTATTTCTCCCAAACTGTTCTGGAACCCCTAGGTACTTTCCACCTCCACCTTCATTGAAAATGCCTAGTATGTTCCGCATTTGTGTCTTAACTCTGTCTTGAACCTCTCTTCCAAATGTTATGGAAGATTTCTTAAGATTAACAACCTGTCCAGATACTGTTTCATAATTGTTAAGAATCTTCTTTATGTTGTTGCAAGATTTCATATTAGCTAGCGTAAAAAAAGAGAGTCGTCAGCAAAAAGTGGTTGACTGCTGGTCCTCGGTTACTAATATTTATACCCTGAATTCTCCTATCCTGTAGTTCCCTATTCATCATGTGGGAGAGTACATTGGCACACAAAATGAATAAGTATGGAGATAAGGGGTCTCTTTTTCGAATTACTTTGCTTGGTTGGATTAGACCCTTTGTAGTGCCATTGATTAGAATGGTGAAAGTTACTGAGGAAAGACATTCCATGATCCATCAAACCCATCTTCTTGAGAACCCCATTTGAATCATAGTTGTCTTCAAAAAAATTCTAACCGATCATAAGCTTTTATGATGTATGTTTTAAGGCCATATAGGATTTAGCTTGTGGCTTACGTGCTTTGAGGCTATGAAAGACTTCATGGGCTATAATGATATTGTTTGTGATCATTCTTCCAGGAACAAAGGCCGTTTGGTTCTCTGAAACAATTTGGTGAAGATGCCTTTTTAATCTGTTCACCAAGATTTTGGAGATGATTTTGTATGCTACATTGCAAAGTGCAATGGGACTAAAGTCAAACATAGTTTCAGGGGTTTCTATCTTAGGGATCAAACATAGGTTGGTGTGATTTTGTTCTCTGTCCATCTTAATTGTTGCGAAAAAACCAGTGACCTCTTTAACGACTGCTTGGTTGATATCTGGCCAGAATTGATGATAGAAAATTACAGTGAAAGCAGCTGGACCAGGGACACGGTGAGGACCAATAACCAAAACTGCTTCTTTGATTTCTTCACTTGTAACATCAGTTGTAAGATCAACATTCATGGAATCTGTAACTTTTTCTCATATCCTCTAAATACCTCTGAATACAGACTCTCATCCACCAGGTTTGAAGTGAAAATATTGGTAAAATAGCTTTCTGCAACTCTTGCTATATTTTGTATCATATGTGTATCACCCCTTGTTCGTATTCTATAGAAATGATTATGTTCCTTTTCCCTTTCGCCACAGAGTGGAAATACTTGATATTTATGTCCCAAGTTTTCAAGTTTGTCACTCTACTTTTCATTTTCCAGAAAGTTTCTTCATCAATGTAGGCTTGGTTAAGCTCTCTCTTTAACTTCTTTCTTTCAGATATTGTTGATGTGGGTGACATGAAAGCTTGATTGAGCTATCTGCGTGTGGTGTTGATATGTTCCTCTGCATTGATTATGTTTCTTCTTTTACATTTGGATATCCTTTTTCTGCAGTGTCAGAGACGATTTTCTAAAGACCACATATCATGAAGTGGAGTCCAATTGTCTAAAACCGTGTTTCTAAAACCTTCTTTGTTTATCATTCTATGGTCAAAAGCGAACCTTGCTCTCTTCCCCTCATTACATTCTTCCATAAACGTTATCAGTGGCTTATGATCAGATTCTCCAACTTCTAAAAAGTGGGTTTCTGAGGCTGGAAATAGAGTATGCCATTCTGTATTACCCATGGTACGATCAAGACAACATGAAACATAGTGCTTACCTCTTTGACCAGCCCATGAAAAACGATTACCAACATATTTGAGATCACTAAAGTCATAGGTTCTGACTATTCTTCTCATGTATGCAAAAGAAGCTTCTGCTCTAACTCGGCCACCCTATTTTTCATTGTTGTTCAATAGTTCATTGAAGTCTCCTTGAATAAACTATGATGAACCTCTTCTTGTATTTGTTGTTCTTTCGAGTCATTCCCAAAGTATGTTTCTGAGTTTTGGAGAGGGATTGCCATACACAAAAGAGAAGTAGAAGTTTTTTCCATTACTTTTTACAAGACAATCAATCAGATTTGAAGACTGGAATAACACTGAGAGCTCTACATGAGGCTTCCAGAATATAACTAAGCCGCCACTTAAGCCTATTGGAGAGACAATTACATGGTTACCATACCCTAATTGACAACTTACATCTTGCACATAGTCATCATGCTGCTTTGTTTCTGCTAGGCAAATGATGTTTAGGAAAAAAATTTGATATCTCTTTTAGGCGTCGAACTGTCAAGTCAATGTAGTCTTTGACAGTTTCAACATGTTGTTCTCATTATGATTGTGGTGGTTGTTTCCAGTAATTTTCTTTATTAGTATTTAAGTTGCAAATTAATATATTTCTATTCAAAGAAAAAAAAACCGAATAGAAGACGACTGAGTGTAATTTAAATTATTAAATTGTAACTTTTAATTTTAAAGCGCCAATTAGTGAAAGGATTTTTATATAGAGTTCATTACGTGTAAAACTCGAAGTTAGACCCAAAAAAAGAACAACTAGTCTTTTTTTTTTTTTGGTCCGGGAACAACTAGTCAATGTAGCCTTCTATCGTATGACCTTCCAACGAGATTTGGAAATCGTCTTCAAGATCTTCAATAGTACAAAACTATACTATATATTTGTTTTTGTCCAACACTTTTTTAGCGTTTTTTGTCCGACATTTATTTATATTATATATGTAATACGATATTTATAAGAAATATACATACATATGATCATATTAAATACGTGTAATCTCCAAGATTTTACATGCCATGATTTGGATTAGACACAAAAATAATATGGCACATCCGAAATGAAGAAAAATTTTACATGCCATGATTTATGGCACTCCAAGATTTTACATGCCATGATTTATGCAAGAAGAAAAATGATTCTAAAAAAAGTATATGACGATAAAACTGCTATTTTCTCTCTCTAGGAAATAGCTCCCAAGGCGATCAGATCTTCCTCGACGCGCCGCCGGTGCGTGGTCACCAACCACCACTGAGAACTCCTCGCCTCCCCTCTTCTGTCCTTACTATGGAGGTTCCGGTCCTGCCGGTGCCGCCGGACCTTCTTTTTCTTCTTCCTGCCTTAGAGTCTTCAGGCTCTCATATCGATCCCGGAGTGTCGCTTGAAAAGGGGTCTTTTCCGGAGGTCCCGATTGAGCCGGCGGCAGCCCAGAACTCTTCGATTCAGACGAAATCGACGGCAATCCCAGCCTCTAAAGCACCTGATTCTTGGATTTCAAAGCTTAAGGCTTCTTATCAGCCGTTGTCTAGGGTTGCTGATCCTGTTATTCTGCCGGACGGCTCCGCTTCTATCCGAGCTCCAGATTGCATCTCACTCGGAGCTACTTCGATTTGGAAGGACTATGTTGTTGCTTTCTTCCATGGCGTAGCTCCCTCTCCAGCAAAAATTTTCGCCGACTTAAACCCGATTTGGGGTCGACAAGGAAGAATATCGGTGAAACATCACTCCCCAGGTATAAGCTTCATTCACATCCCGTGTGAAGTCACTCGTAGATGGGTTTTGGATGTCGCGTTTTGGCATTCTGGTCACTGCTCGTTTTCGGTGGAACTGTGGAGCCCGGAGTTAGAGCTCTTGCCCCGCAAGCTCTCTGCTGCACCGATTTGGGTATTGTTTAAAAATGTCCCTCCGGAGTTGTGGTCCGAGGTTGGATTCAGTACAATAGCTTCCGGTGCTGGGTCACCGGTTCATTTGGAGTTCCCAAACATTAAGCCCTACTCTAACGGTGTGGTCAAGCTCAAGGTGGTAGTTAATTTCGAAGGGTTCAGACCATCTATCGTTCGCGTCACAGATAAGGATGGCAGGACCGCTTCTGTTACAGCCTCGTATGTCGGGATGCCTCCCAAGTGCAACTTCTGTGGGGATTTTGGTCACTTGCAGGCTCGTTGTCCCGAGTCTATTAAGGCCCGGGTAGGCGTCTCTGCGGGAAACCTCCCTATCCCTCCCGGCCCTAGTCAGTGTGGAGGAGAGCAAGTTCTTTCAGCCGATTCTCAGGTTGTGAAAGATGTTATTCAGGAGGATCAGGCCTCCACTAGTCGTGTGATGGGTTTTCAAGTTCCGGTTGATGTTGGTAGTTTGAACCGAAAGAAAGGAGCTAAATCTGTAGATGAGGCTCCTGTTGGTAGTAAGGTTCCACTGAGAAGGGCTTCTAGTTTCCCAGCTTCTCGCTTGCCTTTAGACATGGATTGTTCTAATCCGTGGAATTTTGTCGCTTCTAAATCCCGACCTCCTGTTAAGCCTCTGCCGGAGGGTAAACCTCCAATTATCCCGGTTACGTCGTCACAGTTCGATGAGGAAGAAAGGATGATTAAAGCGGCTCAAGCTATTCTTCGTAACAGAGCCAACTTTGTGGAACAGGAGCCTCCGGCTCATCTTTCACCAAAGCAAAAAAAGAGATTTCGCAAGAAGCAAAGACAGAAGGTGTATGCTCTTACTATTGCAGAAACAAAGGAAGCAGGTTTTGAGTCCGGGGATGTCTCCTCTTTTTCTTCGGATGCGTGTTCAGGTTCCTTCTCGGTTGATGGTGGACAGGATCGGCCTGTCCAAAATTTTCAAGCCTAAGTGCTTTCCGCCCCTTTTTTTGACTTCTCATGAAGTGTTTTTCCTGGAATGTACGGGGCCTTAACGGCAATAATAGACGGTCATCGGTTAAAGGGTGGCTTGCGGCTAACACTCCTCTTTTTGGAGCTTTTTTAGAAACTCATGTGAATTGGGATATTTTGGATACTTTTATGTCTAATAATTTTGCAGGATGGAGGTATGATTCCAATCACTCGCTATCGGCTTTAAATGGAAGAATTAACACTATTTGGAATCCTATTTTGGTCGTCATAACTTATCTCAAGACGGATCAGCTTATGCTTTGTGGTGTTTTCAATCCGATCACCAATGTTTCGGTCACGGTGGGCTTTGTTTATGCTAGAAATACCAGGGAAGAGAGAATGTCTTTATGGGATACTATAAAGGGCGTCGCTGGCTCGTCGCTTGTGGAGAACTCTCCAACGATTTTTCTCGGGGATTTTAATCAAATTTTGGTAATGTCGGAGGCTTATTCTTTGACGCCCGCTGAGATTTCTGTTCGTGGATTGGCAGATTTGAGGGATTGCTTTTTCGAGTCTGGGTTATTTGACATGGCTCATCGTGGTTGTTTCTTTACTTGGTCTAATCAAAGTCCGTCTAGCCCAAAGTCAAGAAAGTTGGATAGAGCTGTGGTTAATGAAAAATGGCAGGAGTTTTTTCCGGACTCTAGCGCTCTGTTTGATGCACCGGGCAGTTCAGATCATTGTCCGTGTTTGGTGGACATGGATAACCAAGTGGTCCGAAGGAAGTCCCGTTTTACTTATTTTTCGTTCTTTGCATCGCATCCGGAGTTCTCCGAGAAGCTGAGAGAAGCTTGGCAAGATCCTATCCTTGTTTCCTCGCCAATGTTCTCGGTCTATCAGCACTTAAAGAAAGCCAAAATCTGTTGCAAGGCCTTAAATAGGCTGCACTTCAGTAATATTCAACTAAGGACCAAGGAAGCTTTTGAGAAGTTGACAGAAGTTCAGGTTCAGGTTTTAAACCATCCTTCCCCGGATAATTTTCAGAGAGAACGTGAGGCTAAGGAAACTTGGCTCATGCTTGCCTCTGCGGAGGAAATCTTCTTTAGACAAAAGTCTCAGATTAGGTGGATGAAAGATGGAGACGCGTGTACCATGTTCTTCTTCAAATCGGTTAAAGCTAATTTGCTTCGGAACACCATCCACTTCTTGTTTGATGACCTTGAGAACAGGGTCACGGATCCTGATGTAATTAAGACCATGGCCTTAAACTATTACCAAGACCTTCTCGGTTCCACAAATCAGGATACTTCGGTCCCCTCAGTTTAGTACATTCAGGAGCTACATTCTTACAGGTGTGATCCTAGCTTGGCTGCGTTGCTATCGGATATTCCTACAGATGTTCAGATTCGGGATGCTTTGTTTGCTCTTCCTAGAAACAAAGCGCCTGTGCCAGATGGGTTTTCGGTTGAATTCTTCGTGTCTGCGTGGGAGATTGTCGGGAGAGATGTCGTCGCCGCGGTAAAGGATTTCTTTGTTAACCCCTATCTGTCTCGTCAAGCCAATGCCACTGTTATTGCTCTTCTTCCTAAAGTTCCCGGAGCGGCTAGACTTACTCAATTCAGGCCGGTTTCGCTTTGCAATACGGTGTATAAGGTTATCAGCAGAATTTTGAACAAGAGGATATCTCTCTTTTTATCCGATGCGGTGCAGCGTAACCAAGTGGGGTTTGTCAAGGGTAGACTGTTGTGTGAGAACGTTTTGCTTGCTTCTGAGTTGGTTACGGATTTCCATAAAGTGGGCGAGACCTCTAGGGGGTGCCTCCAAGTTGACATTACTAAGGCCTACGACAATGTTAACTGGGAGTTCATCCTCAACATTCTCGAAGCCTTCGAGTTGCCGGCTGTGTTTAGAAATTGGATTCGGTGTTGCATTACTTCTCCGCACTACTCGGTCGCTGTCAACGGAGAGCTCGTTGGCTTCTTTCCTGGCCAGAGAGGGCTCCGACAAGGCGACGCTATCTCCTCATCTTTATTCGTGTTGGCTATGGATGTATTGGCCAAAGAGTTGGATAAGGCTGTTAGAGATGGTATTTTTGCGCCTCATCCGTTGGGTCGGGATCCTCTGGTTACTCACATCAGTTTTGCCGATGATGTTCTGATTTTCTTCGATGGATCGGAGACCTCTCTATCAGGTATTTTGGGGGTGCTTCGCAATTTTGAGCTTCAGTCTGGTCTCGCGCTCAGTCTTAGAAAGATATGTATTTTTCTGGATGGAAATAATGCGATTATTTCTAGAGAAATGGCCCAGCGGCATGGTATTTTGCAGGGTGCTTTGCCGGTGAAGTATCTGGGGTTGCCTTTGATGCCTCATAAGCTGAAGCCTCAAGACTACCAACCGCTTATTGACAAAGTAAAGCAAAGGATGCAGGGCTGGACCGTTCGCCATCTATCTTTCGCAGGAAGGCTGCAACTCCTTCAATCAGTAGTTTATGGCATCATAAACTTTTGGGCTGGTATATTTCCTCTTCCTAAAGGATGCTTGGACACTCTTGAGAGGATTTGCAATGCCTTTCTTTGGTCCGGTTCTGCGGAGTCTGCCCGTGGGGCCAAGTTTTCTTGGGAATCAGTGTGCAAACCTAAGAGAGAAGGCGGTCTTGGTTTGAGAAGGCTAGAGGACATGAGTACTATCTTCGGGCTTAAGTTGATTTGGATGTTGTTTGCTTCCAATGGTTCTTTGTGGGTTGCTTGGATTAAGAGAAACATCATCAGAGGTAGGCTGTTTTGGAATACGGATTTCTCACGCTCTGGAAGTTGGATATGGAGACGTTTGATGAAGTTGAGGCCGCTTGCTCGTCCCTATCTATTTTGCTCAGTTGTCTCGGGTACCAAGGCGCTTTTCTGGCACGATGATTGGACGAATCACGGACCACTGATAGACGTCATTGGTCCCGCTGGGCCGCAAGTTTCAGGTATTGATTCTATGGCTGTGGTGTCCAGCGTGGTCCATGGTAGGGAATGGCGGGTGTCTCATAGTCGGAGCCCCATAATCCGCGCGCTTCGGGCAGCCCTTCCTCACTCAGTTCCGGACATTCAAAGTCCTGGCGAAGACTTTTACCTCTGGCGCAATACGCTCGGTCAAGATCCGGCTAGTTTCTCATCAAGGAAGACTTGGAATTCCCTGCATCCGGTTCAGCATGAAGTTCCTTGGTTCAAAGAAGTCTGGTTCACGGAGAGAATTCCTAAGCATGCTTTCATCGTGTGGTTGGTTATCTTGGAGCGACTCCCAACTCGTGATAGGCTGCGACGTTGGGGTTTGCAAGTTCCATCTTCGTGTCTCCTTTGCGACTCGGGAATGAGGACAAAGGTCACCTATTTTTTAGATGCAGCTTTTCGTCCGAGGTGTGGACAGCTCTCTTTGGTAATGTCCTTCTCAATCCTCCCTTGATTTTTAATGATGTCATGACTTGGCTGAAGAATTGCTCTTCTAATAGAATGGTTAGAACAATTTGCAAACTAATGTTTCATGTTGTAATTTATGTGCTTTGGCGAGAACGAAATACAAGGCTGCATACTTACAAGTCGAGACCAGCCCATGTCATTGTCAAGGAAATTCAGCTTCTTCTCCGAGCTAAGATGGCCGCTTTGGACCAGAGGAGGACAGCCCTTATCCCATCTATCTCTAGATATCATCCGGATGATTCCTATCTCCATACTTGGTTTTCAAATTTTCAAACTTAGAAGTATCTTTTTTCCCAATTCCTATTGAGTTCTCTGCTTTAGAATGTAATCTTCGGTGTTTAGGTTTTGTTGTGTAACATTTCCCCTGTTTTTGGGATTATTATAAAATCTTAATTTAAAAAAAAAAAAAAAGAAATGAACATGAAAATAATAATAAAAAATATGGAAATCGTTCAAAAAGCTTTGAAGAATCCAAAGAGAAAAGATATATTGACAATTTGGCAGAGTTTTAGTGAATGAACAAAGAGTCTAACACTACTATTGATGTGCATATGAGCTTGGATAGATTAGAAATCGAATTGTTTTAAGTGATTTTAATAAAGCAAGGATAATTGCAGTTTTGCTAATGAATAATTGCAAAGTTCATTGCATCAGAATACAAAAGTCTCTTTTTTGCATCATAATACAAAATCTCTATGTTATAGATTTTCCAATAAGCACACACTCATAATACACAAACACATATCAACAAAAACACAAATCCCAATAGTGTGTTGTTTTGTGAATTAAGAAACGCATAAAAAAACTATGTATGATTTCTCAAATCATATTTAATATCATATATTTTTGTTTCATTTGACGTTGAAAGACATTTTTGTTTGCACACACTCATAATACACAAACATTTTTTTTTCTTTCTAACCAACAAAATTGACTCAGTTGGTAAAAATCGGCTAATAGTTTTCCGTTAATCTAGATTCGATTTCTGTTAAAAGAAAATTTTTCTCCAAAAAAGTAAATTTAACCTGATTTTGGTTCCATCCTAAAACAATCTACCGATTTATGGACCCGAATTTTTAATCATTAAAAAAAAAGATAGTTTTGTTTTATTCGTTTCTGGTAAGTATAGTATTCCACTATTTTTTTTAAGTCTAGGCAGCTTTGCATAATGTTTTTTTTTTTTTTTGCAAAATCAGGCAGTGAATGTTTACAGCGGGAGAAGAAACCGCATGGTGTGGGTTGAGAATGTGATTCCATTCACATTATTTTTAAATTGTGGTTCAATATGTTTTAAAAATAATAATAATGAAAGCGGAACAAATTTGTTAAGATCCGCACCTTCATTTGAAACACTCCAGAATAAGGGTGGTTTAAAATACTGTTGCTACTTGACCTTTATTTTTATTTTTTATATATACTATAATTTGTTGTAAATAAATATACTATCGTCTCATGTATTATTTTTTATTCTTTTTTTTCATACACCTTTCACATATCACTCGTATATCAAGCATTCTTTAGGAATTTTTTTTTACTATAAGCTTTTTTTTGTTCAACCAATTTATTTAAAGTAAAATTTATTAATAATGTTTCTTTAATAATATATGGCTTTAGTTAATCTAAATTACATACAATAATATAAATTTGTTATTATTTTTTGCTAAAATAAAGTTTAATATATATAACATGTAATTTTGTTTATTACAAATTTTATATTACTTAGAAATGATAACTAATATTATTTTTTATTGTGTTTAAATTATTTTTGTAATAAAAATTATTTTTAGTAAAAAATAATTGAGCAATACATATATATATATATATATTTCTAATTACTAAATAAATTAAAATTATAATTTTGAATTGGAATATAAATATTATTATTTATTTTAGTTTGAAAAAAATTATAATTGTATTCTGCACCGCTTATAACCTTTTACCATTCAAATATTTGTTCCACACTGTATATAAATTTTGTTACCATTCAAACTTTATTATGCACTGTTTTTTTCCCTTAACCGCTCTTGTTCCGCAGTATGCGTTTTTTCTATAAAACCGTAATGAAACTAATCCGCACCGTTTAATCTGCTTTACCCGTACCGTTCAATCCGCTATTACCATTCAGAGCCTCAATATAATGTAGAATTTTTTAATTGTTTAAAACTATATTTAGTATCTCTAGATTACAAAATATAAATATAATTCATATTTTGTAGTGTGTATTAATTTCGATATGGCGTCACCAACAAAAGTCAAATTCTATTTAAGAATTGTAGAAAAGAAAAGAGATGAATCGGAAAAAGCATAGAAGACTAGTCAAACCAAACATTTGGATAATGTATGTCTAAAACATATACAAATATATATCATATGAATTACATTCAGAAACGAACAGAACTAATATATATGAGTTTCTTTGGATTGATGCAAGAATGAGTGCAATGATAAGACCATCTCCAATGTATTCCTCTATATTCTTCTATTTTTATCTCTATAATAGAATATTCTTTCAAAGATTCTTTTTTAATTATTGTATTAGTACACTTTTTAATAAAATGTGTAAATTAACCAATTTATTATATATTTTTACAAAACTTTTATAAAATGATAATATGATTTAAATTAAATATTTCTTAAATAAAGAAAATTAAATTTAATTATATAAAATATAATATATTTTTGTTTAACTATCAACATTGATATATTATTGTTGACAAATGATCGATATATTTTTCAATAAACATATAAATTTTATTTTTTTATTTTTAAAAATTTATATTAAATATATAATAAATAATTATATTAATTATAATATATTAATATTTTATACTATTAATTATTAATAACAGTTTATATTTGTTTTTTGTACATAAACAAAAAAGTTAAAAGTTGAAGGATCATTTTATAAATAAAAAAGTTTACCTCTATTATAGAGGAAAAAATAGAGTTCCTCTAAATATAGAGGAAAATATAGCAATCTCTATTTTAGAGATGGATATAGAGGTGGGTTGGAGAAGATTATACTCTAAAATAGAGTATAGAGACAAAAATAGAGGTGGGTTGGAGATGCCATTAGAAGATTGATATAAGATCGGAATCCACCTGATCTTATGACTCACGTTGTCAAGGCCCAAAAGCTTGAATGATCGATGGATGTTGGTAGAGATGAGGGTGAATAGGCTGTTGATTGATTCCACAAGCAACAACGGCTGAGAACACTTGATTCCACAAGTAATCTGAACCGAGATGGATCGAAAGCACCACAGAGACTATGAAAGGATCTCTGATACAGCAAACACTTAATCTTATGTGAATCACACACACAAGAACAAGCAAACTTTCTCTCAAGGCCGAGCTTGAAAAAGAACAAGAAACTTCGAATTTTATTGATCAAAAAGGCTGTCTTACTCAATGATACAAGGTGTGTTTAAATACAGGATTGAAAAGTAACAAAAAGGAAAAGCAATAATCTCGGTCTTGAATGGGAATAACCGAGTTAGACAAGAAAGGAAAGTGTGGATTCTTTCCTTGGCGGCCAATCTCAGTCTTGAATGGGAATAGCCGGGTTAGACAAGAAACACAGTTGTGTAATCTTTCCTTGGAGGCCAATCCTTGAGTTATGGGTGTGGGTGGGCCGACTTGCCTCATTAAAAACCTTGGGAGTAAAACCACTTTGGGATAAAACCACCCAAGGGAAAAAGAGTGCAAGAAAGTCCACCAACTCTCGGACTTAGCATGGGCTGGGCCGGTTGGTAAAGACTTGGCATTGTCCGGCCCATGAGAAGGTTCAGCTTCCTTGACGCTTACACAGTCCAAGCCTCCTGTGTTGTCCGCATCGCTTACACAGTCCAAGCCTCCTGTGTTGTCCACATTGCTTACACAGTCCAAGCTTTCTAATGCCTCTTGCTTCTTGGACTCGTTCTTGAGGTAGCCTCCAAGTCCCATTGAGTTCATGAGGTTCTCTACTCCATGTGTTATGATTCCTCCAGGGTCATATGTCTTTGGTTTGGTTCTGATGACCTCATCATACCCTCCCTCTTCAAGAAGTTTTGGCCTCAAAACTTGATAACCTTGAACATCCGGTGGCTCTTCTTTGAATGAGTAGGATAGCGATACTCCTCTTCTTTGAGCTGGTGTGATGCCTCCTTGGCTTATTTTGCTTCTGCTCTCTTTAAGACCTGAAATATTCTCAACACTTTGGCAAGGAAACAAGTGCATTATGGGCTTCTTATCACATAGGTAATGGTTTGAATCATTTTCCTTAGAGTCACCTACTGATATCTCATCCTCTTGTAAGCTTAGCAATTCTTTTAACACAGCAGTTGAGTCATGGGAAATGAAGTGGGTCAAAGAAAGGCTTACCACGCTGATAGCTGTAGTGTGATGGCTTTGGTCTGGTGGATTTTCCTTGATTTGAAAGGAATATGTGTTACCTTCATTTATGTCCTTATGCCTTCCCATTTCACCTGTTCCTTTATGAGCACTCAAGGAAAAGAACAAGTGCATTATACTTGAAATGGAGACTTCAAAAATAAGGTATCTGAGACCATTAGTTCTTATGAAGTTATCCCAATCCCATATCAAATTTTGAATTTCACTTACTTGTGTACCACACACTGGGCGTTGTGTAAGCTGCTTAAGGACATATTGTGCAGGGTCTTCACCTTGACAAGTTGATGAATCTGGAACTTCTGTTCCACTCGCAGGCTTAGGGATGGCGTGAACAATTCCTTGTTCTGTTTTTGGTTTCCACTTGTTGTTTGGTTCTGGATTGAACTCATGATCTAGTTCATCTTTTGGAGTTCTCAAAACAGGTGTTGCAACTTCATTTCTGATCTCTTTTTCCTCATGTGGTTTAGAGTCCGAATCTTGGCCATGCTGACTGTGTGCTTCCGGATGGCTTCCTTTGGAGATCACAAGATGAGTAGTGTTTTGTTCCACTTCCTCATTTATCACACCTAGGCCTGTTTCAACATCCTTTGGCAAAGACAAGTGTATTATGCTAGAACTTATAACATTAAGATCAGATTCATCATTGCTATAACACTCCTTAAGACTATTTCTTTTATGTTCTAACGTTGCAGTATTTGCTAATCTCTTTGTCGGACAGGCTTTAGCATAGTGCCCCATGCCTTGACATCTATAACAGACTACTTCAAGTAAATTCAAAGGATTAGAAGTCTTACCTTGAGTAGGCTTCATTTGTGGTTCATGTGAAGGTGGACTCGGTTCTGGTTGGATCTTCTTTTCTTGCTCAGTTATGGGATCATCATAATCAGACTGAGGCATCTTAGCTTGTACTCTTTTAGCGGCTGAATCAATCTCTGGTTTCTTGTTTACTTGGGGATGAATGCAACCAGTTTGATCCGGATCCACTTTGGTACCTATACCTTTCTCAACTCTTGTGGACATAGTCAAGTGTATTGTCTGATCAACAAGCTGATAATTATCTTGAGGGGCTGTCAAGGTACTTACCTCAGGGGGGGCGAGTTGTGCCTTAGTCATCCTGGCCTTTGGAGTCATATTTTGTTTTCTGTCCAAGGCTGGTTTCTTCTCCTGAGTAACTTGTTTCTTGGTCACAACCTCTCCATAAGTTGAACCCACTGTCGTTGTAACTTTCTTGCATGGGAATCTTCTAGAAGTGTGGTCTTTGTTCTTGTACCTGTATGAAGTCAGTTCAATTGAGGTTTTAGGGACAGAACACTTACCTTGACCTTTTGCTTGAGGTATACACATGGGTGGCGCATGGAAAACACTCTTGGAGTAGTGTTCTTCTTGGAGTTGGGCGTTCTCCACAAACTCAGAATACATTAGCCTCTTCATGTCTTCCCAAGTGTAAGCTGGACCGTTGCAAGCAAGCCGAATGGAATCTTCTGTTTCCCAATTGTTGAAAGCTTCTCCAGTTAAAGTCTCTTCAGCATAGACTAGCTTGTCTTCCTCTGGAACTTGCTGCGACTGGAACCATCCCTCCATGTTCCTCTCCCACCTCTCATAGGCTTCTGGTCCTTGTTCATGACCTGAAAATGCAATGGATTGTAAATTAAACTGATCAAGATCATTAACATAGTTGTTGTAGGTTGGGTAGGTGTAATCATCATGCGATGCTTGGTCCGGTGGTCCTGGCTTGAAGCCTCTGTGTTTAAGCTCCTCCTCTTCACTGATTTGAGCCTTAGTCTCTTCACACTGTGATCCATCTTGAGAATCTTCTTCTTCAGAGTCTCCATAGTTCCCCGTTAACTCTCCTTGCATTCTGGACTCCAAAGTTTCTTGCTCGGATTCTTCTTCTCCATGGTCAAATTTGTATCCATCTTGTTCTGGTCCTCTACCAAAACTAGATTCTGATTCAGCTTCATAGGGCCAAGACTCGTGGTTATATGGTTCTGCTTCTTCTGAACCGAATTGAGAATCGTTTTCTTCTCCTTCCCATGAGTCTTCTTCGTCTGTGTAACACTCCCTACAGCTTGAGCTGTCTTGAATATGGTCTGGTGGCTCAGGCTCAGGCGTTTCTAGGCCTGGTTCACTACCATAGTCCTCATCTTCCTCCGACCATGAGTCACTCATGTATGCGTTGTCCTCATCACTTATGTTCTGCTCAGAATCAGCTCCTTGATCCCAAGCGTCTTCCTCATCCATCATGCTATCTGGTCACTTGAAAGTCCTTGCACTCAACAAACACAACAAGAAAATAAAAGATACCACAAAATGGATAGCAGCGTAAGACAAAAGTAAAGACAGTATTGCGTAACACAAGACAGAAATCAGTGCAAGCAAAAGAAAGAAAATTAGAAAACTAACAATTTTTTTTTGACTTTTCTGGTTTTTATGGAATAACACAACTAGCTAGACAGAATCAAAACAGGAAAACTACTAGAAATAATTCGACCAGGGAACTAAGAACATGATTTTTATGGGGTTTTCTTATGATTTGAAGCAAATAAAACAGAAGCAAAGAACAAGACAATTTCTTTTCTTTTTTTTTGAGTAAGCTAAAACAGAAAACAAAGCAGAAGATCTAAAGGGATAGAATGATATAACCTGATGTAGGAGCGTTTTAAAGCTCTGATACCAGATGATATAAGATCGGAATCCACCTGATCTTATGACTCACGTTGTCAAGGCCCAAAAGCTTGAATGATCGATGGATGTTGGTAGAGATGAGGGTGAATAGGCTGTTGATTGATTCCACAAGCAACAACGGCTGAGAACACTTGATTCCACAAGTAATCTGAACCGAGATGGATCGAAAGCACCACAGAGACTATGAAAGGATCTCTGATACAGCAAACACTTAATCTTATGTGAATCACACACACAAGAACAAGCAAACTTTCTCTCAAGGCCGAGCTTGAAAAAGAACAAGAAACTTCGAATTTTATTGATCAAAAAGGCTGTCTTACTCAATGATACAAGGTGTGTTTAAATACAGGATTGAAAAGTAACAAAAAGGAAAAGCAATAATCTCGGTCTTGAATGGGAATAACCGAGTTAGACAAGAAAGGAAAGTGTGGATTCTTTCCTTGGCGGCCAATCTCAGTCTTGAATGGGAATAGCCGGGTTAGACAAGAAACACAGTTGTGTAATCTTTCCTTGGAGGCCAATCCTTGAGTTATGGGTGTGGGTGGGCCGACTTGCCTCATTAAAAACCTTGGGAGTAAAACCACTTTGAGATAAAACCACCCAAGGGAAAAAGAGTGCAAGAAAGTCCACCAACTCTCGGACTTAGCATGGGCTGGGCCGGTTGGTAAAGACTTGGCATTGTCCGGCCCATGAGAAGGTTCAGCTTCCTTGACGCTTACACAGTCCAAGCCTCCTGTGTTGTCCGCATCGCTTACACAGTCCAAGCCTCATGTGTTGTCCACATTGCTTACACAGTCCAAGCTTTCTAATGCCTCTTGCTTCTTGGACTCGTTCTTGAGGTAGCCTCCAAGTCCCATTGAGTTCATGAGGTTCTCTACTCCATGTGTTATGATTCCTCCAGGGTCATATGTCTTTGGTTTGGTTCTGATGACCTCATCATAAGATCGGAATCCACCTGATCTTATGACTCACGTTGTCAAGGCCCAAAAGCTTGAATGATCGATGGATGTTGGTAGAGATGAGGGTGAATAGGCTGTTGATTGATTCCACAAGCAACAACGGCTGAGAACACTTGATTCCACAAGTAATCTGAACCGAGATGGATCGAAAGCACCACAGAGACTATGAAAGGATCTCTGATACAGCAAACACTTAATCTTATGTGAATCACACACACAAGAACAAGCAAACTTTCTCTCAAGGCCGAGCTTGAAAAAGAACAAGAAACTTCGAATTTTATTGATCAAAAAGGCTGTCTTACTCAATGATACAAGGTGTGTTTAAATACAGGATTGAAAAGTAACAAAAAGGAAAAGCAATAATCTCGGTCTTGAATGGGAATAACCGAGTTAGACAAGAAAGGAAAGTGTGGATTCTTTCCTTGGCGGCCAATCTCAGTCTTGAATGGGAATAGCCGGGTTAGACAAGAAACACAGTTGTGTAATCTTTCCTTGGAGGCCAATCCTTGAGTTATGGGTGTGGGTGGGCCGACTTGCCTCATTAAAAACCTTGGGAGTAAAACCACTTTGGGATAAAACCACCCAAGGGAAAAAGAGTGCAAGAAAGTCCACCAACTCTCGGACTTAGCATGGGCTGGCCCGGTTGGTAAAGACTTGGCATTGTCCGGCCCATGAGAAGGTTCAGCTTCCTTGACGCTTACACAGTCCAAGCCTCCTGTGTTGTCCGCATCGCTTACACAGTCCAAGTCTCCTGTGTTGTCCACATTGCTTACACAGTCCAAGCTTTCTAATGCCTCTTGCTTCTTGGACTCGTTCTTGAGGTAGCCTCCAAGTCCCATTGAGTTCATGAGGTTCTCTACTCCATGTGTTATGATTCCTCCAGGGTCATATGTCTTTGGTTTGGTTCTGATGACCTCATCAAAGATAGTGGCTCTTTAGAGTGTATATAATAAGAATAATTATTAAGTTAATTAAATAGAAGAAAGGTTTTGGGAAACATACCATATGATCTGTGGACCGATCCACATATAAGTTTTTGTGTCAAGTATCATATATATAAATATGTCAAATTAATTTAAGGCGTGGTCCATATGTTATGTATTAACAACTGCAATAAAACTTTTATAAATTAATACAGGAACTATTCCTGTAATATTTTATTAATTTAATAAAATAATAATTTATTAAAACATTAGTTAAATTAAAATTTTATTTGAAAACCAAAAAATTATTAATTTATTAAGATATAATTTATCAAATATTAATTTATAAAATTTATACTGTAACAATGAAATAAATTTTGTGTTAATTAGTGATATTTACGTATTACGTGTGCATAAAAAAAATTAAAAGTGGATAAATTTTAAATCGACTCTAACTAATGTTTGTTACGTGGTATTCCAAGTATATATTTACTAAAACTAAAATAATTCATGAAATAAAAGAAAATTTAACAAACACACATACGAACAAATCTAAGTATCTAACCAAATTTCGCCACAAAAAATAATCACAATGGTACAGGTTTAACTAATATTATCAGTTAGAGTGATAAATCATATGGCCCAAAACATTTTTAATCTCAAAATAGATAGTTTGGTACTAGAACGATATAACATTTTGTGGAAAAAAAAATGCATAAAAGTTTTGACCATATATAATGTATACCAAAAACGTAAAACATATTTTCATATGTTATTTTGCTTTTGAGCTCTATGGCTTTCATTTTGTTTGGAAACAAAAATCAAATATCGTGATAGGAATGACCAATCTAAAACTATACGTATCCCTAGCTTTCAAGAAACCATAAAGCTAAATCCTTGTATAAACCAAAACTAGGCCGCTTGAGCGTTTGGGTATTTATTCGAGTTTAGTTCAGATTTTTTGGATTTTCAGGTTTTCAGTTCTATGTATGTAAGATTTATTTGGATATTTTAAAATTTTGGTTTAAATTCAGTTCGGTTCCATTCGGATTCAGCTCGATTTCGGGTATCCGAAAATCATAAAAAAAAAATAATTAGTTACATTTGAAATAAAATTTGCCAAATTTTCACAATCAGAACCAGAATTTTCAAATATTTTTTTTTATTTTGGGTAATTTAAATATTTTGGTATAAAAATAATTAATATATTTGAATTTAGAATTATAATTGTGGATAACTTTGCTATATTAAGTCTAAATATAATTAATATTTTAAATATATAATTGTAATTTGGATATTTTGGATATCCATTCGGTTTTTGGTTCGGTTAGGGTTTGGTTCTGATTCTCCGAATATAGAAATTTAAAATTCGTTTGGATATTTTGTCGGTTCGAGTTCGAGTTCGATTCCTCTTTTTTGGTCCGGATTCGATTCAGTATTTCGGTTCCGAGTATTTTGTTCAGACCTAACCAAAACTTTCAAGTCTCTTTTTTCACCAACGTATTCATTGGATATCTATGGGCAGATGGATGATAAATGATTTTCTTATTGTTATTTTTAAAAGGTGCATAAATTTCTCTCTGAGTGCAAGTAAAATTATTTAAGAAGCAAAATCAATTTACATTTTTTTATGGGTCATTTTGTAGAGATTGGGATATCAACTATGAATCTTAATTTAAGTTAAAAAAATCTGAATCTTAATTTCATTTCAAGCCTTAGAACAAAAAGATATAATAGCCACTAGCTTCCATTACACTGGGACCAATATTCTTCTAAGTCCATTGACTACAAACTAGAGATTAATACACCAACCTATATTTATACCATAAATATACTTGAACGCTTAATTTATCTTTTTATAACAAATATCCTAAAAAGTCTCTAAAAAGATGTATTTAGTTTTAAAAGACATTGCAAGTCTTTTTTTATTAACACATTGAAATTAATCATGTTGTTGGTTAGAAAGTAAAAATACTTAAAAAATATAAAAAGATCAAAAAAGCCAGCGCAAAAGAACTTAAATGGTCTCTTCATTGATATATTTGACCGGCGATATGCCACTCTAGTAAAATCTATAAATGGAAATCGTGAATAAATGTAACACCATAATATATATGAACCACCTCAAGACTAGTTTTTCAATTGCCACGGCGGATGTTTATCATTCTCTTGAAGTTCATGAGAAATAAAAAACTAATTTTTGTATGCTTATCAGTCTGTCTAAATCATGGGGTAAGCATAATTTATCCCAAG
The DNA here is from genome assembly GCA_030180135.1 of Orychophragmus violaceus. NCBI lineage: Eukaryota > Viridiplantae > Streptophyta > Magnoliopsida > Brassicales > Brassicaceae > Orychophragmus > Orychophragmus violaceus. The sequence continues at coordinate 34,709,523 of CM058235.1, forward strand.
CAATCCTATGGATTCCATCGATCTTCCCACTAGAGTTCCACCAATATTTAGACACAGAATTCTGAAATTTATCAGTCAAGCCTTATGGAAAAAGAGAACATGACATAATATAAATCGGAACGGTTTGGGCACCGATTTAATCTTCACCTCCTTCCCTTTAGAGAGCAGACAGACTGACCAAGTAGTGACATGATTATTAAGTCGATCATATACAAAAGAAAAAACTTTCATCTTTGAGCCACATATTTGATCTGAGAGACCAATGTACAATCCCATTCCTCCTTCCGTAGCTATGCCTAAAATAGTTTTGATCTCTCATTTTCTTCCACCCTCCACTTTGTTACCAAATATAATGGATGATTTAGCAGGATTGAGTAGTTGTCCTGAGGCCTTCCCGTAGGTATCAATAATGTTTAGAATCTCTACAAAATGTGTAGTCTCCGCTTTACAAAAGAATAGACTGTCTTCTACAAACAGGAGATGCAAGAATTTTTGGGCTTGCCCTTGCAATACGTAGACCCGTAATGCGTTGCTCTTCTTCTGCTCCCTTAGGAGTGAGATTAAGGCCTCTGTAAATAAAATGAATAAAAACGGAGATAGTGGGTCGCTTTGTCTAATGCCTCTCTATGGGATAATTTTTCCTTTAGGTTCCCGTTAATTACTACATGTTATGAGACTGATGTCACACATGACATTACAAGATGCACCCATCGACTATCAAAGCCCATCTTGAGCATAAGCATCTCATGTAACTTCTATTCGACTCTATCATATGCTTTGATCATATCAGTTTTTATCGCTATGAATTCTTTTTGGCATTTCAGGTTTGTCCGCAAAGCATGGAAGTTTTCCTGAGCCAGAAGTATATTGTCTGTAATAAGTCTTTTTGCCATAAAATCCAACTAAGTCTCTGATATAAGCGGTGGATGAGCATTCTTTAAGCGCTTACACAGAAGGTTAGAGATGATCTTGTATCTTACATTACAAAGGCTAATGGGTATGAATCTGACATTTTTGTCGGCCTTTCTTTCTTCGGTATAAGCATATATTGGTTTGGTTCAGTCTTGGGTCGAGGTGTCTTGAATCAAATAAATCTTTAACCAGTTTTATAATATCCTTGCTCAGGCATTTTCATAAGCGTTGATAGAATATGCTCGTCATAACATTCGGTCATGGTGCCTTATCCGGATTTATATCAAATATTGCCTTTTAATTTTTGCATCCATCGGGGGCTTTACCAAAGATTGGTTCATAGCTTCAGATATCTTGATGGTTATATACATAGAGATTTATCTAGTTCCGTAGGAGACGAGGTAGATAAAAGGTCTTGGAAATAGCGGATAAAAACACATTCTATTCCGTGAGCACATTCTACCAAATTACCATTGTGATCTTTAAGGCTGACAATACGGTTCCTGGCTCTTCTTTGTTATGTCAAGCCATGGTGGAATTTTGTATTCCTTTCCATCTTTATGACGGAGATTCCTACTCTTTTGCTGCAAAAAAGATCTTATTCTCTGAAAGCTTCGATTAGGCGTCTCCTCAGTTCTTCTGATTAGGGTATTATCATCGTCTTGTGCAATGTGAATTTGGGATTTTAAGACTTTGATTAGCTTGGCAGTATTTTTAAAATTCGATCTCTTCTATATAGCAATTTTACTACGTCACGAGACAATATTTTGATGAAAGTTCCTTGATGGAACTTCATCAAAAGGGCCCATATCCTGTGACAACTGATTTTCCAATCCATCTCTTATCGAATTTGAAGCTTTTCTTTATTGAGCTATCGATTCTAGATTGGATTCAAGTAAGCACCGGCATGTGGTCAGAGCCCCAAAGCTTGAGATATTCTGACGATGTATGCGAGAAAAGGGATAACCATTCGCTATTTGCGACCACCCTATCTTGTCTGCACTTAACTTCTCCGGACTTTCTTTTTCCCACACACGAGAAGGACTTTCCTTTAAATGGTAGTTTTATCATTCCACAATTATCCAACATTGTCTGAAATGGTATGAATGAGATGCTCTCTTGCGTCCTTCTCGCTTCTCATGGTTTCCTAGGATCTCATTGATACGATCAGGTTTTAATCCCTAGATCTACATTGCAAGTGCACAGACGTGAACTAGTAGTATATAGGGTATCAAATCCACAGAGACTCTAGATTCTTACAGTAGATTATAGAATGTCAAGTTAAGCTAGGTGAAACAGATAATAAGCAATAAATCAGAACATAAAGTAAATTAGTAGCATGAGTGGTTTTGTAAGCAAGTACTAAAAGCGTCAAGTCTAGGGAGTTCTCAGGAAATCAGACAAGCAGATTAACTATCAGTCAGGATCAAATTAAGTTCGGTTCTAGAACTCAAACTCAGATATAGAACTAACCAACTTTCGTTGCGAGAATTCTCTAAGTCTAATTAGCAGAAACCCAAATTTCTTTGCAATTCCTAACAGATTAAACTAGTCTTAAGTGCAAGTTTGATTTGTTCACAATTCAATTAAACCAAATTTCTTTGCAGATAATTAAATTGCTCAACCTAAATAGTTCAGATTCTAAATTACACTTTTGTGTCAATTTAATAACCTAAAGTCTAGATTCTAAGTGATCAGATTAGAAACTAGTATTAAGCACAATTAAGGTTGAAGAACAAATAAGATATGAATTCCTTAATGATAAATTAATCTAACAAGTCATGAAAACCCTAACGAGAATCCCTAAACCTAACTATGAATCTACTCAGACATGATCGATGAAACACAATTCAATGAATAAATAGATATCATAAAAATCAAAGAGTAAGAGTAAAAGAGTTTCGAAATCTTCTCTCAGGAGTACAAGAACGATCAGCCTCTCTGTCTCTCTCTCTAAAAAGCTAATAGTATGAATGCATCCCTAAAACAAAACACCAAAAACCTAATTATAAAGGCCTAATCACGCTTGGGGTCTTTTTGCAAATACTGGAACTTTCTGGGGCAAAACTGCAAATCTCCAAAGTCTTCATTAATGTGCTGGCGTAGAGGTGTGTCGATCGATGCAAGTGATGCATCGATCAATGCATTGGTTGTCCAGAGTTGGTGAAACTGAATCACTTGGCTTAAGCTCCAAATAATACCCAAAATTCTCCATTATCTCCAATAATCCTCCAAACGTGCATGTACCTAATAACACATGTAAATGACTCTAAAGACAAGACAAAAGACTCTAAAACATACTTATATCATGGCCTAAACATGTAAAAACCATGATATATCACTCATTAAAGTCACCAATCATGAACCAAGCATGTTTACGGTTAAGACTAATCCTTGTTAGTCTTTCTCATACACTGTCTCGAAATTTGATAGTCGGATCTCCGTACACAAATGACAAAAAATCTATGGCCTTCAAAATAAGTCTCAATATCAATAATATGATCATCCGTAAATAGAATGAAGACCGTAGACTTCTGCCTACATCTTGGTTCCACGGTACAAACATGTTCATAGCCAAAAGATACTTGCGCATCTTGCAAGAAATTTCGACTTTTCTTAGACTCTGATAAAAATAAAAAATTCGGTACGAATAGCACTGGAGCTCCCCATGGTGAAGAGCTTGGTCGAATGAAACCTTTTCCGATCAAATCTTCTAGCTGCTTCTTGAGTTCTGCCAACTCTGCTGGTGCCATTCGATAAGGAGCCTTTGCGATAGGTTTCGCCTCCGGTTCCAGGTTGATGGTGAAAGGATTACTCTGCGGTGGAGGTAATTCCTTTAATGGCGCGAATACGTCATCGAACTCCTGAACTATCGCGATGTCCTCGATCTTAACGTCTCTGCCGATGGTTCCTTCGCCGGCCGTGATGGTCACCAAAAACGCTTCTCCATTCTTGATCAAGTCTTGAACTCGAAGAGCCGCTATTACACACACCGATTTACTAGGGCTAATCCCGTAGTAGACTACCTCCTCTATTCCGTTTCCACGGAATGTAATCCTCCCTCGACCGCAGTCTAACTAGGCCTGATATCCAGACAACCAGTCCATTCCGAGAATGGCTTCGTACCGCGTTAAAGGGGTGATTAGCAAATTTGCGAGGAATCTCTTTGCCTTGACGACTAGCGGGACATTCCGAACATACTTATCTATTCGGAGGATTTGCCTTTCGGGGGTCAACACAGCGACACTAACTTTGTCTATTTTGTAACTCCCTCCGATCTCAGCGACTACTTGAGGAGTTACAAAACTATGAGGGGATCCTGAATCGAACAATACATGTGTGGGACGCGACATGTATAGTTCCTGCCACATTAATTTTTGGGGTTTAAAACAGAATACTTATTTTAATATAAGAACCTTTATTTATTGATAATATTTAAACATCTTAGAAGATAAGCACACAAGGATTAGGGTTCTGGTACATGCGTACCTGTGATCGGACCCTGAACAGGCTCTGGGGCCTCATTATTATCTACTTCTAACGCATACACCCTACCATATAAGGCTTGACGCTTGCGGGTGGGCTCAATCGCAGGGCGAGCTGGCGGCTGAATGGCGAGTGGGGTGGCTGGGATCGGGTTCCAACATTCACGAGCATAGTGGCCCTTTTGTCCACATCGGAAACAGGTAAGACCGGGGATGCGTGCTGTGCTGCATTCCTTGGGAAGTACTTAGAGATATGACCAGGCTGACCGCAGTTGAAGCATACTGATGTTCCCTTGAACGAGTCGGATGATCCTTAGGGTCCATTGTTATTTCCCACGTAACGCTTAAGTCGCATGAACTCAGATTCGTACTCCCGAACTGACTTACTTCCTTGCTCAAGGTTCACAAATTCCCGTTGTAGTCGACGCTTTGATTCCGCGGTAAAGTACTTGTGCTCAAATTCCTCCTTGAATGCTGACCAGGTTTTCACCATATGTCCCAGTTGGGCTTTTTGGCTCTCCCACCAGTCGGCTGCATCTCGCTCCAGGTAGTAAGCTCCCACACTTAGCTTGTAGTCCTCCGGGCATCTTGTAGCCTTGAAATTATTCTCCATCATTCGGATCCATCGATCTGCGACCAAAGGGTCAGTTCCACCAGAGAAATGTGTAGTTCCCATCTTCTTCATTGAAGAGATCAAGGATAGGAACGGTGGACGAGTCATCACATCGGGTGTTATCTGCGGTGATTGCATGGCTTACGTCATTACTTCGTGAAGCATCTTCAGAGTGTGCTCCGGGTTTACGTCTTGGCCTCCCACCGCATTCTGATCATCCTTTGGCATTTCTTTCCGACGATCATTGCTAGATCCAGTATCTTCAATGTCCTTTTCTGCAGATGCTCGCGTCTGGTCTGCATGTCCTTCATGGTTGCATGGATTCTCCGGTGACTTAGATCTTTCGACTGGTTCCTCGTGTCCCATTCCTCCGAGTTTTGAACCCCTTTCCGACCCCACACCATGCTCGCCACTACTGATTGCCCCGTCCTCCATTTGCATCATAAACGGGTAAGTGACTAAGTCCTAACTAAACAGGATGTGGCCGGTTTCCTAATGTCTCTTCCACGACTCAAATTTGACTCGATAAATATGAAAACACATGTTGTATGAGCACGATCGGAACCATGCTCTGTATACCACCAGATTGTAACGCCCCTGTTCCGCTTTGACCTTAGTCAACCGATGACCAACAATCAGACAAGAACATGATCACCGGTTTTCCTTAGTCGGGACCAGAGCCGTCACATTTTTACCGTGTTTGACTAATCCGGTTTGGCTTAACAACTTTCGTCATCAAACCGTACCGAACTATTCAATTACACGTTTCCCAAATTTTGACTAAAGCCTTGCAACTTTAATAAAATTTGGTAGTTATATTAGACTGGCCTAATCTAATATAAACAACATGCTTTTACGAATATAAAACATCTTTTATGTAAAAAGTGCGAGAATACAAATAGGTCCATGGACGTTATCTATTTAGAACATATTACAAACATTACTTGAAAGTATCGTTGCGAAAGATACGTCAAGTCTAAACCGGCTGGCCTAACGTCCCGCGTTCCGCTACTCCTAAGGGTTACCTGAAAAGGTGAAAAGGAGAGGGTTGAGCGATCTATTATCGACTCATTGAGTTGAGATTCCCCAACTAATAATGTAACTTTCTGTCTTCCCAACCCAACCCCAAACACAAGCAATGACGGAAAGCTACGCAAGCAACCCTAAATAGCCGAAGCACTAAAAAAATGAATAAAATATATGCATGCTATGGGCCCTGCCAATATCGTCATTCCCTCGGAATACTCGCCCCGTCACCAGATAGGCTAACGATAGTAATTCCACGACTCTTACTCATATACACGGAGTACAACAAGTAAGACACCGTTCTCCGTCCATCGATACGCGGTGACTCAGACTACCCCTAGATAGCCAGAGCTTCCATGCAGTCCGGCCCTAGGACATGACCCCGTATTCTCTGGACCACACACCTACCAGCGTCACCCAGTAGGTTAACTCCTGCCAGTAACACAATCCGAGAGTACGTGAACCGGCCGGTACGCTCCCGAGGATCCATCGGGTAGGGAAGTCGATATACCTACTTTCTCTCCATGTCACTAACACATAAAACAAACTATCAAACATACCACATCACAATAATCACAACAATCATAACATCTCATCAAGCAATCATTCATGAACCATTCATCACATTGACATTATGCTACTTAATAGTTTTTCCGTATTTTAATCATTTGTTCATTACTCGGTTATCAATCAATAGTATCCTATATAGTAATACTAACCGCAATATTACTACCATTCTATAACCATCTCACTCAACAATCAACCAAGCATAGTCATTATATCAACACTAACACTTATTACTATATACTAATCAAACCGACACTAGTTATAACCTTTACACCGGATCATAACTTAATGTCGGGAACCTGCGGAATATTATATTAATCATACAATTAACTCCAACTCACTGATACTTTGTCGTGGTTGACCCCGAACCTCCAGACCTTCCTTTAAACCGCCTAAAACGGAAGAGAAGGTCGATACTTGGGATGAACGTGGAAAATCTCTGTTTAGGAAATATTTTCCCGCTCCTCCGTCACCAACCGAACTCTTCACTACTCTGACTCTCTCTCCTCCCTCTCTCTCTCTCCTTCTCTCTCCTTCTCTCTCCCTCCGGCTCCGCCTTCTTCTTCCCTCTGGCTTCTCCTCCTCTCGGCTCCTCCTCCTCCTCCTTCTTGCCACCTCCTTCTTCTTCTCCTTCTTCCCTTCTCCCTCTCTTCTTTCTATCTTCTTTCTCTCTTCTTTACCACTCTTGCTGTGGAGTGTTTTTTGTGTGAAGAAAAGTGAGGGGTGGAGGCTTTCTTTTATAGCCAAAGTGGTGTGATCTCCACCTTCCACTTGTCTCCTCTTCTTATCCATCTTATGCCACGACCTTGACACCAAAATCCATCCAAAAACAATGCATTTGATCATACACCATCCACTTGTAGCCTCCTCCATGCAGCCTTTGGATTAATGACAACTCACAAACTTAGATTCATGCACCTAAAATATCAAGAAGCTTCTTAATTTGTTGGACCAAATTTCGTGGCCCATTCTTCATACTGAGCTGGATTTAGGTCCGAATTATCCTTAGTAATCAGCCCTGAACACTCTGGTCCAAGCCCAAGCTCATAAGAATTTATTTTGAATTTTTAGCCACTAATTACCCCTTAATAGTCTAAAACTCATATCTTAATCTAGAGGTCAAATCTTGCCAAATCATTTTAATCATAGCTTCTAAATATAATAATGAAGCTGTGGTTAAAATTTGCATGATTTTTAGTGGCTTCTAAAGGGTTTTCCAACTCGCCCGAACATTTTATCGATTTCTCGGAAAAACCGGTTATTTCTGAAAATTTCCAAGAATTTCCAAAAGTAGCTCCAATGAATATCTTAGCAAGATAATTCATTTTATTAATGATAAAATACCATTACATTTAATAATAATATTTTATCAACTTCCGAGATCGGGGTATCACATTCTCTCCCCCTTATTAGAATTCGCCCCGAATTCTTTATCGTTCTGGAAACTCTTTTCTACTAAAAACTAGAGAAAAACTCCGGATACGACTCTCTAAAACTTGCTTCATCCTCCCATGTGACGACCACACGGTTCTGCTTTCCCCAAAAGACTTGAATTTGCAGAATCTCTCTTTTCTTGAGTTTCCGTCTGCGTCTTTCTCCGATGCGAATGGCTCCTTCAGTGTAGGTAAGGTTCGACCGAAGATCCTCTATTTTCTCCGTTTCCACATCCCTTGGGTCACTGATGAATTTTCGTAGCATAGACACATGGAACACTGGGTGAATTCGCATGTCTGACGGTAGATCCAGTCTGTACGCCACTTCTCCAACCTTACCAATTTCTTGGTATGGTCCGATGTAGCGAAATGTAAGCTTCCCAACCTTACCGAACCGTTCTCCCCTTCTGTGCGATGAGACCCTCAAATATACCCAATCTTCGACTTCGAAGTTAACCTCTCGTCTTGCTTGGTCTGTCAAATTTCTTCTGCAGGTCTTGAGCTTTCTTCATATTAGCTTGAATCACTTGCAGCTTGCTGGTCATCTCATCAATGATCTTGGGTCCAAAAATTTCTCGTTCTCCGATCTCGGTACAACATAGCGGATTTCTGCACGGTCGTCCATATAGAGCTTCATATGGAGACATTCCGATGCTGGAATGGTAGTTGTTGTTATATGAGAACTTCACTAATGGTAAATGATTTTCCCAATTTCCGGCCCAATCAAGTGCACACATTCGCAACATGTCCTCAATGGTAAGGATTGTCCTTTCAGTCTGGCCGTCCGTTTCCGGATGATAAGCGGTACTGATTCTCAACTCCGTCCCCAACGCTTCTTGTAACGCTATCCAAAAGACGGATGTAAAACGTGGATCCCGATCCGACACGATATCTGCTGGAATGCCATGAAGGCGAATGATTTCATCGATATAGAGCTCGGCCAAAGATTCCACCTTATCTGTGTCCTTTATCGGAATTAGATCCGCCACCTTAGTCAGACGGTCAATGATTACCCAGATTGCGTTGTTTGCCCTTCCTTTTGCTGTCAGTATTCCGGTGATGAAATCCATCGATATGGAATCCCATTTCCACTGTGGAATAGGGAGCTTCTGAAGTAAACCACCGGGTACTTGATGCTCCACTTTGATCTATTGACAAGTTGAACATTGCGCTACCCATCGAGCTACCGACTTCTTCATTCCCGGCCAATGGTAGTACCTCCTCACGTCCTTGTACATTTTTGAACTCCCAGGGTGGATGCTAAGCAAAGAATGATGCGCTGCTTCCAATATTTCTTCTCGCAAACCATGTCCTTCTGGAACAGTGTTCCTTCCCCTGAGCAGTAATGTACCATCATTGGCCAGATGATAACCGCTCTGGTTTGGTCCATCTCGATTTTTGACTTCTTCGATGATCTTTATAATATTCTCATCCCTCTGCTACTCTTCTCGGATTCGAAGAACCAAATCTGCCAGCCTTACGGCTTGTAGACCTAACGGCTGGTTTGCTTCACCTTCCATTGCAGCCAAATTTACCGACTTGAGTTCTTCGGTTAAGGTTTCGAGCTCCCTTTCGATGCTAGCCTTGGTTTTCCGCCGGCTAAGTGCGTCTGCGACCACATTAGCTTTTCCCGGATGATACTTGATCTTGAGATCATAATCCGCGATGAACTCCATCCACCTTCGCTATCGTAGGTTGAGATCCGGTTGCGTGAACAAGTATTTAAGACTTTGATGGTCCGTAAATACTTCTATGCTTCCGCCATAGAGATAGGATCTCCAAATACGCAACGTGAATACTACTGCCGCCATTTCCAAGTCGTGCATCCGATAGTTTTCTTCATGTTTCCTTAACTGACGAGATGCATAAGCGATGACTTTACCTTCTTGCATTAAGACGCACCCTAGACCAACTCGCGATGCATCGGTATACACCGTATAGGGTTTCCCGGGTTCTGGCAAAGCCAAAACTGGTGCTGAAGTCAAAGAGACCTTCAACTTAGCAAAAGCGTCTTCTGCGTCCGTACTCCATATAAAGGGAACGCCTTTCCATGTTAGCTTCATCAATGGCTTCGCGATTGAAGAAAATCCACGAACGAACTTCCGATAATACCCTGCCAAACCAAGAAAACTCCGAACTTCCGTCACAGAAGTAGGCCGAGGCCACTCTTGGATTGCTTTAACCTTTTCAGGATCGGATGATACTCCTTGCTCAGAGATGCGATGACCCAGAAATCCAATTTCCCTCTGCCATAATGAACATTTGCTGAATTTAGCAAATAGCTTCAGCTTTCGCAATCTCTCGAGAACTAACGCCAAATGCCTCCGATGCTCTTCCTCGGTCTTTGAGTAAACCAGAATATCATCAATAAATATGATAACAAATTTATCAAGATAATCTTGGAAATCTTCATTCATTAACCGCATAAAGGTAGCTGGTGCGTTGGTAAGCCCAAAACGCATTACCACGAACTCAAACTGCCCATACCGACTTCGAAACACCGTCTTAATGATATCCTCCTCAGCGATAGGAATTTGGTGATATCTAGATGCCAAGTCTATTTTTAAAACCAGCTTGCTCCCTTAAGCTGATCCAAAAGTTCATCGATTCGAGGCAACGGATATTTATCCTTGATGGTGATGTTGTTGATGCCGCGATAGTCGATGCACAACCTCATACTCCCATCTTTCTTCTTTACGAATAGCACTGGAGCTCCACATGGTGACGATCTTGGTCGAATGAAGCCTTTTCCGATCAAATCTTCTAGCTGCTACTTGAGTTCTGCCAACTCTGCTGGTGCCAGTCGATAAGGAGCCTTTGCGATAGGTTTCGCCTCCGGTTCCAGGTTAATGGTGAAAGGATTACTCCGCGGTAGAGGTAATTCCTTTAATGGCGCGAATACGTCATCGAACTACTGAACTATCGCGATGTCCTCGATCTTAACGTATTTGCCGATGGTTCCTTCGCCGGCCGTGATGGTCACCAAAAACGCTTCTCCATTCTTGATCAAGTCTTGGACTCGAAGAGCCGCTATTACACACACCGATTTACTAGGGCTAATCCCGTAGTAGACTACCTCCTCCATTCCGTTTCCACGGAATGTAATCCTCCCTCGACCGCAGTCTAACTGGGCCTGATATCCAGACAGCCAATCCATTCCGAGAATGGCTTCGTACCGCGTTAAAGGGGTGATTAGGAAATTTGCGAGGAATCTCTTTGCCTTGACGACTAGCGGGACATTCCAAACATAATTATCTATTCGGAGAATTTGCCTTCCGGGGGTCAACACAATGACACTAACTTTGTCTATTTTGTAACTCCCTCCGATCTCAGCGACTACTTGAGGAGTTACAAAACTATGAGTGGCTCCCAAATCGAACACTACATGTGTGGGACGACCCGCGACATGTATAGTTCCTGCCACATTAATTTTTGGGGTTTAAAATAGAATACTTATATTAATATAAGAACCTTTATATATTGATAATATTTAAACATCTTAGAAGATAAGCACACAAGGATTAGGTTTCTGGTACATGCGTACCTGTGACTGGACCCTGAACAGGCTCTGGGGCCTCATTATTATCTACTTCTAATGCATACACCCTACCATCTAAGGCTTGACGCTTGGGGGTGGGCTCAATCACAGGGCGAGCTGGCGGCTGAATGGCGAGTGGGGTGGATGGGATCGGGTTCGAACATTCACGAGCATAGTGGCCCTTTTGTCCACATCGGAAACAGGTAAGACTGGGCGGTGCGTGCTGTGCTGCATTCCTTGGGCAGTACTTAGAGATATGACCAGGCTGACTGCAGTTGAATCAAACTGATGTTCCCTTGAACGAGTCGGATGATCCTTGGGGTCGCTTTCCTTTGTCCTTGAAACGATGGTTTAGTCTAGAGTATCGGCCCTGATGATTCGATGATTTTCCGCCTTGGTTTGAGTGGAAGTTTCCCCGTGCTGCCCGTTCTACCGAAAACCCGATTTCTACGCTTACTGCTTTCTCCACCAAGTCTGTGAGGCTTGAGAAGTTCCCCACCGCAAGTCTGCTCTCCAACTTGGGTCGAAGACCAAATAGGAAATTGGTGATCATTGCCTCCTCATCTCCATTGTTATTTCCCACGTAACACTTAAGTCGCATGAACTCGGATTCGTACTCCCGAACTGACTTATTTCCTTGCTCAAGGTTCGCAAATTCCCGATGTAGTCGACGCTTTGATTCCGGGGTAAAGTTCTTATGCTCAAATCCCTCCTTGAACGCTGACCAGGTTTTCACCATATGTCCCAGTTGGGCTTTTCGGCTCTCCCACCAGTCAATTGCATCTCGGTCCAGGTAGTAAGCTCCCACGCTTAGGTAGTAGTCCTCCGGGCATCTTGTAGCCTTGAAATTCTTCTCCATCATTCCGATCCATCGATCTGCGACCAAATGGTCAGTTCCACCAGAGAAATGTGTAGTTCCCATCTTCTTCATTGAAGAGATCAAGGATAGGAACGGTGGACGAGTCATCACATCGGGTGTTGTCTGCGGCGATTGCATGACTCACGTCATTACTTCGTGAAGCATCTTCAGGGTGTGCTTCAGGTTTACGTCTTGGCCTCCCACCGCATTCACCAGTTACGGCTGACGTTTGACAAAGTCAAGACGAACCAATCCATATGAGAGAGGACATGATGAACTCAGGTCTTAGGACTACACTCTTTAGTCGTAATGAGAAACTCTTATGACACTCATATAACATCTTGTAGAGTTCTCATTAACGGGTCATGTCCGATCATGTGTTCTCTAACACATATCTATGTGATTGACTTTAATACTCTTATTAATGACTCCATGAAACATAGTCATCAGTCACCTCACATACTAGTCTCACGTGGTTGTTAATGTCCCATTTTAACAACCTTGACCAGGGACCAACATAATTCATGACAATCTTTGTTTATAGGTTCTCATGATCAAGTCACATACTTGATGACCTATAACATTGCCATGAATTATTTCGGGACTATTATTTAATTAACATAATTGAATAATGATGAAACAAATTTCATTAAAATAACATAACTATTATGTTTTTGTGAACATCATGACATAACTAAAACAAATATAACTCCCACTGAAATCAAGATCATATCTTAAGAAATCTAATGCCTACAGCAGCAGTATGAAACTCATGCTTAGGCCTTGGGAGAGGCTTGGTCAGTGGATCGGCAACATTCTCATCCGTCGGGACTATGCTGATCTTCACATCTCCTCTATTCACAATATCACGGATAAGGTGATATCTCCTTTCTATGTGTTTGGATTTCTGGTGTGATCTAGGTTCCTTTGCTTGCGCAATGGCTCCATTGTTGTCACAATACAAAGCAACTGGCTCACAAATACTAGGAATCACACCAAGTTCAGTGATGAACTTCTTGATCCAAACATCCTCCTTTGCCGCTTCAGAAGCAGCGAGGTACTCAGCTTCAGTCGTGGAATCTGCTACAGTGTCCTGCTTGGAACTCTTCCAGCTGACTGCACCGCCATTCAGGCAGAAGATGTAACCAGATTGCGATCGGAAATCATCTTTGTCTATCTGAAAACTTGCGTCTGTGTAACCACTTACTACCAGCTCATCACTTCCTCCATACACCAAGAATTTATCCTTAGTATTTCTCAAATACTTCAGAATATTCTTGACGGCTGTCCAGTGACTTTCACCTGGATCAGATTGGTGTCTACTCGTCATGCTTAAAGCACAAGCAACATCTGGACGAGTACTAAGCATGGCATACATGATGGATCCCAACGCCGAGGCATAGGGAATCCGACTCATGCGTTCTCGCTCAGCAGGTGTCTCAGGACACTGCTTCTTGCTGAGACTTATGCCATAAGACATTGGTATGAAGCCCTTCTTGGAATCTTGCATTCTGAACCTGTGCAAGCCTTTATCGATATAAGTGTCTTGACACAGTCCAATCAACTTGTTTAATCTATCTCTATAGATTCTTATTCCAAGAATATACACGGCTTCTCCCATGTCTTTCATTGAAAAACAACTTCCGAGCCAAGCCTTAACAGACTGTAACAACGGAACGTCATTTCCGAGAAGAAGTATGTCATCTACATACAACACGAGAAATGCAACTGTGCTCCCACCAGTCTTCTTGTAAACACATGGTTCCTCTTCGTTCCTGATGAAGTCAAACTTTTTGACTGCTTCATCAAAACAAAGATTCCAACTCCGAGATGCTTGCTTCAATCCATAAATAGATCGATGAAGCTTGCATACTTTCCTAGTTGCATTTGGATCGATGAAACCTTCGGGCTGTGTCATGTACACATCCTCTTCCAGAACTCCATTAAGGAAAGCTGTTTTCACGTCCATCTGCCAGATCTCATAGTCATAATGAGCGGCTGTTGCTAGGAGAATCCGAATGGATTTAAGCATGGCGACCGGGGAATAAGTTTCTTCATAGTCAATGCCATGAATTTGTTTGAAACCTTTTGCCACCAGCCTTGCTTTATATATCTGAATATTTCCATCCACATCCATTTTCTTCTTGAAAATCCATTTACACTCAATGGGTCTTGCACCATCGGGTAAATCAACCAAAGTCCATACTTGGTTCTGTGATATGGATCCCATTTCGGATTCAGCGGCTTTCAGCCACTTTTCGGAGTCAGGGCTCATCATCGCTTCTTCAAAATTCGCTGGCTCGTCACTGTCAATGATCAACAAATCATGACAATTGGTTACGAGAAATCCATATCTCTCGGGTTCGTGACGGATCCTTTCGGATCGGCGAATTTCAGGCTCCACAGGCGCGGTTTCTACAACTCTTTGTAGATCCAACTGTTGCTCTTCCTCTACGGGTTGAGCCTTTTCCTGCGGTTCTCGAACTTCTTCGAGTTGTACTTTACTCCCACTGTTTCTCTTGGAAAGAAACTCTCTCTCAAGAAAGACGCAGTTCCGAGCAACAAACACTTTGTTCTCGGATTGGTTGTAAAAGCAGTATGCCTTGGTTTCCTTAGGATAACCAACGAAGTATCATTTATCAGATTTGGGTTCGAGCTTATCTGTAATTAATCTCTTAAGATAAGCTTCACAACCCCAAATCTTCAGGAAAGACACATTCGGAACATTTCCAGGCCACATCTCATGTGGTGTCTTTGCAACTGATTTTGACGGAACCCTATTAAGTGTAAACGCAGACGTTTCTAGAGCGTATCCCCAAAAGGATAATGGAAGAGTTGAGAGACTCATCATTGATCGACCCATATCTAATAAAGTCCGATTCCTCCTCTCAGACACCCCATTCCATTGTGGTGTTCCAGGAGGAGTGAGTTGTGAAACAATTCCACAATCTCTCAAATGATCACTGAATTCTTGGCTTAAGTATTCTCCTCCACGATCTGATCAAAGAGCCTTAATACTTTTGCCAAGTTGATTCTGTACTTCATTTTGGAACTCTTTGAACTTTTCAAAAGATTCCGACTTGTGTCTCATTAAATAGACATAGCCATACCTGCTGAAATCATCAGTGAAGGTAATGAAGTATCGAAAATTTCCTCTAGCACTAGTGCTCATTGGGCCGCATACATCCGTATGTATAAGGCCCAATAGGTCACTGGCCCTTTCATTTTGTTTGTTGAAAGGGGCCTTTGCCATTTTGCCCAGTAAACAAGATTCACATTTCTCACATGATTCATAATCAAATGAGCTCAAAAGCCCATCACTATGGAGCTTTTGAATCCGTTTCTCGTTTATGTGGCCCAAACGACAATGCCATAGAAAAGTCTGATTCGTGTCATTTGATTTGAATCTCTTGGTGTTAATGTTATAGATTTGAGTGCTTTGGTTTAGAACATAAATACCATTCTCTAATGGCTGCTACCATAAAATATATCATTGTAATCAAAAGAACAACATTTATTCTTAATTGAAAACTGATATCCTTCCAAATCCAAAACAGGAATAAAAATAATATTTCTGCTTATAGCAGGTACATAGTAGCAATTATGAAGTTCTAAAACCAAACCAGAAGGTAAAGACAAGTTAAATGTTCCTACGGCTAATGCAGCTACTCTTGCTCCATTCCCCACGCGCAGGTCCACTTGTCCCTTTTCCAACGTCCTACTGTTGCGTAGGCCCTGCATATTTGTACAAATATGAGCACCACAGCCGGTATCCAATACCCAAGAAGTAGAACCAGAAGTAGTAACATTTACTACTATAACAAAAATACCTGAAGATGAAGTCTCGAAAGTCTTCTTCTTATTCTTCTTCTCTTCCAAGAATTTGTTGCAATTTCTCTTCCAATGCCCAAGCTCTTTACAGTAATGGCACGTATCAGTCTCAGATGGGCCCGGCTTGGGCTTCGGGGCTGGCGCAGGCGTGTCCTGGTTCTCAACCTGGACTGCCTTGCCCTTTCCCTTGCCTTTGCCAAGTTTCTTAAACTTCTTACCCCCTTGTACCATAAGTACATTAGGAGTGCCCTTCTTGATATTTGGCTCAGCTGTCTTGAGCATGCCATGCAGTTCAGTCAACGTCTTTGTCAAGTTAGTCATGTTATAGTTCATAACAAACTGATCTTAACTTGACGGCAGTGACTGCAGAATGATGTCAGTAGCCAACACTTGGCTAATGGGACAATCCAGCTTCCCCAGGTTATCAATATAACCCATCATCTTAATGACATGAGGACTGACTGGACTGTCCTTTGGTAGCTTGCATTCAATGAGAGATTTAACCGTCTGGTATCTCTCAGTTCTTGCTTGCTCCTGAAACATGCTTTTCAGGCTAGTAATCATCTCCACTGGCGACTCCACGTTCTCGTATTGCTTCTGCAAATCCGAGTTCATGGTAGCCAACATGAGATAATTCACATCGACCACATCATTGGAATGCTTATCCAAAGCACTCCTTTCTGCATGTGCAGCATTGGATCTCAGTTTTTCAGGGAGAACAGTTTCCAGGACATAGTCCCTTTTCTCCTGCTTGAGAACAATTCTCAAGTTCCGATACCATTCGAGAAAATTCGATCCATTTAACTTGTCCTTCTCAAGGACGGATCGCAGGGAGAAAGAGTTAATATGAGTGTTAGTCATAGCTGAGAACAAAGAAAGGAAAAAGGTTTAGTTATGATGTTCAAGAAATGAGAAGTCTTAACTTTTAAGAAAACTCGCATTATATTCAAACATTGTTTCCTCAGATGAATATAATGTTCCAAGACCCATATTTCACTAAACTTGAGTGAGCCACTGGCTATCACCCAAATTTAGCTATCTAGGTAAGCAACAACTTTGCTAGTTATATCCAATATAACTCTTGGTTGTGGATCGACATCTCATGCCCAATCCACCTGATGTCTCTGAGCCGAAAACGATTTTGATGGCCCAGTCAAGTTAACCAATCTCTTCAGTCATGTAATTGTTGATGTCTTCCACTGCAAGCCCATCAACACGATTACCTCCTGCTTTACTCATGTAATTGTGGACAACTCGCACTGCAAGTCTATCGCACAATGAAATGAGTCTTGACGGTTGACAAGATTGGAAAGGCATCAAGTATCACTTGATATTTGATTGAGGAACAGAACTATTTAAAACGTTCAGTTTTATTATGTTTTAATTCTTCTAATTAATTGATTTATCTTGCCTTGGTTCTGTGATTACAGGTTCCATAACCTAAACCATCGAATCTCATGTCGACCGACACTACTTTAGTGTCGATCGATGCAGAATAACCAAAACAATCTGCGATAACCGATCAATCCAATTGATCCGGTTTTGAATACTGGTCAGTGTCGATCGATGCTACATTAGCATCGGTCGATACCGACCTAATCAAACCAATCGCAATTAAATCATTCACAGTTTTCAACCATCATTAACCAAGCTCGATAACCGGTCCAATCCAATTGAACCGATTTATCAATTTCGCGAGATTGATGTCGACCGACACAACTCTTGTGTCGATCGACACTAGGCGAAAACAATTTTATTCGGGTTATCCTTTTGTGTCGACCGATACCGGATTGGTGTCGATCGACACAAGGCGATAAACCCTAATCGTTTTTAAGAAAAAAACCTAGAAACTAGATTTTCATGAAAACGAATTTTAGCAAGTTTGTATCAACCATACACAGATTCAGATTCAACTAATCTAATCAACATGCTACAGATTCAATGGAACCCTAAAGCTCTGATACAACTGAAGGAATTTCTAGCAGTTCTAATCAGGATTAGCAACCCTAGGTATAAATTCCAAGCCTAGGATCTAAGGTTCATGTAATTGAATCTCTCAGATTTACCTAGTAATTAGCAGCGGAAGATTTGCAGATAATCGAGACCGCGAAGCACCTCAAACGATGTGCCTCTACTGGTATCTACACGCACACAAACTGAACAGGAGGGATGCTAGTGCCTATAGAGATCCTATCTCTTGAGAGGTTTCTTTTCTAGTTCTGGTGGCTGTGTATTAGGTTAAGTTTGAGTTTAGGTCGACCATATATCTTATATATGTCGACTTAAACCGCAACGGGATTAACCAACGATTAAACCGAATTAATCTGGTAATCCGCGAGTTGTGTCGACCGACACACTCTTTGTGTCGATCGACACGGCCCCAGAATTTTGATACCGAATGCATATCAAATATGCATTCACTAGATCATTACGCTAATGATCAACCTCGTCTTTAACGTCCAGTTTGCTTAGGTGTGTGACCCTGTAGGATCATATAACACTAGCAATGAGTTCTAAACTCATTGATCATAAGTGGCTTCTAGCAAAGCATTATGACTACCTAGTATTATATGATTGTCTTATCTCGACAATACGACTTTCACTTAGAGTAAGTACAATAGATTTCAGGACATTCCCAACACGCATTCTGATTATCCTTTGGCATTTCTTTCCGACGATCATTGCTAGATCCAGTGTCTTCAATATCCTTTTCTGCAGATGCTCGCGTCTGGTCTGCATGTCCTTCCTGGTTGCCTGGATTATCCGGTGACTTAGATCTTTCGACTGGTTCCTCGTGTCCCATTCCTCCGTGTTTTGAACCCCTTTCCGACCCCACACCATGCTCGTGTAGGATTATGTGAGTTCATGGTGTAATTCTCAGGTTACATCCTAGCACATAATTATCTAGGATCTAGGTGATTTGCAGTTGAATCATAAACAGATCAGGATCATTACCTTGTGATTGCAGCGGATTGATCAAAGGAATATCGAGATCTGCAAGAGCTGATGATTACCTGCTCCTCCTAGGTATCCACACGCTTACAAGCTACTGGATCAGGCTGCTAGACCAAGCTCGGAATCAACAGAGAGAGAGGAGGACGGCTGTGAAAATCGCAGAGGCATAAGCCTTAGGGCTTCCTGCGCCTATTTTCTTCCTTATATGGGCCCAAGTAATTAAACTAATGGCTCATAAGGCTTTTGGGTCCAAGGCCCAAATCAGACAAAAGACTGTCTTTTGTCTGGCCCAATTCTCTGTACAAATACAGTAAATGCCTTGCATCTTACTGTATTAATTCCATGTTAACTTTCCCGTTAGCTATGGTGTGTGACCCTTAGGGATCATACAATACTGGTAATAAGTCCTAAACTTATAGATCATGAGCGGGCTCTAGCAAGTCATCATGATCACCCAGTATTTATGACTTATGTCTGATCTCGACACTTATCATACTTTCTAGAGATAGTACGGTAGATTTCAGGACATTCCCAACAATCTCCCACTTGTACTGGAATCCTACACAGGACATTCCCAACAATCTCCCGATTGTACTGGAATCCTACATTCCCTAATCCTTTTGTCTCAATATCTCGATCTGGCATAAGGCAAGATGCGTGTCATCCTTATATAGCCAGACCATGTTTATCGGAACAGATTTGATACTGACAATGCAAACGACTTGGGCAAGTCCGTTTGGGAGTGGCCACTCTCTTACCAGCTATCAAGTCTCCGATTGGCCTAGAGATATTACCTCCGTTAAACGGCAGGGACAAATCCCATCTTGTTCCATCACTATGAACCACACACTTTATAATACACCCAACCAAGGTCCTTATAGCTCCCAGTTACGAAACAGCGTTAGACAATGATCAAAGCGCATCACTCCATGTGCAGCCACATGCATGCGAACTCAGGTCTAAGGACTATACTCTATAGTCGTATATGAGAACCTCTTATGACACAGATATTAATATCTTGTAGAGTTCTCATTAGCGGGCCATGTCCGGTCATATGCTCCCCTACATATACATATGTGTCGACTTTGATGCCGCGCATCTATGACCCCTCGAAACTTGGTCATAAGTCTCAACACAATCTAGTCTCAAGTGGTTGTTGGTGTTCCAATTTCAACAACCTTCGACTATGGACACTATGATTTATGTCATTTCGTTAAATATGGGGTTTCAGGATCAAGTCTACTCATGTACTTCGATGGCCCATATATAATGACATGAATCATTTTGGAACGATTATTTATATCACAGTTAAAATAATCCAGAAATCATAGATTTCATAAACATAAAATATTATGTTTACATGAACCTTTCAAAACAACTAAATAAAGCCTTTTACAAACTCCCACTGAAATTAAGACTACATTTTAATTTCACTTATCCTACAGCTACAGTCCGCGACTCGTGCTTAGGCCTAAGGAGTGGCTTCGTTAATAGATTAGCAACGTTCTCATTCGTTGAAACTTGCTGATCTACTTAACACCTCTGTCATTTATCTCACGGAATAGGTTATACCTACCCTCAAGATGTTTGGACCTCTGATGTGCAGCTAGTCTCATCTATGCTGGGAATCACATCAAGTTCAGTGATGAACTCTTCTTTCCAAACAACCTCTTTCGCCGCTTCCCAAGCTGCGAAATGTTCAGCTTAAGTCATGGAGTCAGCAACAGTGCCTTGCACCGCCAGACAGACACAAGATATAACCGGACTGTGACCGGAAATCATCTTTGTCTGTTGGAAACTTGCCTTTCAGACTCTACCGACTTGTAGCACCTCACTTTCTCCGTAAATCAAGAACTTATCCTAAGTATTTTCCAAATACTTTAGGATATTCTTTACGGCAATCCAGTGATTCTTTGCTGGATTTGACTGGTCTTTACTTGTCTTGCTTAACATTAAAGCAACATCAAAACAAGTACGTGTCATGGCATACATGATAGATCCAATTGCCGACGCATATGGAATCTCATCCATGCATTCAAGCTCAGCAGATATCGTAGGATACTGTTTCTTGCTTAACATATTGCCATGTGACATTGGCATAAAACCCTTCTTGGAGTGCTGAAAACGTGTAGGACTTTGTCAATTTAAGAATCCTGACTTTGTCCTACCAGCTCTTTTGAATCTCTATATTTAGATCCAAAATCCAAGAACATACGTGGCTTTACCCATGTCAATCATAAAACCAACTCCCAAACCAGTCCTTTACCGACTGCAGCATTGGGACGTTATATCCGAGAATCAGTATGTCATCGACATACACTATGAGAAATGCAATATTGCTCCCACTTATCTTTTAGTAAACGCACAGTTCCACTTCGTTCCTGTTCAAGTCAAAACTTTGACTACTTCAACAGAACGACGATTCCAACTCCGTTATGTTTGCTTCCATCCATGAATGGATCAATGAAGCCAACTTACACATAGTGTAATTTTTGGAGTCCAGGCTTACTCTCGCTTCTTTGAATTTCGCAGGTTCGTCGCTTTCAATGATCATCAGATCATGCGTACTTTGAATGATTATCAGGTTCAACTAAATGACGAGAAATCACTCTCGGATTAGCAACTGATTCATTCAGATCTGCGAACTTCAGGCTCTACAGGTGTAGATTCTACAGAAATCTGTAAATCCATCCGTTGCTCTCCCTCAACAGGTTGAGCAGCCTCCTGTATTTCTCGAATTTCTTCGAGTTACACTTTTACTCCCACTGACATTCTTGGAAAGTAACTTCCCTTCTTAGAAAACAGAATGGACGTAAAAGTAACAAGCCTTGGTTTCTGATATATCATGGTTTTTACTAGTTTTAGACCATGATATAAGTGTGTTTTTAGTGTCTTTTGTCTTTGTTTAGAGTCTTTTACAGGTATAATCAGGTTTGGAGCTGAATTGGAGATAATGGAGCATTTTGGAGATTTTTGGAGTGTTTGGCCGAGAGATAGAGTTCACTGTCCGAAACAGAGGAAGGTGTCGATCGTTGCACTCTAGCATCGATCGATGCACCAGCGAGATGGGCCAAAAACTCGGCGGTTTAGAAGAGTGAAGAATTTGCACTTTGATCCAGAAGTTCCTGATATTTACAAAGAAGCCCTTGGCCGAGATTATGCCTATATAATAGAGTTTTTAGAGTTTTTATTAGAGACACTTCATACTTTTTACATTACGCAATTCATAATTAAGAGCAGAGGATTTTAGAGCTTTTTGGGGCTGATCTGAACCTGTTACATCATCTGTATTTGGAGAAGATTTCGAACCCCTTTTACTCTTATTCTTTTATTTAATTTATTCATTCTACGATTATGTTTTCATTATCTATGTCTGAGTAGATCCATAGTTAGGTTTAGGGTTTCTCACATAGGATTTCATGACTTGCTAGACTTGTTCAAATTCAGTTAAGGATTCATAACTATACATGTTCTTCAATTTAATTGTGCTTAAAGCTAGTTCTAACCTGATCAATTAGAATCTAGATCTTAGGTTGCTAAATACGTCACGGAAGTGGGGTTTAGGAATCTGAACTAATTAAATTGGGCAATTAAACTTTGCGCAAACGGAAGTTTGGTTTAGGATAATTGTGAACATATCAAACTTGGACTTATTGCTAGTTTAATCTGTTAGTTCTCGCAAACGAAAGTTTGGTTTGCTGCACTTAGACTTAGAGAATTATCGCAAAGGAATTTGGTTAATTCTACATCTGTGTTTTGAGTTCTAGAACCGTTCTTAATTAGATCCTTGCTGAATGAACTGTCTGCTTGTCTGATTTCCTGAGAATACCCTAGGCTTGACGCTTTTAATTACTTGCTTCACAACCGTTAATCTCTGTTACTGATTTACTTTCTCGCACCGCAATCTATTTCATTCACTACTTGCTTATTTCTAGTATTTATTCCTACAGTTTGATTCTCTTGAGACCAAGTGTCCCTGTGGATTCGATAACCCTATATACTACTTTGACATTGCTGTTCACTTGCAGTTTAGTATAGGGAAAACTTAGAACCTATCAAGTTTTTGGCGCCGTTGCCGGGGAACTCTTTTGAGTCTTCGATAGGACCGAACTTAGGGTTTTTGCTAGAAATTTTTCTTTTTGTTTTTGTTCTTTTTCGTTTTTATTTTTAGTTTTGCTGATTTTCTTTTTTCTCGGTTTCTTTCTGTCGCAGGTACGAATTTCGCCTTGCGTCGATCGTTGCATACCTTGCGTCGATCGTCACTAGGCGATTCTGAGGATTGAATCGATCGTTGCACTGATAGCATCGATCGTTGCTGGACGATTACAGACAGTTTATGCCAACGCAGAAAACTCGAAGTAATCCGAACTCGAGCTTGCTTAATCTCGGACTAGAGGAACTTGGACGTCTAGAAAGGACTAACAGGAGAGAAAAGAGAGAGAGAATGGTACGAGAACGTTTGATCTTGATACCGGATGCTGAAGGTACCCTGAGGGACCAAGATGACAACCCGTACAATGCTGCTGGGCATCGGGTTGATGCTGAAGGGAATGTTATCCCTGATCCTCCTGAGCAACAGGAGCTGAACCAAAACCAGGGTCAAGGACAGGCCCAAGGTAGAGAGATGGTGGTTCATGAGAGGACACTAGCTGATTACAACAGACCTGATGAGTTTCATGCAAACCGAGCAGCTCTAGTGCTTCCTGCTTTTGAGGGTAATGATTTTGAGGTAAAGACCATCTACTACCAGCTGATGAGACAGATTGCTTTTCATGGTCTTCAAACAGAGCAGCCTATGGATCACATTGACAAGTTTGAGGACATAGTCACTGGCATGAAGTATGAAGGAGTATGCCCGGACTATCTGTTCCTTAAGCTATTTCCGCACAGTCTTGCTGGAGACGCTAGTGCATGGCTGAGACAACTGGCACCTGGTCAGTACACTACTTGGACAGCTTTAAAGAGTGAGTTCCTGCGTCACTTTTATGATGATGCACGCTCGGATCAGTCCAGACAGGACATACTCACATTTTCCCAAGGAGCTGTGGAGCCCTTGAAGACTGCCTGGATGAGATTTAAGCAGCATCAGCGTGACTGTCCACACCATGGATTCACAGAAGTACAGCTGATTGGTATCTTCTTCAGAGGCATAGATCTTCCTTATCAGACTGCGCTGGATAATTCCAGTAATGCTAATTTCAACACCAGGACTCCTACACAGGCTAAGCAGTTTATAGAGAATCTGATTGGCAGCAACAGTTGCAAAACAATGGATGAAAGGAGAAAGAGATCTGGTGGAACCGTAGAGAATTCTGATATAGCTAATATAAGATCCAGATTGGACACAGTCTACAATCTCCTAACAAGTAAGAAATCTGTCCACTTTGCCCAGGATGTAGAGGTGATTCAGACTGAAGAGGAAACTCAGGAAGAAGATGTGAATTTCATAGGAGGTTCTGGTTTCCAAGGTAATAGATTTGGTAATCAACAGGGGAACAGATTCTCCAATGGTGGACAGACTAGTGGTTTCCAAAAGACCTATGGACAAGGTAATCAGAGAACCTATGGGTCTACATCCTATCAGACTCCTCCTGCACCTACAGCCCATGAGAGCAAAATGGAGGCTATGATGGAACAACTGATGGAGAGTCAAACCAAGCTTTCTGTGGACAACAATAAGAAGCTGGACGCTGTCTATCAAGACCTCAATGGGAAGTTTGAGTCACTGAGCACTCACATGAAGCAATTGGACACTCAGGTGAACCAGATGTCCAGCTCACTGAAGGGAAAAGGAGTTGCAGAGACTCATATTAAGGCCTGGTCTGTACTCATTAATGATGGATCTTATCTAGGGGAGAAATTTGAGCTAAGTACAGCTGAGTTGGTGACTGAGGCAGAATTTTCGGATTTCTGTGAAAAACTCTCGGGTAGAAACTGCAATGATGCAACGATCGACACACAGCTGGCATCGATCGATGCAGGTCGTGAACGAGCAGAAGACCCGTGGGATGAAAGTGAGATTGATGCAGAACTAGCCCGCCTATTCCCTGATGTATCTGAGATCACTCAAGAGGATGTTTATGCACAAGCCATTAGGCAATGTCCCAAGGTGTCTGAAGTGATTAAACAAGAGATTGAAGAGCTGAAAAAGCTAGAAGAGAGTGGTGAAGATTTGGAAGAAATTCCACCTTCTGATGATCCACCTTATCATCCATGTGTTCAGAGATATTTGAACAAGATGTTGCCTTTAGACGAGGAGCTGAGAGAATGGGTGATAATAGTTCCTCAGCATATCAGTGATGTTCTGCTAACTAAGGTCCCGAAGAAGTTACCTGATCCTGGAGTCTTTGTGCTAGATTGTTCTATCTTTGAGGATAGTTTTAGACGTTCTCTATGTGATTTAGGAGCTGCTGGAAGCATAATGCCTTACTCTGTGGCAGAGAAGCTGGGAATGTTGGATTTTACTCCTACTAGGACTTCTCTTATCCTAGCTGATCAGTCCATACGAGTTCCTGAAGGACTTCTTATGGACATTCCGGTGAGAGTTGGGAACTACTTAGTTCCAACGGACTTCCTTGTGCTGAAATATGACTGTGATCCGGATGAAGCTTTATTGCTTGGGAGACCATTCTTGGCTACAGCAGGAGCTGTGATTGATGTTAGACAGAGTCTAATAGACCTCCACCTGGGAGATGAACCACTACACTATGAGATGGATAAGTTGCGAAGGCCACTGATAGATGGGCAGACATTCACCATAAGGGACGCAGATTTTGAGCAGCCTGATCATACCATGGTTATAGATCCTGGAGCACATTTCACTCCATCTTTTCTTGGCCATGAGCATTCCGCTACAGCCTACTCACCACCTTGGATGAGGAGACTTGAACAGAGACAGAAAAAGTCTTTGTCAAGACCTCCTGGTACTTGAAAGATCTCATCCGTCCGGTCAAGCTAATGACCTTAAACAAGCGCTGGGTGGGAGGCAACCCACCATTAGGTACTGGTGTTTTTCTACTTAATTTTTGGTGTTTTTGTTAGGATTTTACGTTTGTTTTTGTTTCTGGTGAGTTTATGATTGCAGGTCTCGGTTAAATCGCAGTGCAGCGATCGATGCAGTTCTGTATCGATCGACACAACACGAAAGTAATCGCATTGCAGCGATCGTTGCGGTCCTGAGCAACGATCGACTATACACGAAAGTCGCCAAGTAACGGTCGATGCACTTAGTGCAACGGTCGATGCTAAGCGACAGAGGTAAGCCGACAGACATAACTTCACCTTTTCAATTTTTATTTTCTTTTTACCGATCCTTCGCTGGACACTAATGGGGACAGTGTGTCTTAAGTGTGGGGGAGGTGCTACTGACTTATATCTTTCTGTTTTCTTAAGAGTCAGTCCGTTTTTCAAAAAAATTTTGTTTTATTGAGTCAAAACTGTTTAAGTAAGAAACTATGATTTTCTGAGAAGATTTACAAGACTTGCAGGAACTTAAGTAACCATTGGGATGAAGTTGCAGAGCCTCTATGACTGTTAGAAAACTCAGACACAGGTCAACCTACTGGGAACACCCACATTACTTCAGGTATCAGAGGATCCTTTACTGACTTCAACCTTAATACTGACTTAGATTTCTCACCTAAGGGCTTGGTATGCTTTATGTCGGATTCCCTGTTAGTTCTGACACAGCCTGTAAACCTGTCCTATTTAGTCCCCTTCTCCCCTTCTGTAAAGTAAAAAAAAAAATAATAATAATAAACTGAGGATGAGTTAGTAACTCCGAAGTGGTCATGAGAATAGTAGCAAACACTATTATCTCTCATGTGATCCATGGAATGTGTCCAAAGTACACCCCATAACGGGAAGAACACTGATAAAAAAAATAAAATGATACCCAGTGGGGAAAAATCAGTTGTTAAAGAAGGGAAAGAGAAGAAAGGGACTAGAGAAAGATAGTATGGTGGTCTAGAGCTGATAAGGTAAGAATCCATGTGCCTTTAGATCGATACTCCTTAGGTGACACCGCACTTAAATACTTGCAGAAGTCAGTAGGGAGAATTTGAATGCTTGAATGTGATTGTGGAGTTTACCTAGGACAGTTGCTAAGTGTGGGGGAAGTACATTGTGGTCTTGATATTCTGTGATTGATTCTTTCAGTGGTTTACTAAGGGGAATCTGAGTATTGTAGCTTCTAGGACGAAATGAGTTTCTGAAGAGTTTTCAAACCTCTTCACCATGTTTTAGTTCTCTGTTTTGCTTGAGGGCAAGCAAAGGCTAAGTGTGGGGGAGTTGATATATCATGGTTTTTACTAGTTTTAGACCATGATATAAGTGTGTTTTTAGTGTCTTTTGTCTTTGTTTAGAGTCTTTTACAGGTATAATCAGGTTTGGAGCTGAATTGGAGATAATGGAGCATTTTGGAGATTTTTGGAGTGTTTGGCCGAGAGATAGAGTTCACTGTCCGAAACAGAGGAAGGTGTCGATCGTTGCACTCTAGCATCGATCGATGCACCAGCGAGATGGGCCAAAAACTCGGCGGTTTAGAAGAGTGAAGAATTTGCACTTTGATCCAGAAGTTCCTGATATTTACAAAGAAGCCCTTGGCCGAGATTATGCCTATATAATAGAGTTTTTAGAGTTTTTATTAGAGACACTTCATACTTTTTACATTACGCAATTCATAATTAAGAGCAGAGGATTTTAGAGCTTTTTGGGGCTGATCTGAACCTGTTACATCATCTGTATTTGGAGAAGATTTCGAACCCCTTTTACTCTTATTCTTTTATGCAATTTATTCATTCTATGATTATGTTTTCATTATCTATGTCTGAGTAGATCCATAGTTAGGTTTAGGGTTTCTCACATAGGATTTCATGACTTGCTAGACTTGTTCAAATTCAGTTAAGGATTCATAACTATACCTGTTCTTCAATTTAATTGTGCTTAAAGCTAGTTCTAACCTGATCAATTAGAATCTAGATCTTAGGTTGCTAAATACGTCACGGAAGTGGGGTTTAGGAATCTGAACTAATTAAATTGGGCAATTAAACTTTGCGCAAACGGAAGTTTGGTTTAGGATAATTGTGAACATATCAAACTTGGACTTATCTATACTATTAAAACAGGAAGGTTTGTCATGGTACATAAATGTTGTTTCCGAAATTTGCCCTTGATATTATTAGGATTTGTAACCTTCATTAAGGGTAAAACTGTAAAACAATTTATATTTGATTTATTATCTCTACAATCCATGTTTCCAAACAAGACAATTATTAAACATGTAGCCAAACAACCAAAATCTAATGGGTCCCACTTTCCTAATTAATTAAAATCAAAACAAATTAATTGATAAATATAATTAATAATTTATACATCAACTATTATATATATAAATTAAGATTCTCTAATTTATGATTTAATTCAAAATATATTTATAATATATTTTAATATATTTTTATTTTGTTTCAAATATATATATATATATATATATATATACACATATTACGATTGATGTTTTACGATTGTATTTTTTAGCAGGTTTTTCCATCAAACTGAAAAATATTTAATTAATTAAACGGGTTGAAAAATTAATTAGCCAATCTCGATTATAAATTTTCTATAAAAAAAATTCGCATATAGTAAATAATTTCAGTTGATATATTTTAAAATTAATAAAATATTAAAATGATTTCATACTTATATTATTCAAATATTTGAAGCGTCAAATTATGATTTATGTTTGAATGAAGTTTTTAACGGATAGTTCCATCAAATTTGCAAATTATATATACGACTACAACATGTATTTTATAAAATAATATTTTAGATAAATAAAATAACAATTAAACATATAACACATAACTTTTACAATAGTTGTTTTCACATATATATATATATATTTCCAAACTATGATCTTACGATACAACACAGATTAAAATATATAATGTGAAATCGTTATTTTAATCTCTTAATCCTTACGATATATCTCCTCCAAATAACACATAATTCATTTTTAAAAAAAACTAAATTGCTAACTCACTGTTTATAATGTTGGTTAAACAATTATAATCAAAATTAGATTACATAATTAAAAATTTAAACTACTATTAACAAAATGAATAAAAAGTAAAATTTGTAAAGAAAATTATACCCGCACTTAGAAGTGCGGGTCAAAATCTAGTTGCTAGTTTAATCTGTTAGTTCTCGCAAACGAAAGTTTGGTTTGCTGCACTTAGACTTAGAGAATTATCGCAAAGGAATTTGGTTAATTATACATCTGTGTTTTGAGTTCTAGAACCGTTCTTAATTAGATCCTTGCTGAATGAACTGTCTGCTTGTCTGATTTCCTGAGAATACCCTAGGCTTGACGCTTTTAATTACTTGCTTCACAACCGTTAATCTCTGTTACTGATTTACTTTCTCGCACCGCAATCTATTTCATTCACTACTTGCTTATTTCTAGTATTTATTCCTACAGTTTGATTCTCTTGAGACCAAGTGTCCCTGTGGATTCGATAACCCTATATACTACTTTGACATTGCTGTTCACTTGCAGTTTAGTATAGGGAAAACTTAGAACCTATCAGTTTCCCTAGGACAACCAGCGAAGTAGTATTACTACAAATACTCAGTAAAGACGAATTTGGATCGATTCCAGTCCACATTTATGTGGTGTCTTTCAACTGATATTGGTGGAACTATTTCAGCGTAAACTTAGATATTTCTAGAGCGTTATTCTTAAAGAATATCATGGAAGATTCGTGCGACTCATCTTTAATCATTTCTAATAAGATCTGATTCTTTCTCACAGAAACACCTTAAGGTTTTCAGGAGAAATGAGCTGTGAAACGACTTCACACTCATTTAGATGATCACACCATCAATGACTTAAGTATTCTCACTCTTGATCTAATCCAGAGTCTCAATACTTCTGTCACTTTGATTCTATACCTCATTCTGGAACTCTTTCGACCATGTCAAAGAATTCCGACTTGTGTCTCATCAAATGAACACAGTCATACTCACTGAAGTAATCAGTAGAGACAATGAAGTACAGGAAATTTTCTCTGGCATTACTGCTCATCGGACCACATACATGAGTATGTCCAATGTCTAATAAGCCTTTGGGCTTTTCTCTAGCTCGGCTAAGATGGGCCCTTTATGTTTTGGTCCAGTAAGCATAATTCAAGTCTCATAAGATATCCATTCAAATGAGACCAAAAGTCCATAACTATGGGGTTTCTGAATCCGACTTACTCTTTTGACCAAAACATTTATGCCAAGAAAAATCAGGTTTAATTCATCAGATTTAAACCAATTCAGTATTCATGTTACATTTAGGCACTCTTTGGTTTAAGATATAAAACCCATTCCTTGAATAGGGTGCTACAATTAATATTTCATTAAGATCAAAAGAACAAAACTTGTCTTTATCAAAATGAAAAACATTCAAATTCTTTACAAGAAAATGAAAAACAACTCTGCTTAAAGCAGGTACATTGTAGCAATTACTTAATACAAAACCAAGCCTCAAAGGGATCTACAAGTGAAAACCCTACGGCTGAGGAAGCATCCCAAGCTCCTTCCAGACATGCAGTTCCACTTGCCCTTCCTTCAAAGTTCTACTGTTGCTCAGGCTCTGCATATTATAACAAATATCAGTGCCACAACCAGTATCCAATACCTATAAGGTATAACTTGAAGTAATAACATGAATACTTGAGGAAGTAGTCTCATACATCGACTTTAACTCCTCATAATCTTCCATGAATTTAATGCAATCTCTTTTCCAATGCCCAGTCTCTTTACAGTAGCAGCACTTACCAACGTAAGAGGTATCTGACTCGGGCTCAGAAGACACACGCTTGCCATGATTCAAAATCTGGACAACTTTGTCTTCACCCTTGTCAGCATTAGGTTTAGTAAACCTACCCTTCTCCTTCATGAGATTATACAGGGTACTCTTCACGTTTGGCTCAACTGTCTTGAGCATATCATGCAGTTCAGTCAGCGTCTTTGTTAAGCCTTTCTTGATATAGTTCCTTCTGAACTTATCATAGCTTGACG
Organism: Orychophragmus violaceus; assembly: GCA_030180135.1. Classification (NCBI taxonomy): domain Eukaryota; kingdom Viridiplantae; phylum Streptophyta; class Magnoliopsida; order Brassicales; family Brassicaceae; genus Orychophragmus; species Orychophragmus violaceus. The sequence goes on from CM058235.1 coordinate 34,740,808, forward strand.
GCAGTGACTGCAGAATGATCTCAGTTGCCAATTCTTGGCTAACTGGATAATCCAGTTTCCTCAGGTTATCAATGTAACCCATCATTTTACTGACATGAGGACTTACTGGATGATCATTTGGTAGCTTGCAGCTAGTGAGAGACTTAACCAACTGGTATCTCTCCACTCTTACCTGCTCCTGAAATTTCAATTTCAGGCTGCTGATCATCTCTATTGGCGACTCCATGTTCTCATATTGCTTCAGCAAATCTGAGTCCATGGTAGCCAATATCAGACCACGCACATCTACCGCATCATTATAATGCTTATTCCAAGCATTATATACTGCATGAGAGGCATTGGACCCGATCCTCACGGGGAGAGCTCTCTCAAGGACATAGTCCTTTCTCTCCTGCCTGAGGACTAGCCTCAGGTTCCGCGACCAAGTCAAGAAATTTGATCCGTTCAGTTTGTCCATTTCAAAGAACAGACCGGATCGAGAAAGTGTTTTGATTGTTTGTGCTAGTCATAACTGAAATTTAGAGATAAATAGAGTTTTAGTTATTTAGTTCATAAACGAGTAATCTTAATAACTTATAAGAAAACTCGCATTGCATTCAAAATTTCTTTGTTTAACCTCATAAGAATGCAATGATTCCGAGACCCATGTTCAGCTAAATCTAAAGTGGGCCACTGGCCGTCACCCAGAAGTAGCTTTACTTGGTAAGCATACACACAGCTAGTTATATCTAATAACTCTCGGTTGTGAATTGGGCCCAAGGCCCAATACACCAGATGTCTCAAGGCCCGGGACTCCCGATGGCCCAGTCAAGGAAACCAATCTCTTACAGCCAAATAATCACTAAAGTCTGGGACTCCCAATGAAATTAGTGACTATATACTACTTTACTTACGCGAGAACAGACACCTCACACTGTAAGCCATATCTGTAATCGAATAAGCGTTAAGTAGCTGACAAGATTGGAAAGACATCCAAGCTTGATATTGGTTTTGAGGATTTTTAAGTTTTATTTCCAAAAATAGAAGATTACTATTTTGGGAAACTTACTTATTTTAGAAACTTTCTAAATTTAGTAACATACTAAAAATAGAAATTTCTAATTTAATATTTTATAAATATTTTCGGGTTGGGTCACAAATTATAGGCCCAATTCTTGGCCCAAGACCATAGAATTCCAGTTGGCCCAATAATTTGACATAACCGAGTCGGTTTATTAATTATGGTCCTAGACCAAATTAACTATCAAAACCATCGGTTATTTACTAAACCAGACCAGCTCTAAATTATTTGGTCCAACCAAATCAAACTTAGACCAGCCTTCGGTTTAGGTTAAATTCAACTTTGAATTTAAATCCGGTTTAACCAGAAACTAAATAATACCAATTGTATTAAATAATTTCCAGCAAACCGCGATTTGGGTTAACCGCTTAAACCATAATTATTCAATGCTTTTGAATAGATTTTGTCTTTTAGTTTAAAGACAAAACTTGATCTTGTGATTGCGTATCATAACAAACACAAAAAAATGATTTGGCTTAACTAACACGTTTGAACCTCATTCTCAAACAAACCAAGTCAACATTCGATTATCAAATTCACTAAAGGACAAACACGATCATGTGATTCTCAACCTAGAGACAATTATGCGATCGTGATTCGATCGTAATTCAATTACACGATTTTGTCCTTTTCAAACCTTACAAACGATTCACTTAACATTCTTAATAATTGAAACGATTCATGCAATTCACTAAAGACAAAACCTAGTCAAAAGCGATTATGAACATTCACATAAGACAAAAAAATTTTGACCTTAACCAAATTCAATTCATGCAATCGCTTATAATCATGACAATTCTTAACATTAACCAACCTATCAAATCGATTCTAATGATTGCTTGGTTAACGTTTTTCAAGTCAACAAGCGAATCTTAATTATACAACAAGCCAACATGAGCGATTGGTTTTTGATAACGATTCAATCAAAATCGACTTTTAATCATTAAGATTTCTTATTTCTAGGTTTTCAAAGTTTCAATCAATTTTACTCATTAAAATCGATTCATTAAACTAATAAACAACCTAGTATGATCCAAAAGGCAAAAACCTAACGACCTAGGCTCTGATACCACTGTAGGATTATGTGAGTTCATGGTGTAATTCTCAGGTTACATCCTAGCACATAATTATCTAGGATCTAGGTGATTTGCAGTTGAATCATAAACAGATCAGGATCATTACCTTGTGATTGCAGCGGATTGATCAAAGGAATATCGAGATCTGCAAGAGCTGATGATTACCTGCTCCTCCTAGGTATCCACACGCTTACAAGCTACTGGATCAGGCTGCTAGACCAAGCTCGGAATCAACAGAGAGAGAGGAGGACGGCTGTGAAAATCGCAGAGGCATAAGCCTTAGGGCTTCCTGCGCCTATTTTCTTCCTTATATGGGCCCAAGTAATTAAACTAATGGCTCATAAGGCTTTTGGGTCCAAGGCCCAAATCAGACAAAAGACTGTCTTTTGTCTGGCCCAATTCTCTGTACAAATACAGTAAATGCCTTGCATCTTACTGTATTAATTCCATGTTAACTTTCCCGTTAGCTATGGTGTGTGACCCTTAGGGATCATACAATACTGGTAATAAGTCCTAAACTTATAGATCATGAGCGGGCTCTAGCAAGTCATCATGATCACCCAGTATTTATGACTTATGTCTGATCTCGACACTTATCATACTTTCTAGAGATAGTACGGTAGATTTCAGGACATTCCCAACAGCTCGCCACTAGTGATTGCCCCGTCCTCCATTTTCATCATAAACGGGTAAGTGACTAAGTCCTAACTAAACAGGACGTGGCCGGTTTCCTAATATCTCTTCCGCGACTCAAATTTGACTCGATAAATCTGAAAACACATGTTGTATGAGCACGATCGGAACCATGCTCTGATACACCCAGATTGTATTTCCCCTGTTCCGCTTTAACCTTAGTCAACCGATGACCAACAATCAGACAAGAACATGATCACCGGTTTTTCTTAGTCGGGACCAAAGCCGTCATATTTTTACCGTGTTTGACTAATCCGGTTTGGCTTAACAACTTTCGTCATCAAACCGTACCGAACTATTCAATTACACGTTTCCCAAATTTTGACTAAAGCCTTGCAACTTTAATAAAATTTGGTAGTTATATTAGACTGGCCTAATCTAATATAGACAACATGCTTTTACGAATATAAAACATCTTTTATGCAAAAAGTGCGGAAATACAAATAGGTCCATGGACGTTATCTATTTAAAACATATTACAAACATTACTTGAAAGTATCGTTGCGAAAGAGACGTCGAGTCGAAACCGGCTGGCCTAACGTCCCGCGTTCCGCTACTCCTAAGAGTTACCTGAAAAGATGAAAAGGAGAGGGGTGAGCGATCTATTATCGACCCAGTGAGTTGAGATTCCCCAACTAATAATGTAAATTTCCGTCTTCCCAACCCAACCCCAAACAAAAGCAATGACGGAAAGCTATGCAAGCAACCCTAAATAGCCGAAGCACTAAAACAATGAATAAACTATATGCATGCTATGGGCCCTGGCAATATCGTCATTCCCCCGGAATACTCGCCCCGTCACCAGATAGGCTAACGGTAGTAATTCCACGACTGTTACTCATATACACGGAGTACAATAAGTAAGACACCGTTCTTCGTCCATCGATACGCGGTGACTCGGACTACCCCTAGATAGCTAGAGCTTCCATGCAGTCCGGCCCTAGGACATGACCCCGTATTCTCTGGACCACACACCTACCAGCGTCACCCAGTAGGTTAACTCTTGCCAGTAACACGACCCGAGAGTAAGTGAACCGGCCGGTACGCTCCCGAGGATCCATCGGGTAGGGAAGTCGATATGCCTACTTTCTTTCCATGTCACTAACACATAAAACAAACTATCAAACATACCACATCAGAATAATCACAACAATCATAACATCTCATCAAGCAATCATTCATGAACCATTCATCACTTTAACATTATGCTACTTAATAGTTTTTACGTATTTTAATCATGTGTTCATTACTCGGTTATCAATCAATAGTATCCTATATAGTAATAATAACCGCAATATTACTATCATTCTATAACCATCTCACTAAACAATCAACCAAGCATAGTCATTATATCAACACTAACACTTATTACTATATACTAATCAAACCGACACTAGTTATAACCTTTACACCGGATCATAACTTAATGTCGGGAACCTGCGGAATATTATATTAATCATACAATTATCCCCAACTCACTGATACTTTGTCGTGGTTGACCCCGAACCTCCAGACATTCCTTTAAACCGCCTAAAACGGAAGAGAAGGTCGATACTTGGGATGAACGTGGAAAATCTCCGTTTAGGAAATATTTTCCCGCTCCTCCGTCACCAACCGAACTCTTCACTACTCTGACTCTCTCTCCTCCCTCTCTTTCTCCTCCTTGTCTATCTCTCTCCTCCCTCCGGCTCCGCCTTCTTCTTCCCTCTGGCTTCTCCTCCTCTCGGCTCCTCCTCCTCCTCCTTCTTGCCGCCTCCTTCTTCTTCTTCTTCTTCTTCCCTTCTCCCTCTCTTCTTTCTATCTTCTTTCTCTCTTCTTTACCACTCTTGCTGTGGAGTGTTTTTTGTGTGAAGAAAAGTGAGGGGTGGAGGCTTTCTTTTATAGCCAAAGTGGTGTGATCTCCACCTTCCACTTGTCTCCTCTTCTTATCCATATTATGCCACGACCTTGCCACCAAACTCCATCCAAAAACAATGCATTTGATCATCCACCATCCACTTGTAGCCTCCTCCATGCAGCCTTTGGATTAATGACAACTCAGAAACTTAGATTCATGCACCTAAAACATCAAGAAGCTTCTTAATTTCTTGGACCAGATTTCGTGGTCCATTCTTCATACTGAGCTGGATTTAGGTCCGAATTATCCTTAGTAATCAGCCCTGAACACCCTGGTCCAAGCCCAAGCTCGTAAGAATTTATTTTGAATATTTAGCTACTAATTATCCCTTAATAGTCTAAAACTCATATCTTCATCTAGGGGTCAAATATTGCCAAATCCTTTTAACCATATCTGGTACATATAATAATGGAGTTGTGGTTAAAATTTCATGATTTTTAGTGGCTTTTAAAGGTTTTTAAAACTCGCCCGAACATTTTATCGGTTTCTCGGAAAAACCGGTTATTTCTGAAAATTTCAAGAAATTCCAAAAATAGCTCTAATAAATATCTTAGCAAGATAATTTATTTTATTAATGATAAAAATACCATTACATTTAATAATAATATTTTATCAACTTCCGAGATCGGGGTATCACACTCATCTTCCTCTTCCACTTCATACATATTTCCTTTGAGTTTGATATCTCTTGGGTTTTGAGATATTGCTAGAATCTGGCAGAAACAGAGTACACTCAGAGTATGAAGCTATGGATGAAGACAGCAAGAGAGTACAACCAAACACGAGCTTGAGAGACTAATTAAAACCACTTTGTACTACTTCCACACAAGAAAGTTAGCATAAAGTTCCAGTTCCTTCTTTGTCCTCTGGTAAGTTGGAGAGAAGACCTTCACTTGATACTCCTTCCACACAGCGAAGAAAGTTCCAAGGATTTTCCTTCACTTTCTTTGGAGATGGGACCTAACAAAGTCATAACAGAGAGCGTTAACAGGATCTGAGGCAAGGATTAACAGAGCTAAAGATACTGTTCATTATTTTTTACATCCAAGTCAACCTCACTGCAGCCATAGAAAGTAACGAAACTAAACAGAGATCAACTTATGAGTGAAAGTTATCGGTGAAAAACGACAAAAGGAAATAAAAATGGTAGATTTTCATTGACGGAAAGTCGTAAGTCCGGTGTAGATGAGGAGAGACATTGTGAGAAAGGAGAAAAGGTGGAGGGGCACAGAAACCAAGTTAGGTGTTGGGGAAGAACTCATATATCGAATTAAGTGTTGGGTTTTTTTTTGTGTTTGGAAGTTCTTATAAGATACTCCCTCCGTTTCTAAAAGAATGATTTTCTAGATTTTATTTTTGTTTCATAAAGATTGATGTTTTATTTTTTCTATGCATTTTTATTAATTAATGATGACGAATTATAAACTTTAAGAAATATAATAAAATTTCTTGAATTGTTATTGGTCTAAAATTATAGGGAATTGTTAATAACAAAAACGATGAATTTATAAATATATTTTAATATGTCTTCTTAATATGTGTAAAAATCTTAAAATATCAATCAATTAGCAACATAGAGAATTATATAAGACTAGCATAGTGATCTTTTATAATTATTTCTTTACAGGTTATAATATATTTTATTTATACTACAAGCGATAATGCGCTTAAAAGATACTAAGTTTAGTATTATATGTTCTTTATGTTTATTATTAAATTTTATTACTTCTACATGCATCTAAATGAGTGTTTATTACTTATCAGAGCATTTTCAAGTTTTAGGGTACGTTGCCCTTAGAATTTTACACTCTTAACCCTGATATAATTTATATTCTAACTATCTAATAACTAGATATGTGTAACTAAACATCTCTTTCCTAACTAACTAAAGCAATTGTATTTGTATTGTTTCAACCTTCCAACACCAGTTAATGAAACCTTCAGGAGGCCGTGAACCAGACGGATCTGGATTCCAATCATGCAATCTCTGGGACTGTAGTTCAACCCAAAAAGACAACGGTGCTGGCTTCCGAAGACGACGGCGCTGGCTGTTCCCGAGAATCAATGTGACACCCGTCCCTTCGGATCCAAGTCAACGACTCTTTGACTCTACGAGTCATAGTCCACAAACGTGAACCAAGCCATAAACCGGAACCAACACTTAATTAACTAAAAATGGTTTACTTTATTGAAATAAAAAAACCGAGTCTTACACAAAAACTGAACCAACTGAAATAGCTTAAACATGAAACAGAAGAATCGCATAAGTCTTAACGAATGAAAAGAACGGAAAAGAAGACAATGGAAATCCCGCTCCCAAAACATAGCACCACACCGTCCGTCTACCCCTGCAACTCTTCGGGATTACCTGCAAAACAATCAACAGAGGAGGTCTGAGTAATTGGTTCAACACCAATACCCAGTGAGAGCAGGCTCTAGGAACCCACGATCTCATCATACACTATCACAACAACAAGAAACGAGTCTAAGGCTAATAACACCTTGCACCCAACGCCCGAAGGCACACAATCAACTAACACACTAACAACTTGTCCATAGGTGCGAGCCTGAGCCCCAACCTCAACGCACGCACCCATGAACCGACTCGGGCCACAACCCTACTCCACCGGCACCAACCGGCATTCACTCGGCCACAACCGACTCGGGCCACAAACCTACTCACACCACAACACTCGGGCCACAACCCTACTCAACCACAATACTCGCAACTACGCACACAAGCCATCAATCACAATCAACATTTTCAGTTTAAGTGATAACCTAGTTTCTATGTGCTTTCAATCGCATCAACACAAATCATCCGCTAGATCTACACTACCTAGGAAAGACGCTATTAAACAAGGACTCATGTCCTGATATTGAGATAGAATAGGGTAGAGATCACGACCGGTCCTCACCTTAGTCACAACGACGATCGACTGTCTATTTGGATAGAATTGCTGCTACAACTTTGACAACTCGCTTCCCTATGCTCCCAAGACCAAAATCGGTTCTCCTTCAACCGAGATCTAGATCTATGAGTTCACAATGTCCCTGCCAAGTTTCGGGCCAAGCAGGCTTCGTTTGCCAATCCAAAACACAGATCCATTAAACCATTACAGATTCGCAACAACACAGACACGTTTTGGGAAAACGGTCATAACTCTCAAACGGTAAATCGGATCGGAGCGATTCTTACCTTTCTGGAAATAGGAGACCGAGATCTTTCCAATGATATATTGTGCGTTCTGTGGATCCTTACGGTTCAACGGTAAAACGATTTGTAAGATGACGGCCAGATTGATGACGTAAATCCGAGAAATCTTCTCCGAAAGGCTCCTTCTTTGCGTCTTCAACACCACGAGGCTCTTCTTTGACGGATCGATGGATGACAGAGGCGACGGCTGATGGCTCGAGATTTTCGCAGAGCTTCGCTTCGATTTTCTCTTCTCCTCTTTCTGTTGGTGGCTACCTCCTTTTATAGGAAAAGATGTGGAAACCCTAGGTTTCAGATGGGCTAATGGGCTTGGCTGGGCTTTTCTTCTTCTTTCTTTCAAAAATTTAATTGGCTGGGCCAGGGCCCTTACAATCAATCTCACAGATGGATGAATCGAAGAGAGATTCAGGCTCTGAGAAGGAGAAGGAGCTGTAGATGAATCGGGAGAAGTGTTTTATAGCGAATAAGGCTTTGAGCTGCTGGAGCTAGAGGCGGAGAAGAAGAAGAGCAGACTCGTTGACCGTGATGTAACCAGGAAGTGAGAGCTCTTTCTCTTCAGCGGCGGAGACAGATCCGACGGCGACGGAGACAAGGACTCCAGAATCTCCGATGAGAAATAACTACCACATCCCACCTTTCTAATCGTTCATGAGCTACGTTGACCTGAAAAAAACAGCGACCAAGGACTGGAAGCTCGACCTGACTTTGATCTTGAGATGGCAAAATCCTGTGAGTTCGATCCCAAAAGGTAACAAACGAATTTTGGGTTTTTCTCTACCCTCAAGCATGTACCGTTGATTTCTTCGACTCGGTTTTGGATTCTTGACGAGTTTTGAGGCTCTATCTCGTTGGTTATGGTGGTACACCTTATGGGTCTTGATAGGCTCCTCCTGGTCCTACTGGTGGCGGTGGTGCTTATAGGTCTGATGCAGGTCGCCCTGGCTATGGTGGCTATGGTGGACAAGGAAGTGGAGATTGGGACCGTAGGGAACGTGAAATCAAATCTAATGGATCTCCTTCAGGTTTGTTTCTAACAAGGCAGCAGTGAAACCATGACTATGGTCTTTCTTAAATCTTTCTAGTCCCTGAAACTGATTATGTATTTATATCATTAGAGATTTGTCGAACGCTCACAACAAGGAATGTGTGCTCTGGAAACTCGAGTTCACGGCCTAGAACTTGCACTGGATGAAATATCATATGTCTTAGCAGTGACAAGAGGGTTAAAGGGTAGATGCAACCGATATGTATGGATATCAGGTTCAGTCTTCTCTTTAGCTACTGCATCTTTCTTAATGGATATTGTATTTTGCTTCAATGCTGTTGTTTTGCACATTGCTTCAGGCTGGCACTCAGTTTCTGTAACTAATATTGCTTGTCATATTGTGGTTGCATTTTTCTGGTAAGATGAGTGTGTTCTGAAGTTCATGTAGTTAACTCAGCAATTCGTACTTTGACACTTGTTTTAGTTAGGAAGATAAGCTTTATATGTTCAATCAACATTATGCATATGACTTGATCTAACTCAATGCTTTGGATCTTTGTGTCTTTTATGTTTCGTAGCTTTGTTTTTACTGCTCAATGCTTTGGATCTTGGTGTCTTTCATGTGATATTGTTTTTTATTGTTTTCACTTTCTCTCGTGCAGAGATCTTCTGAGTGCTATGTGGATGATTGTACATCCAATTATAGGAGAAATGATCATCTCAATAGACATCTTCCTACCCATAATGGCAAGCTATTTAAGTGTCCAACGGAGAATTGCAAGAGTGAATTCTCAGTACATGGAAATCGTTCGGAGCATCAAGTTTGTGGACATGTGTTCTTAGTGTTTATTTCTTTTAAATATTTCTTTATTTTGTACTATAATGTGTGAATATGTCATTATGGATACATTGTTGTATAATAGAGCTTATGGATATTGTTTCTATGTACAATAAATCATGTCCACACTATTATGTACAGAAAGTCTATCATTTGTCATAGTTTTGTACACATATCGTTATATTCCTCTCTTGGTTCTTTTTCATGGATATGATATGTGTGGACATGATATCGGAGACTCTGAGCATCTTCACTTTACCATGTCAAGACGACTGTCTAGATTTCTATAACTTGAGCATAGTCATGTTATAACAAATTCATACACCAAAATTATGTCAATGTACAAAAATCGATATCCACAAACCTAAAGTATGCCAATGTTATAAAAAATTAATTTTTCGTGGACAACCATTTGAGTAATTTCTGACGATATCATATGTTGCTAAAATTGTGGACATCATTTGGTGGATATGAAGTTTATCTTTTAGTCTATTTGGATACGTCTTGTTTTCCATCACTTAAATTGCCATTTCTTTAAAGAAAATATGAATTTTTGTGGACAATCATCTGAGTAAAATCATAGTTTGATGTCAATATCCACCAAACGATATCCACAAACCTAAATTATGTCAATGTTACAACAATTCATTTTTTCGTGGAAAACTATTTGAACAATTTTTAAAATGATATCATGTGTTGTTAAAATTGTGGACATCGTTTGGTAGACATAGAGTTCGTCTTTTAGTCTATTTGGATTTCATCATTTAAATTGTTTGTTTTCATCATATATATGTCAGTATCGCCCATTGTCGTCACTACAACGTTCCCTAAAGCAATGTCTTTGTTAAATAGTATCCACATCGATTTAAAAAATGTGTCAACTTTGATTGTAAAATGATATACATGTATGTATAGTCCATGTTCACGTTAACTATTCGTCCATGTCCACATATTTTTGTGAACATTTCTATGTGGACACTTGTTTATTCTACCATTTACATAACACTTTTAACGTCCACAAGATTTGACAAGAAATAAACTAAAATATATCAAAATAAATATCAAAATATAAAGAAAAAAATAATATAGTTTATAATATTCAAAAAAAAAAATTCATCTTTATCTGAAAACCTAAAAGTAGAGAAGTATATGAGAGGGGAGAGATAAAAATGAAAAAAAAAAAAATAGAAGCAAGGCTAAATTAGGCAATAGAGCTTTCCAAAAACTGTACAATAGCCAATGTGCTAATTCTTGTAATTAAACACTATGGGAAGTGCTCCATAGTGTAAATATTTTATTATACTTTTTTTATTCCTATTTTCCATATTCACTATTTTTGTATTTTTTTTCGTCGAATCAATGTTTTTTATCTAAGATTTGGTTGTCTATTATTTAATGTTCTTTATAGCTTTATATTTTACATTATTTAGTTTGGATTCACTATTTTTATCTAGAATTTACATTTCTGTCATTATATGGTTTATGATTATTGTATGATACACTTATTTTCAATATGTTCTTTTCGTGTCATTTTAGGTCAAAAATGCTATAAATTATGGATTTGAGTTTTTTTTTGAATATCGTAGAAGTTCAAAGTCTTACGCTCATAATCTTTCACGAGTTTGAAATCAATTTTTAAATAAGTCAATTTAAAAATTAACGTTTTGTATTAAAGAAGTTTAAACCCAGAGCACAAAAAGCTAACTTTTTATATTATCACTAGGCCATCACATATTTGATAGAATTTGAGATTTTGGATTTGAGCTTTTGGAGCAAAATGACTTAAAATGGTGCAAAAGGACGATTTATGTGAAGAGCAACACTTTAAGTACACATTTTAATATTACAGCCAAGGTCAAATATGATAAGGATTTAATATTATTTCTATTTAACAAAGAGTTATTTGGTTCGTATGAATGAAAAGCACTAACAAGACATATAAATGTGCTTGATATAATTGTTCTTACGAATATAGGAAAACAAAGTCAATTATGAAGTGCACTAACCACAAACTCACTTAGAAGTGCCAATCACTTTTCTCCTCCTTTGATAAGACTAATTGACATTGATGTCTAAATATGAGAAAAAAAAAAACATTTTAATTTCACTAGAATATGAAGAGCAACACTTTAAGTACACATTTTAACTTGATAGTAAGTGAAAATTAAATGATAGGAACATGGGAGAAAGTAATCCCGCTAATGATTTGATATTCAATGGTCAATGGTGTTTTGTGGAAGGATCTTGGAAGTAAAGTGATCAATTTACATGACAAAGATGGTATAGCTTTTATGAGAGACATGAGAATGTGTTGATGGGGCAATGAATATCAGAGCTAGTTTATCTCCATTCCATGCAGAATTCAAAACTCTTGTATGGGCTATGAAATGTATGACGTTCCATCAATATACTCATATCACATTCGCAACTGACTATTTAGAATTAGTGAAAATAGTGTTGGAACCAGAAGAATGACCAGCTTTTTCGATCCACTTAGAAGAGTTCCAAAGAAGAAAGGAGTTATTCACAGTATTTAAGCTCATCCATATACCGCGCACAAGTAATTTGATGGCAGACAGACTAGCACAGAGTGCTCACCTCAGACCGTCATATATAATCCACGTTCGACCGGAGCCACCAATTTGGATAAGTGAACAATATATTTTTTTTAGTGTATCTTGTTGACGAAAAAAAAGTGAAAATTAAATTTACCTTTAATTTGACAAAACAAAATTTTGACATGTGACATGTACCAATCACATCAGTTTGTGTAAGTGTGTTTGAGTCTCGAAAAAAAAACCACTACTGAATTACAAAATTGTAGATGTAAGAATACAAGAAAAATGGTGTGGATAAACTTTGGGGCACTCACTCCATACATAAGATGGTATGCCTAAATCTAGAAGGTAAATTATTGGGGTTAGTATAAAGCTAATCCAGAATTATGCTCCTTGTTTGATTAACTAAAAAGTATCATGATTTGATATCCACTTTGTGCGAAAAAATCTCTTCATATATAGAGGATTACCCACTAACTTTTATCCTAATTATCACTTAAGAGACTTTTGTACTTGCAATAAACAAATCAAGCTTTGCATATACTTCGAGAGAAGATCTACAATCGTCTTGAGAAAATTAAAATGCAAGCAAATAGGCAATAAATATCTGAAACAAATGAAAAAAAACTTGTCTTGACGATTAAAGTTGGACACAATTGTCTGAACAAGCACATACAAATAAAAGATAGATTCCAAAGTCTTACAACACATCAGTAAAGAACACTTAAACATTGGAACTGTGCATACATAGTGTTTTGTCTTGAGCCTCTTTCTTTCAAACCCTGAGAGGGATTCGGTCTTTGTTCTTGGATTTCTCCACTGCCCTTGGAGCTGAAACAAAGCAGACCCAACAATGATTTGAGCCATTTGGGTTTGTATTCAGATGGAAGATGCTTGGCAAAACAAATGGCTTACCTAAACCAATAGAATCAGAGCCCTTCATGATCTTCAGTTTCCTACATGTTTCAGTAAATATCCTGCAAGTAGGTTTTTTTTTACAAACCCAAAAGATGAAAATCTTCAAAGTAATGTTTCGAAATTTACAAGGAACAACTCATAAAACCGACAAAGTTATTAAAAATTGAGTTAAAGAGAAGCTTACTCCCAGGGGACATCTCCAACGAGCATCCAGTCACCATCTTTGTCTTCATAAGTTAAGACAAATTCCGATCCATGAAGAAGATCCTTCAATTTCATCTCACTCATTCTTTCCTTCCCGTGAGCTCCATGAAGTCCACATTGACCTGAGGTCAAAACAAAATGCGAAGTCACTGTTTTTGTCTCATTTCTTTTAACAATGTAATCAAGGGTTTGCTTTTAATATATAGAAAATTCTACCAAGAGAGAAGCAGCTGAACATTTTCTCAAGTGCAGAAGACAACTGTTGATAGGAAGTGTAGGTTCTCAAATCAACTTTCCTCAGATAGGGAGCACCATCCATGCTAACCTTCACAAACAGAGGACCAAGACAAGGTTTCCCATCAACCTCATTAGTGTTCTTCGAAGTAGAAGAAGCCATTGTATTCTTCCGGTAGGATCTGATTGGAGGCCAACCAACAACCTGTGCCCTACAAACCGATCATAGATTACCACAACATTATATTCTTTAAGTCATAAACAAACAAGAAATCTCATAAACCGGTTAGCATACTTGGCCGCAGGTGCATTGTTAGAGCCACTCTTGGCAAGGGATCTTTCTTCTTGAATACATTTGGAGACATCCTTATTGGTGGTGGCTGTAATTTTCAAGTTGATTCCACCTTTCACAGCCGAAAACTCGTCCCAAGTGTCAGAGAATCCTCTTTTGTTGCCGTTCTTGTGCCCTGTAGTAGCAGAAGCATGGTCTTTACAAGGGAGCAGCGGGAAGAGAAGCTTCTCATCGGGTGTTCTCGGGCTAAGCAAACCGAAATCAGTTTCTCTCTGGGGAGATTGAGACGATTCGGGAAGACCTAGCCTCAGTTCTGTAGCTTTGAAATTGAGATTGGTCTTGTCACCATCTGGATTTGGAATGGTTGAGCTATCAACAGAGGAGCAATCAGACAAACCAAAGTAGTTTCGTTCCTTCAAAGCAGGTGATGAATCCAAATCTTCCTTATCCACACTTAGCAATCGATAAGACATCAGATCTTAGTTTCCAAGTCTTGTTTTTTATCTGCTTTGCATCACAACCCCAAATCACATAAGATTGCATGAAGAAAATTCTCAATCTCAACAACGTTCAAGCAGTAATGATCCAAAAAGAACGATTTTTAACTCTAATTTCTTCAGCATTTCCTCTCAAAATCCTAAGAAATTCAGCTCAAAAGATTAAAACTACAACTACGAGAAAGCAAATCTTAACCCAAGTGAAGAATATAAACAAAGGGTAGCGAGTGAATCGAAATAAGTTACGAGAACGAAGCCTAAAAGCTCATAATCAAAATTGAAATTTAGTGTTCTTGAATGTAAAAACTAGTACCTGGAGAGATAGTGAGAAGAACACGAACTTTGGAGAGAGAAGAGAAGCAGGGGTCAAGGTCCGTCCATGGAAAATGAAACCAGAAAGCTTAACAAAAGCGCAACATTCAAGAAGAACACAAAATATGGAAGGAGTGGCAGTTTGGTAATAAGATACAAAAGCAAGGGCTTGTTTAAGGATAGAGAAGGATTTGTTTGAATATATGGTGGGGGCTATGGTTGTAAGATCCGACGGTTGATAATGAGTAGATGAGAAAGCGTCTGAGTCGTTCGATCCGTGGAGAAGTATTATAATAAATACATTGTCGTTGTTACAGGTAACATGGTTTCAGGTTTCTGGTTTGGAACGAAGCTTAAAAAATAAGGAACATTTTTTAATTAACTTAAATGAGATGACCATTTTCTCCCTATTTTCTTTTTGTTGGCCCACAGTAACATGCGTGTGTTTATTATTGTTTTCATAATATATTATTTGTGTATCTTCACGCTTTCGGTATCTTGTTGATAGCCGAACTTTGTTTCTCGTTTATGTGTAATGGACTTTTGGTCCGGATTCCATCCTTTTTAATAAAAAAAGCAGACAAGAAAATAAAAAAAAGATGATGTTTCATTAAGATAAAGTTCCAGAAAAATGATAAGACTTTTTTCAAAAATTAGAAATTTTTCTTGCCATGTGACGATTTCGAGGCGATTCCCGACATCTGAAAAACATGTGTCTTTTACCTTCGGCATGTTCTCCGACACGTCTTTCGCCGTGGTCTCTGCCGGTGAATTCCATAAATTCACTATCTCTGGTGAACAATTTTTCCATATATGCTCTTTACCCGGGTAATTCTTCTTCGACGATGGATCGCGATCTATGGCTCGGTCTTCAATAGCTCAATCTAGGGTTCGATCGCACGCCTTTGCAACTCTCTTCTGAAGCTTCGAACAATCGTGAAGCTAACCACCGTCTCAGTCTGGTGGTTCTGGGCCTAACCCTCCCCACCAAAATCCCGCCGGAATCCGTGCTATCATGCCCAGGGCTTGGAGGCTTGAAGGTCGTACCACCAGTCGCATCAACGGGACGGATCTGTGCAATTCTTCTTTCGTTACGAGCATCGGTTGCTCTATGTTCTTGACAACGAGCCTTGGAGCTACCGTGATTGGATGGTCGTAGTGGACCGTTGGACTTGTCTGTAGGCGGAATAGAGTAGGCCGTTAGGCAATACGGCAAGCAGTAAGTACTGGCCGCAACACCCCTCACTACCTCCAACTGATCTCCTCATGGGTTCGTGTTGACTATGTTCCGGATGATTTTCGCGATGATAGGACCGTCCGTGACATTGGTCGTGATTTGGGTCATGTAGAAGAAGTCAATATTCTTCTGTCTACACGAGACCGTCTTGGTGAGATCTGGATGCGTCTTATTATTAATGCTTATCGCCGACTCATATTTGTCCGTTTTGTCTATTTTGATGCTTTTGTGGAGCCTGTCATGATTCGCTTCACCTATGAAAGGCTTCGGCGCTTTTGTACAGCTTGTGGTCCCCCCACCCATGACATTAACCACTGTGATATCCCTCCTCCTAAGATACCGACGGTTTATCCACTCCAGCAGCTTCCTCCGTCGCCTCCTCA
This sequence comes from Orychophragmus violaceus, assembly GCA_030180135.1. Classification (NCBI taxonomy): domain Eukaryota; kingdom Viridiplantae; phylum Streptophyta; class Magnoliopsida; order Brassicales; family Brassicaceae; genus Orychophragmus; species Orychophragmus violaceus. The sequence goes on from CM058235.1 coordinate 34,757,209, forward strand.
TGATCACGATGCACCAGTAGTTGTCCCACCTGCAGCTCCTCCACCTTTTTCCCCTCCGCCTGAATATGCTGAAGACATTCATGCCCCAGCTGCGGAGGCTGTTGAATCTAATGTGCAGCTCTCTTAGTCTTCCCGCAACCTTGTACTTACTAAATCTGAGCTCCAGCATCTTCTCCCACCATCAGACTCCCCTGCACATTCTGGTGGCCCGTAACCAGTATTTGAAGTGGGCTCTTCCTCACATGATGCCATGGTATCAAACGTAAGGCCGACGCCTTGAAAGATGCTAGTGAATCCTCTTCATCTCGACAGAGGCAACATGGTACTTTCACTGCTTCGGGCTTGGTGGCGTCCCTTCCGCCACCCAATCCTCCATGAAGATCCTTCATTGGAATTGCCAAGGATAAATGAGTGCATTGGCAATTCCGTATCTTAAAGATGTCATTAATACTTATAGGGTTGATATCTTACTCCTTGTAGAAACTAAAAATCAGGATAGTTTTGTTCATAATCTAGGGAAAGACCTTCACTTTGCTTATCATTTTGTTGTAAATCCGATTGGGCGTAGTGGGGGTTTAGCTATTTTTTGGCGGAATCATGTGAAGTGTTCTTTTGTATCTACTCCTACACTTCACTTTTTTTATCTAATAATAACTGAAGGTTCATGTTCTTTTACTATTTCTTATGTATATGGCAATCCACGCCGCATCCTGAGACAAGCCCAATGGGATCACATGATCAATTTAGTTCGTGAAGGAGCTTACAATGCCCATCTCCGTCTTCTTCTCGGTGATCTTAATGACCTTAAGGATAACTCTGAACAACTTGGAGGTTCTCTCAAGCCGGAATGGCATTTTCACCGTTTATGTCGCTTTTTAAATCTTGCCGATCTACATGAGTTGCGAACTTTTGGAGGTAAATTCTCTTGATGGGTACTCGTACTCATGGCTCTTTCCGATCGAAGCTTGACCGTGTAGTAGCTACCTCAGAATGGTATGATTGCTTTCCCCATGATTGGGCTCAACTGTTACATTGGGTTGGCTCGGATCACCGGCCCCTGCTCGTCACTACTGATGCAACTCGGCGGACTGGCTCCAAACTCTTCTGTTATGACAACCGTTGGAGGCATCTTGCTGATATTCACCAGCTTCTCGATCGTACTTGGCAACGTAAATGTGCCTCTTTACCGCCCTCTGAGTTTGCTATTGCCCTTAAACATTGTTGCCAATGCCTCTCTTAGTGGAAGTTCCAGAATGACACGAACTCTCGCAAAAAGATTCAGCATCTTTATAAGGCTCTTCAGCATGCTTATTTCTCCCCTACGTTAGATTATCACTTGCTCACTAATTTGAAGCTTCGTTTACACATTTAGTATCACCTTGAGGAGGAATCCTGGCGTCTGAAAAGTCGCATTTCCTGGCTCCAAGGAGGTGATCGTAACACTGACTACTTTCATGCCATCACTAAGCAACGGCGTTGTTTCAATCATATTACTTCTCTTGAAGATGATCGTGGCAATATCCTCTCTTCTGATCAGGAAGCTTGCTCATTCGTACTTTACGGACCTCTACTCCTCTTCTCATCTGGACACTTTGGACCCCATCCTTCAGCATCTCCAGCCCAAAGTCTCCCCGGCTATGAATGCACAACTCATCCGCCCTGTTTCAGATGACGAAATCTCTCATGCCTTATCTTTGATGAGCATTGACAAAACCCCTGGCCCTGAGGGATTTGGCGCGGGTTTTTTAAAACTCATTGTTCTACTATTAAGGCGGGAGTTATTCCTTTTGTTCAGCTTTTCCTTGAAACATGCTATTTGGATATGGAGATCAACCATACACAAATTTGTCTCATTTCTAAGGTTGAGAGCCCCACCCATTTGTGTGAGTTTAGACCCATCAGCCTATGCAATGTTGCTTATAAATTGATCTCCAAGATCCTTTCTGAGCGCCTGAAGCCATTTTTACATGACATTATTTAGGAGTACCAATTTACTTTTATTCCTCAGCGACTTATTACTAACAATATGATCGTTGGGCACGAGCTCCTCCACTCTCTCACAACTAAGCATCTTAAGCATCCGTTTATGGCCCTCAAGCTTGATATTTCGAAAGCCTTTGATAAAATTGAGTGGCATTATCTTCTTGCAGTCCTTCATAAGTTGGGTTTTTTCTGACTAATGGTGCAAATAGATCAAGATATGCCTTACCTCTGTTTCATATTCTGTCCTTTTAAATGGATCCCATGGTACGTCCGTTCTTCCTCAACGTGGGCTCCGGCAGGGCGACCCATTGTCACCGTACCTCTATTTACTCTATACTGAAGGCCTCTCGGCCCTCCTATCTGACGCTCTCCATCGCAACTACATTCATGGGTTCAAAGCTAGCCGTGGTGGGCCTGTTTTCTCCCATCTCCTCTTCGCCGATGACTCCTTGGTGTTTTGTCAAGCTACCCCCGATGATTGCCATCATCTCCTTCACTTATTGGACCTCTATGCACAAGCGTCTGGACAGTATATTAATTTTCATAAGTCTGCCATCCTCTTTGGTAAGACCGTGAGCCCTGCTGCTCAACAAACCATTGCTGGCTTGACGGGTATTTCTGGAGTTGGAGGCTTTGGTCGTTATCTTGGTCTTCCTGAGTCTATCGGTCGTAATAAGTTTGATGCTTTCTCCTACATCGTTCAGCGCGTTCAGAAAAAACTAAAAAGCTGGTCTACTAGGTTTCTATCCCCTGCTGGCCGTGAGGTACTTTTGAAGTCTGTTGTTACCGCGCTTCCTACTTATTGTATGTCCTGCTTCCTTCTGCCCAAGAAGATCCTCTTGAAACTCACTCATCTCATGAGGCGTTTTTGGTGGTCTTCCTCCCTTAATAAGCATAAAATCCCTTGGGTATCCTGGGACCGTATGACGCAGCTGAAGCAGTATGGTGGTATGAGCTTCAAGGATTTTGGTAAATTTAATATAGCCCTTCTTGCTAAGTAAGGCTGGCGCCTCCTTACCCATTCAGTCTCTCTCCTCAGCCGGGTTTTAAAAGCCAAGTACTATAGTCAAGTCTCGCTTTTTGAATCACATTTGGGCTCACATCCTAGCCATGCTTGGCGCAGCATCTCTCAAGTTATTTCACTTCTTAAGCAAGGTGTTCGTTGGTCCGTTGGTAATGGTCGTGACATTCACATCTGGTGTGATCCTTGGCTTGATCACCCTCCGCGACCTGTTAAACCTTGTCTATCCCTCCTTCCCCCTCTTGCTTCGGTCTCTCAGCTACTTTGTTCATCCTCTACTTCTTGGCAGGCTTCCGCAATACGTTCATATCTTCATCCGGATGATCATGAGCTTGTACTGCGCATCCACCCGTCTCTCACTGATGCATCGGATTGTCCCATCTGGACCTTTACCCTCTCTGGTGAATATACGGTTCGCTCTGGCTACCATCAACTTTTCAAGCCTACGCTTCCTCTCACACCCATCATGTCTGAACTCTCGGTGACTAGTAAGCTCATTTGGAAATTGCTTGTGCCGCCTAAAATCCAGCACTTCTGGTGGAAAGCTTTGCATCAAGCCTTGCTCGTTGCTGCCTCTTTAACTCACTGTCGGTTAAATGCTTCCCTTGACTGTCTGCTCTGTGGTGAGCATCCTGAATCTGTGGACCATTTACTTTTTCACTGTAGGGTTGCCCAAGAGATTTGGGAGCTGTCCCCTGTCCCGGTGACACGTGAACAGCTCAATCCAAATCGCTCCTTCGCATCCATTCTTCTTGAAGTTTCTGCTTCAGAGAGCCCTTCTAGCTATTTTGTTCCTCTGTTTCCTTTCATTGGTTGGCGCCTTTGGAAGGCCAGGAATTAACTTTTGTTTCGTGGTACACAGTGCCATATTGTGGATATTATCCACCGTGCCATTGTTGATTCCTTAACGTGGCAAGAAGCCTCATCTGCTTCTCTCCACATGTTTCCGTAACCCCAAGTGATCAAGCACCCTGTCCCGACAACTTTTCAGGAAGTACTCTCTATCTCTTTGCAGGCTTGTTGCTTTTCTGATGCATATTGGCAGGATTCTTCCTCTTGTGCTGGTATTGATTGGTCCCTTTATTCAGCTCAAGGTGTTTTCCTTATTAAGGGGTCAGCCTCGGTTGATCCACTTGCTTCTAGCTTGGAAGAAGAAGCCCTAGCCTTCCGTGAGGCGATGTTTCATGTTAAACGTCTTGGCTATCGATTTGTTACGTTCCGTGGTGATGCGGCACCCCTCTTTCAGCGCTTGATGTCTGGCTCTTCTGCCTCTCCCTCTCTACATGGCCATAAGGACCTTCGGAGCTATCTTGCTGATATTCTCCAACTTGCGGATCCATCTTACCGCTTTTTGTGGATCTCTCGTGATGCAAATTGTGTTGCAGATGCTTTGGCAAAATCAGCTCGTCTTTCTCATCAGTCCTTCATTATTTCTTGGCTTGCCCCCTCTATTATACCATTATTTTGATCCTACTTTTTCTGCAGTTGACAAAAAAAAAGTTCAGAAAAAATGTAATTAACAAATATATATATCATATTATTTTTATATAATAATGCTAAGAAAATATTACTTAAATCAAAGTGGGACCATCCAGTATTGTAAGAGGCTGAATGGTCTAAAATATCTATTAAATTTAATATTTTCCATATAATCTGAGTTTCAATAGGTATGGGACCACATATCGGTTGAAATTTTGCCTGCCTAAAATTTGCATTTCCCAATGAAAATTAACAAAGAAACAAAGAATGTAAGACAGAGCAGAGCAATAAATCAAGGGGTAAATTGGGAGTGATTTATGAAACAATTAGACAATAAAGCAGCAATTGAACTTTGTTTTGCCGGCTGGTTATCTATTCTTTTTTTTCTTGTTTTTTTGTCAATTCTTTTTTTTTCTTGTTGTTTCTACAACTTAATTTGTTTGGTATTTAATATTCGTACTTAATCCGATTTTTAGCTCCTAATTACTTAAAGTGATCTATAAAAATATGAAATAGAATGAATATGTATACAAATACCAATTTTGTTAACTTTTTAAATTAATATAAAATAAATAATTATATACAATATAATCTCTATATTTCTATAAATTTTAACATATTCATACATTAATAGAATTTTCAATCACAAATAAATTCTTGGTCTTATATATATATATATATATATCAATAAATTGATAAAATAATTAGTCTTAACTTTTTAATTTATAGATATTTTGTTATATTTTAAGGTAAGATACGGGATTCGAATACAAAATTTATTTTCTATTCGTAAATAAACTTTTGGAATGTATAAAGCTCAGTTGTTTGTATACATATCTTTAATTTTTTTTTAATGTTGGATACTACATAGTTTAAATATGTCGGATAACCACCTATTCTCTCTATAAACTTTCCATCTTCTCACTAATTTTTTCTGAAAAATTCAACTTCTCCATCCGTCGGCCTATCGGCTTTTATCCGTATCGACAGTCTAGTTACTTTTGTCTTATCTTTGAATTAATCATTGATTCCTCTTTGTTTAGTTTGTTTTCGTTTTCGGCCAATAAATCTCGGTTCCTTTTGAAGCGTTTTTTGCTTCTAACTTTTTGTCGGTTTTTCCTTCTGGCGTGTTGCCAATTTCATCTCCTTCAGCCAGTTTTTTTTCTCTCTCTCATCCCGACATGCAGCTCAGTGATTTTCTTTGTATGACTGCAGCTTGATTCATTTTGTAAGACTGAGTAATTTTTGCATCGTTTTGTCGAGAAAACAGATTTCAATGAATCTATATTGATCTCAGATGAAGCTTTCTATTAGTTGTATAGTTCATATTTTGTATATACTTAGTCTGGTTAACTGTAAATACTTGGTTAAGGTCTCGGTTAGATGTGTTGGTTTAGGTTGTATATAAACACCTCATAATGTATTATTGATGAATTAATGAGAATGAGTTCATTTGGTATTATGGTATCAGAGCAATAACACCATTCTCTAACAAACTTCCGCTAACAAATTTTTCAAACTTTTCTCACTCGATCTGATCGGAATCTTCGAATTTCACCGGTTAATCACCGGATTTCAGCCGGAATTCCGTCCCGATCGTCTTTTCCTTCACTCGATAAGCTCAATTTCTTCGGTTTCCTGTGCAAATTCAGCTTCATTTCACGATTATCAATCGTTCCGAAGCTATCTTTGATTCTCAATGGGAAAACGAAATTGCAAGTCGAAGTATCGTCGTTCTTCACCAAATCGAGACGAATTTGGTTCTCCGTCTTCTCCAAGGACTCATACCAAATCTCCTGGTTCCGAATCACCGAAAGGCAACAAGCTTCACGGTGATTTTCGTCGCGCCTCTACGGATCCTATCTTTGAGGTATCGAACTCTCCTGACAATATTCACTCACCATATCATCTGCTCAATTCGGATCATCCTGGTTTAGTGCTAGTTTCTGAACTCTTAGATGGGAACAATTATGGTGTTTGGATTATTGCAATGACTACTAGTCTAGAAGCGAAGAACAAACTTGGTTTTCTAGATGGTTCTATACCGATACCACCTGTGAATGATCCTTACTACAAAATCTGGTGCCGCTGCAACAGTATGCTCAAGTCTTGGCTGTTAAACAGTGTTGCAAAATCGATCTACACCAGTATCTTGTATTTCAAGAATGCTTCGGATATCTGGAAAGATCTTCACACACGGTTTCACAAGTCAAATCTACCAAGACTGTATAAATTGCGTCATCAGATTCACTCTTTTAGACAAGGAAGTCTTGATCTATCGACTTATCATACCAAGACTCAGTCTATGTGGGAAGAGTTAGCAAGTATACAACCTCCTTCTCGTACAGTTGAAGAATTGTTGGCTGAAAAGGAAACTAATCGAGTAATTGATTTCCTTATGGGACTCAATGACAACTATGAGAGTATCTGGAGTCGTATACTTATGAAGAAGACACTTCCTACAATGTCTGAAGTGTATAATATGTTGGATCAAGAAGATAGCCAGAAATCAGCTTCTCAGGAATTCGAATCTGCTGCATTTCATATATCTCAACAACAGTCTTCAAAGGCTGGTCAATCTTCAAATGCTCCTTTTACTCGAAAGGAAAGACCACAATGCTCATATTGTGGAAGAGTTGGTCACATTGCTGAGCGCTGCTACAAGAAACATGGTTATCCTGCTTCATTCAAATCCAAACACAAGACTGATCCACAGCCTTCTTCAGTTATAGCTGCTATAACATCTCAGGATTCAACAGAAGCGGATAATGATAACATTGGTGATACTCTATCTACTGATCAGATTCAACAGTTAGTCGCCTTCCTCAGCAGCAAGCTTCAGCCTCCCAGCATCACTCCTTCACCTGAAGTTCACTCTGTCTCAGTGTCTCCTGGCCTTTCTTCTACAACCATTTGCCCCATTTCCGGTACATTTTTCCCCTCTGTCCTTTGTTCTTTTACTGGAAATGCTAGGCAATATGTCTGTTCTGTTGATGGTACTTCCCTACCTATCAACGCTTGGGTCATTGACTCTGGAGCTACCAACCACGTCTCTCATGACAAATCCTCCTTCATTTCCTTTCGTCTCCTTCCCAATACCACTGTTACCTTACCCAATGGGGTTCTTGTGAGCATTGTTGGAATAGGAACCATCAGACTAGGTGTTAACTTAGTTCTAGAAGATGTTCTTTACATTCCACAATTCAAGTTTAATCTCTTAAGCATTAGTTGTCTCACTAAAAGTATGGGATGTCGAATATGGTTTGATTCTCATTCTTGTGGTATTCAGGATCTTACACGGGAATTAACGATTGGAATGGGTAGAGAGATTTCCAAGCTGTATTTTCTGGACATTGAGTCTCTTTCAAAACCAGGTATCACATCATCTTTCATCAATGTTGCTTTCACCAGTCATACCATTTGGCACAAACGGTTAGGTCATTTGTCTTTTTCAAAACTTCAAACAATGCTTTCTCCTTTATCTTTGTCAAAACAGAAAGATCATTCTGATCAGCATTGTAAAGTTTGTCATCTTTCTAAACAAAAACATTTACCTTTTACTTCTCAAAATAATAAAAGTGACAAACCGTTTGATCTTTTGCATATTGATACCTGGGGTCCCTTTTCTTTGTCTACTCATGAGGGCTATTGATTCTTTCTTACAATTGTAGACGATTGTTCTAGAGCTACGTGGATTTATCTACTAAAGCAAAAATCTGATGTGTTAACTGTATTTCCTAGTTTCATTGAGATGGTAGAACGACAGTTTAACACTAAGATCAAAGGGGTTAGGTCTGACAATGCTCCAGAACTAAAATTCACCCAACTTTATCAATCTAAAGGCATTTTGTCTTTTCATTCCTGTCCTGAAACACCTCAGCAAAACTCCGTGGTTGAAAGAAAACATCAGCACATTTTAAATGTTGCTAGATCACTATTCTTCCAATCACACATTCCTCTTTCTTACTGGGGTGACTGCATTCTCACCGCAGTTCATCTAATAAACCGAATCCCTGCTCCTATTCTGGACAACAAAAGTCCATATGAAGTTCTTACTAACAAGCTGCCAGACTATTCTCAACTAAAAGTCTTTGGTTGCCTCTGTTATGCTTCTACTTCAACCAAACACAGACATAAATTCTCTCCCCGAGCTCGAGCTTGTGTCTTCCTTGGATATCCCAATAGAGTCAAAGGATATAAGCTTCTTGATCTTGAAACCAATGATATTGTCATTTCCAGACATGTTGTGTTTCATGAAGAGCTCTTTCCCTTTGCTAAACCGGATCATAATTCTCTTGATTCTTCTTTCTTTTCTGATCCGGAAGTGCATAACTCTCCTATGCCACATCACAATCCAGTTGAAGATATCTCTGTATCTTCTTCTTCTGTGGAGATTGTACCTTCTGTCAATCCTACCACTGATGTTCCTGAATCTTCCATTCAAACATCGCATAGGAGATGTAAGAAACCTGCTTATCTTCAGGATTATTACTGTCATTCAGTAACTTCCTCAACCATTCATCAAATATCCAAAGTTCTCTCTTATTCTAAACTTTCCCCTGCATACTATACCTTTCTTACCTCTATTGATCAAGCCTTTGAACCCAAAACTTACACTGAGGCAAAGAAACATCAGGTATGGTGTGAAGCTGCAGATGCTGAGATTGCAGCTTTGGAAGGTACTAAGACTAGGATCATTTGTTCCTTACCAGCTAACAAAACTGCCATTGGCTGCAAATGGGTTTTCAAAATCAAACATAATGCAGATGGCAGCATTGAGAGATATAAAGCACGTCTTATTGCTAAAGGTTATACTCAAAAAGAGGGTATTGACTACACATACACTTTCTCTCCTGTTGCAAAACTGACTTCAGTTAAGCTTCTTCTTGCTCTTTCTGCAATATTTGGCTGGTCTCTGACACAACTAGACATATCCAATGCCTTTCTCAATGGCGATTTAGATGAGGAACTATATATGAAGCTTCCTCCAGGATATGCATCTAAACAGGGGGACCTTCCACCAAATGTTGTTTGCAAACTTGAAAAATCTCTGTATGGTCTTAAACAAGCATCTCGGCAATGGTTCCTCAAGTTCAAATCAACACTGACTTCTCTCGGCTTTATTCATCTACACTCAGATCACACTTGTTTTCTCAAGCACAATGACACAGTCTTTCTCTGTGTTCTTGTTTATGTGGATGATATCTTGATTGCCAGTAACAATGACTCCGCTGTTGACACCTTGAAGAATGATCTCAAATCTCATTTCAAACTCAGAGACTTGGGCCAACTCAAGTACTTTCTTGTCTTGGAGATTGCTCGTTCTTCTGATGGAATATCCGTGTCTCAACGGAAATATGCCCTTGATCTTCTTGATGAAACATGTCTCCTTGGATGTAAACCATCCTTTGTTCCTCTTGATCCTCACCTCAAGTTAGCTATGGACAGTGGAGGAGACTTGATTGATCCAAAACCTTATCGTCGCCTCATTGGTAAACTGATGTATCTTCAGATCACTCGTCCTGACATCACCTTTGCAGTGAATAAACTCAGTCAGTTCAGTTCTGCTCCTAGAAAAGAACATCATCAAGCTTTACTGAAAATTCTCCACTACATCAAAGGAACGATAGGACAAGGACTGTTTTACTCCTCTACTAGTGAGTTACAACTCCAAGTGTTTGCTGATGCTGATTGGGGTGCTTGTCTTGATACAAGACGTTCGACTTCTGGTTATTGCTTCTTCTTAGGCTCCTCTCTCATCTCTTGGAAGTCTAAGAAACAACAGACTGTTTCTAAATCCACCGCAGAGGCTGAATACAGAAGCATGGCTGCATCTGTTGATGAGTTGATATGGCTTACTAACTTCTTAACTGAGCTACACATTCCTCTTGCAAAATCTACACTCTTGTTCTGTGACAATACCGCTGCTATTCACATAGCTAACAATCCGGTATTTCATGAAAGAACAAAACAAATTGAGATGGATTGTCATCGGGTCCGAGAGAAACTGGTTGCAGAATTATTCAAGCTTCTTCATGTTCGCACAGATCATCAAGTCGCAGACATCTTTACAAAACCACTGCATCCAGCACCATTCAGACGTCTAGTAGGCAAGATGAGTCTATCCAATATATTTGACTCATCTTGAGGGGGACTATTAGTTGTATAGTTCATATTTTGTATATACTTAGTCTGGTTAACTGTAAATACTTGGTTAAGGTCTCGGTTAGATGTGTTGGTTCAGGTTGTATATAAAGTATAAACACCTCATAATGTATTATTGATGAATTAATGAGAATGAGTTCATTTGGTATTACTTTCATTTGTGGAGGTAAATCAAAATGAGAATCCAGTGAATTTTAGTTTAATATTTAGCGGTAACAACGATTTTCCCTTCACTTGCATCAGACGAAACTAGTGTAAAGGTTTCCGGTGATCATTGTTCTCTTGCTTGTCTAGCCGTACACATGACCTTTTATTTTTTCTACGACCAATATATTTGGGTCCTATGTGGACCTTTCAATTTTATTAAAGTTTAAACAAATATGAATTTAGACTTTGTAATTATCACTGTTTTAGTCCTATCGGACTTATTGGCTGTTAATAATATCAGTTGCCTACAAAAGAAAAAAGATATGGCATGTATTGATGTATGAACAAATTAGTAATACAGTTATACGGTAGTTATGAAATTACCAACAGTAGTTATCAAAATTTATAACAAAAAAAAAACTAATATATCACCAAAATCTAATTATATATATATATATAATAGAAGGATTGCCTCGTCCATACTCTTGTGGTCCAGTGGTAGGCAAGGCCTGGGAATGAGTTACTCCTCTCTCCCTGGATTCGAACTTCCCTGGAAACAAAATCACATTTGTGTGGGAAGTCTGGGCTTGGGCCCAGTTTGGTCCAAGCAGTTTACTTGGTAGTCCAGTAACAGGTGATTTGGCTACCCCCTGTCATTAGTCGGAAAGCATTCCAAACTCGGGATAGGCAGTGTGGTAGCCAGTCCACTCTGTAGCATTTCGGTGCGTTCCTACCGGGGCTGACCGGATCAGCCGATAGGGTATATCAAAAAAAAAAAAAGGATTGCCTCTCCAGGGCTTGACACCTCACATTTTAGAAGCATTTTGGAGATGACACATCAGATTAATGAAAATAAGTCCGATCCAATCACAACAACACCTTCTTCCACGTCATTGCTTACATGTTCCAAAAAAAAAATCCAATAGAACGTAAGGTCAATCTCTCTCTTTATTGTTTCTATCGTTTCTGTCGATCTCTCTCAAGTGAATCTCTTTCTCTCTCTATCATTCTGTCTCTCTCTGTCGTTTTGTTCCTCCATGATCTACCTTTGTTCGACTGCCGTTAATTAACCGCCGACAATCGCAGCCACCGAGCGCTTACAAACCGGCGACCAGGATTCATCCGTATTTGGAGACGATATCTGCGACCGATCATATCTTCTCACTAAAATTTGCAGGTTCAGTGAAGAATCTCTTCGGATTCTTCAGCTTCAAAGCGGTTATGTTCTTCTTCTCCTGAAACTTCATCGTCACGCCTACCAAACGATCCAAGGTTAAGATCGGAGACCAAACTTACTGCTTCAATTCTCATATATGCGGATTTGCAATTGAGAGGCTTGTTGCTCGTCTCCTCGATTTGAAGTCTGGGTTTTTTATTTCCGAATTCGACTGTTTTCTTTCCTTTTCGTTGATTTTGAGCTTTATTTTTGGCAGGAAAACCCTAGGCGGCGGCTGAACCGACATGGTCTTCGTCTGTGAGTGAGGTGCCGATTGAAAGTCAAAATCTTGTTTCGTATCCTGGAGAGCCGCAGCCGAGAACTTCTGATCAGCAAACTAATGATGTTGAAAAACCAGTTACTACAACTGATACGCCCGCGATGGAAAAATGTCCTGATACCGACATAAATCCACAAGTCGAAGGCTTTGTAACGCCCACCCCCGCAGGTTTTGCATGTTGCATGTTACCCTTTTACGAGTTTTTTTGTTAATCATGAAAAAGTATTTATCTTTTTCCTCATATATTTTGACTGTTCATAGAATTAGATTGGGTTGAAGTTGTGTCTGAAACTAAGAAGTCGAAATCCAGGAAGAAGCGGACTAAGACTCCATGGGCGAAGCTTCTTTCTCAGTATCCACAAGTGTGTGTGACTGGTTTCATATGTTGTATGCATGTTTAGCATTAGGGTGCGCCGTGGTTCTCAATATATTGAGTCTACAGGGGTTTAGCTGACAATGTACATTAGTTGATCTACCGGTTAACTGTGTTATTTCTGACTGTCCTGATAAAATCATTTGCGATTTCAAAATCCTCATCTTGTCATGAAAGGCTCCTGTGTTTACTGTTGGACGGAAAGGATGCGATTTAACTATCAAAGAGCAATACATGCCCAACCTTCTATGTGAAGTGAGGCAGACTGAGGTATGAACGTCTAACTGTTTGGTTAAGTTTTTTTACTACTCGAAAGGACTCAAAGCCTTTTTACTTATAATGTTTTGTTTTTGTTATTGGCAGCACGGAGGTACATCAGTTGCCTCCCTGGAGATAACATGGAATGGAGTTCTGTTTAGGTCAATGGAAAGATGTACCAAAGGAGTACTTGTGTTCATCTGCGGGGTGGCGATGAGGTTGTCTTCAACGCCCCTGGGAAACATGCTTATGTATCCTTTTAAGAATGTTCCGGAAAGTTATCCACACTATGTGATTAGGGATCATATAATTTTTCCTTTTTTATCTATCTATCTATCCATGATGTTGTTGCTATATTTTTTTCGTTTCCTTGACAATGTGCTCAGATATTTCAGCCTCTTAAAGATGAAAATCTAGCTACACTAGGTAGAGCTTCTTCATTGAGCATTTTTGGAGCGCAGAGTGCCCCTCTGAAAGGGTTTCATGTTAAGGCAAGACCAGGAGACTCTTCATATGTTCATGGATCCTCCTTATTGGCGTCTTTAACAAAGCTACATAATGTTCCTTTTCTACCTAAAATGCACCTCAGCACGAGCCACCGACGATCTCGACACAAGACTACTCCGAGCCATGATTACAAAGGGAATCATCGAGCCAATCTCTGACGTATACGTCTACTTAGTCAACGCTGATTTCACAGCCAAGCAGAGAGGTCTTAGACTCTCAGAAGAACGTGTAATCTTGGACGGGTCACCAGAAAACCCGTTGGAGACAATAGCTGTTCAGCTAGGAAACGTGGAATCCAAATTGGCCAGTTCGTTGTCTGAAACAGGAGAGGTCAAAGTGGAAGGAAGGGTTAAAAACGGTGTTCCCCATTTGACAAAGGTTGGATCTTTTGAAGTGGATGTGATACTTGAAGGTAGTATCATACTGTGTAGACAGGTGGATCAACCAGGAGTGATCGGGATGGTGGGGAGTATCCTTGGAGAGTCTAACGTGAATGTGTCTTTCATGAGCGTTGGAAGAATTGCACCGAGGAAGCAAGCGATTATGGCGATTGAAGTTGATGATCAGCCAAGCAAGGAGAGTCTTAAGAAGATTGGGGAAATCCCGGCGGTCGAGGAGTTTGTTTTCCTCAAGCTCTAAGTTTGGTTTGCTTGAATCTTGAATGTGGTGGAGGATTTTTCATTTGTTGGGTTTAGGCAATAATGTTATCTTGGTTTTCTTACATTTTTGGTTATGTTTCAACTTTATGGTTCATTATTGTTCGAGTGTTTCTTTCTTCTCTGGATATTTGGATCAAACAACGAAGATATTTTTTTGTCTGGATAAAAATGGTTTGCGTTCTCAGTTCTAATCATCAAGCTCTAAGTTCAGGAGACTCTTCATCTGTTCATGGATCCTCCTTATTGGCACTCATGATTTTGCTAGATTAGCAAATCTTCTTGAAATCTTTTGAGATCGTGTTACACTACCGAACTGTGGAAATGAATGTTGCACATCATAATTGACATTTTATCCTTTGGTTATGTAGAATACAAGTTAAGCAAGCAGATTCATTTCTTTAAGGGCTTCTCTCACGCTCTCCCCTCAAGTGAAAGCAACCTCGGTTTGAACATTCCATGGAGGAAGCAAAATGCAAGCTCTCTTACTTTCCACTGGCATTCTCCTTCTTTTAATTTACTAATCTACCGAAGTTGTTAACAAATAAACCATTTCCAAAAATTTATGTAATTGACTACACCCTAATATCCAAAAGAATTTAAGCTTGAATCAACTTCAAAAGTTGCTGATACTGATTGTTCGGAAATGACTAAGTGGAGAAAAAAACAACTAAAAACAAAACTTATTTACCAAAGAGTAAACTTTAAAAACAAATAACATAATTTTATAAGTTCTAGAAAACAAAATCTAAAATCTAATACATAAGCAAAAACAATGACAATGTAATTGCAATAATTTTGAATATACAATCTAATAGATATATAATACAATTCATTGTAAAATATATAATAAATTGATAAAATAAAATTTTAATAAAATCAATCTGCGGCATAGCGCGGACACATATCTAGTTATAGTTAGGTATAAAAATATAAAACTATTGAGGCGATTGCACGCAGGAACAAAATTCTAAGAACATAACCAATGTGAAAATGAGAGAAAATGAATAAATACTACTAAAATAATACATTACTCCCTCCGTTTCTTAAAGATACATGTTTTAGAATTTTTTTTTGTTTCACAAAGATGGATGTTTTAGATTTTCTATGTAACTTTGTTAATTAATGATGACAAATTGTAAACTTCAAAAAGATTAATTAAGTTTATTGAATTACTATTGGTTTAAAGTTATGGAAAATTGTATATAACAAAAAATGATGCAATTTATAACTATGCATTAATGTTTTTCTTAATAAGTGTGAAAACTATAAAACATGTATCTTAATGAAATAGAGGGAGTATTTATTATAATAAAAAACACTATTTATAAGAGGAAAGAAGTGATGTGTTCTTATTGTGGGTCATGATCAAAGGGACACGTTGGAAGCACGCTTACGGAGATGGGAAACAAACAAATCAGGCTTTCCAGCTGCAAAGTTGACATGCCTGTCACTTAATTCCATCATCACCCGCGCTTCCTTTCTTTCACATCATACGTCACCAACCCGTAGCAGTATTATTATCTCTCCCGCCCTTCCTTTGTTAGTAGTATATGTTTATGTTTATGTTTATTTATTAGTCGCTATTTATGAATTTTTGGTATTACTAGTAAAAAATCATGGAACGATTAATAATTAAACATAAAACTAACCCATGCTAAAAAGAAACATGATAATACTTTTTAAAAAATCACTTTTATATAAAATACAAATCACGAATCTTTATTTAAAACTGTGGGAATATACTTTATTTAAAACTGAAATAAATAAATAGAGAAGTCTTTGCTTGGCGCCACAGATTTTGGGGGCAATGCAACGACAGTGGGACCCTCTATTTCCGCTTATGCCGGTCGGCTTTGCATTAATTTTTGTTTAATTAATTAAATTATCGACTAATCGCCACAGCCGTAGGATTGTGCAATTTGTAACCAAGTTATCGACAGGTGCCCACATCTACTTGACTACAGCACGTGTCTATGGATAAGTCAAAGATCGAGTGCATGCGATCATATTATATATCACGTGTTGGAATCCTATGCATTGGGACAGGTGTCGAGAACCTACAGCTCCACCATATAAGGACTTGTTCAAAGAAACAAATCCACAGTTGGCAATTACAGTAAAGGGAAAGCTATTACGGAATCACAGCCCACACCTCATTCCCCAAATTTTAGTGATACAGTTTCCATCGATCAATTGCATATGTTGTATCTTTCTAACTTTTTCATGATAATTTTATATTTTTTTTAAAAGTATTTGTAAATTTATATCTTTTTTATAGTCTATCCGCGACTACTCCGATGGATAGTTTTTTTCTTTCTTAACTATCCATCTTTTTTTTTCCCTCCCTCTCTCTTATTTATTTTATATTATTTCCACCCCCTCATTTTTTGAAGGTTGATAGATTGTCGGAAGGGAGATTTCTGGAATTATAAACCGGCTGAATGGAGATAAAATCGGCCGATGTACCGAAATTCAAAAAAAAAAAATTAAAATCGGACTTATTACGAAAGTTTTGAATGGATAGTTTAGAGCATGTGTCCACAATCTCAGCCACTCGTGGATACTACCACGATCATATCACATGCTGGAAACTTCTCATGGATAGCCAAACTTGATTATGCTAATATCTTCCACGTATGGACGAACATATATGTATATATGGTTTGTTACCTACTTAATATCTATCTTCACATATAATTCATTGGAGTATTATCTTCAGAAAACAAAACTAAAGACCAATAATATCTTATTGTACACTTCTCATGGATAACCAAACTTGACAATACTAATACTTTCCACATATGGACGGACATACATGTACCTATGGTTTGTTACATACTTAGTATCTATCCTCACATATAATTCATTGGAGTATTATCTTCAAAAACAAAACTAAAGACCAATAATATCTTGTTGTATGTTCTTCATAGATAACCAAACTTGACATTGCTAATACCTTCCACATATGGACGGACATACATGTATTCACGGTTTGTTACCTACTTAGTATCTATATTCACATATAATTCATTGGAGTATCATCTTTAAAAACAAAACTAAAGACCAATAATATATTGTTGGACACTCTTCATGGATAACCAAACTTGACAATGCTAATACCTTCCACATATGGATGGACATACATGTATCTATGGTTTGTTACCTACTTAGTATCTATCTTCACATATAATTCATTGGAGTATTGTCTTCAAAAACAAAACTAAAGACCAATAATCTCTTGTTGTACGCTCTTCATGGATAAACAAACTTGACAATGCTAATACCTTCCACATATGGACGGACATACATGTATTCATGGTTTGTTACCTACTTAATATCTATCTTCACATGAAACTAAAATGATTATCCATTAATAGATCATAGTATGCTTATCCATTGATGTATATTCGAAATAAGACCAATATTAACTAGTTATATCATGTTGGACGCTTCTCATGGATAACCAAACTTGACAATGCTAATATGAACGGACATACATGCATCCATGGTTTGTTACCTACTTAGTATCTATCTTCACATATAATTCATTGGAGTATTATCTTCAAAAACAAAATTATCCATCATTTAGGTAATTTAGCTCACTCCCGAAACCAAATTTGCCAATTATCCATCCTTAAAGATCACATATAACTAGTTATTTACCTTAAAATTACTTTGTCTAACCACCAAGTCATGTTTATTTTTCAAAACTAAAATGGTTATCCATTAATAGATCATAGTATGATACTATGATTATCCATAAATGTATATTCGAAATAAGACTAATATTAAAAGAGAGAAGGATAGTATCTATCCAAGAAAAGAAGAAGGATAGTATCTATGAGACCTAGTTGTATCCATCCGAGAAAAGAAGGAAGGATAGTTAAGAAAATTGTGGCAGGTGACATCTATCCGTGATGGAACTGGCGTGTACCATCTATCCGTCACTATTAAAGGTACTATTCTCACCTATAGGGGTACATCTGTCTTTTTACAGCTGAGATCTACAAAAAAATACAAAATTGTCATAACTTTTAGAAAGATACAAAACTGTCATATATTTTTTAAAAAAATATACTGAGTGCAATAAATTCCAGTTTTCATTGTCTTTTTTTTTCTTCGACAATACAATTTCCATTGTATTTATTAGCTGACTTCATCTTTATTGTATAACTAGATTTTGATTCGCGCTGAACGTGGAATATTAGTTACATAATTTTTTGTTTGTTTTAAATTATTGCTTTTATCGCTTTTTGTTTCTAAATTTTTTTTTCCGAATTTTATAGTCTATTTATTTTAAATTATGAATATTTTACCTTCTTTTCAGAGTGTTATTAAATTATATTTTTATATTATCAAACGCAGAATAATCATTTTGGTATTTATTATCACTACATATTTTTGTTCATCTTAACTTCATTTCGAATGATAAAACCTTAGCACATTCACGATCTATGTGGAATTCGATCTTTACGTAGTATAACGTATTTATTGTGCACTTATAATAATTTCTAAAGTTTAAAACATGTGTATCAACGATGCCTTATAGTTTTGGAAAAACAATAGAGTGAAAGTGACCATTGCAGAAAAAGGGATATAATAAAATTTAGTTTTAGTGACTTTTTTTTTCTTAATCAAGATATAGAAGTAAATAGAACATTTTATAGTGTTTAGATAAAGTAATAAGAGTTATAAAAGAATTGCATTGTTAATGATATTGATAAAGTTATAAAAAAAATTGCATTACTATCGCGTCCGGGACAATTTCGTTTTTTGAAAATTATTTAGTAAAATATTTAATATTTGGGGTTTGATTTTTGAAAATTTATTAGGGTTTAATAGAGATATTTAGACTTGGCCTATTTAGACCGACCCATTTAGACATATTTATATTTATGACTCGTTCAAACCCGTTTATATATATGGTTTGTTTAGACCCGTCGCTTTATCTGTTAAAAATAATATGTGGCCGCTTAAACCTGTTTATATATTTGTTAAGAGAATAAATTTTTAAATCGAAGTCAAAAAATTTAAAGAATCAATTTATGTATTAGTTATATAAAATTTGGATCATAATTTCGTTTACAAAAACAAAATCGTTATATAACTAATATAATTAACTAATATAATTCTATGATTTTAGCACAAAAAAGAAGAATGCAAAATATAGTGGGGTTGATTGGAAGAGCTGTGGCTTTTATTTTTTGTTGTATAAATTATGCTGTAGATTTTTTTGCTTTGGCTTTAAATTTAATTGATGTAGGTTTTTGGTGTGAAGCCATTACCAATCACCCCCAATATATTAGGTAGGAAAAATCAGATCAATATTTTCATTCATCCACAAAATCGTTGGTGAAAAAAATGATATCAACTAATTGAAATATAATCTATTAATACTAATTTACTAAAAGAGTTTACTACAAAAAATCGTCAAATATAATTTAGTTATATATATATTTAAGTAGATTTCCTATTTTTAAGGCCGAATAGTAATACTCCAAAATCCATTTTTATTTTAAAATTAAAAAATATTAGAAAATTTAATCAAAGAATCAGAATAATATGGCAAGCATCGTAAATAATATTTTTCCATTAAACCCAAATATGACAACTTATTTGTGAGAGTTATATATAAAACTCTCTTTAACTGAAATTAGTATGTTTAAATAGGTTTATTTATATTTATTTGGAAAATATATAAATTAGTTTAAGTATTTTTATTTATATTTATATTTGAATAAATTAGTTATAGTCAAAATCACTAAAATTTAGGAAATATAATATTATACTTACTAAATCATCCATGATTTAAAGGAATATTCAATAATATTCTTTGCAAAATTATTGTGTAATCTGTATTGTTTTTTTGTGTGTGTCCGATTTTAACATTTTGTTTTCTAAAATATATGTTTTATTTTCTAAAATATATGTTTTGTTTATACCATAAAAGAAAAAAAGTAAATTGAACGGTTTAGATTTCTTGCCATAAGATCCACATGTTTTCGGGAAGACATGATCATTGATTTGTTAAAATCTTTTGGGGATACACATGTTTAATTGGCTAGAGCCCGAATTACCCGATTTACATATACCTATCAACATATCACTAAAAACTTGATTGAAAAAAATATAAAAACTTTTCAAATATTTGTGGGCTTTATATGTCATCAAAAATGTTCTTCTTTTAATATATACAGGGGAAGTTTTAAAAATTTTGAAAAAATTTAAAAACAATAATTTCGTAATAATATTTTTTTTTAGTTTTGTACAAAATTGAATATAAATTAATATTTTGAAAAAATTCGAAATATTAATTTGTGGCCACGTTAGTAGGATATTTCACAATGAATTTTGGAAAAAAAAACTTAAGAAGTTATTATGGAAATAAAAACTTGATTGTCAAAATATTTAATTATAAATATTAAATATAGAAAATAGATGCTTAAAATTAGGAAAATATACTAATGATATCTTAAACGGTTTGGAAAATATTAAATGCTAATATCAATTTTGTCTGAAAATAAATTTAAATAAGTTTATTTATATTTTTATATTATGCATTTAATGAATTTTGGATAAACCAAAAGAAAACAATGGCATAGTGTATAATTAAAAGAAAAATTAATGATATTTTCTATTTTGTAATTCTGTTTTAATAATATATATTATGTAAAATATGCTTAACCCATATAGTTTCGAATGGGTAAAACTGATTTATAATAGCATTATGTTATTTTATAATCTATAAATGGTATAGATGAATCAAAACTAACTATTACACGTGAATATATATACATTTATTAGCGCTTATATGATAACAATACTTGTTAATGTCTACATAAAAACAAAAACAATTGAGCCCTTTATCAAAAGAAAAAAAAAGTTGGACGTGCATGACTTATGATACGATCACTATAGTAACATTTACCAATGAATCAATTTTGATAATTTATACAATATATTATATTTATAATTGTATTATGATAATTACAAATCTACGTTACCATGTCTCCCTCCCTTCACACCCCAAAAAAAAAATCGTAACTTATCTAATCTGATCAAACCAAATGCTAAATCTGATATGTTGATATGTAAATTACAAAACTGAATTTATAACCAAAATTCCTAAACAACCACTTAATCTCCAACTCCATGGTAATCCACGTCTCATAAATCTTTTTCTGCCTCTGTTTGGTTTTGTATTTTATCTTTGTGGCCTCTGTTTCTTTTAGTTAGCCTCTTTTTTAATTACTTCATGTTTTATACCAAAACAAAAAAGTAAAATGATTATACAAATGAACTTGAAATCAAAATAAAAAAATTTTACGGTGAGAAAAAAAGATGAAGGTTTTGGTTTGAGAATGAAAAGAGGCAAATGAGTGGCCTTAATTTATATAGAGGTGGGTAATTAAGGTTTTAGGTTATGCAATATTTTTAATATCAAATACCATAAAGAAATTTGTAAAAATATAATAGTAATGAAAAATTTTAAAACCGATTCTAGTTCCTAAACTGAAGCTACTTTACAATCAAATTTTATTATAATTTGAATCTTTTAATAATTGTGTACCTTACAAATTTGAGAAAATCTTTTTTTTTTTGTATGGAAAAATATTAAAACTGGATTTTTGTTCCTAAAATTGAGCTATTTTTAATGCATATTCCTAAAATCAATTTATTTTCAATTTTTGATTCATTTTTTTCCTTATTTTGTGAGAGATTATAAATACATTCTTACCCAAATAAAATTTGTATTTTATCAAAGAAATTGAATGACATATCTTGTAATTATTTGAAAAATCAATGACATTTTTTAGTATTTTGATGGGGATGAAATGCTTTGTTATTATATATAGGGCCGATTTTTGGGTTTTTTAAAAAAATGTCGGCTTAAATTTTTTGAATTAAGAACATATATATTTCTTCAGAATTTGTTAGAAAATAATTTCAGAATATTCTATAGTACTACTTTTGGAAAATCTAATAACCTAAATTAATTATTATTTTAATGTAGCCCAATTTTTTTTTGGAAATTTTCAAATTTGAGAAGATTTGTAGGGATATCAAATTAGAATTGTGCTAGTAGTTTCCTAATATAACGCAACCGAATTAAATGTTATTAAATTAAAATCGAAAATATAAAAGAGAAATCTTGTTATAGTTTAAAAAACGTTAGCACATAAAGAAAAAAGGATTAAATTCGGATGGCCCACTCTTTTGAAAATACTTTTAATGTTAGCACAAAAAGATTACATTCGGATGGAGAAAGATATATATATATATATATACTTTTAATTAATTTAAAAACAATAAAAAGTAATGGCATTCTTTGTAAACTCAAAACAATGGGTAATTTTTGTTTTGTACTTCTGTTTTAATAGTATATATCATAGCAATTTGGAAAAATCTCTTTCTATAGATACTCGTTTTATAATTCTGTGGTATATACAAAAACATAATTTTTTCCATCGATTTTTGGTAACAAAGTCTAAAGTCTAAAACTATAAAATTTAAAAGTTGCTTTTGGAGCTTTCTCTCTCTTCTTTTGCTCTACTTTCTTTCTAAAACCAATTCGCTGCTACATCATTTTTCCGTTTCCACCAGCGACCGGGTTACCTTTGTTATATGTTTATATGTTTTCTTTTTGTGTTTTGCTTTTGTTTCTCCCGAGTAGCTGTCGGGTTGTAAATTCCGGCTTTGTGCCGGTTTTGTTTTTTCGGGTAGCTCCGGAATCGCTCGCCGTTTGGTGAGCTTTTCAGATCATCTTCCTGCTGGTTCTTGTGTCAGTCAACCGGTTTTCTTCAAGTCTTGCTGCAGATCCAGTGGATTATGTGGATTTTAATGTTTGTCAGCCTCAACCCCTTGCTTGATTCGCGGCGGCACAACAGTGGAAATAGGCGGGTTACAGACTTAAACCCGACCGACGACGGATCTCCATAGATTTACTGTTTCTCGGCGAGCTTGTAAGTGATTTCATTGTGACTGATAAATCTTTTGTCGGGATGATGATCGACGGCGCAAATTGGTGGAATTGCATGGCTAAGCATCGCCGGCGGTGAAGCGCGAACCTCTCCGGCGTGGTGTGCATGATGGCGACGATGTGAAGCAGACACATGTCCGTGAGTCAGCTTTACGTGGCTCGTACCCAACCATTCGAGTTGATTGGCTCGGCCCATTAAGCCCATTTTGTTGTTTGGATTTTCTACCCATGTAATTTTCCGTTTGTACTGTTTTCAGGCCCATTGGACTTATCAATAATATAGTATGTTGACAAAAAAAAATAGAATTTAATTTTTTTTTCCTTCCATAACAATGATAAATAACAACTACGATAACAACATCCCAAACTCAAACTAGACAAACATAAACACGACAATAAAGATTTGCAAGACAATCTCTACTACAATTTGACGGCATCCAACAATCCCGAAACATTGATTTTACACCCATTATTAAAATAAAAAGTGCAAACTATGATAAGTGGACATGCCATATGAAACGACTTTGTCCCCACAAAAGAAATTTATTTTTTTGGATGATTAAATCAAGAAACTTGAATAAGGATCTCCAGATCTTGAAGACTGGTGGAAGATTCATGCATTTTTGGTGTCATGGATCAAGATGAGCATACATCCGGTACGTTCAAATATCTCTCATCGTCACATAGCGAAAGACCTCTACGATCATTTTAAGAAGCGATTCTCGGTGAAAAATGGTTCTCGCATCCAGCAGATCAAGGCTGAACTTTCCTATTGCAAACAAAGAGATCTTGTATTGAAGCATACTTCGGTAAACTCACATGGATTTGGGATAACATGTCTGTGTACATGCCATTGCACATGTGTACGTGTGGAAAATTTGAATGCGATCTTGGATCAATTCAAGAGCAAAGATCGAGAAGAGGACAAAGTGTGTTAGTTTTTGTTCCGTCTCGGTGATATCATCTAACAGACTATTCATTCGACCCTGGTGTCGTGAATTCCGATTTAACATATGGAGGAAGTGTATAATATTGTGCGTCAAGAGGAGGATTTGGTTCATGATGGAACCAAAACCGTGGATATCCGGAGTGGTGGGAAGAGAGGCCGAGGTCTCACTCAAAACAAGGACGAGGACATGATGGGGTTTGTCGCATTGAAAACCACTGGCTTCAAACATGGAGTCTCAAATGCAAACGTTTTTCATGTATCAAGTCCAATTCTTATTGAACATGCCAATACACGATCACCGAAAATGACCATGATAAAGTTTCAGGATTGACATATGAACAATGGAGAGGAATAATGCATTTGCTCAACGCCGGGAAAATCAACACCGCTCATCATGACCGTCTTTCAGGTAACATTCCTATCACTTCTTGGATTTTAGACACAAACTTGTCACATCATTTAACGGGTCGCTTAGAAATATTGTATGATTTGAAAGAAATGGAACCGGTTATGATTGTTTTGGACAAGGAAGAGACGTTTATTAATTTTGGAAGGAACAATGGTGCGTGGGTCTGGTTTACTTCTGAGAACATGTTTCTATGTTGAAGGATTTATTTCTGATTTGATTTTTCTGGGACGTTTGATGGATAAAATGATTGTATTGTTCAAATGGTTGATCATATTCTTGTCTTGCAGGACCGTACTTAGATGATGGTGATTAGAGATGGTAAGCATGAACCCAAAACTTTTCACTTACACCGTATGGAGTTTGCTGGTTTGGTGACGGCACAATCGTAGGAAACTTACCATTTTTTGGCATAATCAAATGGGTCATGCCTTTGCTAAAGTTAATGATACTTTACAAAATGTTTTTTTTTGGATTCTTCTGATAATTTTAATAAAGCATGGGTAATATGTCTCTGTGCTAAGAAAAATCGAGCTCTTAATCTGAGCAATATGAATAAAACAATTAAACTTTTGAACTAACTTATTGTGACTTATGGGGGCCATATCGTACTCCGAATCACACTGAAGCTCGATGCTTTCTTACCATTGTCGATGATTTCTGTATTGGGATTTGATTGTTTCTACTCAATGAAAAATACAAACTCCAGCACAAATCAAGAATTTCTTCTATCTTGTTCCAAGACAGTTTGATAAACGATTAAAGAGAAAGGAAGCGACAACATAACCCGAATTCTTATATTTTTGAGTTATTTTGAGCATGAGATCGAATACAAAACATTGTTTGTAGGCACTCCTCAGAAGAACGGACGAGTTGAGAGTAAACATCTTCATATTCTCAACATAACACAAGCACTTCAATTTCAGTCCAATTTGCCAATGCGATGTTGGGGAAACCGTGTTTTAACTGCAATTTACTTGATCAATTGTACTCTTAGCACGGTTCTTCAAGGTGGCACACCTTTTGAAAGGATGTAAATTTTGCCTCTGACTTATGGTCATATGCAAGTATTCGGTAACCTAGGCTACACTCACAACGAATGTCACAAAGGCGATAAATTTGTTTCACGTAGTAGAAGATGTGTGTTTTTGGGTTATTCTCACAGCAACAACGGTTGGCATCTCTTTGATCTTGATAATAAGAGGTCTTCGTTTCCAATGACGTTTTCCTTTGCGATAACAATTTTTTTCTTTTGCTGAGACTCAACACGAGTTGAAGAAGATGAAGGTGTGCGTTCGACTTCTGATATTTCAGATTCAATTTCAGCACCTGTGAACTTGAATCCAAAATTGTTGTGTATCATGTAACCTCTTTGCCGAGCTCTCTATCCCATATATCTCGTAATGCGCTTAATGGAACGATCGATCTCCGTGGGCTCCGACGGTTGAGCTGATCTCAGAGTGATCTGTTTTGATTAAATCAGCTCGATAGTTGACTTTAATATTGGACACATCTTCTTCAATTCAAAGTCAATTTCCAGTTGATAAGGCATATATTAGATGGTCTTAAATTTGGGCCGGATTGATATATTTAATGTCAGCATGTTTGAGTGATAAGGCCTTATCGGACCAAATCAAAGTGTGGATTTTGGTACAAACAATTGCCCCCAAACCATCAATTATTTAATGAAATAATTTAATTGGTGAGAAGTGCGAACCGTCCCTCTGTGCACGGAGAACTAATCCACTGACGTCAGCTCGCGGATGCCATGATTCAAAATCATTGTATGATTTCTTATGCGACGGTCGAGATCTTTTGGATTGTAAAATCTGTGCGATCTGGGGAACTACCATAATTCGAATTTAAAAGATGTGGATCTAACGGTTGATATCCACAGAAGTTGAGAAATCTTTGCGACCTCAAGAGTTGTTGTTAAACGGAATCATGAGTGGATTTTGTATATGACAGTCAAGATTGATGGGAGAGACAGATATAGATCTTTGAGAACCGCCGCATTTATCAGTCTTTAAAAAAGCTGTCCACGTCCCATCAATGCCCCACGCACGCTACCTCAAGGTAACTTCTTAAATGTGGCCTTCTTTCTTCTTATCTCGTTTATAAATTGTTTTTTTAGAAAGCTTAGAACATATCTTTGATTTTCATTGAAAGCTTCTTTGATTTTCTTTTTAGCTCCGCAAAAATCCTTCATTTCTCAACCTCTTTCTTCGTTTCCCATTTTTGACCCAACATTTTTCCTTGCTCGGAATCTATTATGGCGTAAAGCCGAGAAAAAGAAGACGGCGCATGTACTTCCAATGTCCTTAGGGAACCGTTGTTTGGCCCATATGGACTGAGGAGGGACACTCAGGAGGATCTTGAAGGAATACGGATAGTTCTAAGGTTTGGGAGGGGAATTATATCGAGAATGTCATAGTTCATTATGTTCGTTAGAACCGTTATCGAGTCCAGCAATATTGTTTCCTATGGATGTATCTTAAATCTCATGAATCCTGATTAAACTTGTCATACTACATGTGATTCTTTGAGTTAAGGAAATACATCAAATCACTAATCCATATATTTGGTTTTCTTTTCGTTGTTTTAATTCGATTTGATATCGTTACTTTAACGCTTAAATATTTATTCGTGATTAAATCGCTTTTGTCTTAATGTTAAAATTTTGGTCCTACATGAGGTAAATGTGGGAAGCTTCAATAGTTCCTCTATGAAAACCGAAGATTCTACGAATGGTGATGTGTTTAAACGATTTTTTTTCCAAATCATGTGGGCTCACTTTCCCGATCCGGTTATAGAGATATTTCATCTTCCAAGTCGGTTTGGCCACAATTAAGGGCTCAATTCCAGAAGAATACAATCTATATGGAGAATTGACACCAATTGTATGAGGATTAGTAGTAGATCACTCCTTAGTATGTTTATGCTTTGCACAGTTCTGAAACTGATTTGCCTGCTTTTACTTTTGTTTTGCAGATTCCACTGGTAAATCCCCGCTTACTGATATGCTCAAAGTTTTATATCCCTACAGATACACTGCAACCGCACAGACAATTTTAGTATATAGGGGTCGAACCGCATAGACTCAAGAAATCTTATGATAAACTGTAAAGTATCGAGTTAAGCTAAGCAGCAACAATTCAAAAGCAAATAAAATCAATGGAGAAATATATATATACGGAAAGGCGTAGGTCAAGGGAGTTCTCAGAAAATCAAGTCATGCAGATTAATTATCAGTAAAGATCTAATTAAGTTCCGTTCTAGAACTCGAATCACAAATATTAAATAAACCAACTTTCGTTGAGAGAATTCACTAAGTCTAAATCCTAAAAATCCATATTTCTTTGCAATTCCTACAGACTAAACTAGCATTAGGTGCAAGTTCGATTCGTTCACATATTAGATCATCTAAATTTCTTTGCAAATAGCAAATTTGCTCAACCTAAATAAGCCAGATTCCAAATTACACTTTCATGTCAATTTAAAAACTTATGATCTAGATTCCAATTGATCATGTTAGAACTAGCATTAAGAACAATTCAGATCGAATAACTAAACAAGTTATGAATTCCTAACTGATAAATCTACCTTAACATGCCATGAAAACCCTATTAGAATCCCTAAACATAACTATGAATTTACTCAGACATATTGAATGAAACAAGCAACATGGATGAAATAGATTGCATTAAAATAGAATAGAGAATAGAAAATGGGTTTGAAATCTTCTCCAAAAATAGTACATGGTTCGGATCAGCCCCAAGCTCTAAAACTCTCTCTAGCCAAAAGTATGAAAGTGTAACAAGAATAAAATTCAAAAACCCTAATAATAAGTGTCAAACACGTCTTGGTCTTCTTTGTAAACAATACAAACTTATGGGCCAATTCTTCAATTTTTCAAATCTTTATTAAAACGCCGAGAATTTTGTGTTGGATGACTGCGTCGACTGATGCACATACTGCGTCGGTCGATGCTCAGCTCGATCATTTATATTGATTTCTGCTCATCTTGATTTTAGCTCCAAACAATGCCCAAAATGCCCAATATCTTCCAAATTCCTCCAAACGTGTGCAAACCTATAGACACCTGAAAAGACTCGAAAAACACTACAAAAGACTCGAATATATTCTTATATCATGGCTTAAAACACCTAAAAACATAATATATCAACTCTCCCACACTTAGCCTTTGCTTGCCCTCAAGCAAAACATAAAACTAAGATAAGGAGAATAAGTTTGAAAACTTCAACAACTCATTTCATCGTTGGAGTACTACACTCTGATTCCCTTTAGTAATCCACATGAAAATAAACCTGCAAACATCAATGTACTTCCTGCACACTTAGCAACTGTCCCAAGTAAACTCCACAATCAGATTCAGAGCATTCAAATTCACCATACTGACTTCTATAATCTATTAGGTGCGGTCTCTCTAAGGTCGAACAAAGAACACATGGACTCTTATTCTGCTAGTATCTGACCACAATAGTGTCAGCTTCTGGTTCCTTTCTTCTTCCTTTTCTTCCTTTAGCATCTGATTTTTCTCATTGGGTATCATTTTTTATCAGTGCTCTTCCCTCATTGGGGTATTACTTTGGACACATTCCATGAAGCATATATGGGTCTCTACCACTCCCGTGATCACTTCGAACCTACTAGCTTATCCGCGCTTTATTACTCTTTTTTTTTTTACTTTAAGGGAGGAGAGAAGGGAACCATACTCAAACATGTTTACAAGCTGTTTCAAGACTAACAGAGGAATCCGATCCAAAGTATACCATGCCCCTAGGTGAGAAAAAGTAAGTCAAATTAAGGGCGAAGTCAGTAGTAGATTGTCTAAATACCTTAAATGATATGGGTGTCCTTAGTATGTTGATATGTGTTGGGTTTTCTAATAATCAAAGTTCTTCTACAGGCTAATCCAGTGGTCACTTAAGTTCCTGCGAATGTAGTGATCTACTCAAAAAGACCTAGTTTCCTACTAATTGACTCAATAAACAGACTCAACTGACTCTATGAAAAGAAAAAGATAATGTCAATACCACCTCCTCCACACTTGAAACACACTGTCCCCAGTGGAATCAAAGCTTAGGCTCGGTAAAAGATGATAAAGAACGAAAATGCACTTCTGATTCGTGAGATACCTGACCCGGCAACCTGCATCGACCGACGCTATGTGTGTAACAGTCGACGCAGATTTCTGAAGGATGCATCGATCGATTCAATTGGTGCAGCGATCGATGCATCGCGTGTCTATTTGTACATATTTTCGCTGACAACATCAGTTTCGTGAATAATCACTCAAATTATCCTGTGAGCTAAAGAACAAAGATAACACAATATCAAATCACATGGCAATCATCATAATCATCAATACATGAGTTCCCAAAGTAGAGGACTGACATAGATTCAAGAAAAACATCAAAATGATTTAGAGAAAAGGGAAAAAGTACATAACCAAGTACAAAGAATCCTCATAATCAATCCTTGCATACGGATCAGAAGCATCAGACCCATGTGTAGGAGATCGTTCACGATGAGGAGCATGAACATATACTCTCAGTGCGCGTTTGCATGAACAACTAGCAAACATCTCCCAGATACCACGTAGTTTATCGTTCAACATCGTCTGTAAAGGTCCCTCATACATCTCTGCAGGTGGAATCTCTGGCTCATGATAAGAAATAGGCACAAACTCACCTGCTGCAGTTGTAGGGGCAGTTGTAGGGCCAGCAGAGGAAGAAGCTCCCTGGTGTACCATTGTCGTTGGGACCATGGGCAACAATTTCTGGTTGGGCTGAAAGCTCACATCCAGAACTTCCCTGATCATCGTAAGCTCTTGAAGTGGAAGCTTCACACACCACTCTCTGTCATGTGCGTCACTGTTAATCCAGAGGTTATATCCCTTTATCCATGTGATGCACCTAAGATGAGCCTCATCTATCCACATCCTCCTATTCAAAACCTCACGTCCATCTGTGGGAATCCTGAAATGTCTGGAATCTGGAGTCAGCAAGCGGTCCACTGTCTCTGTCTTCCTACCACTGAATGCCTTAGTCTTCGGAGTGCATAAATGATCTGCGAAGACTGCCCCCATGTTCAAGTTGGGGCATGGCTTAGCTAAGAGGTCCGAATCAAACAAGTGACCAATCCCATTAAAGAGTAGCAAAAGCCCAAACTTCCTCATTTTGCTCGGCTCAGCCTTGCATAGGCCTGAGCATTCGGGTTTCGGGTCGGTTCTGGGTAGGATCCATTCGGTTCCGGTTTCAGGTTGAGAAATTTTTTACCCATTGGGTACCTATGCAATTTCGAGTCGGGTATCAGTTCGGGTCCAACTGGTTACGGGTCGGTTCGGGTCTAAAAATCCAGAACCGAATTTTACTCGAAATTTGTAAAATCTGAATTTGACCCAAAAATTTGAATTTTTTTTCCCAAAAACCAGCAAAAATAATCGAAAACAGAGAAAAACAAAAAAATTTATCCGAAATTTCAAAAATATATTCCAAAATCGAAAATAAAACTTTAAAAATACCCATAATACTAAAATTATACCTATAATTTCCAAAAATAACTAATATATTTAATATTTTCCGGGTCATCGGGTACCCGATCGTGTATCAGTTCGGTTCCGGGTATTACCCGATACCCACAGTTCCAAAATAAATTACTCATCGGGTAAATGCTATATAACCAAATCAGTTTCGGGTCGATCCATTTCAGGTCGGTTCCGGTTCGGGTAATCGGTTCCAGTTAAAATGCCCAGGCTTAGCCTTGCACAAAATAATGTTCCCCAAAATACGAACGACATACCTCAAGACTGGATGTTATACTGTTGTCTGAACATTACTAAAATGCGCTAAGAATGTCTGAACATCCACATCAGCCCACTCGGAGTTTAGGACACAACGAATGAGCTCCACGCCAAACCCGTAGATACGGTACATATTTAAGATCGATATGCGATACCTGACTCCCATGTACATGAAGGTCAGGACCCCTTCAGGTGCTCTCTTGTGATGCTCGTTCGAGTAGTAAACTCGATAAGTCACTAACTCTGTCGAACAAAGTCAAGATAAAGGTCATATGAATTCATAGGTGTTGGGGCCAAAATCTCCCTCGACGAAAATAATAGCCGAAAGCGTACTTAAGCAATCGAACACGGACGTTCATCACACTTTTTATGAACAGAGCTTTGTATGGATAATGTTTTATATGAAGCACTTTGTATAGATGACGTTTCGTATGAATAATGTTTTATACGAAATGCTACAAACGGATAACATTTCATACGAAACAGACAAGACTATTCAACCAAACTTATGAACAGGTCAATCAAACAAACAAATCATTCGACAGAATCCACAAATAGGCGAAAACATCTGAACAATATAATTCCGAGCTGAACCAGCTCGGATTCGAGCTAAAACAGCTCGGGTCTGAGCTAAACCAGCTCGGAAATTCTGAGCAAACCAGCTCCAAAAATCCGAGCATGCTCGGAAACTCGCGCAGCGTGCTTGGCAACTCATGCAACATGCTCGGCAACTCGTGCAGCATGCTCGACAACTCGCGCATCATGCTCGACAACTCGCTTATCATACTCGGCAACTAACGCAGCATGCTCGACAACTCGTGCAACATGCTCGGAAACTCGCAGCTTGCCAAAAACCCAACCGGACAGTGCGAGCAAGTCATTCTATGCAACATCACATCTGCTTTGGAAAAGCCTGCTTGGCTAGATATGCTCGGACAAAACTTGGTCGGATGATAGATCTTGCCGAACACACACACAAAATCCCAGCTACAAGCGCCAAAAAAGTGTTGGGATTATGTCCTGAAATCACATTGTACTTACTCTAACGATAGTTGTGTGTCGAGATCAGACATGTTGTATGATACTGGGCGGTTGCAATGTTTTGCTAGAAGCCTCTTGCAGTCTGTAAGTTGTAGACTTACTGCCAGTATTATATGATCCTATAGGGTCACACACCTAAGCAATCTGGAAGCATATATATGGGAATGATCATCATGGTGGTGATCAAGATGATGTGTATTGGATACATATCAATATCGATTAAAGAGAGGTGTGTCGATCGACACAGTAGGTGTATCGATCGACACGGGGTCGATTCCGAAACTGATGTTTCGGTTTATGACTTAGACTTTTTCGGTTAAACCCGAAAGATGGTTTAGTCATAACAGGTCGTATATATAGGCTTATATGATCGAACTGGAATACAAGCCGTTCATTTTTCTTGATCAGAAAAGCAGAAAAACTCTCTCTTCGATTCCCAGATCCGGCACTAGCATCCCGGATTTCCAGGTTGTGTGGGTGTGACCTGGAATACAAGCCGTTCATTTTTCTTGATAAGAAAAGCAGAAAAACTCTCTCTTCGATTCCCAGATCCGGCACTAGCATCCCGACTTTCCAGGTTGTGTGAGTGTGGACTACGATAGAGGCGAGGCATCTGAATCGCTCCTGATCTCGTCTTACCATTCACTCCACTGCCAGAACAAGGTAAACGCGAGATCCTTGATTCAATAACACAAACCCTTAGATCCTAGGCTCGGAATTCAGACTTAGGGTTGCCTAATCGGATTAGGAACTGCTAGGAATTCCATCAGTGGTATTAAAGCCTTAGGGTTTTCCATTGAATCAGCCTGTTTAGTAGAATTTGATGATTTAAATTTGCTCATAAGATAGTATGAATAAGAACAGGTTAGATCGATTTTGATCAAAAACGATTCTGTTTTTCGTATGGTGTCGATCGACACAAAAGGTGTGTCGGTCGACACAGAATAGTGAATTCGTCAGAATCGGCGGCAAGGGTTTTTCGCGAAGAAAACCTGAATGCCTACTGTGTCGATCGACACAGGTTGAGTGTCGGTCGACACAGACCTTGCGATTGGTTGATAGGTTCAATTGGATTGGACCGGTTATCATGCTTGGTTAAGTCCGATCACATCGTTTTAAATTGGATGAATTGGTTCAATTGGATTGAACTGATTATCTTAATTAGTATAAACCGATTTAATCGGTTAAGATCAGTTTGATCTGATAAGTCGGTTCAATTGGATTGGACCGGTTATCAAAACTGTCTCCGGTTTAGGTCTATGTCGACCGTCACACATGGGTTGTGTCGATCGACATGACCGGTTCAATGAACCGGATTAATTAGATTAACCGGTTATTGAAGTCCGGTTTTGTTTGGTGGTGTCGATCGACAGACATGGTCTGCGTCGATCGACACAGTGCTCACAATTCTGGTTATTGAACCTTGAATATGCAAAACCAAACTCGACTTAAACCTAGTTTATAAAGAACAATTAAAACACTTCTTGGATGCATATTGGATATGTATCAAGATTAAATGTTCTAAATCCATTTTGATACACATTGGATGTGTATTAGATCAAAGCTTAGCTTCAATATGGTCAACTGTCAAGACTCATTTCGTTGTGTGATGGTATAGCCAAGAGCTTGGTGTCCACAATTACGTGAGTAAGGCAGGTAATTATGTTGATGGACTTGCAGTGCTTGACATCAACAATTACTTGACCTAAGAGATTGATTTGCTAACCTTTTAGAGTTTCGTTTCCTCAACCAAATATCAAGTGACCTTGATGTCTTGCCCAATCTTGTCTACTTTCAAGACTCATTTCGTTGTTGGATAGTCTTGGAGTCCTTGGTATCCACAATTACATGAGTAAGGCAGGTGATCATTGATAGACTTGCAGTGCGACTGTCAATGATCACAAGACTGAAGAGATTGGTTTACTTGACTGGGCTATCAGAAGTTCTGGGCCCAGATACGTCAGAGTAGATGAGACATGGATTGTCTTATCTGCGACCAAGAGTTGTACTGGGTACAATTAGCAATGAATTGCTTACCTAGATAACTAAATTTTGGGTGATGGCGAGTCGTCCATTCAGATTTTGGTGAAGTATGGATCTTGGATAATTATATTCATAGAGGAAACATTGTTTGAATATAATGCGAGTTTTCTTATTAGATAAGATTTCTCATTTCATGCAATACATAACTAAATCTTTGTTTTCTTGGATTTCAGCTTATGTCTAAAACTACTTTCTCATTGCGATCCGTCCTTGAGAAGGACAAGTTAAATGGATCCAACTTCCTGGATTGGTATCGTAATTTGAGATTTATTCTCAAGCAAGAGAGTAAGGACTATGTCCTTGAGAAAGCTCTCCCCGAAAGGCTTGGGACCAATGCCTCGCATGCAGTATATGATGCTTGGAATAAGCATTATATTGATGTGGTAGATGTGTGTGGTCTGATGTTGGCTACCATGAACTCGGACTTAAAGAGTCAATACGAGAACATGGAGTCGCCAATAGAGATGATCACAAGCCTGAAACTGAAGTTTCAGGATCAGGCACGAGTTGAGAGATACCAGATGGTTAAGTCTCTCATTGGGTGCAAGCTACCAAAGGATGCTCCAGTGAGTCCTCATGTCATTAAAATGATGGGTTACATTGATAACCTGGGGAAACTGGATTGTCCTGTTAGCCTAGAGTTGGCTACTGAGATCATTCTACAGTCACTGCCGTCAAGTTATGATAAGTTTAGGAAAAGCTATATCAAGAATGACTTGACGAAGACGTTGACTGAGCTGCATGGCATGCTCAAGACAGCTGAGCAAAACATCATAAAGGGTAAAAGGTTTGAGAAATCTTGTGTTGACAAGGGTAGAGGCAGGGCCGTCCAGATTTGGAATCAGGATAAGCCTGTGTCATCTTATAAGCCCAAGTCCGGCCCATCTGACGTTGGTAAGTGCTGCTACTGTGATGAGTTTGGGCATTGGAAAAGAGATTGCATTAAATTCTTGGAAGATTCACAAGAGATGAAGGAGATGTACGGTACTTCTTCTTCAGGTATTGTGTTATTACTTCAAGTTCTACGTTTGTATTGGATACTAGTTGTGGTACTGATATTTTTGAAATATGCAGGGCCTAAACAACAGTAGAACGTTGAAGAAATGACAAGTGGAACTGCATGTTTGGTATGGAGCAATGGTTTCTGCGTGAGCCGTAGAGATTCTCCACTTGTAGGAGCCTTTCAAGCTAGGTTTTTGAATTAAGTAATTGCTACTATGTACCTGCTTTATGCAGAGATGTCTTTCATTTTCTTGTAAGAATTTGGATGTTTTTCATTCTGATAAAAGACAAGTTTTGCTCTTTGATCTTAATGAAATATTATATGGCAGCACCCCTTTTGATAATGGGTTTTATATCTTAAACCAATGTACGCTTGTATATATAACATAAATACCAAATGGTTTGAGTCTGAAGACTCGAAATCGATTTTCCTAAGCATAGTCGTTTCAACCACATAGAGTGAAGCGGATTCAGAAGTTCCATAGTTATGGGCTTTTAGGCTTATTTGATTATAAATCATATGAGATATGAATTCTGCTTGCTGGGCCAAATGACTAAGGCTTCTTTAGCAGAGCTAAAGAAAAGGGCCAGAGGCTTATTGAGCCTTGCATGTACTGATGTATGTGGCCCGATGAGCATTAGTGCCAGAGGAAATCTTCAGTACTTCATTACCTTATTGATGGCTTCAATAAGTATGGATGTGTTCATTTGATGAGACACGAGTCAGAATCCTTTGAAATGGTCAAAGGATTTCCAAAATGAAGTATAGAACCGATATGACAGAAGTATTAAAAATCCTCGATTAGATCGCGGAGGAGAATACTTGAGTCAAGAATTGGGTGATCATCTAACTGAGTGTGAAGTCTTCTCACAGCTCATTTCTCCTGAAAAACCTGAATGGTGTTTCTGTGAGAATGAATCGGACCTTATTAGGTAGGCTCCTAATAATGATGAGTCACATGAATCTTCCATTATCCTTTGAGGAATACGCTCTAAAATGTATGTGTTTACGCCAAATAGTTTTCTATCAGAATCAGTTGAAAGACACCACATTGGATGTGGACTGGAAGTTTTCCAAGTAAGTTTTCCTGATTAATTGGGATTGCAAGGTTTGTATAAGGCAATTGTCAACAAAAAAGCTTGAACCCATATCTGATAAGTGCTGCTTCGCTAGTTGTCCTAGGGAAACCGAGGCTTATTACTTTTATAACCAATCCGAGAACAAAGTTTTGTTGTCCGGAACTGTGTCTTTTGAGAAAGATTATACTTTCCAATAAGAACAGTGGGAGTAAAAGTACACATCGAAGAAATTCGATCAACACAGGAGGCTGCTCAACCTGTTGAGGGAGAGCAGCGGTGAGATCTACAAAGTGCTGTAGGACCTACACCTATGGAGCCTGAAGTTCGCAGATCCGAATGGATCCGTCACTAACCCGAGAGTGATTTCTCGTAACCAATTGCCGTGATCTGTTGATCATTGAAAGGTGAAAAGCTTGCGAAATTCAAGAAGCGATGGTGAGCCCCAACTCCGAAAAATTTGCTAGGTATGCATGTTAGCTTCACCGATCCATTTCTGGATTGAAGCAAACATCTTGGAGTTGGAATCTACGTTCTGTTAAAACGGTCAAAAGTTTTGACTTGATCAGGAACGAATAGGAACCGTGCGTTTACAAGTAGACTAGTGGGAGCGTAGTTGCATTTCTCACATTGTATGTATATGACATACTTATTCTCATAAACGACGTTCCGTCGCTTAAGTCTTATGTGACTTGGGTCGGAAGTCATTTTCAACGATGGACATGGGAGAAGCCGCGTGAGTTCTTGGAATAAGGATCTATTGAAATAGATTGGGTAGGCTTATTGGATCGTGTCAGAATCCTTATGTTGATAAGGTAATGGACTGTTCCAATATGCATGATTCAAAGAATGGCTTCATACCAAAGGTCTTATGGCAATGATCTTAGCAAGACGAAGTGTCTTGGACACTGGCTGAGCTAGTATGTATGAGTGTTATTCCTTATGCTTTTGCAATGGAATCCATCATGAATGCCATAATTTACACTCATCCAGATGCAGCTTACGCATTACGAGTAGATACCAAGTTGTTCTGGTAAAATTCACTGAACAGTTGCCAGAAATATCCCAAGTGTTTGAGGAACACTAAGGATAGGTTCGTGGTGAACTGAGGAAGTGACGAACCAGTTGAGAGTAGTTAGACGGACAAAGACGATTTCCGGTTCCCACTTGGTTATGTCTCTTTGTCTGAATAACGGTACTATCTGTTGGAAGGGCTCCAAGCAGAGAACCGTAGAATAGTGCTTTTATCTAAATGGCGGTGTGGTTTGTTGGAATTGTTTCAAGCAAAAACACCGCAGTCTCTCCCACAACCTAAGCACGAGATTTATTCTGTTGCTGTAGGAATTAGATATCTGAAGAGATGATCTTGATTCTAGTGGGAGTTATTTTAGTTATGTTATAATCTTTACATAGACATGCTATGGCAATGTTTGTGTAAGTTAAAACTGACATCGGTATTATTTAATTATTGGATGATTAAATAATGGTCCCAAAGTTTTTTTTTTTACGTTCATCTTATAGGTCATCAAGTTGAGGACTTGATCATGAAACCCTATAAGTAAAAGATGACATAAATTATGATTGTCCCTAGTCGAGGTTGTTGAAGTGGGACATTAACAACCGCGCGAGACTAGCATGTGAGGTGACTGTTGGACTAAGTTTCATGAAATCAATGATATGATTATCACAGTCAATCACATAGATATGTGTTGGTGAACATATGATCGGACGTGACCCGCTAATGAGAACTCTACATGATAGTTATATCAGTGTCATGAGAGGTTCTCATTACGACTATAGAGTATAGTCCTTAGACCTGAGTTCATCATGCTTCCTAGCATATGAATTGGTGCACTTTGACCTTGTCAAACGTCGATCCGTAAATGGCGGCTATAAAGGCATTGCTTAGGTGTATCATGAAGTGTCTGAAGGAACATGGATGGAACAAGATGGGATTTGTCCCTGCTATATAACATGAGATAAATATCTCAGGGCCCATCGAAGATTTGATACTGAGAAAATGCATGGCCGTGCTCGAACGAGGTGATTGTCAGTCGTTTGTTTTATCAGTATAGATCAGGAGTTCGATGAACATGATATTGGCTATAATAAGGATGACACAGTCTCTTGCCTTATGCCATATCGAGATATAGAGACGAAGGGATTATAGGAATAGGTGATTCCAGTACAAGTGGGAGATTGTTGGGATTATGTCCTGAAATCACATTGTACTTACTCTAACGATAGTTGTGTGTCGAGATCAGACATGTTGTATGATACTGGGCGGTTGCAATGTTTTGCTAGAAGCCTCTTGCAGTCTGTAAGTTGTAGACTTACTGCCAGTATTATATGATCCTATAGGGTCACACACCTAAGCAATCTGGAGCATATATATGGAAATGATCATCATGGTGGTGATCAAGATGATGTGTATTGGATACATATCAATATCGATTAAAGAGAGGTGTGTCGATCGACACAGTAGGTGTATCGATCGACACGGGGTCGATTCCGAAACTGATGTTTCGGTTTATGACTTAAACTTTTTCGGTTAAACCCGAAAGATGGTTTAGTCATAACAGGTCGTATATATAGGCTTATATGATCGACCTGGAATACAAGCCGTTCATTTTTCTTGATCAGAAAAGCAGAAAAACTCTCTCTTCGATTCCCAGATCCGACACTAGCATCCCGGCTTTCCAGGTTGTGTGCGTGTGGACTACGATAGAGGCGAGGCATCTGAATCGCTCCTGATCTCGTCTTACCATTCATTCCGCTGCCAGAACAAGGTAAACGCGAGATCCGTGATTCAATAACACAAACCCTTAGATCCTATGCTCGGAATTCAGACTTAGGGTTGCCTAATCGGATTATGAACT
The DNA here is from genome assembly GCA_030180135.1 of Orychophragmus violaceus. Classification (NCBI taxonomy): domain Eukaryota; kingdom Viridiplantae; phylum Streptophyta; class Magnoliopsida; order Brassicales; family Brassicaceae; genus Orychophragmus; species Orychophragmus violaceus. The sequence continues at coordinate 34,796,500 of CM058235.1, forward strand.
GCTAGGAATTCCATCAAAAAGCTCGGATGAAAACCTGATCAATCAGCTCAAGAAAAAAATGTCGCAAACTTTTTTCCGAGTTGTAGATGTTCTTAATTATAATTAAGATCCAAACCAACTTGGACAAAATAAAAGCATCTCATCCCGGAGTCCAAAAACAAATATATATATATAAAAGAAAGGCAGCTTGAAAATAAAAGGAGCAACAATCTCCGAGCTCGTTATTCACACATATACACAAGCTGGTCATATACATATATATGAATATCAATTTTCCCAAGCAAACGACAAGATAACGAGCATGACTTCTTTTTCCAAGGATAATCTGCTCGGCACAAAGACATGCTCCACGTCCTTGGCGAGCCAAAAAAAATACACAACATTTTCCGAGAACGAAGTGTTCCGAGCAAGACATACCTTTGATTTCCTGAGCCGATCTCCTTTGTCTGGCTTCCCACCATACGCTTGGAATAGCTCGAAAAAACGTGGGAGCTAAACTAAAGCCGCTTAGGGATTTTCCTATGTATATTGATCTCTGTTTGGACGCCGATCTTCTCTCGCTACCCGAAAAACTTGGCGTACGACCAAATCATTACGTGCCGAGCAAAAACTCTTGACAATCGCTTGGCGATTCCGCTGACGTCCGCAATGCGCCGGGATCCAAGCAGAATATGTCCTCGTAATTTCAACTCGGCATAGTAACCTTCCCGCGGCAATAATTAGGTCAGAAAAACTCCCTTCCGCGATCGTCTCACCACTCGGACATAACCTGTTAGGATGAACCATTCCAATGGTTAGTACGCGATCACTTCGCTTCGGTCTGCAACGATTGTATCATCGAACTCGGCGGACACAAAATGTCCTGGTCGGAAGAAGACTTGATCATGCGACGAAGTAATCTTCTTGGAACACATTTCTCTGCATGCGATGATAAAACCGACAAAATGAACAACGCGATAATGCGCTTATTCAGATCCAAAAGTACCAACAAGAAACTGCCTACTACTACAAATCAAGTGTCTGCAGTTGGAAGTTTCTCGATAAAAACCTAACCCTATGAGAGTGTTCCAAACACGTCTGAACAAAACACAGACAAACTAGGAGAAAACTGGGAAGGACAATGAAGAACCACCAAAGTAGTTCACTCAAGAGCATCGAACACGTCAGCATGAACAACATCAAAGCTCCAAAAAAGCTGAACTAACTTCATGCTCAACGGACCCGTAAGCTCCAAAACCTGCACAAATTAGTCCATAAAGCTCCATCTAGATCAAGATCGACGATGGTTAGCTAGATTGAGCTCATCGAGAAACAACTTGAATTATGGGACAACCAGATCTACAAATGGGGTACGTAGGCATCCGATATCTTGATCGGTTCAGATGTCCCTCCATTTCAAAAGGAGGGGGGAGTGGGTCAGTATACACCTATACTTCTATATCGGAAAATCAGAATTTTTTTAAAAAAATTTCAAACTCAAGCTATTCGGAAAATCCGAGCACGCAAGCATTCCAAGCATGCTTAGGTACTAGCTGCATCCTCGGAAGCACTCAAAAGCATGCTTGGCAACTTACATCACACTCGGAAGCTCGCAGCATTCTCGGAAACTTGGGACTTACAAAAATACTCGCAACGTGTTGAGCACGCAAAACTGCTCGGAAAATCAAAACTCGCAAAACTACTCGGAACATCCAGTCACGCAGAACTGTCTGAATGAAGATGCTCAAAAGTACAAACAGACCAGCTCGGAAATTCCGAGCTAACCAATCTTCTCGAAAATTTTGAGTTGACCAATCTTCTCGAAAATTCCAAGCTGACCAATCTTCTCAGAAATTATGAGCTAACCAATCTTCTCGGAAAATTCCGAGCTAACCAGCTTGGAAATTACGAGCTAACCAATCTTCTAAGATATTCCGAACTAACCACCTAGAAAATTTTGAGCTAGCCGGCTAGGAAATTTTGAGCTGACCACTCTTGTTGGAAGTTCTGAACTAACCACCTAGGAAATTCCGAGCTAACCAGCTAGGAAATTCTGAGGTAACCAGCTAGGAAATTCCGAGCTGACCACTCTTCTTGGAAATTCCAAACTAACCACCTAGTAAATTCCGAGCTAACTAGCTAGGAAATTACGAGATGAACGCTCTTCTCGGAAATTCGAACTAACCGTATAGGAAATTCCGAGCTGAGCAATCTTCACGGAAATTCTGAGCTAACCAGCTTGGAAATTCCAAGCTAACCAATCTTCTCGGAAATTCTTAACAAACCGCTCCTCTCAACCAAAGACAAAACTTGTCCGACCAATTTCAAAATGTACTCGGACAATCTTCACGACATTCAGTTTGCAAAGACATTTATCTCAACACCTTTTTCAAAAACGCAAGTCACCAGATCAAAACCACGAATACGACGTATCCGCATATGTCCAAATCCCAAATCAAACAATTGGACTTATCCGAGATGAAAAATAAAATAATTCTCGCTTTTGTTTAATTTACTTATCTTAGAATTGAAATTAGGATCCGAACCTCGAATCTTAGCAAAATATTTCAAATTCATTTACTATCATGTCATACTTAGCCGAGTCTAGTACGTTCTCATGACTTCTTAAGATTTCTTTATTTTTTCTGCTGATTGCCACATCAACAAACAAATACATCTTTTACGGATCTTAACCAACATGTCCTATACGGATTGAGGTTCTATACATCCAACAAACGAATAAAAGTGTTCTATATAAATTTTAAAACCTGCTAGGTATGTTTACTATCGATGAAGGGAAAATAAGTCGAGGAGGGCCCCCGCACCAGTACTTGATTCAAAGTAGACCCCTAAACCCCAATATAACGCTGCTTAGCACACTGGTAAAATGACGTCATAACCAGGTATATCTTCGTATGTTATCTGAAAGGTATGTCGTGCGGATATACCCACTAAATGCTGCTCAGCACACTGGTCAAAACGACGTCATAAAGCCGAGTATACCTTGGCCTGAAATTATTTGATATCAGTTTATTATCGGCGGCGGGTGTAATACCCTGTATCGAGAATTGGTCAACGGGCAATCGGAAAGTCAACATGGGTATTTCTATAATTTCCAAGAGTTAAGGGGCATTTTGGTAATTTTACCAAAATGCGAGCCAGAAGCTAAGACGGGCCAAATATTATTCTTTTTAAATAAAGAAAACATTTAGAAGACCAAGAATGGTGGAAACGGAGCGTAGATAAGTTTTTCGGGTTATCGGGAATGGAAACCGATAAAACCGACAAAACTTGTAAAATTCATTACGGGAGATACGGGAGTCGCATTGAGGTTATTAAAATTGCTAAATTCATATAAATTAATAAAGAATATGATTATGTGTCTTGGTGTATTTATAGAAGCAGTTAAGAAGTTTTTAAAATATTAAACGCAAAACCGGCTAAACCGAAGCATCGAAAGGAATCGGGAATATGAGCTTCTACGGAATGTTTGGAGAAATCTAATTGGTCATAAAACACTTATCAGTGAAATGTGGAATTTCCCGGATGGCGCCACCTATCTCTTCCAGAAGGTTCATCAACTTGTGACTTGGAGAAGAAATAATAAAGAAAAGAATTGGGCTTGGATTCACAAAAAAAAATCAATGAAACAACAAATATGTTTTGGCCCAAATTGCATGCAAATACCTGTTGGGATAGTGTCCTGAAATCACACTTGTACTCACTCCTGTGATAGTTGTGTGTCGAGATCAGACATTCGTATAATACTGGGCGTTTGCAATGCTTTGCTAGAAGCCTCTTGCATTCTGTAAGTCGTGGGCTTACTGCCAGTATTGTATGATCCTATAGGGTCACACACCTAAGAGAACTGGAAGCTACGACATGGGAATGATCATTGTTGCAATGATCATATTATGTGTATTGAAATACACATGAGAAATCGATATAATGGTGTTGTGTCGATCGACACAGCTTGTGTGTCGGTCGACACAGTTCGGATTTTCCGAACAGGCTTTTCGGGTTATGGCTTAATTGAGTCTGTCCCGTTAAGCGGGTTGAGGTCGAATAAAAGCTGATTAGTTTCGACCTAATCAGTGAGCCGTCCAATTTTCTTGACAGAAAGACTTGACACACCAGACACCATCAATCCCCATTGATCCGGCACTAGCATCCCGTTTCCAGCTAGCGTGCGTGTGTATCTGGTAGAGGCAAAGCGTTGCGTTGCTCCACTGATCTCGTTCACCATCTTCTTCCGCTGCCAAAGGTAAGAACGAGGTTGGTTCTAAATTTCAATATAACAAACCCTAGATCCATAGGGATCCAACAGTGGTATCAGAGCATGCTTAGGGTTTAGCTATTGAAAATGGTGATATAAAATCGAAACTTGATGTTGTTGATCTGTATATTACTTGTTGAAATCGTTTTTCATTGATTAAATCTCGGATTTTTGTCTCTGTTGAAAACGATGGTATTGCTGAATTCGCACTGTGTCGATCGACACAAAGCGTGTGTCGGTCGACACACCGCGGCGCAAAATATAAAAATTTTAGGGTTTGTCGCAGGGTGTCGATCGACACAAAGCATGTGTCGGTCGACACAGAGCGAAAAACTCGCGAATAAAATTTAGGGTTTGTCGCACAGTATCGATCGACACAAAACTGTGTCGGTCGATACAAAGCAAAAATCCACAAATAATCTTTAGGGTTTCGATCTGAGATCGAGTACCCGTAATCGTGCTGCGTCGATCGATACACTGGGTGTGTCGGTCGACACAGGCAATACAATTAGATAGATCGGTTCAATTGGATTGAACTGGTTATCTAGCTCGGTTAATTTTATTAACCAAAATTGATTCTGGTTTGGTCATATCGATCGACACACAGTGTGTGACGATCGACATGGACCATTAAACCGAACTGGTTCAATTGGATTGAATCGGTTTAAGTAAATTCGATCCGGTTTGACCGGTTATCGAAGAACGGTTTAAATAGAGTTGCATCGATCGATGCCAATGGTTGGCGTCGATCGACACAACATCCGCAGACTTGTTGGTTTGACCACAAATTTGCATGAACCAGAATAATTTAATCCTAAAAGTATTAGATGAATCTAAACTTAATAAAACTAAATGTTTTAATTAAAAGTTATTATTTTTGATATATATAGTGAATATAAATCAAGATAAGATTAGTTCTTTTCCTCAACTAAATATCAAGTGATCTTGATGTCTTGCCCGATCTTGTCTACTGTCAAGACTCGTGTCGTTTGTTGGATATCTTGGAGTCCTTGATATCCACTGCAACATGGGTAAGGCAGGTGGTCAATGACAGACTTGCAGTGCAACTGTCAGTGATCACAAGACAGATAAAAGATTGGTTATACTTGACTGGGCTGTCAGAAGTTCTGGGCCCAGAGACATCAGAGTGGATTGGACATAGTTTGTCTCATTCACGACCAAGAGTTGTACTGAGTACAATTAGCAATGATTTGCTTACCTAGATAACTAAAGCTTGAGTAACGGCGAGTCGCCCACTCGAATTTTAGTAATCTGAGGATCTTGGCACATTGTATTCATATGAGGAAACATAGTTTGAATACAATGGGAGTTTTCTTATTAGATAAGAATTCTCATTTCATGTGCTTTATAACTAAAATTTACCTCTTATGAATTATAGCTATGTCTGTCTCAAATCACATCAACACTTTCTCACTAAGATCCGTCCTTGAGAAGGACAAGCTAAATGGATCTAATTTCTTGGAATGGTATCGGAACCTGAGAATAGTTCTCAGGCAAGAGAACAAGGAATATGTCCTTGAAAGAGTTCTCACCGAGAGGCCACGTTCCAATGCTCCGCAGACAGAAAAGAATGCTTGGGATAAGCATTCAGCGGATGTCAAAGATGTTACTTGTCTAATGCTGGTGACCATGAACTCTGAGCTGCAGAAGCAATATGAGAACGTATTGTCACCCATTGAGATGATTAACAGCCTGAAAGCTTTGTTTCAGGAGCAAGCTCGCACAGAGAGATACCAGACGGTTAAATCTCTCATGGATTGCAAGCTGGCTAAGGACAGTCCAGTAAGTCCTCATGTCCTTAAAATGATGGGTTACATTGATAACCTGGGGAAACTGGACTGTGCCATTAGCCAGGAGCTGGCCACTGACATGATTCTGCAGTCTTTGCCGTCATGTTTTGATCAGTTCATCATGAACTACAATATGCAAAACATGACTAAGACATTGACTGAGTTGCACGGTATGCTGAAGACAGCAGAACCGAATCTCAAGAAGGCTACTCCCAATGTCCTGATGGTACAAGGGGGTAAAAGGTTTAAGAAACCTAAGAAGGGTAAGGGTAAGGCCCAGGTTGTCCAGGCTGAAAGTCAGGACAAGCCCAAGCCGAAGCCCAAATCCGGGCCTTCTCCTGAGGATAAGTGCAACTACTGCAAGCAGTTGGGGCATTGGAAGAAAGACTGCAAGAAGTTCATGGAAGATTACAAGAAGCTGAAGAAGACGTATGATGCGTCTGACTCAGGTATTTATGTTATCGAACTTAATGTTATGTCTTCTAGTCCTACTTCGTGGGTATTGGATACCGGCTGCGGTGCTCATATTTGTACTGATGTGCAGGCACTAAGAAACAGTAGGACGCTGAAGAAAGGACAAGTAGAGCTACGAGTCGGGAATGGAGCTAAGGTTGCTGCACTGGCCGTAGGCACCTACGTGTTGTCTTTACCTTCGGGCATGGTTTTAATTTTGAATAATTGCTACTATGTACCTGCGATTAGCAGAAACATAATTTCAGTTTCCGTTTTGGATTTGGAAGGTTTTGATTTTGCTGTTAAGAATAAAGTTTGTTCTTTTAATCGTGATGGTAATTATTATGGTATCGCCCCATTAGATAATGGGTTATATATATTAAACCAAGAAATGCCTGTCTTTAACATAAATACAAAGAGGTTTAAGTCCAATGACGAAAACCCGACTTTCTTATGGCATTGTCGTTTGGGCCATATCAATGAGAAACGCATCCAGAGGCTCCATCGAAATGGGCTTCTGGGCTCATTTGATTTTGAATCATGTGAGAAATGCGAGTCTTGTTTGGTGGGCAAAATGGCTAGAGCCCCTTTCAACAAACCAAATGAAAGGGCCAGTGATTTATTGGGCCTTGTTCATACTGATGTATGTGGGCCAATGAGTACTGCTGCCAGAGGAAACTTTAAGTACTTCATTACCTTTACTGATGATTTCAGTAGGTATGGCTATGTCTATTTGATGAGACACAAGTCAGATTCCTTTGATAGATTCAAGGAATTCAAGAATGAAGTACATAATCAACTTGGCAAGAGTATTAAGATTCTGCGATCGGATCGCGGAGGAGAATACTTGAGCCAAGAATTCAGCGACTATCTGAGCGAGTGTGGAATCGTTTCACAACTCACTCCTCCTGGTACACCCCAATGGAATGGAGTATCGGAGAGGAGAAATCGAACTTTATTGGATATGGTTCGGTCTATGATGAGTCATTCTAATCTTCCACTATCCTTTTGGGGATATGCTCTAGAAACGTCTGCGTTTACACTGAATAGAGTGCCATCTAAATCAGTAGAAAAGACACCACATGAACTGTGGACTGGGAACGTTCCTAGTCTGTCTTTCCTAAGGATTTGGGGTTGCGAGGCTTATGTCAAACGTTTAATCTCCGACAAGCTTGCACCCAAATCAGATAAATGCTACTTCGTTGGTTATCCTAGGGAAACCAAGGCATACTACTTTTACAACCAATCTGGGAACAAAGTATTTGTTGCTCGGGACTGTTCTTTTCTTGAAAGGGAGTTCCTCTCTAAGAAAAACAGTGGGAGTAAAGTACATCTTGAAGAAATTCTAGATGCACAGGATACTGCTCAACCTGCTGAGGAGGAGCAGCAGTTGGAACCACAAAGTTCTGTGGAACTGGCGCCTGTGGAGCCTGAAGTTCGCAGATCCGGAAGGATCCGTCACGAACCCGAGAGATACTATGGATTTCTCGTAACCAATTCAAATGATCTGATGATCATTGAAGGTGACGAACCAGCGACCTTTGCGAGAGCAATGATGGGCCCAGACTCCGAAAAGTGGCTTGGAGCCTCTAAATCCGAAATGACATCCATGTCAGAAAACCAAGTATGGTCCTTGGTCGATTTACCTAATGGTGTAAAAGCCATTGAGTGTAAATGGATCTTCAAGAAGAAGATTGACGTGGATGGCAATGTACAGATTTACAAAGCAAGGTTGGTGGCTAAAGGTTTCAAACAAATTCATGGTATTGACTATGATGAAACCTATTCCCCAGTCGCTATGCTTAAATCTATTCGGATTCTTCTAGCGATTGCTGCTCATTATGACTATGAGATTTGGCAAATGGATGTCAAAACCGCATTCCTGAATGGAATTCTGGAAGAGGACGTGTACATGACACAACCTGAAGGTTTTGTCGATCCTAAAAATGCTAAGAAGGTATGCAAGCTTCATAAATCCATTTATGGGTTGAAGCAAGCATCACGGAGTTGGAATCTTCGTTTTGATGAAGCAGTAAAAAAATTCGGTTTCATCAAGAACGAAGAAGAATCATGTGTATACAAGAAGACAAGTGGGAGCAAAATTGCATTTCTTGTACTGTATGTCGATGACATACTCCTCCTCGGTAATGACGTTCCATTGCTTCAGTCTATTAAGACTTGGCTAGGAAGTTGTTTTTCCATGAAAGACATGGGAGAAGCCGCATACATTCTTGGAATCAGAATCTACAGAGATAGAACTAACAAGCTGATTGGATTGTGCCAAGACACTTATATTGATAAGGTGTTGCACAGATTCAGGATGCACGATTCCAAGAAGGGCTTCATACCAATGTCTCATGGCAAGAGTCTCTGCAAGAAGCAGTGTCCGGCGACACCTGCTGAGCGAGAACGCATGAATAGGATTCCTTATGCCTCTGCAATAGGATCTATTATGTATGCCATGCTCTGCACTCGTCCAGATGTAGCTTACGCGTTAAGCATGACGAGTAGATACCAATCTGATCCCGGTGAAGCTCACTGGACAGCTGTCAAGAATATTCTCAAGTATTTGAGACATACTAAGGATAAGTTCCTTGTGTATGGAGATAGTGATGAACTTGTGGTGAATGGATTCACCGATGCGAGTTTTCAGACGGACAGAGACGATTTCCGATCATAGTCTGGATATGTCTTCTGTCTAAATGGCGGTGCGGTGAGCTGGAAGAGCTCTAAGCAGAATACCGTAGCTGACTCCACAACGGAAGCTGAATATGTTGCTGCTTCAGAAGCGGCAAAGGAAGCTGTTTGGATCAAGAAGTTCATGACTGAACTTGGTGTGGTTCCTAGTATCTTGGAGCCAGTGGCTTTGTTCTGCGATAACAATGGAGCCATTGCTCAGGCGAAAGAACCCAGGTCACACCAGAAGTCCAAACACGTTGAGAGGAAATATCCTCTGATTCGTGATATTGTCAATAGAGGTGATGTGAAGATCAGCCGAGTTCCGACAAACGAGAATGTCGCTGATCCTCTAACCAAGTCACTCCCAAGGCCTAAGCATGAGAGTCATACGACTGCTGTAGGCATTAGAGATATTAAGATGTAATCTTGATTCTAGTGGGAGTTTTGGATTTTGTTTTAGTTATAATAAGACGCCCTTGTAAACATTCTTTTAGAAGTGTTTAATGAAATTTGATTTCAGCATTATTTATTGTGATCTAAATAATGGTCTCGAAATAAGTTTATGACATATTATAGGTCATCAAGTTGAGAACTTGATCATGAAACTCTATAAGTTAATAAATTATTTTGTCCCTAGTCAAGGTTGTAGAATTGGGACACTGACAACCATTCGAGACTAGATTGTGAGGTGACTGTTGGCTAAGTTTCATGGAGCCAATGATATGATTATCAGAGTCAGTCACATAGATATATGTTGATGAACATATGATCGGACATGACCCGCTAATGAGAAGTCTACAAGATAGTAATATCTGTGTCATAAGAGGTTCTCATTACGACTATAGAGTATAGTCCTAAGACCTGAGCTCATCATGCTTTCTTGCATATGAATTGGTACATTTTGACTTTGTCAAACGTCGATCCGTAACTGGCGGCTATAACGACACTGTTCAAGTTTATCATGAAGTGTGCGTTGAAACAGGGATGGAACAAGATGGAATTTGTCCCTCCTGAAAAACGGGAGATAAATATCTCAGGGCCTATCGAAGATTGAATACTGAGAGAATGTGTGGCCGCACTCAAACGAACTGTAGTTCAGTTGTTTGTAATGTTCAGTATGAGATCAGGAGTTCGATAAACACGATGTTGGCTAAATAAGGATGACACAGATCTTGCCTTATGCCAAATCGAGATATAGAGACAAAAGGATTATAGGAATTGATGATTCCAGTACAAGTGGGAGATTGTTGGGATAGTGTCCTGAAATCACACTTGTACTCACTCCTGTGATAGTTGTGTGTCGAGATCAGACATTCGTATAATACTGGGCGTTTGCAATGCTTTGCTAGAAGCCTCTTGCATTCTGTAAGTCGTGGGCTTACTGCCAGTATTGTATGATCCTATAGGGTCACACACCTAAGCGAACTGGAAGCTACGACATGGGAATGATCATTGTTGCAATGATCATATTATGTGTATTGAAATACACATGAGAAATCGATATAATGGTGTTGTGTCGATCGATACAGCTTGTGTGTCGGTCGACACAGTTCGGATTTTCCGAACAGGCTTTTCGGGTTATGGCTTAATTGAGTCTGGCCCGTTAAGCGCGTTGAGGTCGAATAAAAGCTGATTAGTTTCGACCTAAACAGTGAGCCGTCCAGTTTTCTTGACAGAAAGACTTGACACACCAGACACCATCGATCCCCATTGATCCGGCACTAGCATCCCGTTTCCAGCTAGCGTGCGTGTGTATCTGGTAGAGGCAAAGCGTTGCGTTGCTCCACTGATCTCGTTCACCATCTTCTTCCGCTGCCAAAGGTAAGAACGAGGTTGGTTCTAAATTTCAATATAACAAACCCTAGATCCATAGGGATCCAACAATACCTTCATCTAGAAGCTCTCTCACGTGGCTACTAAGGAGGGAATAAGAAGAGTTCATGGGTTTTAATCTTGATGGGTTTTAACTTAGCCCATTAAGCAAAGAATAAGAGAGTGACACCTAGCACTCCATGTGTCACTTGTTGGTGATGCATGCAAGATGATATTCAGCTATAAAAGGGAGTCCAATGCTCCTCATTTACACATCACAACAAAAGAAAGAGAAAGAGAGAAGGAGAGGAGAAGAGGAGAAGAAGAGCGTGAGAAGAAGAAGAAGAAGAAGAAGAAGAAGAAGAAGAAGAAGGAGGAGGAGGAGATGAAGAAGAAGCCGGAGGAAGAGAAGGAGAAGGAGAAGAAGAAGAAGAAGAAGGAGCCGGAGGAAGAGAAGAAGGGAAGAAGGAGCCGGAGGAGGAAGAGAAGAAGAAGAGAGAGGAGTGGAAGCGTAAGAAGAAGAGAGAGAGAGGTGTGAAGAAGAAGGAGAGATAGAGAAGATGAAGCTTGAAGAAGAAGAGAGAGAGATGGAGGATAACCGGAAGAGAAAGAGAGAGAACCGGAGGAGAGAGAGAGAGAACTGGAGGAGAGAGAACCGGAGGAGAGAGAGAAGGAGGGAAAGAGGAGAGAGAAGATGAGGATGGTCCGGAGGCTCTATCAGAATCGCTAAGGTTAACGCTACGGTCAAGTGCGGGTCAAGGTCGGGTCAAAGCAACGGTTCGGGGAAGGTTCGGGTTTGCGTTGGGTTCGTGCCGGGTCTCCTTGTTCAGCTAGTCCGTAAAATCCATCCGTCCGTCGTCATAATAACATTGTGAGTCGGCTAAATTGTGTGTTGCATTTAGTTAGAATCATATAGATCCGGAATTGATAAACCGTAGTTTAGGTTGCATACCCGGTTGATTGAATTGGTTACAACGGCTAGGTTGATTAATAACTCGGTTAATTAATTAAATGGTTAGGTTAAGGGATATATGCTAGTTAGCTTATATCCGTAATCATTGATAGTTCGTTGATTGCTTGATTGGGTGTTGTATTAAGTGATTGATAGTTCGTTGATTGCTTGATTGGGTGATGCATTCATATAGAACGGCATGCTAGGACGTATATGCATATATAAGTATTTACGAAGGTACCTAAAGGAATCTATATACGGAGAAATTACGAGTTGATTAAAATACGGTTAAAAGACATAACACACTTAGAATATAATAACGGGGTGGGTTAATTAGTCGGGTTAAGGATAATGAATGGAAGTTATTGAATAATGAGACGTCGGGGAGTTTGTAATCTTACTAACTCTAAACCGACAGATCGAGGACTTATTAAAAGATACTTAGGAAGGGATAAGTAAAGAACTAGTGTGGTTGATGGGCCGTCTATGGGATTAGTAATCCACTAATCCCAAGGTAGCGGATTGAATGAGTAAAGGTTAAGGATTGAATGAGTGAAGGTTAAGAAAAGGTTAAAAGACTAATAAACCTAATTAACTGTTTGTGTGGTGTTGTGATTGTGTGGTTGTGTATCTACTTCGGTGTTGGGCCGAGTAGACTGTTGATTGTGTGATTGTGTGTCTACTTCGGTGTTGGGCTGAGTAGACTGTTGTAATTGTGTGGTTGTGTATCTACTTCGGTGTTGGGCCGAGTAGACTGTTGATTGTGTGATTATTTATCTACTTCGGTGTTGGGCCAAGTAGACTGTTGATTGCTTGATTGTTTATCTACTTCGGTGTTGGGCCGAGTAGACTGTACTGGTAGATACTTACTCTGGTGCGGGACCAAGTAATTTTGGCTGATGTGGAGGTTGATGATAGGACTTGCGGGATGGATTGGGGATTAAGATAGTGTTTCTATTTGACCTTGTTGGTCTTGCGTGATAGAGTCCCAGTGAGTCTGCTTGTTTACATTGTTGTTATTAGGACTCTATAGGGTGCGTTAGATCCCGCAAGTCTAGAGATGGCGTTCCGGTACTCCCTGCCCGATTAGATCCTCAGGAGTTGAGAACCTGGTTAGTTCACGTACCTACGGTAGTGGTTCTGGCAGGTGTTAACCTATGGAGTGACATATGTAGGTGTGTGGTTCGGAGAATACGGGGTCGCGTTCGAGGGCCGGACTGCATGAAAGCTTTGGTTATCTAGGGAACCCGAATCACTGCATATCGATGGACAGAGAACGGTGTCCTAGTCGTAGGACTTCGTGTTTTCGTCTAGGAGTCGTGGGAGGTTTTAGTTACCATGGGTTAGCTAAGTGTTCCGTGGAAGTTACCGAGTTCGCATAGTGGGCCCAGATGGTGTGGAGATTGCGTTAGAGATGCGATATATATATATATATATATATATATATATATATATATATATATATATATATATATATATATATAATCGAGAGCATATGCCGCAGTGTTCTCGATTTCCTTGGTTACTTTTGTGTTGTTGTGTTGTTATTAGAATGCTTGTGTGTTGTGGAGCTCATCACGTCTTGGTAGCACGTGACCAGCTATGTGTACTTGATTGTTATTTTGGGTTTGGGCGGGATTATTAGATCATTAGCAGTCTTTAGTTGGGAGCCGTCTCACTGGGTAATCTTAGATTGCTCATTAGACTCTTTTTGTGTTTTTAACGTTTGGCGTAGCTCGGCGGACGCAGAGGACACTCGGAGTAGTCTCGGGTTTGCATTGGGTATCGGTTATTTACGCATTTTGACTTTACTTTCGGTTTCGGATTTTGTTGGGATATCCCGCTAAAAGTTTTGTATTTGACCGTATATTGTTATGAATAAGATTTATATTTTTAAAGTAATAAAAATGGAATAATTCCCTGATATACGGTTTTGTCCGAACCGAACACAACTCGTGGAAGCGGTACGGGTTGCAAAGCCTCGTATCGTGGAAACGAGGTAAACAGAGTCAAATGTGGTTTGGTTTGAGCCTTTTCTCAAACCGAACTGTCTCTGACTTTCGTATTCTGACAAACTCTTCTCGTATGACTTCTCCGGTTCGATCGGTCATGTTCTTGTTTGATTGTTGGCCGGTCAGCTCGACGGTCAGCGGAAAACGGGAAGGGGGCTTTACAAAAGGTGGTATCAGAGCATGGTTCGTCATGGGTTCGAAAATTATGGTTTTTAAAAGTTTTCAATGTTTTATCGAGTCGAAATGTGTCGCCAATGCAACCATTAGGAATTCGAGTCGCGTCCGTCAATCCGGGGGAAATGGGTGTGATAGAAAATTTATTAGGATTGTGCTAATCATTTGGTGTTTTGTTGCAGTCACACAACATAGTTGTCCTAGGAGAATTGGTGTTCGTGTGTGGGTGCGACGACAAGATGAGCGGCATCAATATGGATGACCTTGAATCCATTGGATCTACTGCAGTTAGTCAAGGTCCATACTTCATGCTTGCGGAGTGCTCCCATATTTCGCAGCCTATTCCGGAATATGTGATCACCGGTGTCGAGCCCATTATCGCTCCACCCATTCCATAGCCGCCTTATGATACTATTACATCCGGAGTACCACCGCCAGTAGCGCGCGCACCACCGATATTCATCCCCGATTACATGGCGATTAAGTACATTCTCGGGATATGGGAGCTACCACCACCTGCTATTCGACCACCAGTCCGACACATTGGAGCCTTCGTTCCTTGCATATGGTGCCACATTTCTTTCATTTTTACTCGGTGTCAGTTGTTTGGCCGAGCATATCAACCACCGCCGCATTAACGCAGATTCCGACTTCTCACATTTGCGGCCAAAATGAACATTATGCTCCTTTCCATCATGATTCCCCCATTCTATCGAGATCGCGTAGATCCAACACCACCACCACCACCGCACTTATTACATCCTCCTAGCGCACCTGTCGGTTAGGATCCACATGAGCTGTACCGCCCATGCTGGAGAGCTTAGATTAGGCCCAGGTAAGTAAGGGCTCTAACTCACTTTTGATGTGTGTATATCGGCCTGCATTCATATTTGACGATTCCGTTGTGTGAAACGGTGTTTCTTGTGGGACGGATTGGAACCGCTAGTATGTAGACTCCTACATACCTATGCATTTCAAAATCTATGTGGTGAATAGAAGTTTTATTTACATAGTGGATGTTTAGTATTTCGGTTGTCGTTTTGAGTAGCGGAGTGATTATATTGCATACTCATGATAGTTGTGAATGCAATGTAGTTACGATGTGAAAACAAATGATGGTCCGAACAGACGGTTTCCATCAGAACCTTGAGAGACGACTGCAATCGCCGATTTGCTTGATTGATTGATTGATTGTGTGTGATTGATTGCCTTACTAGGTTGTTAGAATTGTGAATTGCTGTGGTTGCTCGCTAGGTTGGTAGTTGTTGATTGTGAATAATTGCATTTTGTTTAATCGCTAGGTTGCTAGCATTGCGTTTGTTTAATCGCTAAGTTGTTAGCCTGTTTGATGCATTGCGTTGTTCGCTAGATTGATAGATTTTAATTGCAGCATTCATTTGATGGATAGGATGGTAGCATGGCATTTGCATGATCATTAGGTTGTTAGAATTTCTGTGTTTCATTGCGAATGAATGCTAGGTTGGTAGGTGGTTAATTGAGATTGCTGCATTAATCATCTCGTTAAGTTGCTAGATTGTGGACCGGTTATGGATGGAATTGCTAGGTTGTTAGAAGGTGCATTTGAGAACTATCGCATTGTTGGTTTGTTAAGAGGACTTTTAAGGTTTGGTTAGCGACTCGTATAGATGGATGGTTATAGCAATAAGCGTTTCGGTAAGAAGTAAATCATTAGATTGGTGTAGTTAGAATGATAAGTTATCGGTTACTTGAGGTTGAGCGGAATTATAAGATATTGATAATTAGCCACGTGTAACCGTTGGGTACGTGACTAAATACCACTATCTCTATAAGGAAGTGATATCGGGAAGTGAGTTAGAAAGGTCTAACCGTTCCAGTGTTGTTGAGATTGTTGATGTAGGACGTGATGGACGATTTGATGAAGACACAAGACCGAACCCGAACACGAGAGATGAGATGTTATTTCAGGAAACAGTTTGACCCGGGCCTGCAAGAAAATCAGAGTGGATTCAGAAAAGAGTTTGGGTACTAGTGGCAGAAAAAAATCAAGATGGATGAGTTAGCAAAGAGATTCAGAAGCGTGAAAGTCAGTGGAGGAGTCCGTTCGAGGATATCAGTGGGAAGAACAGTTTTGGAGTCGGTAAAGCGTGAAGATCAGTGATCAAGGAAGTTCGAGGCGTGCATGAGTATGGCGGTTTAGATGGAAGGAAGAAAATCGATATGAACATAATATCGGTAGGGAGCGGTAATCATTGGAAACAAGTTAAGCGACGGGAATGGAGAACGAGTTATTATTGCGTGATCGGGAAGTCACGACAAAGTGGGGAAGCCTAGAGTATTGGTCGGTGCAAATGAATTCATGAAGCGGAGTATAGCAATTCAGTCAGAATTGGTGGGAATCAGAGATAGAATCGATGAAGCAATCAAATGGAGAAGTCAGGATTGATCGAGAGTCAAGCCATTTAGCGTGGGAAATTTAAGATGTCAGTGTGATGGGAGTTGGAGCAAAACCATGTTTCAAAAATCAGTTGAGCATCGGGAGTGTAGTTACTATTGATTCAGAGTTCAAGCAGTATCATGTGGCGCAGATGGAAACAAGACTCAGGATGGAGTCGTGCTGTCAAGAGAAATGAATATGCAATCAGAGAGCAGATCGGTGTAGAGAAGTTTTGTGCAAACCAGTGGTTCGGAATTCAGTATGCATCGGAAGAGAGGGTTCACCTTGAGATCAGGATGTAAGCAGCAAAGCAGAGTTGGATTGGAATCAAAAACCTGAGTGAAGCAGTTCAATCAACATCATTGGTATTGAGAATCAAGATCGGAGTCTGTAAAGCAATAAGATGAGAAACCATAAGTGATCGTGAGTCAATTTTTCGGTATGGGAAGTTCAAGATGTCAGCATAATGAGGGCTTGAGCAAGACGGTGTTTCAGAAGTTAGTAAGCGTCGAGAGTATAGTCCAGTCGATTCAGTGTTCGGGTGTTGGAGCAGTCAGATCAGTTTCACGAGTAGCAACTTACGGGGTTCAGTTCCGATTCGAAGTTTATTAGTAACGGAGAATTCGGGGACCGAATTCCTGTAAGTGGGGAAGAATGTAATACCCTGTATCGAGAATTAATCAACGGGCAATCGGAAAGTCAACAGGGGTATTTCTGTAATTTCGAAGAGTTAAGGGGCATTTTGGTAATTTTACCAAAATGCGAGCCAGAAGCTAAGAAGGGCCAAATGTTATTCTTTTTAAATAAAGAAAACATTTAGAAGACCAAGAATGGTGGAAACGGACCGTAGATAAGTTTTTCGGGTTATCGGGAATGGAAACCGACAAAACCGACAAAACTTGTAAAATTCATTACGGGAGCTACGGGAGTCGGATTGAGGTGATTCAAATTGCTAAATTCATATAAAGTCATCAAGAATCTGATTATCTGGCTTGGTGTATTTATAGAAGCAGTTAAGAAGTTTTTAAAATATTAAACGCAAAACCGGCTAAACCGAAGCATCAGAGGGAATCGGGAATATGAGCTTCTACGGAATGTTTGGAGCAATCTAATTGGTCATAAAACACTTATCAGTGACATGTGGCATTTAACTGATGACGCCACCTATCTCTTCCAGAAGGTTCATCAACTTGTGACTTGGAGAAGAAATAATAAAGAGAAGAATTGGGCTTGGATTCACAAAAAAAAAATCAAAGAAACAACAAATATGTTTTGGCCCAAATTGCATGCAAATACCTTCATCTAGAAGCTCTCTCACGTTGCTACTAAGGAGGGAATAAGAAGAGTTCATGGGTTTTAATCTTGATGGGTTTTAACGTAGCCCATTAAGCAAAGAATAAGAGAGTGACACCTAACACTCCATGTGTCACTTGTTGGTGATGCATGCAAGATGATATTAAGATATAAAAGGGAGTCCAATGCTCCTAATTTTACACATCACAAGAAAAGAAAAGAGAAAGAGAAAAGGAGAGGAGAAGAGGAGAAGAAGAGCGTGAGAAGAAAGGATGAGGAGAAGAAGAAGAAGAAGAAGAAGAAGCCGGAGGAAGAGAAGGAGAAGGAGAAGAAGAAGAAGGAGGAGCCGAAGGAAGAGAAGAAGGGAAGAAGGAGCCGGAGGAGGAAGAGAAGAAGAAGAGAGAGGAGTGGAAGCGTAAGAAGAAGAGAGAGAGAGAGAGGCGTGAAGAATAAGGAGAGATTGAGAAGATGAAGCTTGAAGAATAAAAGAGAGAGAGATGGAGGATAACCGGAAGAGAAAGAGAGAGAACCGAAGGAGAGAGAGAAGGAGGGAAAGAAGAGAGAGAACATGAGGATGGTCCGGAGACTCGATCGGAATCGATAAGATCAACGCTACGGTCAAGTGCAGGTCAAGGTAGGGTCAAATCAACGGTTCGTGCCAGGTCTCGTTGTTCCGCTAGTCTGTCAAATCCATCCGTCCGTCGTCATAATAACACTGTGAGTCGGCTAAATTGTGTGCTGCATTTAGTTAGAATCAAAAAGATCCGGAATTGATAAACCATAGTTTAGGTTGCATACCCGGTTGATTGAATTGGCTACAATGGCTAGGTTGATTAATAACTCGGTTCATTAATTAAATGGTTAGGTTAAGGGATACATGCTAGTTAGCTTATATCCGTAATCGTTGATAGTTCGTTGATTGCTTGATTGGGTGTTGCATTAAGTGATTGATAGTTCGTTGATTGCTTGATTGGGTGATGCATTCATATAGAACGGCATGCTAGGACGTATATGCATATATAAGTATTACGAAGGTACCTAAAGGAATCTATACACAGGGAAATTATGAGTTGATTAAAATACGGTAAAAGGCATAACACACTTAGAATATAATAACGGGGTGGGTTAATTAGTCGGGTTAAGGATAATGAATGGAAGTTATTGAATAATGAGACGCCGGGGAGTTAGTAATCTTATTAACTTTAAACCGACAGATCGAGGAATTATTAAAAGATACTTAGGAAGAGATAAGTAAAGAAGTAGTGTGGTTGAAGGGCCGTCTATGGGATTAGTAATCCACTAATCCCAAGGTAGCGGATTGAATGAGTAAAGGTTAAGGATTAAATGAGTGAAGGTTAAGAAAAGGTTAAAAGACTAATAAACCTAATTAACTGTTTGTGTAGTGTTGTGATTGTGTTGTTGTGTATCTACTTCGGTGTTGGGCCGAGTAGACTGTTGATTGTGTGATTGTGTATCTACGGTGTTGGACTGAGTAGACTGTTGTGATTGTGTGGTTGTGTATTTAATTTGGTGTTGGGCCGAGTAGACTGTTGATTGTGTGATTGTGTATCTACTTCAGCGTTGGGCCAAGTAGACTGTTGATTGTTTGATTGTTTATCTACTTCGGTGTTTGGCCGAGTAGACTGTACTGGTAGATACTTACTCTGGTCTAGGACCAAGTAAGTTTGGCTGATGTGGAGGTTGGTGATAGTACTTGCGGGATGGATTGGGGATTAAGATAGTGTTTCTATTTGACCTTGTCGGTCTTGCATGATAGAGTCCCAGTGAGTCTGCTTGTTTACATTGCTGTTATTAGGACTCTATAGGGCGCGTTAAATCCCGCAAGTCTAGAGATGGCGGTCCGGTACTTCCCGCCCGATTGGATCCTCGGGAGTTGAAAACCTGGTCAGTTCACGTACCTTTGGTAGTGGTTCTGGCAGGTGTTAACCTATGCAGTGACGTCTGTAGGTGTGTGGTCCGGAGAATATGGGGTGGCGTCCTAGGGCCAGACTGCATGAAAGCTTTGGTTATCTAGGGATAACCCGAGTTACCGCATATCGATGGACAGAGAACGGTGTCCTAGTCATAGGACTTCGTGTTTTCGTCTAGGAGTCGTGGGAGGTTTTAGTTACCGTGGGGTAGCTAAGTGTTCCCGTGGAAGTTACCGAGTTCGCATAGTGGGCACAGATGGTGTGGAGATTGCGTTAGAGATGCGATAGATAGATCGAGTTTAATCGAGAGCATGTGCCGCAGATTTCTCGATTCCCTTGGTTACTTTTGTGTTGTTGTGTTGTTATTCGAATGCTTGTGTGTTGTGGAGCTCATCACGTCTTGGTAGCACGTGACCAGCTATGTGTACTTGATTGTTATTTTGGGTTTGGGCGGGATTATTAGATCATTAGCAACCTTTAGTTGGGAGCCGTCTCACTGGGTAATCTTAGATTGCTCATTAGACTCTTTTGTGTTTTTCAGATTTGGCGTAGCTC
The DNA here is from genome assembly GCA_030180135.1 of Orychophragmus violaceus. Taxonomy (NCBI): domain Eukaryota; kingdom Viridiplantae; phylum Streptophyta; class Magnoliopsida; order Brassicales; family Brassicaceae; genus Orychophragmus; species Orychophragmus violaceus. The sequence goes on from CM058235.1 coordinate 34,816,843, forward strand.
GGCGGACGCATAGGACACTCGGAGTAGTCTCGAGTTGGCATTGGGTATCGGTTGTTTACGCATTTTGACTTTACTTTCGGTTTCGGATTTTGTTGGGATATCCCGCTAAATTTTTTGTATTGGACCGTATATTGTTATGAATAAGATTTATATTTTTAAAGTAATAAAAACGGAATAATTCCCTGATATACGGTTTAGTCCGAACCGAACACAACTCGTGGAAGCGGTACGGGTTGCAAAGCCTCGTATCGTGGAAACGAGGTAAACGGAGTCAAAGGTGGTTTGGTTCGAGCCTTTGTCTCAAACCGAACTATCTCTGGCTTTCGTATTGTGATAAACTCTTCTCGTATGACTGCTCGGGTTCGATCGGTCATGTTCTTGTTTGATTGTTGGCCGTTCAGCTCGACGGTCAGCGAAAAATGGGAAGGGGGCGTTACAGCGGGAATATAAGTCAGGAAACCCGTGCACTAGTACTGAATCGAAGTAAAAATCTGTAACCCAGTAAGACGCTTCTGAGCACACTGGTCTAAATCATCACAAGTTCGCAAGAAGAGTACGTCTCACTAATCTTCGAACTTAACTCTAAAACCCAGTTAGACGCTTTCGAGCACACTGGTCAAAATCATCACTTGTTTGCAAGTAGAGTACGTCTTGCTAATCTTAGAACTTATATCTTAAACCCAGTCAGACGCTTCCGAGCACACTGGTCTCAGTCATCTCAGGTTCGTAAGTAGAGTATATCTCGCTAACTTTCGAACTTAACTCGAAACCTAGTTAGACACTTCCGAGTACGCTGGTCTTAATCATCACAAATCGATAAGGCGAGTATATGTCGCCAACCTTCGAACTCAAAAATTGATTAGAAATACGGCGGAACGCTTCTACTCACGCCAGATTTAAACACTATCTCATTAACCTTAATACTCGAAATGCAACCCAATATGCATCCGAGTACAATGCTCCTAAAGCACCAAGGATCAAACGCTAAATCACCCTTTCCCCCGGAAATTATACAAAGCTGTTCGGAAAAGCCTTCAAGCTATATGATAAAATATGCGCAACTTTTCTGCATTAATGGACGTAACGTAAACACGACAGTTTGGCTTTTCGAACGTACAAGTCGTCCTAGCAGACTCGAAAAACTAACCTGAAACCAAATCCTGCTAAAAAATCCAAGCAGGCTTACTCGGAAAAACCAAGCAGATTTGCTTAGGAGATCCGAGCAGACTTGCTCAGAAAATCCGAGCAGGCTTGCTTAGAAAATCCAAGCAGACTTTCGCAGAAATTCTGTGCAGACATGGTCGGAAATCCGAGCAGATTTACTCGGTAAATTCCAAAAAATTCTGAGCAGAAATTCTCGGAAAGGCTAACGCGATTTCTCTCTCAAACTCATCACATTCGTAAACACGACCAATTCACAATTCAACGCACCTTCTCGATTGTTTTTCTTGTTCGAATAAGGAAGCAACGACGAAAGGCCACCAATGGATTTCCAAACATCCAAGGACAAGACTTAAAAAGTTAAAACAAAAAATAAACCTTAGTTGAAGTAGCGAAGCATCCAGGTCATACAACAGAACGACAACGGTTCCGAAGAAAAGTTACAACATATGAAACTGCTCGGAAGACTTTCCTTCGGAAAATACACGTGTGAGCTTCTCTTGGATAATCCAAGCTGCCTGGCTGCTCGGATGCTCAGCTCGGACGTTCCGAGCAAACCCGCTCATTGCTTCCGTGTGCTCCTTGCTCGAAGAACTGATATGCTCACAAATATTTTACTCCGCGACTTTCTGTTTGGCATTTCCGGTCGATCCATGGTGCTCTGCATTCCCGACCAGTCCATCCTGCTCGGCGCTACGAGTGATGGCCTAATTGGAAATATTTCCCGCTCGGTTTGGTGACACGTACTCGGCGTCCGTGTGTTGATCGGCGCAGACAGACTACTTAGACGTACTGCTCGGAATGGTCTTTCCCCAATTAAACACAATTGACGTCCAATATGTCACCACAGAACAACAAAAACATTTTGACAAATTTCGAAAACTTCTCGACAAAATTTCGTCGGAACAGCTCAAAAACAAGAACGCCTTTGGCAAGGAGAAACTAGCTTGACTAACTGTGAGAATCCAGCTTAACATATCGTCTACGGAAACTTACTCCGAAGCAATTGAATAGCTTACGACGGATAAGCCGGGCATGTATAAGCCTCGAAAAAATTCCTTTTCTTCCATGGAAAAAGCAGAGCACCTCACCTCCCACGATTTTTAAAACTTAGTCATGAATATTTATGCATCTCTGCATCAACGTATTCATCTTGCACTTACCCACTTGTCAGTAAGAACACATAAACAGCTTCTCAAAACTAAACGGCACGGCACCGACGGTAACCTCAGTTAAGCAGATTCTTACAGCTATACGGAACTAGAACATCATCAAAAACTCCAAAACGGCCTTTCACGGCTAAAATGATCCGCTGAAAATGCAAGAAATGCTCGACAATTTTCCATAAGAGATTTTCCCTCGGAAAAACAAACTCATGAGGCTAAGATAATCATTCCGTCAAAGCTTGACAATCATATTTTTGTACAAAACACAAAAATCCAACCTTAAATGTACTGACAATCTCACAATATGCACATAAAGCATCATCGTAGTAGCTTGTCGAGACTGGTTCTTGTGGTGTACGCCCCATCAACATATGTTCTGCTTGGATATGACCTAAGCATTTTCTGCTCAGCGAGAAAAGTTCTACACACTTGATGACCTGATAGATTCGTCCTGTTCAGAAACCGTGAAAAATCCTGCTCGGAACATTTTCATCCCTTTTCAGTTCATCTTTCTCATCATTCCCGCGATCGATCTTGCTTGGTATCCTGACCCTTCATGATTAATAACGAAGATATTCAGACAATCTTCCGTTGCGACAAAAATGATCATCAAGAAGAAAAGCGGCTAAACCAAACTTTCGAACAATTGTTTTCGCCTCGACTACTTTAAAACCTCGCCATCATCATACTCGAGTCAGAAGAGCTGGGGGCTAACTGTTGTGTGGAAAACCCCCTCGACGAAAATAATAGCCGAAAGCGTACTTAAGCAATCGGACACGGACGTTCATCACACTTTTCGAAAAAGTAAATCTTAACGGAAATGGAAGATGGCGGTAACAGGAAGATTTTCGAAAATCTTCAGACAAATATCCTCGAAGCCAACTTGCCGAAACTATATAAGAAGACGGACTTCGTACGATTTAAGCATCTCAAAATTACCTAGCATCTAGACTTATAACTACGAGTGGCTTGATCCCTTTCTTAAGGGTGCGTAGGCAACCTTTCATAAGGTTCAGCTGTAATACCTTACTTTTATTCTTTCTACTCTTTTTCCGATCTCTTATGAAAAAAATATCCTCTGGGTTTCTATTTTGGTGCGTTTACTCTTGATATTTCTGTCCCTAAAAGTTTAGTTCTACAAATATTGACAGTGCGAGTTCCGACTCTCACAATAGGCATCATCTTTAAGCATATTTTCTTCACAATCCTCTCCACATCCTCTCGCATCCCCGTCTTCATGTAATCAATAAACCCTGTAGGAAAAATCTTCATGGACAACCATGAATTGTAGAACATTGTATCATACTCATCCCATTCCTCTGAAATCTCTCGCCCGATGCACTTAGCATGTTCTGTCTCTGTCTTGTGATCGTTCTCCCAATCTGTATGCATTGGGATCCGATCACGGTCACCCATAGGCCAAGGAAGACTGACCACTCGAGGAGCGTGCACATATGGCATAAGAGGAGATGAGGCGCGAGTGCTAAAGTCTGCAGGAACATCTGATGTTGAAGCATCTCATGTTAGGTTCCTGCGCTTCATGGGATCCATGTGCAATCAAAGACACAAGAAAAAAATCTCGCAAATTAAGCCAAGGCTCTAAGATCAACAAATTCCTCCAAATAATTTAAAGCAGCACATGCAACCATTCACATCACCAAAACCAGTCTCAATTCTCCTAAATTCTGTCGTAATTCCATCAATTTCGCAGAACTGCAAGTGTTTGTCGTCAAATCAGAGATTTTCAGAAAACTTGCGAATCTTCTCATGAAAACTCAAGGGCAACTCGAAATCATATCCATAAATCGTAATAAGGCATGAAAATAGCATGAATCAATCAAAAACGTGATGAATTTCGTGTTTTTCACCTTAGAGCCAAAATAAAAAATGATGGGATTCGAAGACATACCTCATAGATCGATGAGATTGATGATAGAAATGGATAGAGGGATTTTAATACCCTGTCTCTCAAAATTTGTTCAACGGACAGCAGAAAAGTCAAACAGGGCAATTTCGTAATTTTCGGAAGGTGAGGGGTATTTTGGTAATTTTACCAAAATGTGACCCGGAAGATAAGACGGGCCAAATGTTTTTCTTTTTAAGTAAAGAAAATATTTAGAAGACAAGAAGTGGCAAGAACGGACTTTAAACAAGTTTTTAGGACTGTCGGGAAAGGAAACCGAAAGAACCGAAGAAACTTGTGAAATTCATAACGGGAGCTACGGGTGTCCAAACAGAGTGATTCAAATTTATAAATTCATCTAAAGTCATTAAGAATCTGATTATGTGGCTTGGAAGATTTATGGAAGCATCTATGGGGTTTCTAAAATATTAAACGCGAAATTGATCATAACGGACCGAGCGGAATGGATCGGGGTTTGGATTGGTTAAGAGTTTAGAAGGTGCATTGTATGCGATTAAAGTACTCCCTGGAGTGACACTTGTCACCTATTTTCCTCAGCTGGCGCCACCTCTCCTTATTTGGATTCAGAGAATCAGTTTTGGTTCATTGAATGTGGAATAAAGGAGACTTGCTCCGCAAGTAAACAATGAATCTTGGCTGGTTTTTGGGTTGATGGTGAGTCTGATTCAGATGGAGGGGAGGATAGCTGTTAAAATCTTATGCAATTGGTTTGTATATATAAAGGATCTTGGGGATTATTCATTTTCCTCACATCAATGAAAGAAGAAGAGAAGAAGAGAAGAATAATCATAAGGAAGAAGAAGAAGAAGAATCCCGAGGAGAGAGAAGAAAAAGAAGAAGAAGTCGGAGGGAAGAAGAAGAAGCTAGAGGAGAGAGAGAAGAAGAAGCCGGAGGAGAGAGAGAAGAAGGAGCCAGAGGAGAGATAGTGAAAGAGAAAGGAGAGAGAAAGAAGGAGAGAAAGAAGAGAGAGAAAGTGAGAGAGATAAGAGATGAGGATGGTGACGGAAGAACGATGAAATATTTCCTAAGCAGAGATTTTCTACGTTCATCCCATGTACCGACTTTTTCTTATAGATGGTTTGTAGTAGACGTCATATGAGGTTGGTCCGGAGGTTCGCGTGGAAGAAAGATCAGATTTACTAGAGCCAACTATCTGGTCAAGTTCGGGTCAAAGCAAGTCAACTATTTGAGAAAGGTTTGGGTTAGCGTTGGGTTTGTGTCGGGTCTCTTAGTTCCATCAGTCCGTCCATCTGTCGTCACAATATCATTGTGAGTCGGCTACATTGTGTGTTGGATATAGACTAGGGAATATAGACCTTGGATTCATTAACCGTATATTTAGGTTGCATACCTTGATGATTGAATTGGTTAGAACGGCTAGGTTGATTAATAACTCGGTTAACTAATTAAATGGCTAGGTAAGGAGATGCATGCTAGTTAGCTTATATGGGTAATTGATTGATAGTTTCCTTGATTGCTTGATTGAGTGTTGCATACATATAGAACGACATGCTAGAACGTATATGCCTATATAAGTATTTAATAACGTATCTAAATGAATCGATATATGGGGAATTATGTGTTGATTAAAATACGGCTAAAACACAAAACACACTTAGAATATAATAACGGGGTAGGTTAATTAGTCAATAGTCGGGGTTATCAGGTTAAATGAATTAATTAAATAACAATGTGAAGTCAGGAGATTAGTAAGTTTACTAATCTCAAGCTGACGGATCGAAGAGGTTAAGAATAAGAATTTAAAGGATAAGATTAATTAAATATGAATTAAGCCGTCTACGAGATTAGTAATCCACTAATCCCAAGGTAGCAGATTAAATGAGTTAAGGTTAAGAAAATATTAAAAGACTAATAAACCTAAATAATTAGTTGTGTGGTGTTGTGATTATTTTTTGTGTGATTGTGTATCCACTTCGGTGTTGGGCCGAGTAGACTTTTGATTGCTTGATTGTTTATCTACTTCAGTGTTGTGCCGAGTAGACTGTACTAGTAGATACTTACTCTAGTGCAGGACCGGGTAAGTTTGGATAGATGCCTAATCCAATACGAAACCGAATAAGGTCGGGTGACATGGAGGTTGGTGATAGGACTTGCGAGATAGATTGGGAGTTGTGACGAGGTTTATTTATGTTGAACTTATCGGTCTTGCGTGATAGAGTCTCAGTGAGTCTGCTTGTTTACATTACTGTTATTAGGACTCTATAGGGTGCGTTAGATCCCGCAAGTCTAGAGATGGCGTTTCGGTACTTCCGACCTGATTGGGCTTCATGTTTTCGTCTAGGAGTCGTGAGAGATTTAGTTCCCATGGGGTAGCTATCTATGTGAACTCGGTAACTTCAACGGGGACACTTAGCTACCCCATGGTAACTAAATCTCCCACGACTCCTAGACGCAAGATAATTCGCAATATCTACAAACGATGATAGATCGGGCATCGAGACTGCATAAAGGTCCGTGTTGTAGTGACCAATTTGAACCTTGTAAGATTCCAGGTTCGTAGGCGCCGTGCGTCGACCGATGCAGAGAGATGACTCGATTGTCTCACTATCGGGGCCTGCGTCGATCGTTGCAATCAGTGCATCGACTGACGCGTTTTGTGCAACTCGGAAATTCTGCAGATTTCTGTCCAAATCCGTCCCAAACACTGCTTCAATCAAATTGACGTTCTCCTCAGGCAGAAAATCGTCAATGAGAACGTCTTTTTCAACCCTGATCCTAGAAAGATGATCAAAAACTCTATTTTCAACTCCTTTCAAAGCCTTGGTTTTGCATCCTTCTTCTGCATCAAGTACTTTAGAGTTGAGTGGTATGTATGTACTATCACCTTCTATCCAACCATATATGGGCAAAACTCAAATGCAAAGACTAATGCCAATAACTCCTCTGTATTGGCACAGTTCCTCTGTGCATCATCTAATGTTCTGCTGACATAATATATAACATGAAGTTTCTTGTCCTTTTTCTGCCTTAGGACAACTCCTACAACAAAATCACTTGCATCACATATTACCTCAAAAGGAAATTCCCAAGGTGGCTACACTATAGGAGCACTCACTAATGCTTGCTTGATCTGTTCAAATGTAGTATGCCAATCTGCAGTGAACTCAAATTTCACATCTTACACAAAAAGCAGTTAATGGTCTAGCAATCTTACTGAAATACTTGATGAAACTCCAATAGAAACCAGCGTGTCCCAGAAAGCTCCTCACAGACTTCACTGAATCAGGCGCCTGCAGGCTGGTCATGACCTCAATCTTCGCACTGTCCACCTTGATCCCTGCCTCTGAAACTCGTTGCCCAAGAACAATGCCATATATGACCATGAAATGACATTTCTCCCAATTCAGAACCAAGTGATTCTCTTCACATCTACTTAGCACTTTGCACAGGTTGTCCAAACACTCGTGATAGGATGATCCATAAACAAAAAAATCATAAATAAATACCTCCATGAAGTCCTCAATCATGTGTGAGGATAGACATCATACATCTCCACAAGGTAGCTGGAGCATTACAGAGTCTAAATAGCATTCTGTATGCAAAAGTGGCTTATGGACACATAAAAGTGGTCTTCCCTGATCCTCTGGATGAATGGGAACGTGAAAGAAACCAGAATACCCATCAAGGAAGCAGTAATAGGGGTGATTAGCTAACTTCTCAAGCATCTAATCAATGAATGACAATGGGAAATGGTCCTTCATAGTTGCAGCATGCAACTTCCTGTAATCAATACACATCTTGTGTCCAATTCAGAGTCTTTGTAGGAATCATCTCATTCTTCTCGTTCTTGACCATTCTAACACCTCCTTTCTTAGGCACCACATCCACTGGATTGACTCAATCACTGTCAGAGATAAGATATATGATCCCAGTTCCAGCAGTTTCTAAATCTCATTCTTCACCATTTCCTTCAGATTCGGATTCAGCCTCCTCTAATTCTCAATTGATAACTTCGTCTCATCCTCTAGATGTATCCTGTGTATGCACAGATCCAGAGCGATACCTAAAATGTCATCAAGAGAATAGCCAAGAGCTTTGCGATACTTGCACAACTTTCTAAACAGTAAGGAAGTCTCTGCATTAATTAAGGAAGCATTAATAATGATTGGATATGTTGAATTAGGTCCAGTAAATGCGTACCTTAGTCCAGAAGGGAGCTGTTTGAGCTTAATTTTTGGAGTTTTCTCCTCTAACCAGCTTAGTCCTGAACATCCAGCTTCTTAACATGAGTTCTCAGAGCATCAAGCTTTTCATTCAGATCCAAATACAGAGCATCAGTCTTCCCATTAAAGTCCAATGTACTCTTCTGCTGACCCTCCAAAAGCTGTTCCAACATACCCATCATCTTATCAGACTTCTCATTTTGTAGAGGAGCATGTTGATAGGATGAAGATCCATAGTTCTTGGTGGAATTGTTGTTATTCCCAAGGCTGTTGTTGTTGCTCGAGAAAGGATTCTGGTACTGAGGCTTAGGAGTGAAACAAGAAGAGTTTTGATTACCTGTAAAAGTACTCCTCTGACCCATCCCATTGTAGCCCACCTCTGCCTTGATGATTCTTAAATCTGTTACCCTGAAAACCAGTCCCACCAATGTAGTTCACATCTTCTTCATTATTGTCATCCTTAGCCTCAAATGTCTCAACATGTTGAGGAAATTGGACCTGCTTCTTCCCAATCAGAAGGTTGTACACATATCAATCTTGTTCTTCATTTCTGCGATCTGAGTTCCATCCACTTTTCCACCTCATTTCTTCCTCTTCAAATCAGTATTATTGGTGCTATTGCTAGACACCAAGTTATCAATCAGCTCCTTAGCTTGCTTTAGAGACTGTGTTGAAGTTTCCATTGCTAGCAGTATCCAATGCCATATGATACCACCAATCTACACCTCTGAAGAAAATGCTCAGCAACTGAACTTCAGAGAAACCATGATGAGGGTAGTCACGCTGGTACATCTTGAGGCGAATCCAAGCAGTCTTTAGAGCCTCTGTAGGACCCTTCTTGAACTGTAGAATGTCCTCTCTCATCTGATCAGATTTATCATTATTGTAGAAGTTTCTAAGAAACTTCTTCTTAGTAGCATCCCATGTAGTGAGAGTCCCAGGTGGAATCTGCTTCAGCCAATTCACATCTTCCCCAACAAGTGAGTGTGGGAAAAGCTTGCAGTGCAGAAAGTCATAACTCACTCCATTATGCTTCATCTCTGTAACCAGATCCTCAAATATCTCAATATGGTTCATAGAGTTCTCATGTGGATGTCCATGGAACATATGCTGTCCCACAATAGTGTAGTAGGAAGTCTTCAGCTTGAATTCATTCCTTTGAATAAGAGGAGGTCTGATCGCAGACCTGTTAGTATAGAACTCGTCATGTCTGGTTTAATCAGCAAATTTCCTTCCAGCTGGCGTATCCCCTTGCGCATGTGCATCATCTGCCCCCGCAACTCCTTCTGCACCTCCAGCTTGTCATGCGCCCGCAGCGATAAGTGGTTGTTGGACAACCGGTACCACAATGGGATTTCCATCCGCATCAAGTCTCTGACCCTGATTGTTGTAAGCATTGTTATCAAGGTCCCTCAGAACACTAGCTTCATCCCGAATCAACATCACACCATTAGGATTCAACATTTTCAGTGGCTTCTACGCTTTCTTGTTTATTCTCTCTGGCCTTGCAAGTCCTGAATACGAAGAAAACGAGCTCTTTGTCTGGATTGCTTCTGAGTGCACGGTTAGACTTACAATGTCTGCTTCACAAACACTATGTCGATCGATGCAGAAGACGCGTCGATCGTTGCAGAGTCGTGAATGTGTCGATCGATGCTCGAAGAGTGTCGGTCGATTCAGATGTTCTTCACGCAAACCTGAACACACACAAGAGATAAAATAAAAGGAAAAATTAGTAAACTAAAATGAAAATACTAGTCTAAACTCTAAATTTAAATCTATTGAAGACTCAAAAGAGTCTCCGGAAACGGCGCCAAAAACTTGATATGCTAAAAGTTTTATATCCCTAGAGCTACACTGCAACTGCATAGACAATTGTAGTATATAGAGGTCGAACCACAGAAACTCAAGAAATCTTACGATAGACTGTAAAGTATTGAGTTAAGCTAAGCATCAGCAATTCAAAAGCAAATAAAATCAAAGCAGAAATATAAGTAGCATATGGCGTGTAATCAATATGGAAAGGTGTCAGGTCAAGGGAGTTCTCAGGAAATCAAGTCATGCAGATTAATTATCAGTCATGATCTAATTAAGTACCGTTCTAGAACTCGAATTACAAATGTAAAATAAACCAACTTTCATTGCGAGAATTTACTAAGTCTAAATCCTAGAAATCCATATTTCTTTGCAATTCCTATAGACTAAACTAGCATTAGGCGCAAGTTCAATTCGTTCACATATTAGATAAACTAAATTTCCTTGCAGATATCTAATTTGCTCAACCTAAATAAGTTAGATTCCAAATTACAATTTCATGTCAATTTAAAAACCTATGATCTAAATTCCAATTGATCGTGCTAGAACTAGCATTAAGAATAATTCAGATCGAAGAACTAAACAAGTGATTAATTCCTTAACTGATAAATCAACCTTAACATGCCATGAAACCCCTATTAGAATCCCTAAACCTAACTATGAATCTACTTAGACATACTGAATGAAACAAGCAATATGGATGAAATAGATTTTATTAAAATAGAATAGAGAATAGAAAATGGGTTCGAAATCTTCTCCAAAAGTAGTACAAGGTTCAGATCAGCCCCAAACTCTAAAACTCTCTCTAGCCAAAAGTATGAAAGTGTGTAACAAGAATAAAACACAAAATCGTAATAATAAGTATCAAACACGTCTTGGGTCTACTTTGTAACTTATGGCCAATTTTTCAATTGTTTTAATCTTTATTCAAAAGCCGAGAATTGTTTGTTGGATGACTGCGTGGACCGATGCACTCTCTATAGTGATTTATGCTCATCACGGCTTTAGCTCCAAACAATGCCCAAAGTGCTCCAATATCTTCCAAAGTCCTCCAAACGTGTGCATACCTATAGAACACTTGAAAAGACTCGAAAAACACTACAAAGACTCAAATATATATATATCATGGCTCAAAACACCTAAAAACCCTGATATATCACTTACTAACAAGCTCATATGAATTGTAGCCACCGTTCAGAGAGGTGACGTCAACTGGTCTCATTTACTTTAGCTCGTATCAAGTAAGCGTTCCGGATTGCAAATCGTTCGGATCACTTACATCCAAAAAGGTATACTTTCGCAAATTGTTTGAGTTTGGATATTATTGCGGTTGTGCAAACTAAAGTAAACAAAGTAGCCGAGTGATGTGCCAGACCTAGGAATTGAGTGTAACTGTATGAGGTCTGTAACGTTTTCATCCAGCTCCCATTTTCAAACAATATGACTCCAATTCCTTTGCAGTTTGGGATGAAAACTCCTCATGAAACCTCCTAAGCGCTGAAATATTAGTTGTTGCGTTGTCCACAGTAATGCTAAACAACTTCTCTATTCCCCATTCAACCAAACACTCTTAAAGAATCGTTGAAATGGTCTTCCCTTTGTGATCAATGACATTTCTGAACCAAATTATGAACTTCTTTAATCTCCAAAACGCATCCACAAAATACAAAGTGATCACCGTATAACTTTCTCCTATTCAGATTAAAAACAAGTCAAGTAGTTAGAGTGTTAGACGATTTTGAACAAGTAGAGTGTTAGACGATTTATATCAGAAACTTAAAGAAACATAAAACATATATATAATAATATTACATGTTGGTTGTGCAATACATATATCTGTAGTAAGGGATACTCTTTGTTTGTTCTTAATGAACAACTCCCGAAGTTCTTTCTTCCTCTGCACATACATCTTTACGATGTTTCTGGTAGAAGTTCTTCTACTGTGTGGTGTGGGAAGGTTAATATTGTTGGAGAAGTACTTCCAAGTCACACTTTCTACAAAATAAAGTGGAAGCTCACCAATCACAATCATCTCATCGTTAGCTTCCTTGACAATGTGATCGAGACTTTTGCATTCTTGCAGTCTCCTTCTTCACTGATAACCCCTTGACTCTTTCCTTTACGCTGACCATCCTGCCAAACTTGGTAATGCTTACATAGTTGTAAGTGCTTTGTCAAATTTGATGTACATGACGATGTTGGACACGCAAAAGGCTTATGATAATAGTTTCACTTGCATTTGTCACAGTTATCCAGAAAACGCGTGAAATGTTCCCAAGCTGGAGATCTTGTGGCAAAAAACATCTTCTGACCCTTATTCTGCTTATGAGCTCTAGAACCAGCATTACTAGCACCAGAGGATTCCTTGCGCTTTCCTCTACTTTCAGCAGGTTGCAACTCTGCAATGTTATCCTCTTCCTCAACATTAAGGTTCGCTCTAGTTGGTGATGATTAATCCATCTGAAAAGAGAATAAGCAAGAACACATAACTAGTTAAAGGCTTACAACATTTCAAAAATCACGTATATAAGCAACAACCAACGTTCATTCATCATAAAACAAGATGATGACATTATCACAAAGACTTAAGTACTTAACGCATTACCAAAAAATGACTTAAGCCTTAACAAACATTACTGAAAAACGAAGCTCATGAGGAAGAATGAAAGATGACCAAGTTAGGAACACAAACAAAATCATGAATTGGAGACTCTGTTATGAGTTGTCATCGTAAACTTAAGTATCTAACTACGACTCTGTTAACAAATGTCACATAAAGAAAATGTAAGTATTTAACTACGACTAATTCTACATCTTAATCAGAGATAAAGTGATAAACTAAGATTGAATCAAATTATGGAGATGGAGAATCTGATTATGAGTTTGTCGTCGTCGATTACTCAATTTCATAGTTACTAAATTTAATAAAACAGAGCATAAGTGAAAGAAAACAAAATTGTGTCTAACAAAATAAAAAAAAAAATCGAAAACAAGAAACATCTTCTACCAAGTCACTAACGAAATAGAAAACAAGAATCAATGAAGAAGAAATACCTGAGATCGAGTGATTGATGTCTCAGAGGGAGGAGAGAATGAGGTAAGGTGATTTTCCAGATTGTAATTTGGGGATTAGGGTTTATTTTTTTCAAGGGTTTCAGGTTAGAAAGAATCTGAACAGTTTTTTTCGATTTGGCCTTAAGTTTTTATTTATTTGTTATATACACATTATAGTATAAACTTTATATGGTATAACATTATATGTTTATATTATTCTATATAGGTATATATATGGTATAACATTATATGTTTATATTATTCTATATAGGTATATATATGTTTCGGTTACTTTCAGGTTGATTCGGGTTTTGGGTATAAACCGAACCGAACCGAGACTCGAGAGTATTGAATGATGAAACCCATTCGGTTAATTGCTTCTGCCCGGACCCGAACTGAACCGGTTTTTTGGGTCGGTTCTGGTTCGGGTTTTCATGTACGGTTAATGTGCCCAGGGCTAGCAGTTTCTCCGTGTCCAATGGCAAGCATAATCAGACTGTCGTTCCATTCGAGGAGAAACATGAGGGAAACCACAACATGCTCTGGAGGAGTCCGTTCAGGTGATATGGCATCCGCAATCAATGAGGTGCTCAATGATCCATTCATCATCTGCGACAGAGGGGTGGTTTCTCATCCTCCTCCAGCTGTTGACGGTGGTGACATTCATATGGCTGCTCCCAGGTGGGAGGTGATGTTCAGCAAGCTGTCAAGACAGCTCCAATGGTTGCTACCCCGGAAGTTGCTGCTTTAGGAGTGGGGGATTTTTCCGCAAGCTCTGCTGTTGTACCTCAAGATTTTGAAGGTCCTCATCCCAAGCGTCAGAGGACATGAATGGTAAGTCTAGAGACCTTGAATGAGGCAGATGTGAGGTCGAACTTCTCTGGTGGGTCTAACGGGAGTCGCCCTTTCCATTAGAAGTTCGAACACTCGAATGTATTTTAAATCGTTGAAGACCCAGAAGGCCTGACCCATCTTCTCAGGCATTTCAAGGTGGCCGACTGCCATTTCACGGACATCAAAAAGATGATCGAGTGCAAGGCCTACATGGAGTTTCATGCCGCTCTTGGGAGAGTATGTTTTGCGGTCTCTTTATTGTTTCAAGACTATTAATATGGTACAATATCATTGTTTTCTTTCTTTTATCTTCATGCGATGGAAGCGAATCATCGCCACATCGTCTTGCTCGAGCAAAGGCTGAGGGACGTGGCTCGTTTGGAAGAGCTCCAGGAGATCAAGAAGTGGATCAAGGAATTGAGGGTCAAGGCGCACCTCAAGGGGACTACTGCCATTGTCTTATATAACAGACTTGATGACTCGAAGGCTCAAGTTGAGGCTCTTTGAGGCCTTGATATCCAGATCTAAGCGGAGCGGACGTCTGTGGGACATACACACAGAAGGCCCAAGGTGGTCAAGGATGACAACAACATTTTGCTTGCCGAGAACTGCAAGCTCTTTTAGGAGAAGCGCAAGATTCGCTGGTCATTGTAAGTAAGTGATGGATAGTGTCGAATCAAGATCCACGCCAAGTATCATAAGGTTTTAGAGTCTGCAAAGGTTAAGTTAGCTAACAAGGACTTAGAGACAGACACCCTGGTCGTGATCCATGATAATCTTAACTTGATTGAACAACTCGAGGCTGGAGATGATATCACAAGCGATAAAGCAAATTTACTTGAGGAGAAGAAAGAGGCTGCCCTCAATCATGCTGCCGCAAAGGTCTCATATTTCTCGATTACCAAGTTTCCTTTGCCCGAGTTTTTGGAGAAGATCAAGCAGCATGTTCGTGTTGATCCGGTGACAGGAGCTCATGTATGAGTGTATCATCACAGCTCGAATGATTGCGTTGAGTTGACATCGATCACGGGAGAGAGAAAAGGAGACGCATAATATGATCTCTGATCTTTCACTCGCTTTCCCTATGTCTTTTGGAGTTTTTTTTTCTCGAACTTGGTGCCTGGGTGGGCTTACTCAAATTTTCCGTTCCTTTTGAACTCATTGTTTTTATTCCCAATGGTGATTTTTATCTGCTTTGAATAATTCCTTTGTTTTCCTAAGTCTTTAGGAATTGCAAAAAAAAAAAAATTGATTTCTAAGATTTAGACTTAGTGAATTCTCGCAACGAAAGTTGATTTATTTTACATATGTGATTTAAGTTCTATATTCATGCTTAATTAGAGCATGACTGATAACTAATATGCATTACTTGATCTCCTGAGAACTCCCTTGACCTGACGTATTTCCGTATTCAAAACAAATTGTATGTCTATTTATATTTCTGCTTGATTTAATTACTTTCTGATTGCTTCTCCTTAGCTTAACTCAACACTTTACAGTCTATTGTAAGTTTCTTGATTCTATGTGGTTTAACCCCTATATACTACAATCACTTTCTGTGCACTTACACTGTAGCTCTAGGGATTAAAACTTTGAGCATATCAAGTTTTTGACGCCGTTGTCGGGAACTATTTTGAGTCCTTATAGATTTAAGTTTAGAGTTTAGACTAGGTTTTTTCTTTTTAGTTTACTATCTTTTTTTTTGTTTAGTCTCTTGCGTGTGTTTAAGGTTGCGTGAAGAACAATTGCATCAATCGACATATCCTTTGCATCGATCGAAGCATCATCACGACTTTGCAACGATCGATGCTACATCTGTACCGGTTGACACAGGGCCCGTAAATCAGATAGTGCATGCCTAATCATGCACTCAGAAGCTATCAGGACAAAGAACTTGTGTTTCTTCAGAATCAGGAGCTTGCAAGGCTAGAGAGAACGAGTAAGAAAACACAAAAACTAGTGAATATGTTGAATCCTAATGTTGTGGTGTTGATTAAGGATGAAGCTAGTGTTCCGAAGGACCTTTAGAACAATGCTTACAACAATAAGGGTCAGCGACTTGATGGGGATGGAAATCCCATTGTGGCACTGATTGTTCCACTAGTTGTTGTTGCGGGCACATATCAAGCTGGAGGTGCTGAACAAGCTGTGGGCGCAAATCAAACTGGAGGTGCTGAACAAGCTGCATGCACACTTGTTGCACATGCGCAAGGGAATGCGAAAGCTTGGAGGACTCTTGTTGATTACAACAGACCTGACGAGTTCTATGCTAACATGTCTGCGATCAGACTTCCTCCTATTCATAGGAATGGCTTCGAGTTGAAGACTTCCTACTACACTCTTGTGGGACATAATCAGTTCCATGGTCTTCCACATGAGCATTCGAGGATCTGTTTACAAGAATGAAGCATAATGGACTGAGCTATGACTTCCTGCACTGCAAGCTTTTCCCACACTCTCTTGGTGGGGTTGCGAATTGGTTGAATCAGATTCCACCAGGTACTCTTACTACTTGGGATGCGACCAAGAAGAAGTTATTTAGAAACTTTTATGATGATGCTAGATCTGACAAGCTGAGGGAGGAAATTCTATAGTTCAAACAAGGTCCTACAAAGGCTCTAAAGGGTGCTTGGATTCGCTTCCAGATGTACCAACGTTATTGCCCTTCATCATGGTTTCTCTAAAGTTCAATTGATGGGCATTTTCTTCAGAGGTGTAGATTGGTGGTATCAATTGGCATTGGATGCTGCTAGTAATGGAAAATTCAACACAGAGTCTCCAGAGTAAGCTAAGGAGCTGCTTGATAACTTGGTGTCTAACAGTATCACCAAGAATGTTGATCTGGAGAGGAAGTGATCAGGTGGAAAAGTGGATTGAACTCATATTGCATATATGAAGAACAAGATTGATTCTGTCTACAACCTTCTAGTTGGGAAAAAGCAGGTCCAATTTTCTCAAGAGGTTGAGACATTTGAAACTGAGGATGTCTGTGATGAAGAGGATGTGAACTACATTGGTGGGACTGGTTTTCTGGGTAACATATTTGGGAATCAATAAGGCATGGGTGGCTAAAATAGAATGGATGTAATAAAAATCCTCTTGTTTCGCTACTAAGCCTTACTACCAGAAGCTTTTCCAGAGCAATAACAACAACCTTGGGAACAACAACAATTTCATAAGAACTATGGATTTTTATCTTATCAGACTCCTCCACAAACGAGTGAGCAGTCTGAGATTGAAGGCAATGTTAGAACAAATCAAAATGGGCCAGCAGAAGAGTACATTGGATTTCAATGGGAAGATTGATGCTCTTTACATGTATTTGAATGGAAAGTTAGATGCTCTGAGCACTCTTGTCAAACAGTTGGACGTTCAGGTTGCACAGACTCCTGGGTCTGCAAAGAAGCAAGATGGAACTCTCTCTGGGAGGACATATGCTAATCTGAAGTATCAATGTAATGCCATTACGTTGAGAAGTGGTAAAGAGGTCACTCATGTGCCTAAAAAGAGTTTGACTTTAGAGAAATCGTGGAAATGAAAGAAATGGACGATGAGATTCGCGAATTGCAGAGAGCATCGACGAGCACCACTGCATCGATCGATGCACAATGGAAATCTCGACACTTCTTTGATTTTTGACGTAAATCAGAACAAGGGAGTCACGACCAAGGTCGACGCAAAAGTCATTGAGCTGAATCGAGCATCGACCGACACACTCATAACGTCGATCGATGCATGGGTCGTGCATAGACACCAGATGCAAAAAAGCTCAAATATGTGGATAACAAGGTCTACAAACCGAAGATTCATTTCCCTAAGAACTCTAGAAAGCCAAAGTAAGAGCTTCAGTTGGCTAAGTGCAAAGCTATGATGAGTAAGGTGTTAATTGTCTCTTTGATTGATGCTATTAAGACCACTCTAGTGATGAAGAGATGTCTGAAGGACATGCTTTCAAGTAACATGAGTGATGAAATAGGTGTCATGATGATCTCTTAAGTATGCAATGCTGTGATTCAATGCAAAATTCCTGAAAAACTAAAGGATCTATGGAGTTTTGCGTTGGATTGTTATATCTGCATAGATAGGTTGAAAGGTTATTGTGTGATTTTGGTTCAAGTGTGAAATTCATGTCATTCTCAGTTAATATTTTTATCTAAACTAAGAATATTTTTTTATCTAAACTATATTAATATTATAATATATAATTCGGTTTTCGGATCAGTTATTTCAGTTTGGTTTAGACATCAGTTCAGCTAATCCAGATTAAACACGCCTAATTACAGCATCTAAACTTTTGCTCTGGATAGTCTTTTGGTTTAGGCTTAATTAAGCTTCTTCACTCGGATAATCCTTACCTTTAGGCCCAAGGTTTCTGGACGCGCGACTTCCATACGCTTTTCTCGCGAGTTGGATACGTATAGTTGTTTTTGTTTTTTTGTTTTTTGGTCGAACTGGATACGAATCGTTGTTATAGCACGTTACCCAGGCAACAAATTATAAAACACACTTTTCATTTTTACAAACAAAGGAAGTAGAACAGCAAACTTTGTAGTGAAAGAAAAAAAAGAGCTTTATTTATTTACAAACTTTACCGGTTTGCTATTGATTTTCAAGCCACAACTGTTGTCGTAACCTTTATCATGCCGCCGGCATCCACTAGTGTCATCCCCACAACAACCACCAGGTTATGCTGCTTTCACCATGTTTCCGCATTCACCGCTACAGCCACCACGCTAGCGTTTACTGCTTCACCATGTCTCCG
Source organism: Orychophragmus violaceus (assembly GCA_030180135.1). Taxonomy (NCBI): domain Eukaryota; kingdom Viridiplantae; phylum Streptophyta; class Magnoliopsida; order Brassicales; family Brassicaceae; genus Orychophragmus; species Orychophragmus violaceus. The sequence continues at coordinate 34,835,743 of CM058235.1, forward strand.
CATTCTCCACTGCAACCACCGCCACAGCCGCTAGCGTTTGCTGCTTTGACCATGTCTCCGCATTCGCCACTACAACCACCGCCACAGCCGCTGGCGTTTGCTGCTTTCATCATGTCTCCGCATTCACCGCTACAACCACTACCGCAACCGCTAGCGCTTGCTGCTTTAACCATGTTTCCACATTCACCACTACAACTACCACCGCAACCGCTGGCGTTTGCTGCTTTCATCATGTCTCCACATTCACCGCTACAACCACTACCACAACCACTAGCGATTGCTGCTTTCACCATGTTTCCACATTCACCGCTACATCCACCACCGCCACAACCACTACCCTTTTCAGGAGCTATAATAGCAGCTGTAGTCAGAACATTTGTAGTGGTTACCGTCACTTTATTGTCTACCGTAGAAACGAGTTTAGTTTCTTTGATTTCCTCTTTTTGTCCATTGCTTTTGAGGCTTTCGTGTTGGGCCACTTTGGTTGTGGAATCAAACCCATTGGGTCCTCCTTTCTTCAAAACAGTATTGAGTATGAAACAAGAAACGATCCCGGGCAAAACCAACCAGTTCTCCTCGGCCTGCATATCGAATAATAGAATCAAATGACGATTGCAAAGGAACAAGAACAAAAGTTATATAATAAAATTTTCTACACTTGCCTCAATGGAACCAAATTTCAAATCCAGTAACCCCACAGGTTTTCCATATGGATGTTGCTTAGAGAATTTGACAAGGGTCATAAATTCTTGATCACTTCTACGGTTTGCGCAGTGTTTTGGTTCATAATCCAGCCTTCTCCCAGAGAAAATTTTCACCTGTAAAGCAATCAAAACCATTTAATCATTGAAATGTATTACACGGTCAAAAACAAGAAGAATCTTTTTTTTTTTGAAGTGAAACAGTAGAATATACCACTCTAGTTCCCGAAAGCTCAAACAGCTGATTATCAACATTCGTTTGTTTGAGTGACCATTTCGAGTCCAATAAAGACCAGAAAGTGCCAGTATACTCGGCAAGCACACGAGTTTCACCGGAGTCCATCACACCAATCACTTGTCTTTGCGGAGTGTAAGCACCTTTCAGTGTTGCTCCATCACTATATAAAATGGTTTGTGTTATCATGTAGGAGAATCGAAGAATGCGTTCATTTTGCAAGAGAGAATGTTGTCTATTATGTCATACCTCATTTGGAGTGAGATCACCTCTGTTTGGGTTTCATCAACAACGTGTGTTGAAGTCTTAGCATGACGGGACATTCTGATGATTGGAAAGAAGCAAGAACCTTTACACGATGGTCTCGACTGAACCATGCGTAAAACAGATGGACTGCGTGTTGGTGGAGTGAAGGAGACTGCGACTCTCAGGCTTATGGGTTTTGGATCTGCTTTGCTACCTTTACCGGGAGTTAACTCTAACCACTTCTCAACGGAGAGTTGAGTAATAACTGGAGAGAAAAACTCTTTTAGTGACAAAGATGCAAAACCTAAGTTTTTAGGCTCCCTCGGAACTGGTATTTTAGAAGGTGAAGAGGAGACCAGCTGGAAACGAAGCTCTCCTGTAGGTTCACACTGGAAAAAAGCAACTTTCTTTTCCCCAACCTCAGAAAAAATGGTCAGTCTACGCTCAGCATCGAAAAGAGAATCAGGCTGGGTTTTACTGAACACAACCGAGAGCTTGCCCTTATGTGCATCAGGTATGTTTCTAACGTCGATAATCTCCAAGAGAACCTGAAAGTTTTTTAAAAGGATCACAACACTGCTATTATAAACAAGAGGGAAGCGCGCAAAAGCGAATAGGAGAAAAGAAACTACCTCAATAACTTCCACCTCTGGAACTTGGATTAAGTCCTGGACATCTTCTTTGGCCAAAACATCAGTAGCATACGGAGAAGTTGTGACAGGTGTAGGTGTACTGCCTCTATACATTGCACCAGCTTTCCAGTATCTTCTACCAAATGTTTCCTCCCATTGAGCAGTAGTGTTAGAAAAACCGGTATCAAGTTTCTTACCTTTGCCTCGGTCAGAATCTGTGTCATCATGCTCCAACACCTTACCAATGAGCTTCTCCAAATCATTACAGTAAGCTACCGGGTGGAGCTGATGTGTGTGCCATATAAGGTCAACATCATAAGTCGGAACGCAAAACCGTTTCAAAGACCTTTCTCTGTTCTTCTTAATCAGATAGAGGAAGCCCTTATATCTAGCAACAGCTTCTTGTAGAAAAACGTCGTTGTTTACATAGGATCTCGAAACCTGTTGCAAGTACCACAGCAACGGATCAGAAACATCCATATTTGTTGTTATGATGATTTAACAACAGCTCGTTCAAAGTTACCTGGTAGTAAAATGGGCTTTGCCTCTTTACAGCTGAAACAAGATCATATTTGGTGCATTTCTTAAGAGCTGAAGATTTTTCGGAGACGTCCTCCGAGTCTGCCTTATCCAAGTCTAGGTCATAAGGTTCCTCGGGATACAATCTTTTCCATAAATCTTCAGTTTTAAGTTTGCAGTTCCCATTCACGGAAGAGACAGCGCCAGATATGTCGAGTACCCTTCCGTAAAATTGCTCACAGTCAGACTTATACCTCACCTGGATTCAAGAGCATATCACCCAACAATGAAGATAAGTTTTTTCCAACCGATGATATTGGCTAGAACAAGCTCTGTTAGCTTACCGGATTAAGCCTGTGACAATGCCAAATCCATTCACAGTCAAGAGGAGGGACCAAAGGCCCTTCACTAACTGATGACTCAGAGTATTTGGCAAGTAAAGGAAGCCAACAAGCATTGTACCTGAAAAATCACTTGAGAACCCACAAGGCAGAGAATCTACTTTGTGTCGAATCGAGAAAAAAAGGATTAAACCTGTAGATGGCTCTTTCAAGTGCAGGGCCGTCGTAGAGCCACCGGTTCCGATCAACAGCTCCGAGGAATTGAAGCTGTTGTTTAGCTGCAGCAAATAAGTCAACGCTAGTCTCTATCTTTTGGGCTTCAAGCCACTCCACTTCATGATCCTTCTCTTTATCCATCGAATTCAGTCAATTTCACCTTACAAAAACGATCAAAATTGCATAACCCTTATTACATGCATACGAATTATGAAGATCATGAGCAAGCGAAAAATCAAGTCTCCAGAGAATTAAACCAAAAATTTATCAGGTCCAACGCACACAAGCGACAAGTAGCATAAGAAGCCAACAAAAACTTTACCTCAGATCGCCGGAAACTTAACTTCTCCGCCGATGATTTTTGCCATGAAAGGTCTGTGATTTGTTGGCGGAGACTGAGAGAATAAGCTGGTACTATATAAAACGACTTGTGAGAGCTGTACGATCACAAAGCGACTTGAACCTGTACGATCATCGCAAGGAAGGAAGAGGCTTATCAAATGACAAAAGTGCCCCTATCAATAATATTCCTTAAACCTACCACCAATGGCAATAATAATGAAAAAGCCAACAAACGAACTACTTTTAACGTGTACTGAGGCCCTGATTGGTAACATGCGGAATAGGGGAATCGCGTTTAAATTCCGCAAAAAATTTGCCAATCATAAAATTTTGTAGAATAAAAAAACAATGCGAAAACGTAAGTCTGCGTTTTCGCTGAAAAAATACAAAAGAAAATTCATTACGCGGAAAAGTAAGGTTTATATAGATTAATTGCGGAATTAATTTTAATTTGATTGGTAACTCGCAGAATGGCGGAATTACATTTAAACGTAAAACTTACGGAACTACGTTTTTAAATGCAATTCCGCCATTACGCGATTACTCGGATGTTACCGATCAAAACCTGAAAGAACATACCGGTTATATTATGTGTTCAACGGTCAGAACCATATACCGGTCTAAAAAGGGGTTTAGATATCAACAAGCTCTTACCTTCGAATCCAGTTTTGGATTATTAGATAGGCAGGCTACACAAAATTATGGATTTCTGAGCAAGATTCATGCTTCATTTATCTGATGATCAGATCATTCAACTCGATAATGTTTCGTTTGTAGCTTTTTGTATAAATCATACATTTTTCTTTTCATTGGAGATAGCTTGTCACAGTGTTAATGATCAGATATTTTCATTGGAGATAGCTTCTTAGCATTGGAAAAGTCTTATGATATTTTTACAAGCAACATCAATGGGCAGAGATGTGATAACTGAGCTTGTCACAAAGGTTTGAGAGTGCGTCTTGCTCGGGAGAGTTGACGTGCTCGGGTCCGAAGGTCAAAGTTTTTCTAAGAGAGAACCGACTAGGCTCGGTGATGAGTCAAGAGAGGGATGTTCGGTGCATAAGTAGTGAAGAGAGAGGTATGCTCGGTAACGAGCGTATTGTATTCAAGTGAAAGCCCGAGCTTTGTCGAAAGACGAGCTCGGTTTTTACAATTCGGGAATGTTTGCTCTAGAGAGAGAAAGTAGTGAGAAGTGCACAAATCCCAAAAAGTTACATTAATGTACAGTGACGACTCCTATTTATAGTAAAATACGGTCGTACTTTTTACAGGCCGTTGACTGCTTGTCGAGCTCATGCGGATTGGGTCGTACTTGGTGACGAGATGGGCTGAGCCGTACATTCCTTTGGCTGTTAGCGTAGCCGAGCTGACTTGCTGTCGTTAGGCTTGGATCGAGCCGAGCCGAGCCGAGCCGATGGTAATGGGCTCGGTCTGAGCGTATATGTTCGGGCCTTCATTGCTTGTTGGGCCGTTTTGCTTCTGTTGGGCCGGCCTTTGTATAAAGAATAAATGTTGGGCCTTCTAAGTGGGTGGGGTGCTAAACCCACCTATAACAGTAAGCCCCCCCCAGTTCGTCGATCTTCGTGATACTTGGAGTCGGCGGACTTGAAGATGTCTTAGTTGGACCGGTATTTATTCGGTATAGGTCTGGTCGGCCAGCTTTGGTCTGCTCGCTTTGTCGTTTCTTTTTTTGGGGAGTTCAAAGGGTTTCTTGGGAAACAGCTGGATACTGAAGAGTCGTGTTGGTGTAATGATGATTCCTATAACTGCCAGAAGCTGAAGAGTTGTGTAGGGGTCATCATTGCGCTTGTCTCGAAGTCTTCCCGCTTCGCTTATAAATACATCGCACTATTCCTTCCCATTTTCATTTCTCTCCTTCTGCAGGTATTTCGCTCTCCCTTCTCTCTAGAATTTACTCTCTCTCTAGCTTTTGTTGTTGTATTTGTAAGTCATGAGAATCGATTCCAACTCAGCGTCGTCTTCGGGTCGGGATCTTTACTCGGTAAGGCTATCCGAGGGTAACTCTGCTCAATCCAGCTCGTCCGTTTTACAACGGAATTCTTCGTCAGGTTCGGCGCGGACAGAGGTTATCGCTCGGAGTTCTGAAGATAATCGGGCTCGGATTCTTTCAGCTTCAGGTAGCATTCAGAGTTTTCGGGTCCCATACCTGATAGACTCGGAGGACGACGGTGCTCGGCCTTGGTTGCCTCTGCTGGTGATAGGTGTAGTTTTATCCCTATACTAACTGCAAGTGCACAGTGATGTAGTTGTAGTACTTAGGTTATCGAATCCACAGGGACTCCGGTCAACGATAGATTTAGAACTATTAAGATTAAACTAGGAGAAAGCAAATTGATTAGAAACTAAAAGGCGAAGCAGAAAAGTAAATCAGTAGCAGGCAAGTTTGTAAGCAAGGAAGCGAAGCGTTAGGTTTCAGGAGTTCTCAGGAAATCGGGAACACAAGCAATCAATAAATCTGGATCTAATCAGAAACTGTTCTAGAACTCAAACACAGATATAGAACTAACCAAATTCCTTTGCGATAATTCTCTAAGTCTAAGTGCAGCAAACCAAACTTTCGTTTGCGAGAACTAACAGATTAAACCAGCATTAATTCCAAGTTTGATATGTTCACAATTAACCTAAACCAAACTTTCGTTTGCGAGAAGTTTAATTGCTCATCTAGGTTCTTTCTAGCTAAATTAACCAACTTCCGCTGCATTAATCAGCCCAACATCATAATTCTGATTAGCTACTTCAGATTAACCATTAAGAACAACCTAAACAAAGAACTAGCAGATATGAATCCCTACAGATTGATTTAACTATAGTTCCATGAAATCCCTAATGAGAATCCTTCAACCTAACAGGTAATCTACTCAGACATATTCATCGAGACAGAAAATATCATAAGTAGAAAACCAAATATCATAAAACAAAGTAAAGATCTGGGGTTCAAAATCCTCTCTCTCTCGAGAGCAGGATCAGCCCTTAACTCTCTCTGAAATAAAATAAGACTTAAGTAAAGCGTAGCCTAAACAAGTGGCTAAAAACCCTAATATATAGTCTAAAACACGTTTTGGGCTTCTGTGTAAATATCTGGGCTTTTCTGCAGTATCAGCATTCTTCATTAATCCGCCGAGTTTGGCCCATTCGCGCTATGCATCGATCGATGCAGGGGTGCAACGATCGACGCAATCCTCAAATCTGGACAGTGAACTTTGTCTCTCGGCCAAACACTCCAAAATACTCCAAAATATTCAATTCAGCTCCAAAAGTACTTAGACCTGTAAACATACTAAAAAGACTCCAAAACATAGTAAAAGACTCGATAAATAACACATATACCATGGTTAAAAACCCTAAAATCTATGGTATATCAACCCCCCACACTTAGCTCTTGCTTGTCCTCAAGCAAGTAAAGAACCAAAGCATAAGAAAAGAAGTTTGAAAACACAGAAACTCATTTCGTCCTAGGAACTTTAACAATCACATTCACTTAGTAAGCCACTGAAAACTTTCCTACGGAACTCAAGACCACAATGTACTTCCCCCACACTTAGCAACTGTCCTAAGTAAACTCCACAATCACATTCAAGCATTCAAATTCACCCTACTGACTTCTGCAAGTATTTAAGTGCGGTCTCACCTAAGGAGTATCGATCAAAGGCACATGGATTCTTACCTTATCAGCTCTAGACCACCATACTATCTTTCTCTAGTCCCTTTCTTCTCTTTCCCTTCCTTAACAACTGATTTTTCCCCACTGGGTATCATTTTATTTTTTTTATCAGTGTTCTTCCCGTTAAGGGGTGTACTTTGGACACATTCCATGGATCGCATAAGAGATAATAGTGTTTGCTACTATTCCCATGACCACTTCGGAGTTACTAACTCATCCTCAGTTTATTATCTTTTTTTTTTTATGGAAGGGGAGAAGGGAACTAAATAGGATAGGTTGACAGGCTGTGTCAGAACTAACAAGGGAATCCGACACAGAGTATACTAAGCCCTTAGGTGAGAAATCTAAGTCAGTATTAAGGTTGAAGTCAGTAAAAGGATCCTCTGATACCTGAAGTGATGTGGGTGTTCCCAGTAGGTTGATCTGTGATGTGGTTTTCTAATAGTCATAGAGGCTCTGCAAGTCTGTCCAATGGTCACTTAGTTCCTGTTCAAGCGAAAATTTTCCTCGAAAAATCATAGTTTCATACAAATTTTGACTCAATAAAACAAATTTTGAAAAACTAAGAAAACAAAAGCGTGCGTCAGTAGCTTCCTCCCCCACACTTAAACTACACTGTCCCCAGTGTAATCAAGGCATGAGCTCGGTGAGAATAATAATCGAATTTAAAACAATCCGAAAAGTTGCAGAACACTTACCTGTCGTCGCCCTGCGTCGATCGATGCCCAAGGGTGTCGATCGATGCAAGGCGATTATCGTTCGCGGTTATGTAGATAACCGATGTCTGAACCGCAATCAATTCGTTAAACCGTAAATCGCGACTGCATCGACCGATGCACAATGTGTGTCGATCGATGCAATGCGATTATTCCTGTTTCCCTCAGCTCTGAACACACTTAAACAGAAAAATTAAAAATACCAAATCAAAACGAAAAAAACAAAAACAAAACGAACCTAACAGTGGGTTGCCTCCCACTCAACGCTTGTTTTTAGTCATTAGCTTGACTATTGGAAGAGATTTGATTCATGGCGGTTTCAACAGAGACTTTGAATGTCTCTGTGAGTATCTCTTCATCCAAGGAGGTGTATAGGCATTATGATCATGAGGCTTCCCAAGGAAAGAGTAATCAGAATCAGGGCGGGAGCGAAACTTGGGCGGTCTACTGCGTTTTCCTGCATTCAAAACAATGTGACCAGAAGTTTTAAGCTTAGTTGATTTGTACCTTACCTTTGATGTATATCTGATGTCTGGAGCTTTCTGCTTATGAGCAGGTGTAGGTACTGAAGATGTTAGAGCAGGTTCAAGAGGAACCGCCATCTTCTTCTTTCCACTATCAGATACTGTAGTTCCACCAATCTGAACTTCTTCTTTCAGATGACCATCAGTGGAGATCATCTTCTTTGCATGAACTCGCGAAGTTTCAACTGGTGGTGTTTTATTCACCTTCTTATCTATCACTTTCATGCAGTTAGCCACTTCTAGCTCTTGTTTGGAAGGTTTAGGAACCTTAGGAAATGGCACAAGGGGCTTATAGACTCGTTCTGGTACTGTTGCAGGTTTCTGTGAAGGATGTTTTGGTTGTTAATCCTGATTCAATTCACAGATTCAACAGTTCCTAAACATGCGGATCTAGGTTCTCTTGAATAGAAACTTTATGGATCTCACCTTTTACCTGTTTATGCAGCGGAAAGAGAGAACAGGTCAGAGATCAGAGAGCCACCGAGTGATAACTCCTCCAGAGGTTCACACACTCACACCAAGCAGGAAGAGAGGCTGCTAGACCGAGCTGAGGAGGCGCATGAAGAGAGAGAGAGGCGCGGCTAGGGGGCTAGGGTTAGAGAGAAAGAGATTTGGGTTTTAGTTTATAAAACCCTTCTCTTTCCCTTTTGGGCTTTTGGGCCCAAATACCAATCTGATTAAATCCCTTGGATTTAATCAGACCCATTTATCTCTCTCTAAGTACGACAAATGCCTGGCACTTTTACCGTACTTCTGCTAAGCCGTTCCTACACATTTTTCCTGTTAGCTTAGGCGTGTGACCCATATGGGATCATATAATAAAGGCAATAAGTCCAAGACTTATAGATCATGAGCGGACTCTAGCAAGCCATCATGACCCCCATTATTATATGACTTATGTCTGATCATTGACATACTCTTACTTTCTAGAGACAGTACCGAGATTACTGGACACAATTCCAACAATCTCCCACTTGTACTGGAATCTCTGTATTCATAATCCTTTTGTCTCAATATCTCGATTAGTCATAAGGCAAGATTAGTGTCATCCTTATAAAGCCTAATCTTGTTCATCGGACTCTGATTCGATACTGACAATCCAAACGACTCGGGACAGTCCGTTTGAGCATGGCCATGCATTTTCCAGTATTCAAATCTCCGATTGGCCTAGAGATATTCACTCCATTTATATTGGAGGGACAAATCCCGTCTTGTTCCATCACTGTAAACTACTCATTTCGTAATGTACCCAAACAAGGTCCTTATAACTATCGCAGAACGACAGCGTTAGACAATGATCAAAGTGTATCAGTCCATGTGCAGTCACATGCATGCGAACTTAGGTCTAAGGACTATACTCTATAGTCGTAGTAAGAATCTCTTACGACACAGATATAAATATCCTGAAGAGTTCTTATAAGCGGGTCTAGTCCGGTCGTATGTACCCCACATACACCTATGTACTGACTTTGATGCCTCGCATCTATGACACACTGAGACTTTGTCATAAGTCACATACCAATCTAGTCTCACACGGTTGTTGGTGTTCCAATTTCAACAACCTTCGACTAGGGACTGAATGATATAAGCCATCTATCAAATATAGGGTCTCATGATCAAGCTAAATGACTTTGATGACTCAAGATCAAGTCACTTACTTCGATGACCTATAAAATGGTTTATATCACTTTGGAACGATTATTTCATCACAGTTAAAATAATCTTGAAATAATAATTTCATTAAACATAAGAATGTTTTACAAGAACATATCAAATAACTAAATAAAGCCCTTTATTAACTCCCACTGAAATTAAGACTACATCTTAATTTCACTTATCCTACAGCAACAGTCCGCGACTCGTGCTTAGGCCTAAGGAGTGGCTTCGTTAATAGATTAGCAACGTTCTCATTCGTTGAAACTTGCTGATCTACTTAACTTCTCTGTCATTTATCTCACGGAATAGGTTATACCTATCCTCAAGGTGTTTGGACCTCTGATGTGCAGCTAGTCTCATCTATGCTGGGAATCACATCAAGTTCAGTGACGAACTCTTCTTTCCAAACAACCTCTTTCGCCGCTTCCCAAACTGCGAAATGTTCAGCTTAAGTCATGGAGTCAGCAACAGTGCCTTGCACCGCCAGATAGACACAAGATATAACCGGACTGTGACCGGAAATCATCTTTGTCTATTGGAAACTTGCCTTTCAGACTCTACCGACTTGTAGCACCTCACTTTCTCCGTAAATCAAGAACTTATCCTAAGTATTTCTCAAATACTTTAGGACATTCTTTACGGCAATCCAGTGATTCTTTGCTGGATTTGACTGGTCTTTACTTGTCTTGCTTAACATTAAAGCAACATCAAACAAGTACGTTTCATGGCATACATGATAGATCCAATTGCCGACGCATATGGAATCTTATCCATGCATTTAAGCTCAGCAGTTATCGTAGGACATTGTGTCTTGCTTAACGTAATGCCATGTGACATTGGCATAAAACCCTTCTTGGAATGCTGAAAACGTGTAGGACTTTGTCGGGATAAGAATCCTGACTTTGTCCTACCAGCTCTTTCGGATCTTTATCTTTAGATCCAAAATCCAAGAACTACGTGGTTTTACCCATGTCAATCATAAAACCAACTCCCAAGCCAGTCCTTTACCGACTGCAGCATTGGGACGCTATATCCGAGAATCAGTATGTCATCGACATACATTATGAGAAATGCAATATTGCTCCCACTTATCTATTAGTAAACGCACAGTTCCATTTCGTTCCTGTTCAAGTCAAAACCTTGACTATTTCAACAGAACGAAGATTCCAACTCCGATATGTTTGCTTCCATCCATAAATGGATCGATGAAGTTAACTTACACAAAGTGTATATTTTTGGAGTCCAGGCTCACTTTCGCTTATTTGAATTTCGCAGATTCGTCGCTTTCAATGATCATCAGATCATGCGAACTTTCAATGATCATCAGGTTCAACTAATGACGAGAAATCACTCTCGGATTAGTGACTGATTCATTCATGTCTGCGAACTTCAGGCTCCACAGGTGTAGATTCTACAGAAATCTGTAAATCCTTCCGCTGCTCTCCCTCAATAGGTTAAGCAGCCTCCTGTATTTCTCGAATTTCTTCGAGTTATACTTTTACTCCCACTGTTCTTCTTGGAAAGTAACTTCCCTTCTTAGAAAACAGAATGGGCGTAAAAGTAACAAGCCTTGGTTTCCCTAGGATAACCAGCGAAGTAGCACAACTACAAATACTCAGTAAAGACGAATTTGGATCGATTCCAATCCACATTTACGTGGTGTCTTTCAACTGATATTGGTGGAACCTTTTCAGCGTAAACTTAGATATTTCTAGAGCGTTATTCTTAAATAATATCATGGAAGATTCGTGTGACTCATCTTTAATCATTTCTAATAAGATCTGATTCTTTCTCACAGAAACACCTTCAGGTTTTCAGGAGAAATGGGCTGTGAAACGATTTCACACTCATTCAGATGATCACACCATCAATGACTTAAGTATTCTCACTCGTGATCTGATCCAGAGTCTTAATACTTCTGTCATTCAGATCCTATACTTCATTCTGGAACTCTTTCGACCATGTCAAAGAATTCCGACTTGTGTCACATCAAATGAACACAGTCTTACTCACTGAAGTAATCAGTAGAGACAATGAAGTACATGAAATTTTCTCTGGCATTACTGCTCATTGGGCCACATACATGAGTATGTTCCAGGTCCAATAAGCCTTTGGGCTTTTCTCTAGCTCGGCTAAGATAGGCCCTTTGCCTTTTGGTCCAGTAAGCAGAATTCAAGTCTCATAAGATATCGTATCAAATGAGCCCAACAGTCCATAACTATGGGATTTCTGAATCCGACTTACTCTATGTGACCAAGACTTTTATGCCAAGAAAAATCAGGTTTAATTCATCAGATTTAAACCAATTCGGTATTTATGTTACATTCAGGCACTCTTTGGTTTAAGATATAAAACCCATTCCTTGAATAGGGTGCTACAATTAATATTTCATTAAGATCAAAAGAACAAAACTTGTCTTTTATCAAAATGAAAAACATTCAAATTCTTACAAGAAAATGAAAGACAACTCTGCTTAAAGCAGGTACATTGTAGCAATTACTTAATAAAACCAAGCCTCGAAGGCATCTATAAGTGAAAATCCTACGGCTGAGGCAGCGTCCATAGCTCCTTCCAGACATGTAGATCCACTTGTCCTTCCTTCAACGTTCTACTGTTGCTTAGGCTCTGCATATTATCACAAATATCAGTGCCACAACCAGTATCCAATACCTTTAAGGTAGAACTTGAAGTAATAACAAGAATACCTGAGGAAGTAGTCGCATACATCAACTTCAACTCCTCATCATCTTCCATGAATTTAATGCAATCTCTCTTCCAATGCCCTGTCTCCTTACAGTAGCAGCACTTACCAACGTAAGAGGTATCTGACTCGGGCTCAGAAGACACACGCTTGCCATGATTCAAAATCTGGACAACTTTGCCTTCACCCTTGTCAGCATTAGGTTTATTAAACCTACCCTTCTCATTCATGAGATTATTCAGGGTACTATTCACGTTTGGCTCAACTGTCTTGAGCATATCATGCAGTTCAGTCAGCGTCTTCGTTAAGCCTTTCTTGATATAGTTCCTTCTGAACTTATCATAGCTTGACGGCAGTGACTGCAGAATGATCTCAGTTGCCAATTCTTGGCTAACTGGATAATCCAGTTTCCTCAGGTTATCAATGTAACCCATCATTTTACTGACACGAGGACTCACTGGATGATCATTTGGTAGCTTGCAGCTAGTGAGAGACTTAACCAACCGGTATCTCTCCACTCTTATCTGCTCCTGAAATTTCAATTTCAGGCTGCTGATCATCTCTATTGGCGACTCCATGTTCTCATATTGCTTCCGCAAGTCTGAGTCCATGGTAGCCAATATCAGACCACGCACATCTACCGCATCATTATAATGCTTATTCCAAGCATCATATACTGCATGAGAAGCATTGGACCCGATCCTCACGGGGAGAGCTCTCTCAAGGACATAGTCCTTTCTCTCCTGTCTGAGAACTAGCCTCAGGTTCCGCGACCAAGTCAAGAAATTTGATCCGTTCAGCTTGTCCATCTCAAGGACATACCGGATCGAGAAAGTGTTTTGATTGTTTGTGCTAGTCATAACCAAAAGGGTAAGATAAAAGGATTTTAGTTAATATGTTCAATATGATTAATCTTGTATTATACTTAATATGATTAATCACGCATTATATTCAATAACATAAGTTACCCTCAATAGAATATAATGATTCCAAGATCCACATATAACTAAGATCAAAGTGGGCCACTGGCCATCACCCAACCTTAGCTTATATCGGTAAGCCCTATGTTGGCTAATTATATCCGTGATATAACTCTTGGTTGTGAATCTGGGCCCGAGGCCCAATCCACTCTGATGTCTCAAGGCCCGGGACTCCCGATGGCCTAGTCAAGAAAACCAGACTATACAGTCATGTAATCATTAATGTCTGGGACTCCCAATGACATTTATGAATCACAAACCGTCTTATCCACGCAAAAGTAGACACCCTCACACTGTAAGGCCATGAATACAATTGAATGGGCTTCGACAGCTGACATAGTCTGGACAAGACATCCAACGCTTGATATTATTTGAGGTTCGTAGGTTTATTAAAATTTCATTCCCAAAATAGAAGATTACTATTTTGGGAAACTTTCTATTTTTGGAAACCTACTATTTTTGGAAACTTTCTAAAATTGGAAACTTTCTAAAACCGGAAACTTTCTAACTTTAGAAATTTCTTAAAATCCAAAACCCGCAAATCTAGAAACTTCTATTTTAAGAAACTTTCTAATTTCAAAATTTCGGAAACTTTAATTTAAAATCGATTTATAATTTTATAAAATAAATTTTAAATTAATCTGATGAAAAAGACTCAAATAATTGGCCCAATTGTTTTAACTTCTTGGCCCGAGGCCCAAGAATTGGTCTATGTCCAAGACATAACCCAATTGTCCAATTAAATGACATAACCGGTCTGGTTCATTAAAATTGGTCTAACCAAAATTAATTACTACGATGACCACAATTGTCAACCGGTTATTTACTAAACCGGATTTTCTCAATTTATTTGGTCCAACCAAATCAAATTAGAAAATCCTGGTTTAGGCACAAAATCTAATTTTTCGACTTTGGATTTCTTATCCCGGTTTAACCAGAACTTAATAAAATTATTAATTCTGTTTATTAAACCGAGACTTTTTTGATTTTAATCAAGTTTTAAACCGAACCGAACCGAATTGGTCACAAACCGATCACGGTTGTGACCTAGCTCCATGCTTCCGCATCACGCAACGATCATGGTCGGATTGGACTCGATCCGAGATCGGCCCAACTCACGATCACGATCGAGGCTTGGATGATCGCGGGACGGGACGGAACATCGGCCAGCCGCACGAACGGGACGGGACGCGATCCGTGATCGGTCCATCTCGATCACGCGATGATGCTCGGTCGATTGCAGGACGGGACGGGACATGACGGGCCGAGAGCGGGACGTGCGATCGGGACTGGACGTGATCCATGCGATCGCGATCGTGCAATCCATGCGATCGGACCATCCTACGCGATCAGACGAGACGCGTACGGCTTCGATCCATACGATCATTTATGCCGTGCCGTCGATCGTGTTGATGACACAAACCCGATCCAAGATCGGTTTGTTCGTCAAAACGATCCGGACGTGTGATCCGAAACTGATCAACACTCCGACGCATACCAATTCATATAGATTGGCTTGCGATTTTCATTAGTTTGTTTAGGTTTCAATTCTTGTTGCTTAAGTGATTTCTCTTATCAGTAGTTGATTCAAAACACCTTTTAAACAAGAAAAACAATCCTAAACATGAATCTAAACAAGAAAAACCAGAACCAATAGCTCTGATACCACTGAAGGATGTTTTGGTTGTTAATCCTGATTCAATTCACAGATTCAACAGTTCCTAAACATGCGGATCTAGGTTCTCTTGAATAGAAACTTTATGGATCTCACCTTTTACCTGTTTATGCAGCGGAAAGAGAGAACAGGTCAGAGATCAGAGAGCCACCGAGTGATAACTCCTCCAGAGGTTCACACACGCACACCAAGCAGGAAGAGAGGCTGC
This sequence comes from Orychophragmus violaceus, assembly GCA_030180135.1. Classification (NCBI taxonomy): domain Eukaryota; kingdom Viridiplantae; phylum Streptophyta; class Magnoliopsida; order Brassicales; family Brassicaceae; genus Orychophragmus; species Orychophragmus violaceus. The sequence goes on from CM058235.1 coordinate 34,851,117, forward strand.
TAGACCGAGCTGAGGAGGCGCAGGAAGAGAGAGAGAGGTGCGGCTAGGGGGCTAGGGTTAGAGAGAAAGAGATTTGGGTTTTAGTTTATAAAACCCTTCTCTTTCCCTTTTGGGCTTTTGGGCCCAAATACCAATCTGATTAAATCCCTTGGATTTAATCAGACCCATTTATCTCTCTCTAAGTACGACAAATGCCTGGCACTTTTACCGTACTTCTGCTAAGCCGTTCCTACACATTTTTCCTGTTAGCTTAGGCGTGTGACCCATATGGGATCATATAATAAAGGCAATAAGTCCAAGACTTATAGATCATGAGCGGACTCTAGCAAGCCATCATGACCCCCAGTATTATATGACTTATGTCTGATCATTGACATACTCTTACTTTCTAGAGACAGTACCGAGATTACTGGACACAATTCCAACATTCTGGTCATGTCTGCGTTCTGTGTCGATCGTTGCATGATATGTGTCGATCGATGCAAGGCGATTCTGTTCGTCGCAAGATCTCGAAATTGCCGTCAGAACGGCGTGTCGATCGACACTAAGGGGGTGTCGATCGATGCATGTCTCAGACAGACAATATTCATCCAGAAAATCCAAGATTATGCTCTCTTCTTCACCTAGCAACTCAATCTCATCCCTTAAGGTCACAGCTCTGATGGATTTGTACTGTTCAGCTTTCCTAGCTTCATTATGCCTTTGTATTGCTCCAGATGTTTGTTGAACTCGGTCATCTAGCTTCTTCATATGTGTGCTCAAGTATTCAAATTTCTCACTCAGATTTTCATGTATAACTTCCAGCTTCCTGTCGAAGTTTGCAGCAGTCTCAGCCCGATCCTCTAGCAACTGCTCCATCATGCTCATAAGCTTATTAGAATGTGTATTGTGAGGAGGAAAAGGCTGATATGATGGAGATTCATAATCTCTGGTGAATGAATATGAACCATAGCCTCTGCAGAATGAGTTATTCTGCTGATTTTCCATCATCTGTTCCATCATTCCCATCATTCTTTCGCAATGTGTCGATCGATGCATAGTAGCGTCGATCGATGCAAGCTCGAGAATGAAACGATCGACACACAGGACCGTGTCGATCGATGCAAGGCGATTACAGGCGTACCTGAAACGCAAGAACATAAGAAAAAAGAAGAAAAAATTAGTAGCAAAAATAAAAAACGAAAAACCTAGTCTAAACCCTAAATTCAAATCTATCGAGGACTCAAAAGAGTCCCCGGCAACGGCGCCAAAAACTTGATAGGTGTAGTTTTATCCCTATACTAACTGCAAGTGCACAGTGATGTAGTTGTAGTACTTAGGGTATCGAATCCACAGGGACTCCGGTCAACGATAGATTTAGAACTATTAAGATTAAACTAGGAGAAAACAAATTGATTAGAAACTAAAAGGCGAAGCAGAAAAGTAAATCAGTAGCATGCAAGTTTGTAAGCAAGGAAGCGAAGCGTTAGGTTTCAGGAGTTCTCAGGAAATCGGGAACACAAGCAATCAATAAATCTGGATCTAATCAGAAACTGTTCTAGAACTCAAACACATATATAGAACTAACGAAATTCCTTTGCGATAATTCTCTAAGTCTAAGTGCAGCAAACCAAACTTTCGTTTGCGAGAACTAACAGATTAAACAAGCATTAATTCCAAGTTTGATATGTTCACAATTAACCTAAACCAAACTTTCGTTTGCGAGAAGTTTAATTGCTCATCTAGGTTCTTTCTAGCTAAATTAACCAACTTCCGCTGCATTAATCAGCCCAACATCATAATTCTGATTAGCTACTTCAGATTAAGCATTAGAACAACCTAAACAAAGAACTAGCAGATATGAATCCCTACAGATTGATTTAACTATAGTTCCATGAAATCCCTAATGAGAATCCTTCAACCTAACAGGTAATCTACTCAGACATATTCATCGAGACAGAAAATATCATAAGTAGAAAACCAAATATCATAAAACAAAGTAAAGATCTGGGGTTCAAAATCCTCTCTCTCGAGAGAGAAGGATCAGCCCCTAACTCTCTGAAATAAAATAAGACTTAAGTAAAGCGTAGCCTAAACAAGTGGCTAAAAACCCTAATATATAGTCTAAAACACGTTTTGGGCTTCTGTGTAAATATCTGGGCTTTTCTGCAGTATCAGCATTCTTCATTAATCCACCGAGTTTGGCCCATTCGCGCTATGCATCGATCGATGCAGGGGTGCAACGATCGACGCAATCCTCAAATCTGGACAGTGAACTTTGTCTCTCGGCCAAACACTCCAAAATGCTCCAAAATCTTCAATTCAGCTCCAAAAGTACTTAGACCTGTAAACATACTAAAAAGACTCCAAAACATAGTAAAAGACTCGATAAATAACACATATACCATGGTTAAAAACCCTAAAATCCATGGTATATCAGCTGGCTCAGCAGTTGGGTTCTCTTCCAGTAAAGGTGGAGGCCGTGGCTATGGTCGATCAGGCGAGGGTTGATAGGATGGTTTCGGGTCCGAGCAGGTCTAAGAAGGCTCGGAAGAGAACAAAATGAGGGGCTGTGGACGGCTCGGAAAAGAAGGCGCGTCCCTTACGTCCTGTTCTTCCGACGAAGTGCTCGGACGATGATTTGGAATAGTTGAGAAACAACTGTGCTTCTGGGGGCGCTGGTCAGCTCGAGCTTCGCAACTCCGAGCCTCATGAGAGGCCCTGGGACTGTCCGGTGGGATGGATATGCATGTATGACTTTTGGTTTAAGCATATCCATCTAAGGTTTCCTTTGCCGAGGCTGCTCGTTACCTATTGTGAGGAAAGGAGGATCGCCTTGTCCCAGCTGCGTCCGGCGGCTGTTCAGAACCTGGTCGGTTCTATGATTCTTGCCTCCGAGTGCGGCGTAGACATGACTCTTTGGTTTTTTGAGGAGATTACGTCAATTTCGACGAATCCCATGACCGTTGGGACCCGTTATGTTTGTATGATGACCCGCTTTGGAAAGAAGGTCGTCATAGGGAAACCGTCGAAAGTTGACGACTGGCAGGATCATTATTTTTATGTTCGGGTCAATTCGGCCTCGGTTCCCGACCCAAAGAGGCCGTACAGAACTCATTGGAATCATCTTCATGGTAAATATTTCTTCTTTGCTCGTTCCTCTAAATAGACTAACTCATGCTCGTTCTTCCTTCTTGCAGATCGTCATTCCTTTGATCTCCCGGCGCCGGATAATTTTTTTTATCGGATCTTCATAAGCTTGTTGCTCGGGGAATTCAGAAGTGGCCGGACGTTCACGCTAATCAAGTTAGGCGAGCTGTAGAGTGTCTAGACGAAGGTACCTCTTTCTTCTCTTCCTTCTTCTTCTCTTTATTTTTAGTCGGGTTTCTTTAATATTGATTTCTGCAGGTTGTCGTCTTCGTTCAATCGAGTCGTTAACAGAGTACAACAACCGTCCGTTTGTTCGGTACACGAAGGGGGGAAAACCAATAGAAGAGATGGGCCAGATGGATCTTGAAGTTGTGAACTATGTCGAGGAAAACCTCACTAGTCGTCAAGAGGATCCTGTCGTGGCGCAGGGAAATCCTTCTGGACCGCAGGTAAATCCTGTTGCCCTGGATCCGAACCGACCATTTTCACCATGGATTGGGGAGGTCCCTCCTGGAATGGTTTTTGTGATCGAGTATCATCGAGATTTGTTTCGTCAGGTGTGTGAAGCGGTGGAGGCGGTCGAGGCTCAGAAGAAGAAGAGAAGGAAGAAGAGGTCGCGGACCGAGAATGTGGTTTCTACCGCACCGAGAGCCGAGAATGCGGAGGAGGACCGAGGAGACAGCCGAGGTACCCTTGGAGAGGAGGAGGAAGAAAAGCAGGACCGTAGCTACCGAGGATCAAGCGGTTGATGCTTCCGAGCGTACCAATGGTGGTGGGATGGATCTGGCGCTTTTTCCCGATGCTGCGGACACTCGGTTTGGGGATACTGAGCCCCTCAGTGTTGGTGAGGAGGCTTTTTTGGAGTGCCCGGATGATGATCAGACCGCTGACCAGGGAGAGGCAGATGGTCGGGGAGAGAATGAGAATGCTGATTCTCGAGATGATCGGTCCGTTCCGGACTTGAATGAAATCGCTGGGCTTACTTTCTTGGGCGGGCCATGTGAAGGGGCGTACACGGACTATGGCTTCTCTGTGAGGTATGAAGGTGAGAGGTCGATTGTCCGTGATGGTGGAGCCTGTGCGGACTTGCTCCGTCGGCTAAGGGATAGTCCTCCAAGAGTACTTCCTCCTGTCGAGCACACACACTTTCCTGAACGCAAGAAGGCAGCTGCCAAGGACTTCGTTCGGGTAAGGTTTTCTGCTTGGCTTGTTGAGCTCGTCTTTTCCTTTTCCCTTTGGTGATTTCATAGTTTGATCCGTTTTTGTTTCAGGGTTTCGCCAACTATAACTTGCTTTTTGACGAGTATGAGGAGAGGCAGGTGGAGCTTGAGAAGATGGTCAACGGGCTGGGGAGGGATCTTGCCAAGGCTGGAAGGGTTATTACCGAGCTTGAGGGGTATCGTGAGGTGGCAGCTGCGGCGGAGATGCTTCGCTCCTCTCTCAAAGCCGAGGAAGAGAAGGTTGCTGATCTGGAGAAAAAGGTCGCCGATCTTTCCACCGAAAATGCTCGGTTGGACGTCGAGAACCGGCAGTGCTTGACTGACTGCTCCAATGCTCGGGCCGAAGCTGAGGAAATGATCGTTCAGGTGTCCAATTTAGAGGATAAGCTCAAGTCTGAGTGTGCCTGACTTAGGGCCTTCCGTACGCGTGAGGTTCTAAAGGAGAGGGAACGTGTGTCGGTCAAGGCGCAAGCTCGGCTAACAAAGATCAAGGTGGCCATCTAGGAGAAGGAGCTCGGGAGGCGGAAACAGATAATCATGAATCAGGCTGGTGCTGTTGCTGCTATATTGAATGTGCTTATCGCATAAGGTGTTGACGTCCCTGCCGAGAAGATTGTCAAGGCTGATTCTGACTTTGATTCTGACTTGATGTTTCGTTCATGTTCACCTCCAGTCAAACGTTCTAATGGATTAATAGTTCCAGTCGTAAGGCCATTTGTTAAACAAGAATTTGTTGATAAGGTTTCAAATTCTCGAAACCATTCACCAGTTCAATGTGGTAAGGTCATTCCTTGTTTTCTGATAACTTCGATCCCGATAAAAACCCCATTTACCAACTTTTTTTGTCTTCGGTTTCAGAGTATCCATCCAACGCTGATTTAACGGACAGAAGGGAGAAACGTTTTGCAAACAACAAGCCACCATTCAGCTTTGAATTATTGGACAGCGATAGTCAAGAAGATGGCCTCCCCAACAAAAATATAATAACAAAAGCGCTACCAAACATTCCACCTAGCGACGATTTAGTGGATATAGAAGTTAATTACGTTCCTGGTATGACAGAGAATGTCCAATGACTGCGGGAGAAATAAAATAACGCTCCCCAACCCCCCAAATCTCACTGCATTAGTGGATCGTTCTGTTGAGCACGCTCCAGACAAGAGGGCCCCATTCAGTTTCAATTTGCTAGATAGCCAAGAAGATGTATCCACGGATATCGAAACTGTTAATCACCCGGTGTCTGACCATGCTGATATGGTAGTAGGAGTTGAAGAAGATAACTGTACGCCAGATAGTGATGAGAATGGATCGTCAGACGAGGTACCAGTGGATGTTGGCAATGTGGATCGTGAGTTTTGGTCCAACCTCATCGATGATGAGTATGGAGGCTCCAACGCACTGGATGTGATGTCTGAAATCCCCGTTGGAGTAGGTAATACATCGAAACGTAAGGCTGTTGAATCTCGTCCTGTACAGCAAGAATACATGTTTAGGTGGCGCGGTACTGAATCTGGTGGCACTACCGACGAAAAACCAGCTGATATCCCGCCATTGGTGGATGACAACACTTATCAACGAGATCCCGTCCCTGACTTAGATTTAGACTCAGTGGGTGATGATCTTTACAAGGGTAAACTATTCAAGAGCAAAGACGATTGTTTGGTATGGTTAGCAATCCATGCCATAAGGAACAAGTTTCATTACTTAAAACCTGTGTCTACTCTTCACAAGGTTGTTATCCATTGCCCGGATAACACTTGCAACTGGCGTGTTATGGTTCATGAGTCGAAGGACACAGGCTTTTGGGAGGTACGCAAGGCAGAGTTACATCACTCTTGCTGTACTGATACTAGGAATAAGTACCGGAAACTTGGGACGACAAAGGTCATTGCCACTGTTTTCAAAGATAAATATTCAGATCCCGCATCTGGTCCGAAACCAACTGGACTCAAAGCCTTATTGATGAAGGATCTCCGTATCGATACATCTTATAACAAGTGTTGGCGCGCACGGTCGAAGACACTCACGATGCTACGAGGTACAGATGATGGATCATATAGGAAGTTGCCAGAGTTTTTACATATGCTAAAACTCGCTAACCCTGGCACGATTGCTGATCTCGAAACCGAGGTAGACGCATTAGGCTGCGAGCGGTTCCTCTATCTGTTCTTAGCATTTGGCGCATCCATAAAAGGTTTTGCGAAGGTTCGCAGAATGATTATAGTGGATGGTACACATTTGAGTGGTAGATACGGGGGAGTTCTGCTTACTGCCAGTGGACATGATGCAAATTTCCAAGTCTTTCCACTGGCGTTCTGTATCGTGGACAAAGAGAATGAGGAGTCGTGGACGTATTTCTTTTTCAAGCTTGAAAAGATTATTGCTGACAGCCCCACATTAATATTCATATCTGACAGATGCCAGTCAATATACAAAGCAAAAGGTAGGATTTTCCCGCGAGTTCACCATGGAGCATGTCTTGAGCACGTCCAAAGAAATGTTAAAGCAAGGTTTAAATCCGCAGGGCTCGCGCAACTGGTCAAGTTGGCTGGGAATGCATACATGATTGGTACGTACCATGAAACATACAATCGTATACGCAACAACAATGCATAATTCGCAAAGTATCTTGACAATATAGGCATTGGACACTGGACCAGGGCATATTTCAAAGGTGAACGTTACAATCTTATGACAAGCAATATAGCCGAGACATTGAACAAAGCGCTACTTGATGGTAGGAGCGAACTCATTGTAGATCTTGTCAAGTGTATACGGTCTATGTTGACTAGGTGGTTCAGTTGTAGACGAAAGAAATCAGCGGCACACAAACCTGAAGTTTCTATCGAGGTTGATAAGCTAATGGATGAACATATGCAGTCAGTCCACGGTTCTAAGATAGCTAGTGTTACGAACTAGAATTTCAAAATTGTCGGCCAGTTTGGGGGGGGAATCGTTTCGTGTTCTTCTGGAGGACAAGCGATGCACATGCAAGTTATTTGACAAGCTCAAAATCCCATGCGGCCACGCCTTAATTGCCGCGGACAGTCATGACGTACCATACGCGTCTCTATGCGATTCTCATTATAAGACATCCACTTGGAGGGCGACTTATGAAGGAGTGGTCAACCCAAGTGGGAATCCTAACGACATCGATATACCGGCGGATGTTCGCAACCGGTACCTTTATCCACCAAACGTTAACAGACCCTCTGGTAGACCTAAGGAAGGAAGGTATCCATCCATCGGCGAATACCAGGCAATACCCTAACCTTTCATGTTTATTTACATTTACTCTTTATAATTGTTCTAATTTTTATCTTTGCAATATTGTTTTCAGAAGGAAAAGACCCCTCGATCAACCCCAAACCGATGTTCCAATTGCGGAGGAGTTAATCACAACCGTGCTACTTGCAAAACCTAATAACAAACTATTTGAATATCTCTTTTTGCTTATAACGAGCCATGTATTTTGTTTTATTAAGAATGGCTACTTGTTACGCTCCTCATCTTGGATGGCACCTTTTATTGTGTAACTGTCCATCATTTTTCGATGGATACCTGTTGCATTACTTCGTTTTGATTTGACTTGATGTTGACTATTTCTAAAAATATTGATGTGGGTTTTGTTTTTCCCCATAAAGCTGCTACTACTACGATTTACTAAGCAGGTGCCCAAAACTTTTTCGTTTTTTACCGAAGTCTAAGTATAGTAAACTTAGCCTCAACTATACTACATTTACGCATACCTACTTACTGCTTTTGGTTGCCTACAAATTACCCATTTAACATACCTGTCGTGGATGGTTCTTTTTATTTCATTTTCGTAGCTACATCATGTTCCTTATATATTGAATATGTTTCAGAATAATTTAGACCTCCTACCACACGAGTAATACCACTCAGACCCCCTATTACGTATTAACAACGTTTCACAGAATGAGTTTCGCTTCTGTTTCTACTGTTCCGACTTCTGATGAACCATTACCCTGCAGATCGGTAGGCATCGCAGCCCCAACCATTTGTGGTGTGGGGAACACATTGAAGTAGGATATGCTAGGACTCGTGCAAACCTTCATCGTAGGTGGTTCAAATGCCCACAAGCTAGCCGGGTTAGCTCAGAATAAAATTTCTCTTTTATTCTACTTTATTCTTTTTCCAGACTTTCTTTAGAAATACACTTTCTTTTTCCTGAACAGTTCCCAAGTGAAGGTCATGTTCGCGATTGGGTTGACGACGCGATTATGAAAGAAGTAGACATGGTTTCAAAGGATGTCAAGAAAATGCAACATGACGTTAATCTTTTACAAAATTGGTCAAACGAAGTTGGAGACGAATTAGCGTTCAAAATTGCTAGAAAGATCTCCGTCGAGGTAGCAAAGAACAACAACTCTCTTTCTACAAAGAAGCATGTACAGGAAAAGATGAACAAGTTGCCTTTTATATGGGTTAACGCAGTCTCTTGTTGTGCAGTTGTTTGGGCTTTTGGCCAGTTAAAGGAGCACCTATATCATGGCTGATTGTACTGTTTTTATAATAAGCGAGGATTCGACGCCAGTAGCTTGTTCGTGTACACTTTTCCATCTTCTATACCCGTACCTTATTCAATCAACTTCAACTCATTTTCTTGGTTTTGTTCTTCGTTTACCACGTCCCGTAATGTAATTAATCTGGATACACTATTTATCATATTTAACGCACAAAAATGGATAGAAACCTGAACTAGTAGTTAAGAAACTACAACTACATATATGGATACTCAAGTTCTATTTGACCTTTTATCTATGGCCATGGATACTCAAGTTATATTTGACCTTCTATATATGGCCATGGATACTCATGCACTATATTATCAAATAGGACTCAAATTTTCTAACCATTAAGTTCTTTAAATTGTTATTTTCCCTATTTACTTACATTTCATTTATGTAATCCTACACTGTATTTATCTTAATCATTTAATAAGTTGTTTTTACTGTTCTTTTTATGTCTAAAGCAATATATATATATGTTATGCCTTCTCACATACTCATCTGTCCACACTTGCCCTTCACATTACCCAAGATGAGCTCACTGAACCCATCCCTTCATCGTTACCTCTCCGACCCTACTCGACTTGCCAGCCGCCTTAAGGAGGTCTATACTGGCAATAAATGCTAGCGAGAACATACTCGAGCATTTCAAAATCCGAGCTGTCTGCAAGACACTTCGCGACGATGCTGATCACATAGATACCTTATTCCAGGTTGACCTTATCAAGACGCACCACGATTATCAAGGGATACTCCATCTTGAACGCGCATGTCTAGATGCGGAGAATCCAACCGCAATTTTTTTGAAAGCGATATCGGATTTTATGTACATAGATGGAAGAGCTGATGCCTTTGCACGCCTTAAGCAATGCGCGGTCCGCGGAATCAAGCCCGCCTTATATTGTTACGAAGTCATACGCCGTTCCATCTTTCCTGAGCTGGATTCAGGTTCAACGATTCCTTTTCTCTCTCGTTTTTCTATCCGTAACCTTAGAAAGCATGTCCGCCAATTTCAGCGCATAACTTGGCCCATGAACATCTCCGCTGCTCTAACCGCGATATCTGACTCTACTAACCATGGTAGAATTGCATCATGCCCATTCTCTGTCCATCGCTATTGGCTTGACTTTCTAAACGAAAACATTAAAGGTCTCGGTATGTGCGACCTCTGTTTTTGGTCTATTGAAACTTCTGTTTTCTTCCGTGTAATCCCGGGTACTTTTTTCAAATGGGTCGAGCTCAATGACTGGGAAGCAAATGCCGAACTATATGAAGCCCCCGACCAAAACGACGCTGTTGTTTGGGCCGCTTTTGTTGATGCTGTTGTTGATCATGAGCAAGGCGCCGCCGTGTTGGTCGGCGTTAATGGGCAAAACACCTTTCCTGCGGTTTAGGGCGTTTAGAGATAACCGTCTTTTAATGCTTTATTAATTATCCTTGAACAGTATTGTAACTTTTTGTTATTCTATCCATTCATCTATGATGGATATGTAAACTCTTTAGTAATGCATTTTCAAACTTCTTCTTCATGTCCTATCAAGTATATTCATCAGTTTAGTATCCATTGTACCAAAAAATCGTTATGATTATCAATCTACCATTACTTTAGGGTGTCTTTGGCATTTTTGGAAAAAAATTATTAATTTACTGTCCATTTTAAAACAAAACTTTCCTATTTATCCATCCATTGAAACAGACTATCCACAACCTCACCAATATATTTAATAACATTGGTCAATCTCACAACTTTTAAATTATGATTGTCAATCTGGTAATTACTTGGGAATTCAGAGACTTATACACTCTTCATTAATTAATGTTTGCTTTATGTGTCAGAATGTCTGCGCCATTTATTTTCAGCCACTTAACTAGTCTAATCGTAGCTTTTGTACTCAACCCAATACCAACGAAGGATTCAAATTGTTTCCCAATATCCAAACACTTCATTATCTTACTTTTTTACCTACTTCTAATTATATACCGCCAAATAAACTTACCCTTACTATGCCGTATCCATACACAACCCCTTCTTAGCCATTATCCTGCTTGCTTAATCAAACATTCCGTATATATTAGCCCTTCAATGCCGTAATCCATACCTCTAAAACCCTAAATTCGTTTAATTATCTGCAAAAGAACAGGCTGGATACCGTTACTTTGCATTTTCATTTTCCTTTGCTGTTTCCTTTTTTTGAATTTATCATCCATCGTCCACAGTTAACCCTTTCCCAAACAACCTCTTCTAAATTTGCTAACAACACGAATTACTTCTTAAAAAATAATAATTAAAAATACATTTGTTTTCTCTCTCACTCAATAAAGTACTTATTGTGTATCTAACATGTTCATTACCCCTACCTATGGATGTCAGTCAACTTTGTTAGTTAAATCGCTTTACTGTTTACAAACACGACACCAGTCTCCACCTTTCTAGTTACACGCCAATTTATCTACATTTACTTTATATAAACGACTGACTATATTGGGTATCGTTACACAATCCATTTAATGTCCATTGACAACAAGGTATTACCACAAGAATATTTACCTAATATTATGCCTTTCTCTTTTCGACTTTTATATCCATTACCAATTCTTCTCCTGCTGTTCTAACCACACTTGTACTGCTTATTTACCCAACTAACTAAACTTTTTTTACAGTACTCCACCTTTCCTTACCTATCCAATATGTGTTTCAACATAATATGTACTTAAATTTTTTTATATCAAGTCATGGATACACATCATTATCATTAAATATATTACATGGATACTACTTACGACATCTTCCTAATTTTAATGGATAGGAAATAGAAGAAACAGTTCTCGCACCTATCCCCACTATTCTCACCCATCATCGTGTGAACCCACCAACAATCATCCAAATCGCTGCAGCTCCAAGAATCACGCCAACTGTCAACTTCTTTTGGCATAACCGCACGCACGTGGTACACAAGCATCTCACCAATAGCCATTGCCTCATCATATGATCGTTTAGATCTGAAAACCTTATACTCGGCGGTGCAGCCTCTACCTGCGCACCAGTTAAGAATAATATACATTAGCTCGGCATGGGGATACGCATCCCTCACTCCATGTAAAATTCTATAGCTGTCTCTAGATCGCCCAAATTGAAAGCAGTGCGCGGACTTTCGGTGTACATCGCAAACGGATTTTTGTGCTCTACGCACTTCCTGTAGAATTTGTAATACCACGAATATTGTTCGTCTGCAAACCAAGTGAAGTCATGCCGCCTGTCCAGTCGGACTCTAGAATACACCTCCGGTGAACAAACCGCATTAAAGCCCTCAGGGCCTGCCTTAAGTAGATTCGCACAAGCATCAACGTCGTCTTCTGCGACCCTAGCTGCGATTTCGGCTAGTAGTGAACTTGGTAACCACATTGCTTGTTTTTACTCTCGGCTAATGCCTACTTCTGGACCTTCTTTGTTTTTGTTTTTAAACTAAAACCCAACCTTTTCTCCTTCTCTTTTAAGTTGCCATCCTTTTCCTTTAGTCAAATCCTACTTCTGACGCTTTGACCAATTTGGCCATTAAGTTTCAACTATATACATGGATAGCCTCATTCTCTATTTCACTATCCGTGTATAGGACAACTAACATCCTATCTTTACCCATCTATCCATACAATTAGTACTTGTTAAATAGAAAGACTGTAGCCACTTTTTCTCACGTTCACTTTACCTCTTTATTTTGTTTTGTAAGTCCAACAATTCAACTCTTTCTAAAAGTAGTCTACCCAAAGAAGAAGATCACCACTCAACCCATTCCGTTTCCCCATCTGTTGGTTTCCTTCTTACAGTATGAGTGATGCAGCTAACAAAATTTGCTACAAATAGGGACAGCCTGTCTCCGGTATAAGGACAATTATTCAAACCACTCATCAATTAGGTATTCCTACGAGCTGCGATTGCAAGTCTTCCTTGTTCATAACGACCTCTACATTACCTGAGAGTAAAGGAAGACGCTTCTATACATGTCCTTACGATCTATCTGACGTATAAATTTTTACTAAATTCCATAATGCTTATGCAGTTCTATATTTTCTTGGCCGAACATTATCAACCGTCCCCCTTCTGATTCGTAGGGTCCAGGTCAGGGATGTGCATTTAAAAAGTGGTGGGACGATGCATTTACTGAAGAAATTAAAAAGCTTAAAGTTGAGGCTCGCCTGAAAGAAGAATCCAACAGGTCTCAAATCGCAGGTTTAGTTGATAGGGTCGACTTTCTCCTTTCAAAGGTTGAAGACCTTGAAACCAAATTAACAGATATGAGTCATTTACTGTACTGACTTATAAAGTTATCCACTTCTTCGATTTTCCGATTCCCCATATATTGCTGGGTCTATCTATGCTTTTGTATCCTGCTTATGTATCCATCTAATATTATAACAGACTCCAGCTTTTTATTTCAGTCTAATCTTATCAATTAGTAAATGAATATCATCAAAACAGATCCCGTTTACACGCTCAGCATCGTCAATTTTTGTTTCCTAACAAAAAATGCTAACTCAAATTCGCGAATTATTTTTATCGCTTAATGTTTGTTGCCAATATCAATTACCATCCATTCTCACATATTCTCTTCCATCCATAGATGTTACTCGATATAAGACAGATATATATTCCCTAACAGTACCATATTTTCAACCTGCCGCTAACAACATCGCATTGTCAAGTACTGTACTATCCATCTTTCACAGCCCCATGTCTCTCCATCAGTTAACCAGCTTATATTTAACAAACACCTATCCATATTTGTTTCCCTTTAGCTATAATACCTATACATTATATGAGCAATGTAATAAAATAAAATTAATTTGCAATTTAACGTGGATACGTGTTTGTATTAGGGAACCCTATTCACATTGGAAACTGAAACGTGGCGACCTTCTGGCATCCATAAAACAATATATGTCTACGCATTCACTCTCTCCATACCCCCAATTAAGTTCATTCAGAATGACTACTGCTAACCTTCTCAACCTGCCGCCTGAAGTAAGAAGAATAATCCTTGCGAAGAATGCGAGTGATCATATTCGAGAACACTTCAAAGCCCGAGCTGTCTGCAAGACTTTTTGTCAAGACGCCGATCACGTGGATACTATTTCTTGAATTAACCTTATCCAGGAGGGCCAATCTGAAGGAGACCAAAGAGGCATCACGCTTTTGTACAATGATTGCTTGGATGCCAATAACGTATCTGCTATGTTTTTGAAGGGCATATCCGACTTCATGGACACATACGATGGACGATTAGAAGCTTTTAAAAAAATAAAATCTTCTGCCATCGCCGGTTGCAAATCCGCGATGTAATCCGGTGATCTATTTACCCATCCTTTGACTCAGGTTCGACTATCCCATCTTTCCCGTTTCGCTATCCGTGCTCTTAGGAGGCATGTTAGGAAATTCGAGCGCTACTCCTGGCCTATCGGAATAGCAGTCGATCTTGCTCTCATAAGGGATGAAACTGATGTTGGAAGTTTAAGATCATGCCCTTGCTCCGTTGTTAATTATTGGCTTAGTATCACCGACGAGAAAGTCAAAGGTTGCGGCATGTGTAATGCTTGTTTTTGGACTATCGAGCAAAATGTTTTCTTCCAAATAATCCCGCAGACTTTCCTTGAATGGCCTGTGCTAACAAACAATCCAATCGACGGTGTTTGGCCTGATTTAGAGCACAACGTTGGTGGTTGGGGTCATGATGACAACGGAGGTGGTTGGGGCCAGGTCGTCGTGCACAATGGTGGGGGACAAAACCACAGTCATGAAAACGGCGGACAGGAAAACGCAGGCGGCTGAGAAGACGGTGGCGGTTGGGGCAACGTCGCAATGTAAAACGCTTCCGGTTATGCCGTTTTAGACTCATAAAATTTTAGGTTTTGTTTTTATTTTGCCTAAACATGTTTAATATTATTTACAACTATGACTTTCTTTTCTGTTACATTATCCACCAATAGATCTAACTATCCATCCACTATTAATTTAGACTTTACACTATCCACTAAAATTTAGCGTTCCCTATAAATCTTACAAAAATAACATATGGAATCTTTAACTTGTCTTAAAAACCCAAATTCAAACTCCTCAACCGAGCTTCTCGAGACGCTGACACTTCAAACCGTCATCATTTCTGTGTCCCGTCAAATCATTATTACGACTTCCAAGACGTCATTATGCATGATACCAATTTTATAATATAAACTTTTTTTCCATTGAGGCAAATCTTCTCGACCAGTGTCTTATTAGATCAATCAAATCATCTCACGTCTACGTCACAAAACACTCCATGCATGTGTACTGTCTCTTTGTCTTTCATATTCACTTTATAGCTCCTCGTTTTTTTTACAAATGAATGAAATAAAATACAGATTCCTACGTAAATATCACAGGCCTTGAGGCTACAACACTTATACCCGTCAGAAATTTATAACCTTTTCCGGAAGAAAGCAATCATTATTACCCCCTACGACTGTCAATAACAAGGAAACCAATAAATTGCCTCATTCTTTAATAAATCAAAATTCTCTTCGTATAATCTTTCCCAAATCTGAATACGTTGCTCTTATTACCCTCTACACTATCCATTTGTTTTACTCTACATTATCCCGTATATTCATATTTTATTTTCCTATCCATTCTTTACCTACAAATAAGAATATCAACATCGTTATAAAGTTAACATACTGTCTATCAATTTTTAAAAGACACCTTCATCGAGGCACTTTACCAGTTCAAAACCTGTCAGATGCTAACCACATAGCTTTCTTAGATATATCCACTCCCATCTAATCATTCATTTTAATCCCTACTTCAGTCACTTTTAGGAGTACCATTAATATACCTAGACCTACTCATTAATATTCCTCTGCCTTATTAATTATCTATATTGCTCCTATATCTATTTGATTTATCATTTTAAGTCCAACGTCAATTCATACCTTCATAAATATCGCTATCCGTCCGAATTTACACATATACCATTTCATAAATATTGCTAAGTATGTATCCATAAACTAACTTCATTTCACCTGTCCACCCAAACTTATCTTCAATTTGCCTATCCACCCATACTCGAAATGTATACCTATCAAAATAGCAACACCTAATTGATGTTATCACACCGAAACCAAATACTCAAAGTTCGAAAAGACAAACATTTTCTCACGTCTCAAACACATAACTCACAATCCATAAATGATACAAATCAGACATAATAGATAAAAGTTCATTTGTAAATTTGTAGGACTATCCACTTCTTATAAATGTCCATGGCATACTCCTGCCTAAACTGGTCCACAAATTCATCTGTCATCGCTTCTATTCCATCTGATCTCGCTAGGGCATTCAGCTCAAGAAACTTCATTGTAACAGGTCCGCAATCGCCTACTCGATCATTCGTGTACACTGTCTTCAACCGACTCCATGAATAAGACGGTAAATCCCCTTTCAGTTCCTGTTTCCCCGCCTTACCTTTTTCCCTTGGCTTCATATTGTTAGTCTCATGGTCGAGCTTGAAGAATGCGTCCACAATATAAGGAATCATCTCAACGATTGGGGCAATGTTTTTGGCAGCTTTGGCACCACTGTTATGGATTGGCAACAGGTCTAGTAGTTCGACCGTCTGTAAATATAAATTAATAACAACCCCGACCCAGTGGTCGTCGTCCCAATTCATCGGAACGTAAGCTGTTGAGACATCTTCAAACCACCTTGCCTTTGCCCGGCCGTGCGTCCACTCCCCGTATACATACTCCTTCATGCGTTCGTCCCAATGGTACTCTCGCGGTTTTTTTGACTTCGTAAAGCTCCTATGTCGCCCTTGCAAATGGTTTGAAAACCAAGGTGGAAGGAACACCACCCTCTCCGCTGCGAAGTACCTAGCATGTTCCATGTATATGTATTCTGCAAGTACCTGCATATGCTGAAGTACCCAGATACCATACATGTTAGTCATATATTCCATTATATTGACAAACTTTCAAAATACTTACTGTTGTGTTCACAAATTTCTTCGGCTCAGCAGTGTCAAGCAAGAATTGGTTATTGATAGGCACCTCCCCAAAAATCAAGTTCTTCAGATCGTATTTCCTACAAATTGTCCGGCATTTAAGTACATCTATCATACTATCCTTTTCTATAATCGCAGTTATTTATTACCTGGTTGGGAATA
This sequence comes from Orychophragmus violaceus, assembly GCA_030180135.1. NCBI lineage: Eukaryota > Viridiplantae > Streptophyta > Magnoliopsida > Brassicales > Brassicaceae > Orychophragmus > Orychophragmus violaceus. Next base: position 34,868,190 of record CM058235.1, read on the forward strand.
GTTTCAGCGTTTCTTGCCAGGCGTCCTTGTGCTCAAAAAACATATCTTCGCTTTCCCTTAACCCTGCAAATACCCGAGCAAGCACAATCTCATCATTCGATGGACTTTCTTTAACACGCTTTCTTGGAAGAGAAGAATCGCTTAGCTCCACCGCTTCTTCAGTGCTACCAAGCAATATTTTCATTTTGCCCCGGTTCTTTTTACGGCCGTTGTTCTTATTTTTAGCCTTGTTCCTTGTTACGCTAACTCCTTCATTAAAGGGTACATCTACTGTTTCCTGTGTCACACATAAAATAAATCCTTTACACTGTAGTCCAAATATTTTAATACTAATTTAATAAACTACATTCGCTGGTTCCTTTGTCGTCTCTCTCTCTTGTCCATCTATCTTTTTATTCTCCTTTAAGGAACTGTCCACGTTGCCTTCCATGGGTATCTCATCAGCCTTTAGTTCACAGAGCACTTCAGACTCTCTTGCCGTTGCTTGTTTTTCATCAGACACAGCCTTGTGTCCATCCATCATTCTTCCGAGATCACAACAGCTTTTCATTTTGCTTTCGATGGATACTCCCTCCTTATTTCCTTCAACATGATTTCCAGGATCACTTTGCCAAAAAATATTTACACTAATCTTGTTATTCCCTAAAATAAGGACTTATATACAAAAAGGTTCTCTTCAACAGTTTCTATTAAGCGTTAAAAACCTCCTTCGCAGTACACAGTTGATCGTCAGTGGATAGTTTCTTGCTATCTATTTCCTGTTCCCCATCTCCATCGAAATCCTGACTTAATGGAGTCTCAAGTTTGCTTTGCAGCTGTCCATTTGTTTGTTTAAGCCCGGCAGAAGCATTATCAATTTGGTTTCCAATGGATGCACATGCACCGTCAACTATTTCTTCACCACCTTGTCTATTAACCTGCCAAACATCCATACAAAACTTATATCTACCAAATATAGCAAAAAGGATAATACACCAGTTAATCCAAGGGTTCAAATGTATCCATAAAATAACTGAGCTTGAAATTCCAGTTCACTATCAAAGTTAGTACACACTTCACTATCCGTCGATGCTCTTTCGCCAGCTAACTCCTCTTGTCCATCTTCGTCACTGTTCCTGGAAGTATCCAGTGCGCTTTCCATGCGTATGTCATCAGATTTTGTTTGAAATGGAAGCTTGGAGTCCTTCTGTATATTTTTAGTACAACATGAATAAATCGCTTTTGTCCACATTAATAGGTTACCAAGGTTTTTCTTTTCCTTCAATTACCTTATTTTCTTTGTTCTAACACAAAGACATCTTTCCATCGACCACTTTCGCATGCAGGCACTAGCTATCCACCTTGGTCTCTTTGGATACGCTATCATGCTTTTCTTCAACCGGATGTCCGATACCATCCTGGCCAAATTGCAATAAAACAGTTACTTATTCCCAATTAATGACTCATTTACATCAAACTCCCTTAACTACGTGTCCCATCCTTTACCCTTATTTGTTTTACAGCATCCATGCCTCCATCCTTTATTTTAGCCTCCTCGGTATTGCCCTGCCAAAATGGATACATATAATTATGACCTATCTACTTAAAGCATGCAAACGTATCCATAAATACCTGATGCTGAACGACTTCACTTACTTCTGTATGACAAACTTCAGTCTTTGCCAATAGATCGCCTTCATGTACCTCCACCGGGCTGCCTCTTTTGGACTCACCATGCTAAATTCCAATGATTTAAGACCACCGAAAGGCAAACATTATGTACGATTAGTCAAATACCTTAACTAATGGATGCAAACTCCAAAAACATTACTTTATAATATATCAGCATATCACCTGGTTTGATGGATTCAACACCGCACTGTTTACAACCCCCCCCCCTTTTCCTAGGTTTTCTAAACTTTGAGCTGCATACGAAACATCTTTCGAGTGCTTTTCCTCCTCCCTGTCTTAGATCATTCCCACATGCTGCTTCGCCTGACCAACAATTGATTCATCCCTTGTTTTACAAGGATCAATCGTGTCATCCAGCTGAGTACAAAAGTTGCCAATGTTAAATTCAGATCCCATATTTTCTTGATCGAAAAAAGTTTCATCAACACAGTTGATAACTTGAGAAATAATAGAATTCACATTATCCCGATTAGTGTCCTCGTGTGTCGCAAGACTTCCAACAGTTTGATCACCATCTCCAGTATTAACATTATCCGCCCCTTCGGAATTAGATTTATCCTTCCTCGCCTTTTCTCTTTCACCTAAGAAAATTCTCTTCATTCCTGTCAACGTACACTTCTGGGCTGGGCTGTTCAGACGTTTGCTTCCACGCAACCTACAATCCTTTGACATCTTTCTTCGCTTCAACCACGCCACCTCCTTTTCCAAATTCTCGATTTTCTTCTCCACCCAACTCTTGAATTTCTCATCGGCAACAGAACTGGCCTCTGTTATACTCTCATATTCAATAACAAGTAACGGGAGCTTTCTCTTCTTGTTCTCCCCAACAAGCTTTGAAACGTGTTCAATGCCATCTTCAATAGCGAGTAATGGAGGTTTTTTTTTTTTTTGTTCTTTACAATTGCCTTTCGGACGTATTTAATAAGCTTCTGAGAAGAATCTTGTTGGGATTATGTCCTGAAATCATATTGTACTAACTCTGATAGATAGTTGTATTGTCAAGATCGGACAATTCATGTAATACTAAGTGATCATAATGTTTTGCTAGAAGCCGCTTATGACTTATGAGTTGTAACTCATTGCTAGTATTATGTGAACCTACAGGGTCATACACCTAAGCAAGCTGGATACACTTTGTATGGGATTGATCATTGGCATATGGTCTGGTCAATGTGTATTGGATGCACATTGAATTCGAGTTTTAAGAGGTGTGTCGATCGACACAGATCGGGTTTCGAACCTGATGTTTCGGTTTGATGACTTAAATGAATTGGATATATCCAATGATCGGTTTTAGTCATTCCAGGTCTATATAAAGGCTTATATGGACGACCTGGAACCCTAGCCGTTGTTGAGACCTTTTCTTGACAGAAAATGCAGCCACCCATAACCCAAAGGGATTCCCAGGAGATCCGATTCCCGGCACTAGCATCCCGACGGATTCCAGCTTGTGTGCGTGTGGACTGCAGTAGAGGCGCAACATCTGAGGCGCTAGAGATCTCACTTACCTGTTCATTATTCCGCTGCAAATCTCCAGGTAAACACAAGATCATCCCTAATGATTCAATTAACTAAACCCTAGATCCTAGGCTTCAGGAACTTGATGGAATTCTGAAACTGTTAGAATTGGCCGAAGTTCCTTCAGTGGTATCAGAGCCTTAGGGTTTAATCATTGATTTTGAAGCATGGAATTCGAATAATGATGTATTTGAATAGGTTGATGCTTGTTGATTTTCGTTTTGATAAATATAATCTCGGATTTTGTTTGTATCGAAAACGATGAACCTGTTTTCGCACAGTGTCGATCGACACACCGCGAAAACGATTATAAAATTTTAGGGTTTTCGCACAGTGTCGATCGACACAAGCTTGTGTCGGTCGATGCTCCGCGAATACGCTTAATCAAATTTGGGTATCAATCTTAGAGATCGCACTGTGTCGGTCGACACACTGGGTGCATCGATCGACACAGGCTGTGCGAAAGGATAGATCGGCTCAATTGGATTGAACCGGTTATCTCGCATGGTTAAATTTCCTGATACCCTCCTGTGTCGATCAACACAGGATAAGTGTGGGTCAACACAGGCCTTGCGATTGGTTGATCGGTTCAATTGGATTGAACTGGTTATCATGCTTGGTTAAGGTAGATCAGATCGGTTTAAATTGGATGAATTGGTTCAATTGGATTGGACTGGTTATCTCAATTAGTATAAACCGATTTGATTGGATAAGATCAGTTTGATTGGATAAGATCAGTTTGATTGGATAAGTCGGTTCAATTGGATTGGACTAGTTATCGCGATTAGTTAAAACTGATTGAATCGGTTCAATTGGATGGACCGGTTGAATTAGATTTGACCGGTATCTCAATTGGTCTAAAACCGATTCATTTGGTCAATTACCGGTTCAATTGGATTGACCGGTTATCGGGTTTTGTTAAGGTTGGATGCGAACCGTAATCGTTTGGTTATTGAACCAAATAATTGACAAACCGAACCAAATGACCTAACCCACTTTTGTTAGAACAATTAAAACTTAATTAAAATTAAAAATTAAACATGTTCTAAACCCATTGAATACACATTGGATGTGTATTAGATCAAAGCTTAGTTTTTAATGTGGTCAACTGTCAAGACTCATTTCGTTGTTGTGATAGTCTAGCCAAGAGCTTGGTGTCCACAATTACATGAGTAAGACATGTAGTAGTGTTGATGGTCTTGCAGTGCTTGACATCAACAATTACGTGACACAAGAGATTGATTTACTAACCTTTTGGAGTTTCGTTTCCTCAACTAAATATCAAGTGACCTTGATGTCTTGCCCAAATCTTGTCTACTGTCAAGACTCATTTCGTTGTTGGATAGTCTTGTAGTCCTTGGTATCCACAATTACATGAGTAAGGCAGGTGATCATTGATAGACTTGCAGTGCGACTGTCAATAATCACAAGACTTAAGAGATTGGTTAACTTGACTGGGCTATCAGAAGTTCTGGGCCCAGAGACGTCAGAGTGGATGAAACATGGGTTGTCTTATCCGCAACCAAGAGTTGTACTGGGTACAATTAGCAATGATTTGCTTACCTAGATAACTGAAGTTTGGGTGATGGCGAGTCGTCCACTCAGATTTTGGTGAAGTATGGGTCTTGGATCATTATATTCATAGAGGAAACATAGTTTGAATATAATGCGAGTTTTCTTATTAGATAAGATTTCTCATTTCCTGAACTTCATAACCAAAAACTTTTCTTTTCTTAGTTTTCAGCCTATGTCTAAAACTACTTTCTCGTTGCAATCCGTCCTTGAGAAGGACAAGTTAAATGGATCAAATTTCCTGGATTGGTATCGGAACTTGAGATTTATTCTCAAGCAAGAGAATAAGGACTATGTCCTTGAGAAAGCTCTCCCCGAGAGGCTTGGGACCAATGCCTCGCATGCAGTATAGGATGCTTGGAATAAGAATTATATTGATGTGGTAGATGTGTGTGGTCTGATGTTGGCTACCATGAACTCGGACTTAAAGAGTCAACACGAGAACATGGAGTCGCCAATCGAGATGATCACCAGCCTGAAACTGAAGTTTCAGGATCAGGCACGAGTTGAGAGATACCAGATGGTCAAGTCTCTCATTGGGTGCAAGCTACCAGAGGATGCTCCAGTGAGTCCTCATGTCATTAAAATGATGGGTTACATTGATAACCTGGGGAAACTGGATTGTCCTGTTAGCCTAGAGTTGGCTACTGAGATCATTCTGCAGTCACTACCGTCAAGTTATGATAAGTTTATAAAGAGCTATATCAAGAATGGCTTGACAAAGACGTTGACTGAGCTGCATGGCATGCTCAAGACAGTTGAGCAAAACATCGTAAAGGGTAAAAGATTTGAGAAATCTTGTGTAAACAAGGGTAGAGGCAGGGCCGTCCAGATTTGGAATCAGGATAAGCCTGTGTCATCTTATAAGCCCAAGTCAGGCCCATCTGATGTTGGTAAGTGCTGCTACTGTGAAGAGTTTGGGCATTGGAAGAGAAATTGCATTAAATTCTTGGAAGATTCACAAGAGATGAAGGAGATGTACGGGACTTCTTCTTCAGGTATTGTGTTATTACTTCAAGTTCTATGTAGGAATTGGATACCAGTTATGGTACTGATATTTTTGAAATATGCAGGGCCTAAGCAACAGTAGAACGTTGAAGAAAAGACAAGTGGAACTGCGCGTCTGGAATGGAGCAATGGTTTCTGCATTAGCCGTAGAGATCCTCCACTTGTAGGAGCCTTTCAAGCTTGATTTTTGAATTAAGTAATTGCTGCTATGTACCTGCTTTAAGCAGAGATGTCTTTCATTTTCTTGTAAGAATTTGGATGTTTTTCATTTTGATAAAAGACAAGTTTTGCTCTTTTGATCTTGATGAAATATTATATAGTAGCACCCCTTTTTCAAATGGGTTTTATATCTTAAACCAATGTACGCCTGTAAATAACATAAATACCAAACGGTTTAAGTCTGAAGACTCGAACTCGATTTTTCCTTAGCATAGTCGTTTAATCCACATGGAGTGAAGCGAATTCAGAAGATCCATAGTTATGGGCTTTTGGGCTCATTTGATTATAAATCACATGAGATATGAATTCTGCTTACCGGGCCAAATGACTAAGGCTTCTTTAGCAGAGCTAAAGAAAAGGGCCAGAGGCTTATTGGGCCTTGCTCATACTGATGTATGTGGCCCGGTGAGCATTAGTGCCAGAGGAAAACTTCAGTACTTCATTACCTTTATTGATGACTTCAGTAAGTATGGTTGTGTTCATTTGATGAGACACGAGTCGGAATCCTTTGAAATGGTCAAAAGAGTTCCAGAATGAAGTATAGAACCGATATGACAGAAGTATTAAAGATCCTCGATTAGATCGCGGAGGAGAATACTTGAGTCAAGAATTGAGTGATCATCTAAGTGAGTGTGAAGTCGTCTCACAGCTCATTTCTTCTGAAAAACCTAAATGGTGTTTATGAGAGAAAGAATCGGACCTTATTAGATATGCTCCGATTAATGATGAGTCACATGAATCTTCCATTATCCTTTTAGAAATACGCTCTAAAATGTCTGTATTTACGCCAAATAGGTTTCTATCAGAATCATATGAAAGACACCACATTGGATGTGGACTGGAAGTTTTCCAAGTATGTTTTTCCTGATTAATTGGGATTGCAAGGTTTGTATATGTAGGATCCCCTAGGATCTAGGGTTTGTTATATTGAAATTACCAACCTCGTTCTTACCTAGAACTGGCAGCGAAATGAATTGGTGAACGAGATCAGTGAGCAACGCAGACGCCTTGCCTCTACCAGATACACACGCACACAAGCTGGAAACCGGGATGCTAGTGCCGGATCTTTGGGATCTGAGAGTTTCTGGTGTTTCTGCTTTTCTCTCAGAGAAAAAACTCAACGGCCAGGGCTCCAGGTCGAAACTATATCAATATATAAATGACCTGGAATGACTTAAACCGAACCATGATTAACTAGATTCGTTTTGAGTCATAAAACCGAAACTCAGTTTCGGAATCGAACCTGTGTCGATCGACACACATACCATGTCGATCGACACACTATTCGAAACTCAATATTAATGTGTATCCAATACACATTAACATGATCATTACCATAATGATCATTCCCATGTTTTAGCCTCCAGTTTGCTTAGGTGTGTGACCCTATAGGATCATATAATACTGGCAGTAAGTCTACAACTTACAGATTGCAAGAGGCTTCTAGCAAAACATTGCAACCGCCCAGTATTATACGAATGTCTGATCTCGACACACAACTATCATCAGGAGTGAGTACAAGTGTGATTTCAGGACACTATCCCAACAATCTCCCACTTGTACTGGAATCATCAATTCCTATAATCCTTTTGTCTCTATATCTCGATTTGGCATAAGGCAAGATTGGTGTCATCCTTATTAAGCCAACATCGTGTTTATCGAACTCCTGATCTATACTGAACAAAACAAACAACTGAACTACAGTTCGTTTGAGTGCGGCCACACATTCTCTCAGTATTAAATCTTCGATAGGCCCTGAGATATTTATCTCCCGTTATTCAGGAGGGACAAATCCCATCTCGTTCCATCCCTATTTCAACGCACACTTCATGATATACCTGAACAGTGCCGTTATAGTCGCCAGTTACGGATCGACGTTTGACAAGGTCAAAGTGTACCAATTCATATGCAAAAAAGCATGATGAACTCAGGTCTGAGGACTATACTCGATAGTCGTAATGAGAACCTCTTATGACACATATATAACTATCTTGTAGACTTCTCATTTGCGGGTCATGTCCGATTATATGTTCACCAACATATATCTATGTGACTGACTGTGATACTCATATCATTGACTCCATGAAACTTAGTCAACAGTCACCTCACAATCTAGTCTCTCGCGGTTGTTATTGTCCCACTTTAACAACCTCGACTAGGGACACATCATAATTTATGTCATTTGTTACTTATAGGGTTTCATGATCAAGTCCTCAACTTGATGACCTATAGTATGACATAAACTTATCTTGGGACCATTATTTGATTATCCAATAGTCAAATAATGTCGATGTCAGTTTTCATAAACATGACCATATCTATCTGAACATCATAACTAAACTAACTCCCACTAGAATCAAGACCAAGTCTTCAGATATCTAGTACCTACAGCTACAGTATACAACTCGTGCTTAGGTTGTGAGAGATGCTACGGTGTTCTTTCTTGGAACCATTCCAACAAACCACACCGCTATTCTTTAATGAGCACTATTCTACGGTCCTCTGCTTGGAAACCTTTCCAACAGACAGTACCGCTACACAGGCAAAATGACATAACCAGGTGACAACCGGGAGTCATCTTTGTCTGTCTAACTACTCATAACTGATTCGTCCTTTTCTCAGTTGTACAAGAACCTATCCTTAGTGTTTCTCAAACATTTGGGGATATTCCTTACAACTGTCCAGTGACTCTTACTGGAACAAATTGGTACCTACTCGTCATGCTTTATGCGTCAGCTGCATTTAGACGAGCGCAAAATATGGCATTCATGATGGATTCTATTGCATGAGCAAAAAGGAATCTCACTCATAGACACTAGCTCAGCCAGTGTCCAAGACACTTCATCTTGCTAAGATCATTGCCATAAGACCTTTGGTGTGAAGCCATTATTGGAATTATACATATTGGAACTGTCCAGTACCTTATAATCATAAAGATTCTGACACGATCCAATTAGTTCTTCTGATCCATTTCAATGGATCCATATTCCAAGAGCTTACTGGGCTTCTCCCATGTCCATCGTTAAGTTTGACTTCCGATACAAAACTTGATAAGACTTTTAGCATCGGAACGTCGTTTATGAGATTAAGTACGTTCTAAACATACAGTTTGAGAATTGCAACTACGCTCCCACTAGTTTAGTTGTAAACGCACGGTTTCTATTCGTTCCTGACCGAGTCAAAACCTTTGACCATTTTAACAGAACGCAGATTCCAACTCCAAGATGTTTTCTTCAATCTATGAATAGCTCGGTGAAGCTAACATGCATACCCAACCTATTTTTCAGAGTTGGGGCTCACCATCGCTTCTTTGAATTTCGCATGCTCGTCACTTTTCAATGATCATCAGATCACGGTAATCGGTCACGAGAAATCACTCTCGGGTTAGTGACGGATCCATTAGGATCAGCGAATTTCAGGCTCCACAGGTGTAGATCCTACAGCCCTCTGTAGATCCAACCGCTGCTCTCCCTCAACAGGTTGAACAGCCTCCTGTGTTTCTCGAATTTCTTCGAGTTGTACTTTTACTCCCACTTTTCTTCTTGGAAAAACAGAGTTCCGAACAACAAAACTTTGTTCTCGGATTGGTTGCAAAAGTACTAAGCCTGGGTTTCCCTAGGACAAACAGCGAAGCAGCACTTATCAGTTTTGGATTCAAGTTTGTTTGATGACAACTGCCTTACACAAACCTTGCAATCCCAATTAATCAGAAAAACATATTTGGAAATCACCCAGTCCACATCCAATGTGGTGTTTTTCACTGATTCTTATAGAAAACTTATTTAGCGTAAACATGTTCATTTTAGAGCGTATTTTAAAAGAATAATGGAAGATTCATGTGACTCATCATTAATCGGAGCATATTCAATAAGAAACGATTCATTCTCTCAGAAACACCATTCAAGGTTTTCAGTAGAGATGAGCTGTGAAATGACTTCACACTCACTTAGATGATCACCCAATTCTTGACTCAAGTATTTTCCTCCGCGATCTAATCGAGGATCTCAATACTTCTGTCAAATCGGTTCTATACTTCATTCTGAAACTCCTTTGATCATTCCAAAGGATTATGACTCGTGTCTCATCAAATGAACACAGTCATACTTACTGAAGCCATCAATAAGTCAATGAAGTATTGAAGTTTTCCTTTGGCACTAATGCTTATCGGGCCGCATACATCAGTATGTGCACTACAAAAATTATGGACATTAATAGCACATTATAATAGCACGGTTTTTCTAACTGCTATGAAAAATTGGTTTTTGATTTTGGTTAGTATTAATAGCATTTTAAAAATGCTAAGATATAAAATTAGAAAGCGGGAAACATAAATCACTTAGTCCGCCAATACTTAGATGAAAATTACTCTAGCGGGAAAGGAAAATTACTTTGGAGCCCAATTTATTCTAATACTTAAAAAAAACAATTAGAGCCCAAATAATTTTACTTTTAGCGAGTTATTTTTTTCTTTTCTACATTCCTCTCTTTTTTTCTTATCAAATAAATTTTCATCTTCTCCAATTTCATTCAGATCTAGGTTTTCTTTGTTTGTTTTCTTCTTCTTCATTTTAGTTGGCGGTCTTAAGTCTTCGAATTCCCAGTAATCTCTCTCTTGTCTTCCCTCTCCGTTTTCATCTAGCTACTGTCGGCGATAACATGCGGTGGCTCTTCTCCGCACTCTGTTCCGTCGCGGAGGAAGAAACCCTGCTGCAGGAGAAGACGACAGAAGAAACCCAGAAGTCAAATCTGAAAAGGAAGCTATTTGTAATCAATCTCCTGTGGTCTATGAGCGTAAATGGCATCTAGGAGATCTTTAGGGACTGTGTTCAATGTCAAGGTTTTATTTATTCCATGAATTTATAGAATTTTTCGTTTTGTTATCGCGAATTGGGTAAGCTAAATTTTGAAAAATTATCAGATCATAAGGCAAAAAGATGGGAAGAATCGAGGGTTTGATTTTGTAACAATGGCCTCTGGGGAAGAAGCTCAAGCTGGTGCTGATAAGTTGATACTTTGTAAGCTCAAACCATTTATTTTCCCTTTTTGTATTGTTCTATCAATGTTCTTTTGTCTTGACTTGAGTGTTCTTGATCCAAACTCCTTTGTATTCTTCTTTGATTAAGTGTGGATAGGTTCATTTCAAGCCCATTTTAGTCGGATAAGTTGGAAACATCTAAAGAATTAAGTGTCGTATTGTTGAATTGTTAGCTATTATTCTCCATCCTTTATATTAAACAAGCTTCTTCTATGTTCTTTGTTTTCAGAAAGTCTCAGCGAGGATCATAAGGGTAAACTTTGCAATAAGGTTCAAGAAGCATACCCCGAAACCTCCAAACGCTCTTCTTATTGTGTCTTGGATTTGTTTCGTACTTATTTCGGTCGGATTTTACTTATTCTGTTTTACAGTCAGTGAATTGGTGTCTTCACCCTTTTTTAAGAGATCAAAGTTTAGGCTTTGTTTCTCTTATCGATTTGCTTTACTTTTCAGTAGTTTTTTTCTCTCTTAAAGCTTTACTTTTCAATAGTTTCTTTGTTGCAAAAATGGATTTACAACTTGCTTAATTGTATGTTATGGTAACGATTATACTGAATGTATAACTTATTTGACTCAAATCAGTTGAGGAAAAAAATCATTAACCCTTATTTGTGTGTGTGTGTGGTGTTGACTCAGTTTGATCCCATTTGAGTCTTGAAGACCTGAGAAAGGATTTTATCACTTTGGCGTGTATGCATGTTTATTTGAGCATGAGGAGAAGAATTTATTCGAATGGTCCTTTTGCATTTATTATTCTCTGTGGTAATTCTCTTTCTTTGCCTATGTATTTACTGCTTAGACATAGAATTATGCTAGCTTAAATAGCCTTTGCAGTTGACCTATTCTGATTTGTCTTCTTTGATGGTGTTTCTTAATTCTTAGGCAAGTGATGAGAATCTACCACCCAATGTTATCAAGCATCTCGCCAAGGAACTGAAGAGTCTTCACCAATCTCCTCCAAAAGGCATTAAGGTTGTGGTAAATGATGAGGACTACTGATTTAGAGCTTCATTGGTTAATTTGTTCTAGTGATGACGATGATCTTGATTCAGGGATGTTTGACACTTCGGAGGTCTTAGGCTTGTTTCCTGTGATCAAAACACTGTTAAGGTACATGAGTGAAATCAGTGATGATTCAGACTATATTCTCTATCCGACAATTGTGTATTCTCTTATCAATACAAGAGACACTTTCTGACTGACTATGTGCTGCTGATTGTTTAGGTTGCTTAGGAGCATGAACAGTTTTCAAGACTCATAGTAACCATGATTTGTGTTAAGCACATGAGATACCTCTTGGAAGGAACTAGAGGATTCTCTTGTTATTTTAGAATCTTCAAGAAGCTGGTTTATGTTTGCAGAAATAGCATCTAGTGGTCTTTACAGGTGCAGGGAATTGAAGGGAAGCTCCCTCTAAATCATGAGATTTTATACCATCTGCAGGTTAGAACTTGCATATACCTTTAGTGTTCTGATTCTACAAATTATGATTATACATCTATGTGATCTTTGCTCTATGCAATTTAATGGTCAAGGCCTTCTCAGGTGAGTTTCTTCAGTCAAGTTTTATTATCTTTGTGCTGCTTTCTTGAAGCACTGGATCCATTAGTCTTACTGTCATTTATTTATGTGCAGTGAAAACAAATGACATGATGCTCGTGTCAAGCAGCTACAACCACAGAGGTTCTTGACCACCAACAGGTACTTAATCAAACTCAGATTTGCTTCATTAAACTCTTTAAGATTTTGAGGTACATATTTTTATAGGTGTAAACATGTTTCTTGATGCTGACCTCTGATTGTTTTCTTCAGGTACAGCAAATCTGCTCCAATTCTTCAGGTAAATTTTGTTTTTTGTCGTTAAGAATCTCCATTAGTTTTGTCTAGTTAGTAGTCTATACCTCAACAGTTCATTCGGCACCTGAATGTTTTCTAATGTTTGAAACTTTATCTTCTGGTGAATAGTAATCAATATTTTACTGCGATGTCTTAGGGACTATAGATTTTGGGGTACAAACTCAAAAGTTGTTTCCTCTGTACACATTAGTTTGCTTATAGTATAATGGATGAATGCATATTCTGTAACTTTTTCACCAGATGCAAAGAAGAACAAGGAGATTTACCTGCAGGAGTTGGAAGGATGAAAGAAGAGAAAGGAAGAAGAAGCAATGAAGAAAGACTTAGATAGTTTTTAATGTTAACTTATATAGTTTTGTTAATAATTTTTGTGTAAACAATGTTTTGGTTTATTAATAAAATTATTTTAAATATAATTTTTTATATAAATTCGATATAAAAAATATAATAATAATTTAATACGGCTCCGGCTCAGTTCGGCTCGGCTATGAAAAGCTATTATAGATAGATTCAACTATAGCAAGAAAAACTATCGCTATCATAGATGCAAGATATTATAGCACGAAAAAAACGCTATCATATATGGTCGACCTATTATAGCTGGGGCAGACATAGCAATTTCAAAAACGCTATTATAGTGAACAATATTATAGCACAGACAAAAAACGCTATCATATATGGCCGACCTATTATAGCCGGGGCAGAAATAGCATTATCAAAAACGCTATCATATACATACAATTGCGTTTTTCGTGTGCTAAGAATAGAGATTTTTCTTGTAGTGGTGTAAGGCCCAACGAGCCTCTGGCCCTTTTCTTTAGCTCTGCTACAGAAGCCTTAGTCATTTGGCCCAGCAAGCAGAATTCATGTCTCAATTGATTTACAATCAAATGAACCTGAAGACCATAACTATGGAACTTCTGAAGCCGCTTCACTCTATTTGGTCAATATGACTATGCTAAGGAAAAATCGAGTTCAAGTCATCAGACTTAAATCGTTTGATATTTATGTTATATTTAAGCGTATGTTGGTTTAAGATATAAAACACTTTCAAAAGGGGTGCTACCATATGATATTTCATTAAGATCAAAAGAGCAAAACTTGTCTTTTATCAGAATGAAAAGCATCAAAATTCTCACAAGAAAATGAAATACATTTCTGCATAAAGCAGGTACATAGTAGCAATTACTTAATTCAAAACCAAGTTTGAAAGGCTCCTACAGGTGGAGAATCTCTACGGCTTATGCATCAACCATTGCTCCATACCAGGCACGCAGTTCCACTTGTCCTTTCTTCAACGTTCTACTGTTGCTTAGGCCCTGCATATTTCCAAAATATCAGTACCACAACTAGTATCCAATACATATGTAGAACTTGAATTAATAACACAATACCTGAAGAAGAAGTACCATACATTTCCTTCATCTCTTGTGAATCTTCCAAGAATTTAATGCAATCTCTCTTCCAATGCCCATACTCATCACAGTAGAAGCACTTTCTAACACCAGATGGGCCGGACTTGGGCTTATAAGATGACACAGGCTTATCCTGATTCCAAATCTGGACGGCCCTGTCTCTACCCTTGTCAACAAAAGATTTCTCAAATCTTTTACCCTTTATGATGTTTTGCTCAGCTGTTTTGAGCATGCCATGCAGCTCAGTCAACGTATTTGTCAAGTTATTCTTGATATAGTTTTTGACAAACTTATCATAACTAGACGGCAGTGACTGCAGAATGATGTCTGTAGCTAACTCTAAGCTGACAGGACAATCCAGTTTCCCCAGGTTATCAATGTAACCCATCAATTTAATGACATGAGGACTCACTGGAGCATCCTCTGGTAGCTTGCACCCAGTAAGAGACTTCACCATCTGGAATCTCTCAACTCGTGCCAGATCCTGAAACTTCAGTTTCAGGCTGGTGATCATCTCTATTGGCGACTCCATGTTCTCGTATTGACTCTTTAAGTCCGATTCCATGGTAGCCAATATCAGACCACGCACATCTACCACATTAATATAATGCTTATTCCAAGCATTATATACTGCATTCGAGCGATTGGCCCCAAGCCTTTCTGGAAGAGCTTTCTCAAGGACATAGTCCTTACTCTCCTGCTTGAGGATTAATCTCAAGTTGTGATACCAATTCAGGAAATTTGACCCATTTAACTTGTCCTTCTCAAGGACGGGTCGCAACGAGAAGGTAGTTT
Organism: Orychophragmus violaceus; assembly: GCA_030180135.1. Classification (NCBI taxonomy): domain Eukaryota; kingdom Viridiplantae; phylum Streptophyta; class Magnoliopsida; order Brassicales; family Brassicaceae; genus Orychophragmus; species Orychophragmus violaceus. The sequence continues at coordinate 34,883,280 of CM058235.1, forward strand.
TAGACATAGGCTGAAAATTTTAATCAAAGAAAATTTTAGTTATGATTTCAGGAAATGAGGAATCTTATCCAATAAGAAAACTCGCATTATATTCAAACAACGTTTCCTCTATGAATATAATAATCCAAGATCCATACATCACTAAAATCTGAGTGGACAACTCGTCATCACCCGGATTTTAGTAATCTAGGTAAGCAAATCATTGCTAATTGCACCCAGTACAACTCTTGGCCGCAGATAAGACAATCCATGTCCTATCTACTCTGATGTCTCTGGGCCCAGAACTTCTGACAGCCCAGTCAAGTTAAACCAATCTCTTCTGTCTTGTGATCATTGACAGTCGCACTGCAAGTCTATCAATGATCACCTAACTTACTCACTTCACTGTGGATACCAAGGACTCCAAGACTATCCAACAATGAAACGAGTTTTGACAGTAGACAAGATTGGGCAAGACATCAAGGTCACTTGATATTTAGTTGAGGAAATGGAACTTTAAAAGACTAGTAATTCAATCTCTTAGGTCACGTAATTGTAGATGTCAAGCACTGCAAGACCATCAACGTTACTATATGCCTTACTCACGTAATTGTGGATACCAAGCTCTTGGCAAGGCTATCCAACAACTAAACGAGTCTTGACAGTTGACCTTATTGAAACTAAGCTTTGATCTAACACACATCCAATGTGTATTAGACAGGTTTAGAACATTTTACTTCTAATTTTAATTAAGTTTTAATCGTTCTAATTTCAGTGGATTATGTCGTTTGGTTCGGTTTCTTAATTATTTGGTTCAAAACCAAACGATTACGGTTCGCAACGTCACCATATGCGTCGACAGACACACTTGGTCGACTTTTGATATGCAACCTTTCAGATCATCCGAGATAACCGGTCAAATCCAATTTAACCAGTTCATCTAATCGAACCGATTCAATCATTTTTAACTAATCGCGATAATCGGTCCAATCCAATTGAACCGACTTATCCAATCAAACTGATCTTAACCACCTTAACCAAACATGATGACCAGTTCAATCCAATTGAACCGATTCAACCAATCGCAAGGTTTGTGTCGATCGACATTAAACTTGTGTCGATCGACACAGTAGAGTATTAGGGATTTTGAATTAAACCGACATCACCATGCGAGATAACCAGTTCAATCCAATTGAACCGATCTATCCATTCGCATAGTCTGTGTCGACCGATGCACCCAGTGTGTCGATCGACACAGTGCGATTTCAAATCTTTTGCATTTTCGCGATGCATCGACCGACACACCCAGTGCGTCGACCGATGCTGTGCGAAAACCCTAACATCTTTTACGAGTTTTCGCGATGTATCGACCGACACAAGCTTAGTGTCGATCGACATCATGCGACAAACCCCAAAGTTATTTACGCGTTTTCGCTCTGTGTCGACCGACACACGCTTTGTGTCGATCGACACTATGCGACAAACACTAAAATCTTTTTCGCTGTTTCGCGGTGTGTCGACCGACACAAGCTTAGTGTCGATCGACACAGTGCGACAACAGCAGTTCGTCGTTTTCAACAGAAACTTCAATCCGAGATTAATTTCTCTAAAACACGATTCAACAGACAATAAACTAATCAAATTCATCAGTATTCGATTTAAATGCCTCAGATTCAATAGACTAAACCCAACCTGGCTCTGATACCACTGTAGGATCCCCTAGGATCTAGGGTTCGTTATATTGAAATTACCAACTTCGTTCTTACCTAGAACTGGCAGCAGAATGAATTGGTGAACGAGATCAGTGAGCAACGCAGACGCCTTGCCTCTACCAGATACACACGCACACAAGCTGGAAACCGGGTTGCTAGTGCCGGATCTATGGGATCTGAGAGTTTCTGGTGTTTCTGCTTTTCTCTCAGAGAAAAAACTCAACGGCCAGGGCTCCAGGTCGAAACTATATCAATATATAAATGACCTGGAATGACTTAAACCGAACCATGATTAGTTAGATTCGTTTTGAGTCATAAAACCGAAACTCAGTTTCAGAATCGACCCTGTGTCGATCGACACACATACCATGTCGATCGACACACTATTCGAAACTCAATATTAATGTGTATCCAATACACATTTGTTGGATCGTTTAGTTTTTCCTGATTCAATTCTCAATTGATTCATCCTACTAAACATGCAGATCTAGGTTCTCTTATTTAGAAACTTAATGGATCTCACCTGTTACCTTTTTGTGCAGCGGAATGGGAGGTAATAGTCAGAGATCAGCAGAACCACCAAGGGATGGATCCTCCAAAGGCTCACACACGCACGCTCGGGAATTGGCTGCTAGACCAGACAGAGAGGAGGCGCAGAGAGAGAGAGAAATCGCGGCTTAGGGTTAGGGTTAGGAAGAGAGAATTAGGCTTGGTTTTATTTATAAAACCCTTCTCTAATTCTTTTGGGCTTTTGGGCCCAAATTCCCAGTCTGATTAAATCCCTTAGATTTAATCAGACCCATTAATCTCTCTCTAAGTTCGGTAAATGCCTAGCACTTTTACCGTACTTCTGCTAAGCCGTTCTTTCGTATATTCCCGTTAGCTTAGGCGTGTGACCCATATGGGATCATATAATAAAGGCAATAAGTACAAGACTTATAGATCATGAGCGGACTCTAGCAAGCCATCATGACCCCCAGTATTATATGACTTATGTCTGATCATTGACATACTCTTACTTTCTAGAGACAGTACAGAGATTACTGGACACAATTTCAACAATCTCCCACTTGAACTGGAATCTCTGTATTCATAATCCTTTTGTCTCAATGTCTCGATTAGTCATAAGGCAAGATTAGTGTCATCCTTATAAAGCCTAATCTTGTTCATCGGACTCTGATTTGATACTGACAATCCAAACGACTCGGGAAAGTCCGTTTGAGCATGGCCATGCATTTTCCAGTATTCAAATCTCCGATTGGCCTAGAGATATTCACTCCATTTATATTGGAGGGACAAATCCCGTCTTGTTCCATCACTGTAAACTACTCATTTCATAATACACCCAAACAAGGTCCTTATAACTATCGCTTAACGACAGCATTAGACAATGATCAAAGCGCATTAGTTCATGTGCAGTCACATGCATGCGAACTCAGGTCTAAGGACTATACTCTATAGTCGTAGTAAGAATCTCTTATGACACAGATATAAATATCCTGAAGAGTTCTTAAAATTGGGTCATGTCCGGTCGTATGTACCCAACATACACCTATGTACTGACTTTGATGCCGCGCATCTATGACACACTGAGACTTTGTCATAAGTCACATACCAATCTAGTCTCACACGGTTGTTGGTGTTCCAATTTCAACAACCTTCGACTAGGGACAGGATGATATAAGCCATCTATCAAATATAGGGTCTCATGATCAAGCTAAATGACTTTGATAACTCAAGATCAAGTCACTTACTTCGATGACCTATAAAATGGTTCATATCACTTTGGAACGATTATTTCATCACAGTTAAAATAATCTTGAAATAATAATTTCATTAAACATCACAAAATGTTTTTACAAGAACATATCAATAACTAAATAAAGCCCTTTATTAACTCCCACTGAAATTAAGAATACATCTTAATTTCACTTGTCCTACAGCAACAGTCCGCGACTCGTGCTTAGGCCTAAGGAGTGGCTTCGTTAATAGATTAGCAACGTTCTCATTCGTTGAAACTTGCTGATCTACTTAACATCTCTGTCATTTATCTCACGGAATAGGTTATACCTATCCTCAAGGTGTTTGGACCTCTGATGTGCAGCTAGTCTCATCTATGCTGGGAATCACATCGAGTTCAGTGATGAACTCTTCTTTCCAAACAACCTCTTTCGCCGCTATCCAAACTGCGAAATGTTCAGCTTAAGTCATGGAGTCAGCAACAGTGCCTTGCACCGCCAGACAGACACAAGATATAACCAGACTGTGACCGGAAATCATCTTTGTCTGTTGGAAACTTGCCTTTCAGACTCTACTGACTTGTAGCACCTCACTTTATCCGTAAATCAAGAATTTATCCTAAGTATTTTCCAAATACTTGAGAATATTCATTACGTCTATCCAGTAATTCTTTGCTGGATTTGACTGGTCTTAACTTGTCTTGCTTGACATTAAAGCAACATCAAAACAAGTACGTGTCATGGCATACATGATAGATCCAATTGCCGACGCATATGGAATCTCATCCATGCATTCAAGCTCAGCAGTTATCGTGGGATACTGTATCTTGCTTATCTTAATGCCATGTGACATTGGCATAAAACCATTCTTGGATTGCTCAAAACGTGTAGGACTTTGTCAATGTAAGAATTCTGACTTTGTCCTACCAGCTCTTCTGGATCTCTATCTTTAGATCCAGAATCCAAGAACTACGTGGCTTTACCCATGTCAATCACAAAACCAACTCCCAAGCCAGTCCTTTACCGACTGCAGTATTGGGACGTTATTACCGAGAATCAGTATGTCATCGACATACAATATGAGAAATGCAATATCGCTCCCACTTATCTATTAGCAAACGCACAGTTCCACTTTGTTCCTGTTCAAGTCAAAACCTTGACTACTTCAACAGAACGAAGATTCCAACTCCGATATGTTTGCTTCCATCCATGAATGGATCGATGAAGCTAACTTACATAAAAAATGTAATTTTTCGGAGTCCGGGCTCACTTTCGCTTCTTTGAATTTCGCAGATTCGTCGCTTTCAATGATCATCAGATCATGCGAACTTTCAATGATCATCAGGTTCAACTAATGACGAGAAATCACTCTCGGATTAGTGACTGATTCATTCATATCTGCGAACTTCAGGCTCTACAGGTGTAGATTCTACAGAAATCTGTAAATCCATCCGTTGCTCTCCCTTAACAGGTTGAGCAGCCTCCTGTATTTCTCGAATTTCTTCGAGTTATACTTTTACTCCCACTGTTCTTCTTGGAAAGTAACTTCCCTTCTTAGAAAACAGAATGGACGTAAAAGTAACAAGCCTTGGTTTCCCTAGGACAACCAGCGAAGTAGCACAACTACAAATACTCAGTAAAGACGAATTTGGATCGATTCCAATCCACATTTACGTGGTGTCTTTCAACTGATATTGGTGGAACTATTTCAGCGTTAACTTAGATATTTCTAGAGCGTTATTCTTAAAGAATATCATGGAAGATTCGTGTGACTCATCTTTAATCATTTCCATTAAGATCTGATTCTTTCTCACAGAAACACCTCTAGGTGTTCAGGAGAAATGAGCTGTGAAACGACTTCACACTCATTCAGATGATCACACCATCAATGACTTAAGTATTCTCACTCGAGATCTAATCCAGAGTCTCAATACTTCTGTCACTCAGATTCTATGCTTCATTCTGGAACTCTTTCGACCATGTCAAAGAATTCCGACTTGTGTCTCATCAAATGAACACAGTCTTACTCACTGAAGTAATCAGTAGAGACAATGAAGTACAGGAAACTTTCTCTGGCATTACTGCTCATCGGACCACATACATGAGTATGTTCAATCTCCAATAAGCCTTTGGGTCTTTCTCTAGCTCGGCTAAGATGGGCCCTTTGTCTTTTGGTCCAGTAAGCAGAATTCAAGTCTCATAAGATATCCATTCAAATGAGCCCAAAAGTCTATAACTATGGGGTTTCTGAATCCGACTTACTCTATTTGACCAAAAACATTTACGCCAAGAAAAATCAGGTTTAATTCATCAGATTTAAACCAATTCGGTATTTATGTTACATTTAGGCACTCTTTGGTTTAAGATATAAAACCCATTCCTTGAATAGGGTGCTACAATTAATATTTCATTAAGATCAAAAGAACAAAACTTGTCTTTTATCAAAATGAAAAACATTCAAATTCTTACAAGAAAATGAAAAACAACTCTGCTTAACGCAGGTACATTGTAGCAATTACTTAATACAAAACCAAGCCTCAAAGGGATCTATAAGTGAAAACCCTACGGCTGAGGCAGCATCCCAAGCTCCTTCCAGACACGCAGTTTCACTTGCCCGTCCTTCAAAGTTCTACTGTTGCCCAGGCTCTGCATATTATAACAAATATCAGTGCCACAACCAGTATCCAATACCTATAAGGTATAACTTGAAGTAATAACATGAATACCTGAGGAAGTAGTCTCATACATCAACTTTAACTCCTCATAATCTTCCATGAATTTAATGCAATTTCTCTTCCAATGCCCAGTCTCTTTACAGTAGCAGCACTTACCAACGTAAGAGGTATCTGACTTGGGCTCAGAAGACACACGCTTGCCATGATTCAAAATCTGGACAACTTTGTCTTCACCCTTGTCAGCACTAGGTTTAATAAACCCACCCTTCTCCATTATGAGATTATACTGGGTACTCTTCACGTTTGGCTCAACTGTCTTGAGCATATCATGCAGTTCAGTCAGCGTCTTCGTTAAGCCTTTCTTGATATAGTTCCTTCTGAACTTATCATAGCTTGACGGCAGTGACTGCAGAACGATCTCAGTTGCCAATTCTTGGCTAACTGGATAATCCAGTTTCCTCAGGTTATCAATGTAACCCATCATTTTACTGACATGAGGACTCACTGGATGATCATTTGGTAGCTTGCAGCTAGTGAGAGACTTAACCAACTGGTATCTCTCCACTCTTATCTGCTCCTGAAATTTCAATTTCAGGCTGCTGATCATCTCTATTGGCGACTCCATGTTCTCATATTGCTTCCACAAGTCTGAGTCCATGGTAGCCAATATCAGACCACGCACATCTACCGCATCATTATAATGCTTATTCCAAGCATCATATACTGCATGAGAAGCATTGGACCCGATCCTCACGGGGAGAGCTCTCTCAGACATAGTCCTTTCTCTCCTGTCTGAGAACTAGCCTCAGGTTCCGCGACCAAGTCAAGAAATTTGATCCGTTCAGCTTGTCCATCTCAAGGACATACCGGATCGAGAAAGTGTTTTGATTGTTTGTGCTAGTCATAACTGAAAATTAAGATAAAAGGATTTTAGTTAATATGTTCAATATGATTAATCTCGCATTATACTTAATATGATTAATCTCGCATTATATTCAATAACATCAGTTACCCTCAATAGAATATAATGATTCCAAGATCCACATATAACTAAGATTAAAGTGGGCCACTGGCCGTCACCCAACCTTAGCTTATATCGGTAAGCCCTAAATCGGCTAATTATATCTGTGATATAACTCTTGGTTGTGAATCTGGGCCCGAGGCCCAATCCACTCTGATGTCTCAAGGCCCGGGACTCCCGATGGCCTAGTCAAGAAAACCAGACTATACAGTCATGTAATCATTAATGTCTGGGACTCCCAATGACATTTATGAATCACAAACCGTCTTATCCACGCAAAAGTAGACACCCTCACACTGTAAGGCCATGAATACAATTGAATGGGCTTCGACAGCTGACATAGACTGGACAAGACATCCAACGCTTGATATTATTTGAGGTTTGTAGGTTTATTAAAAAATCATCCCAAAATAGAAGATTACTATTTTTGGAAACTTTCCTTTTTGGGAAACCTACTAATTTTGGAAACTTTCTAAAATTGGAAACTTCCTAAAAATTGGAAACTTTCTAAAATCGGAAACTTCCTAAAATTGGAAACTTTCTAAATATAGAAATTTCCTAAAATCCAAAACATGCAAATCTAGAAACTTCTAATTTAAGAAACTTTCTAATTTCAAAATTTTGGAAACTTATTAATTTAAAATCGATTTTATAATTTTATAAAATAAATTTTAAATTAATCTGAAGAAAAGACTCAAATAATTGGCCCAATTGTTTTAACTTCTTGGCCCGAGGCCCAAGAATTGGTCCATGTCCAAGACATAACCCCATTGTCCAATTAAATGACATAACCGTTCTGGTTCATTAAAATTGGTCTAACCAAAATTAATTACTACGATGACCACAATTGTCAACCGGTTATTTACTAAACCGGATTTTCTCAATTTATTTGGTCCAACCAAATCAAATCAGAAAATCACTGGTTTAGGCACAAAATCCAATTTTCGACTTTGGATTTCTTATCCCGGTTTAACTAGAACTTAATAAAAATTATTAAATCTGTTTATTAAACCGCGACGTTTAATTTTAATAAAATATTAAACCGAACCACCACAAAATAAACCGAAACAAGCTCGAGCCAAACCGAACCGACCAATTAGGTCACGTGTTGGGATGGCCGCGAGCAACACACGCGATCGGGACGGCCGTGCCTCACGATCGGGACGTGCTTGGTTGTGATCGGGACGTTCGGGTCGTGTGATCGGGACGAGACAGCCGGGCCATCTCTCGCGATCGGACGGGACGATGGGGACGATTGCGGGACGACGATTGGGCCGAGATCCATGCGATCTGCCTTGCGGATCCATGCGATCGGGACGTGAGAAAAGCGACGATCGTGGTCGATCTCGCGATCGGATCCATCGCTCCTCTCGGTCGTGCGCATCATCACCGATCGGTAATGACCACGCGACACGATCCACGATCGGTCCGTGCGTCATGCCGATCCGGATGTATCATCCTTCAACGATCACACTCCGACGCATACCAATTCAATATAGATTGGATCATGCGATTTCAAGTTTGTTTAGATTTTAGTTCTTTGTTTCTTAAGTGTTTTTCCTTATCAGTAGGTTGATTCAAAAACACTTCTTAAACAATCCTAAACGAGATTCTAAACAAGAAAAACCACAGAACCAATGGCTCTGATACCACTGTTGGATCGTTTAGTTTTTCCTGATTCAATTCTCAATTGATTCATCCTACTAAACATGCAGATCTAGGTTCTCTTATTTAGAAAGGGTTTCTGGCGCCTCTCTCTTGCCTTAATGGATCTCACCTGTTACCTTTTTGTGCAGCGGAATGGGAGGTAATAGTCAGAGATCAGCAGAACCACCAAGGGATGGATCCTCCAAAGGCTCACACACGCACGCTCGGGAATTGGCTGCTAGACCAGACAGAGAGGAGGCGCAGAGAGAGAGAGAAATCGCGGCTTAGGGTTAGGGTTAGGAAGAGAGAATTAGGCTTGGTTTTATTTATAAAACCCTTCTCTAATTCTTTTGGGCTTTTGGGCCCAAATTCCCAGTCTGATTAAATCCCTTAGATTTAATCAGACCCATTAATCTCTCTCTAAGTTCGGTAAATGCCTAGCACTTTTACCGTACTTCTGCTAAGCCGTTCTTTCGTATATTCCCGTTAGCTTAGGCGTGTGACCCATATGGGATCATATAATAAAGGCAATAAGTCCAAGACTTATAGATCATGAGCGGACTCTAGCAAGCCATCATGACCCCCAGTATTATATGACTTATGTCTGATCATTGACATACTCTTACTTTCTAGAGACAGTACGGAGATTACTGGACACAATTCCAACAACATTAACATGATCATTCCCATGTTTTAGCTTCCAGTTTGCTTAGGTGTGTGACCCTATAGGATCATATAATACTGGCAGTAAGTCTACAACTTACAGATTGCAAGAGGCTTCTAGAAAAACATTGCAACCGCCCAGTATTATACGAATGTCTGATCTCGACACACAACTATCATCAGGAGTGAGTACAAGTGTGATATCAGGACACTATCCCAACAGTATACGGCAGTTGTCAACAGACAAGCTTGAACCCAAATCTGATAAGTGCTACTTCGCTGGTTGTCCTAGGGAAACTGAGGCTCATTACTTTTGCAACCAATCCGAGAACAAAGTTTTGTTGTTCGGAACTCTGTTTTCTAGATAGAAAGTTTCTTTCCAAGAAGAACAGTGGGAGTAGAAGTACAGCTCGAAGAAATTCAAGAAACACAGGAGGCTGCTCAACCTGTTGAGGGAGAGCAGCGGTTGGATCTACAAAGTGCTATAGGACCTACACCTGTGGAGCCTGAAGTTCGCAGATCCGAATGGATCCGTCACTAACCCGAGAGTGATTTCTCGTAACCAATTGCCGTGATCTGTTGATCATTGAAAAGTGACGAACTTGCAAAATTCAAGAAGCGATGGTGAGCCCCAAATCCGAAAATTTGCTAGGTATGCATGTTAACTTCACCGATCCATTTCTGGATTGAAGCAAACATCTTGGAGTTGGAATCTACGTTCTGTTAAAACGGTCAAAAGTTTTGACTTGATCAGGAACGAATAGGAACCGTGCGTTTGCAAGTAGACTAGTGGGAGCGTAGTTGCATTTCTCACATTGTATGTATATAACATACTAATTCTCATGAACGACGTTCCGTCACTTAAGTCTTATGTGACTTAGGTCGGAATTCATTTTCAACGATAGACATGGGAGAAGCCACGTGAATTCTTGGAATAAGGATCTATTGAAATAGATTGGGTAGGCTAATTGGATTGTGTCAGAATCCTTATGTTGATAAAGTATTCGACAGTTCCAATATGCATGATTCCAAGAATGGCTTCACACCAAAGGTCTTATGGCAATAATCTTAGCAAGATGAAGTGTCTTGGACACTGGCTGAGCTAGTATGTATGAGTGTGATTCCTTATGCTTCTGCAATAGAATCCATCATGAATGCCATATTTTGCGCTCGTCTAGATGCAGCTTAAGCATAAAGCATGATGAGTAGATACCAATATGTTCCGGTAAAAGTCAATGGATAGTTGTAAGGAATATCCCCAAGTGTTTGAGGAACGCTAAGGATAGGTTCTTGTTCAACTGAGGAAGTGACGAATGTGTTAAGATTAGTTTGACGAACAAAGACGACTCCCGGTTCCCACCTGGTTATGTCTCTTTGTCTGTGTAGCGGTGCTATCTGTTGTAAGGGCTCCAAGCAGGGGACCGTAGAATAGGGCTTATTAAAGAATAGCGGTGTGGTTTGTTGGAATGGTTCCAAGCAAGAACACCGCAGCCTCTCTCACAACCTAAGCACGAGTTTTCACTGTTGCGGTAGGTACTAGATATCTAAGCACGAGGTCTTGATTCTAGTGGGAGTTATGTTAGTTATGATGTTCACATAGACATGCTATGGTCATGTTTATGAAAAACTGACATCAGCATTATTTGATTATTGGATAATTAAACAATGGTCCCAAAGTATTTCATGTTCATTTTTTAGGTCATCAAGTTGAGGACTTGATCATGAAACCCTATAAGTGAGATATGACATAAAATTATGTTTGTCCCTGGTCGTAGGTTGTTAAAGTGGGACACTAATAACCGTTAAGACTAGTATGTGAGGTGACGTATGACTAAGTTTCATGGAGTCATTGATATGAGTATCAGCGTCAATCACATAGATATATGCTGGTGAACATATGATCGGACATGACCCGCTAATGAGAACTCTACATGATAGTTATATCAGTGTCATAAGAGGTTCTCATTGCGACTATAGAGTATAGTCCTTAGACCTGAGTTCATCATGCTTCCTAGCATGTGAATTGGTGCGCTTTGACCTTGTCAAACGTCGTTCCGTAACTGGCGGCTATAACGACATTGCTTAGGCGTATCATGAAGTGTGTGTAGAAACAGGGATGGAATAGGAAGGGATTTGTCCCTCCTATATAACAGGAGATAAATATCTCAGGGCCCATCGAAGATTTGATACTGAGAAAATGCATGGCCGTGCTCAAACGAGGTGATTGTCAGTCGTTTGTTTTATCAGTATAAATCAGGAGTTCGATGAACATGATGTTGGCTATAATAAGGATGACACAGTTTCTTGCCTTATGCCATATCGAGATATAGCGATGAAGGGATTATGGGAATAGATGATTCTAGTACAAGTGGGAGATTGTTGGGATTATGTCCTGAAATCATATTGTACTAACTCTGATAGATAGTTGTATTATCAAGATCGGACAATTCATGTAATACTAGGTGATCATAATGTTTTGCTAGAAGCCGCTTATGACTTATGAGTTGTAACTCATTGCTAGTATTATGTGAACCTACAGGGTCACACACCTAAGCAAGCTGGATACACTTTGTATGGGATTGATCATTGGCATATGGTCTGGTCAATGTGTATTGGATGCACATTGAATTCGAGTTTTAAGAGGTGTGTCGATCGACACCATTGGGTGTGTCGATCGACACAGATCGGGTTTCGAACCTGATGTTTCGGTTTGATGACTTAAACGGATTGGATTTATCCAATGATCGGTTTTAGTCATCCCAGGTCTATATAAAGGCTTATATGGACGACCTGGAACCCTAGCCGTTGTTGAGACCTTTTCTTGACAGAAAACGCAGCCACCTCTAAAACACAGGGATTCCCAGGAGATCCGATTCCCGACACTAGCATCCCGGCGGATTCCAGCTTGTGTGCGTGTGGACTGCAGTAGAGGCGCAGCATCGGAGGCGCTAGAGATCTCACTTACCTGTTCATTATTCCGCTGCAAATCTCCAGGTAAACACGAGATCATCCCTAATGATTCAATTAACTAAACCCTAGATCCTAGGCTTCAGGAACTTGATGGAATTCTGAAACTGTTAGAATTGGCCGAAGTTCCTTCAAATCTCCCCCAGGCCACTCCTTCTTCTTAAAATCGTGATTACTATCCACGAGGTTTTCAAGATACACCACCTTCTTATCTTTAATCTCGTCTATCCACTCCCCCCAGCCCTCTCCAAATGGTCCCATTGGTTTTAAATAAGGAACCACTTTTACCTGTACATAGAAAAATACCACATCTAAATGGATACACGGATTTATTTGAATATTCACGATACGAAACTACACATACCTCTGTTCCAAACTCTATGTCTACTACAGTCTCACTACTAATCCAGTTGTTTTTCGGGATCCTTTCGAAAGAAGTATCCATGAAGCTCATAGTTGATTCATAGTCAGGCATCCTCTCCAAGAATCCTGGAATACATCGAAAAACTAGAAGTTGGAATGCAAGTGGGAATCCATACACGACCTTTGTTTGCTGCTGCAGCTGAGTTCTGAATGGTTTAACAGGATCTTCACCAATTTTACCCGTTCTCTGGCCAGGTTTCATTGAATTAATGGTTTTAAGAAATGACACTCTTCCCCATGGATAGCTAAAAAAATTATCTACATCGCTAAGCATCTCAACAAACTCTGGCGTTGCTTTTGCAACCTGGTTGCTACAAATAAGCACTCCATCAACAATACATATCAGCACAAGCTTCAGCCTTTTTGTTCCATCCATGTCTGTATCCTCAAGCATTTCAAGTATGTCTGAAATCTTAACACCTTGGTCCCCCTTCTTCCTGGTCTTACTCATATGTCCAAATAAATCTTCCCACTCCGTAGTGCTTCTCGCCACCACCAATCTCCGATCTTCTGTGTCTTCTTCTTCCGGGAACTCGCAACAATTCAAGCCTGTTATGATTCCAAACTCTACTAATGAGAATCGCAGTGGCTGCCCTGCAAAAACTGTAGTCAACTCATACTTCTTTTTGGTGATTAGTTGTCTCCCCAGTAGCCCATGTATCATTTTCCCTGAAATTGAACACTGTTTCACTGGGAGCCTAAACAAATCTCCAAAACTAGAATCCTGTAATCTCTCCCACTCCGGCGTATCCTTCATTATCTGCCACACTTTGTTTAGTATCTCCGGTTTGGAGTATATATTCAGTCTACCATCTGGATATCGATCTGTTTTGTACAATCTACTCGGTAGGTCTTTGTCTACCATTGCCTGAAAAATACAACCAAACGCAGGAGTATCAATTTCCGATTGAGTGTCGAATCAAAATAGGTAATTTATAATAGGGTTAACCTTACCTTACTATTGATGTAGAAGTATCAACTCACTCAGCGATTTTGGTTCTTGCCTTCGCCACTCTCAAGTGGAAGAGAGAAGATAGAAAGAGACAAGCTTTTTTTTCTCTATTTTGTTTTACCCCTAAAATTAATTACCTCTGATCCATTATTAAAATACCCCAACCATAAAATTCATAGTTAGCAAATAAGTAATTGGTAAGGTCATTTAGTCTAAGGGAATTTTTGACTTTTCATTGTCTCTCTCATCACAAAAAGATACACAATTGAACAAACATTTAAGAAGATACCAATTTGCAAGAAAAAGATATAAAAGATACACTCAGTGCAATTCACCCGATAAATTATAATTTCTTATTATCTGATTTGTGAATCCAGGGAATGTGATGAGATTTCTTTCCTACAAAAGCAGTTTGCCCAAAACGGTTTCTCTCGGACACGATAAACAAGATCCACCGTCACGTTTTTTTTTGAGTCGTCTGTGGCTCTCCGGGATTGGCGTCTCTTGCCGGAGCCGGAGAATGGTTCCCTCGTGTGTTTTCTTCCTTTGCGGTGGCCGATCTGTTGACTCCTTGTGCAAATGTCGGTAGTGCAATGTTTCTTAAGTCCGGTGGCTCGAGTGGTGGTCATCTTCCTCTATTTGGGTTTGTTAGCGGTCTTGTTCTCTCCGGTGGTGGTATGAGATGGGGCGTTGTGCTTCACTCGTCCTCAGTTAGTGGTTGGTGTCTCTTCTGTTTATTTGGAGTCTTGTTGCCGGTGTTATCGAGTCCGGGAGATATGGGGTCTTCTTAGCGAATCTTCGGCGTGTTTTGCTCAGTGTTTTCTATTACCGGCTCTTCATAGGTGTAGTTAGTGGTGTGGCTTTTTAGATCTTGGTTTCTTTCGGTTAGTGGCTGGTTTGTTTGGGTTTGGTTTAGTTAGGTGGGACCTGCCTAGTTGGTGTATAGGTTTCAGTTAGTGGTGTGGTTTTGCTAGGCGTCTCTTGTTTTTCTCGCTTAAGCTGGTTTTAGTCAGATCTGATCTAGTGTTTCAGCCGCGGTGTTGATGGCTCGGGTTCTACCGCTCTTTGGTTAGTGCTTCGGGTTGTCTGGCTTTCGTAACTGGTTGTTGTGTGGTTGCTTTCGTCTGCTTCGGGTGGTGATGAAGCTTTGTATTGAGAGTGTGCTTTTTCTATCTTTTGGTCGTTTTGGCATAGTTCATGTGGTTCACTTTCTTATTTTTTCTTTGAGCCTCTTGCTCTAAGAAAAGGTTTTCCGGCCCATTCTTTAGGAATTGGGGTTCGGCTCTTCTCGCATCTAGTCGTCGGTGGTCGAATGGTAATCGGTTTGGTCCTTCGTTTTCTTGGTGTGATCTGCATACGACCGACTCGTGTAATGAATGTCGGTGGGTCAGCTTCAGTAAGCTCGGCTTTGGATGTTGCGCTGCTTTTCTCTCTATGTGCTTGGTGTTCATTTGCTTCTTGGATGTCTAGGTTGTGTGGATTTGATCTGGTTTTTGTTTCCTTTTTGCTGTTGTGAGCTGAGTGTTGCCTAGCGATTATTTGTGTTTAAGTCATTGTTTTTGTATGTCTCCCGTGCATATGTTTTTGGCTCCGGTATCATTGTTTAATAGTTGGCTTTGTCTTTGTTAAATCTGTATCTAAACTTTGTATTCCGTCTTTATATAATTAATGTACATTTGGTGGGCTGCTTTGGTTTATTTTTCTTTTGGAAAAAAGTATTTCGTAGGTTGCGTAATTAGCGTCCAATCTTTTTCATTCTATTCAAATGTCACTGTCCATTAAAGATTTGGCATTATATATGTATACTATATTACAAGTTTACAACCAAAAGACGAGGAAAAAGAATACTATTACAACCAATCTTTAGTCTTTGAATTTAAGATATGTCGTAACTCGTAATTCAAGTGGATCATTTGGTAAACTAGAGAAATATGTTAACAATAGAGTACACTACACCAAATAATTCCGAAAACCTACCTACACCTTGTAGCTATAACAAATATATGTGTCAATCATGAATATCGAATCTCTTATTTTCTTTCATCCCTCTCTAGAAAGTTGCCGACTCAAACGCTTTGTCGGTGGTTCGGGTTACTTTTGCGGTGCATCGGCTGCGGTTTAATCCGCCAATAACGCTTCGATTTACGGTTTTTCTCCTGTAATTTTAGACGGAAGCCGACTTTTGTTCGCCGGCTTTCTTGCCGGACTAGGTTTTTCTTTGTTTCTCTGGGCAGCTTTCTTGTCCGTTCAACGATCTACATCTGTTGGTTGTTGTTTCGTCGGAGCAAGCGACTCTTCATCTTATTCGATCTACTCGTCAGCGTGGGATCTTCGTTCGGCCTGAGTTTCCTCAACATGTAGACGCGGCATGCTACGATGGAGCCAGAGTTGCTCGAACTACCTTTTCCGGCCAGTATATTGGGCCTTCTGCACGATGATTGTCTCCCCGAAGCTGCAGTGGCTCAGTGAGTGAAGATTTCTTCTTATCTCGTTTCTTTCGGCGTTTCTCCTCAGATCTAGATCGGCAGAACAAATCTGGACATTTACCCGGCTATTCATTACCGCCGGTAGCCCGCGATTCTTCCAGTGTCGATGTGCATGACGACATCATGGTGGGGTTGACGCGTGTCCGTTCGTTGCTCCACGTGGCTATCGAAAAACTTCACTCGAGCTGACTAAGTTGTTTTCGGACCACCTTAGGCCGTTTTAGTTTTCTTCAGCCCATGTAATTGTCTTTTGTTCTATAACTGCCCATTTGGGCCCAAATTAATATATCATTGCCGACAAAAATAAAATAAAAAATATGGCAACCATGATATTCTTAATTATTATTATTGTATTAATAATATTATCATAAAGTTATAGACCAAACCCCATAATCTCTTTGGTTCACAGACACATTATATAAACTATTTTTCTTCACCTCCGCACATACGCGGGAGTTTGTGTATTGTGTTGATTGGATTGGCTATATTTTCTAACCCCATTTTCTTGGGGCCTTATATATGATGCAGTACATAGTTGAGGCGGTAAGTGTGTAGCTGTATATTATTTTGTGAGAAGCAGCGGCACCTTGTCGAGCAAGACGCTCCACCGCATATCTGCTACCCACATGTTCTGCGCCATGGTGAAATGGAAGTATGAGAGCTTAGGTACGCAGTGAATCACGGGTTTTGCATCCTTTCGGCTGGCTTGTTTGCAACATTATATATTGTATATGTGATTATGTCCTCTAACTCTTCTACTCTATGTTGTTGTTATATTTGGGCTCCTTGGTTTGTTTCAAATCTGTCCATATGCCATTGGTTTACCTTTCTATCATCTTGCTGTTAGTAGCATATCAATGTATTAACCCATTTTATACATATGTTCACTAATAGTAAACAAACCTGTTTGTTTTCAGTACATTTTTTATACATATAAGCCTAGTTCAGTAATATTATTATTGATACAAACTGATATCATATACAACGTTAATGTATAATAGCATTCTCTTTATAAAGGCAGCTATTGGTGCTATTTCTAATTCGTAAATTTCAAATGGTTTTTCATGAATTGACTTTGATACCGAACTTTTTTTTGTCTTGATATCTACAGCATGACCAAGATCATCAATGATTATGAAATACAACATGCTTATGAACTTCACACCTTGTTTTATGTATAAAACTCTTATGTAATAAACTTACGTGTAGAGATTTCACATAATCATGTAATACCACCGTTTAGTAGATCAATTAACGTCGTATTCAGCACGCAACACCTTATGCTTGTCACTAACATATCTTTCAAGTGTTAATCTATACATTCCTCCGAAAGAGTAGTCATCGTAGAAGTTATCTGCAAAGGACCTTGAGGATAATCCAATTGCGAATTTCTTCTCTTTGATGATTCTCCTCCTTCACCGCTTTCTTCTTATGATGAATTCCACAAGTTAAACCCTAAAACAACTACTGATGGTTTCTCCAAATTCAAATTAGGCTTCCTGATGTGTGATAGCATCATATTTTAGGTGTTTTCCATGTGTTCATTTGCATTGTTTTCTTGTCTTTAGCATTCATTTTCATGCATTTCTAAAGGAAATCATGCATTTAAGCATTAGTGTGTTCTAGATAGGATTTGCATTTCTTTGCATGTTTTTGAGCGTTTTAGGTACTTATGGAGCATTGGAGATTTCTTGGAGATGCTTAAGAGGATTGTAAGGTTTTGGAAGGCAAAAGAAGCAAAAAGAAGTGAAGAAGAAGCATCAGTGAAGCCATCGGTTTGGGTCCATCGACCAGAAGCAACCGCTGCAGTTTACGTCTCCCCATCAGTCAAGCATCCATCGGCCAAACTCGGCCGATGGAGAATCACGCACAAGCCAAGGATTTGCGTCAGATCTTTTATCAACTGAGGTATATCGACTAGATTGAGCCGATGGCGCCTACACCCTCCCCTTGGCCTGATCCTATCGGCCAAATCTGGCCGATGCCAGCTCCATCCGACCCCTTTTTATTACCAAATTTCCACTATGAACCCTTTGCCTATAAATACTCATTTTGGAGGATTAAAAAACCTAAGCTTCTTAAGCATAGTTTTGTTTTCTCTTAAGCTTTTGTTTTAGGATTTGAAACTTGTAAATCTTTGATTTTAAGCTTTTAATCAAGTACTTCTTTATATCTTCTTAATCTCTTCTCCTATCTCTCTCTAATCTTGTTTTCTTACACTATCTCTATGGGTTTTGTGGGAACAATGGTGATTAGGGAGTAGTTAGGTTTAGGTCTTATGGATGAGGTTGATTTAGGTGATTTATGTAATGGTTAATGATGCTTATGACTTATTAATGCATGATCCTTCTCTAATTTTGTGTGTTCTATGCTAGATTCTCAAGAAATTGCAAATCTAGAACTTAGGATATTTTATGCCCGAAAGGTGTTTGATGAAATGTCTAAATGAACCAATTTAGAGGATTTTCATTCTTAGCCTAAGGAATTAGTTGTCTAAGGTGATTATTGGCTTTATGAAGTTGATTAGATTGCTCGTTTGTCTCTTAATCGCAAATGAGAGTTTGTTCTTGATTAGGGATTAGACAAAGGGATTAGTGTCAAGAGATTGAATTAGTCTATTTATTAGTGTTCTTAGCCTAAGTATTAGCTTTGCTAAATGGTATTTTATTGATCTTATTGCATGCTTATCTTGTAATTTACAATTGGGAAATGAATGATTGCATGATTAGCATAGGAGTTATGAATATGAAAATGAGATTAGCTTAATTATTGAACATTAGCCTTGTTTAATATTGTTTGATTGATTGAAGCTTCTTTGATTGTATCTAAATCATCTAATATCCATAGCCTCATCCTAGGATTCATCTTTTATCTTGTTTAGTGCTTTCTTTACTTAATCGTCTTGCATTGTCGTCGGTTGACTTTTAATTAACTTTTGTTGACTTTTCTTGTGTGCTTTCTTTTCTTGCTTTCTTGCTTTCAATTTTCTTTAGGATTGTTAGATAAACCGTCTTTATCGATTTAGCTTATATTAAGTAGTCTCTTGCATTCCTAGTGTTGTTATTCTTTCCTCCTAGGATTGATATCTCAAATGCTACAATGGCATGTGCATTTGGGTAATTGATTAGGATTCCAAAATTATCCCGCATCAATTTGGCGCCGTTGTCGGGAAGGTGTAGCAATGGCCATTAGGATTTAGATTCTACTTGAGACTAAGCTTTTATTTTACTTTTGTTTGTGTGATTACTAACTTTCTTTCAAGTGTTTGTTCTTTTTGCAAGGTAAAATCACAAATAAGAGAGCATAGCTATAGAAGCTAAATAAAGAGAGATGGCTTGGGACCCTACAAGTCATCATGGTTTTGAAAGCTCATCCACTTATCAAAGTGATCTTCCAAATGAGCACTCTTCTCATGAATACCAATATGGATATGGTGATGGATACTAATCTTGGAGCATGGAGCATGAAGCAACTTACTCTTCCCAAATATCATATGAGGAAGAGATTCTCAACATGGCAAGTTTGGCATTGGAAGGACAAGAGAGGTTCAGTGAGAGCATAAAGATGATCAACACTGATTTTGCTCCTTGGCCTCAAGATGCAAGCATTTTTGAGGCAACACATGAGGAGAATGCTCAAGTCCAAGATAATTTCTTGAAATAAGCTGAAGAGACAATCAAATAATTCAAACTACTTCTTGGTTGTACTGTTGGTGAAGACCTTATGATAATGTATGAAGAAGATGATGAAGAGACAATCAAGGGTCATTCAACCAATAACAACAATGAAGGAGAAGGAGAAGTTGTGAGAGCTGAGGAAGAGCCTGATGAAGATGGGTAGGTTGTTGAGTGCAAAGAGATCAAGGAAGAGAGTAAAATTCAATATGAGCTCTCAATCATGGAAGAAGTGCCAATCAACCAAATCTCAAGCAAGAGCCAATTGGAAAAAATCCTATGGAGAAACAAGATGATCTCAAGTAAGAAGCCTTCAAGGAGGATGAATAAGATGGATCTCCAATGCCTCAATCCTTTCACAAACCTTGGTATACTCTACACAACACCAAGCTTTCATGATCCATGGAAGATCCCTTTTGAGGAGATTAGGATGAAGGAGTTTAAGGGATGCTTTTATGATGAGTATGATCCCGGTGATACAAGTTCATGCCACATCCCTAATCAAAAATAGTGAAGGGATAGTCAAGCTTAATGACTTAAAACAAGCTCACTTGGGAGCAAGTCCCATGTATATCCTTATTTTGGGAGCTTTGGGATAAATGCAATGCAGAAGGGAAAGAGTTTTGGGATGAGCAACGAGAATTCAATACCAAATCCAAGAATGAGGAAGCCTATGCAATGTTCCAAGTTTTGGGGAACTTCTTGCCCCTACCTCCCAATTCTCCTCTCCATTCCACTCTTCAAGTAACACTCCAACTTTTGTCTTTTTGATTTTGCATTTTTGATTTAGTCTTTGGTCTCTATCTCCTCACTTCTATCACACAATGGGCTGTGTGATTTGAGTTTGGGGGAAGAGGCTGTTTCTAATGATGTGTTTTATGATCTTATTTTCTCTTGTGCATCCCTTGAGTCTCATTCATTCATCTAAGACATAGAAAATCCATAAAAATTTGAAAAGTTTTGAAATTTTCACTAAAAAGAAAGCATATAGTTACATTGGCATGCTTAAGATTGAGCATAGAAGTCATTTAGGATTGCATGCATTTGAGAGCTAAGACATGTGTTCCTTGTAAATAATTTTTTTGTGAATTTGGATCATCATGCTAGCATGTAGTTGTTTGATGCATCTTGTGAGCTTAAAATTAAGGAAGAACTATTATTGGATCTCATGCATTAATGTTCACTTCTTGATTGAAGCATGATGTGATTGAATCATTCTCTATCTATTAGAACTCTTAATCTTAACTTGAATTATCATGTTGTGTATTGAAATGTAAGCTTATGGATACTTAATACATACATGGACTATCTTCTTCCTTTCTACCACTCTTTTGTTAGTTCAAGTAGATTTCCCCACCTTAAACCAAGCTTTCTTCAAGCCTAAACACTCTAGTGAGAGTTGAGAGGCCTTTTCTTAAATCAACTAGGCAAAAGTGTTGAGTTTGAAACGACAAGGATAAGTTTTCATTTTAGAGCGAGCCTTACATCATTGGGCTATGCACATAGGATAGGAAAGAAGTTTTGGGGAAGATTGGGAAGAAAAAGAAAAAGGGAATGAGGAAAAGAATGAGAAAAGAAATGAGAGATTGCAAAACAAAAATAAAAGTTTGATAGCGCTAAGTGCTTAAGAAAGATAAGTCTCATGTGCAAAAGAAAGAAAAGAAGCCAAATTGGCTCAACCATTAAAAGAAAGAGAAGAAGCAAGTAAAAGGAAAATAAAAGAGCTAAAAAAAGGAAATAAATCCTCCAAGTGTTTTAAGAGAAAGAAAGTGATCAAAGTTGGGATAGAAAGAAAAATGCCTTAATGAAAGGGTAAATTAAGAAGGGAACTATATAAGTTTAGAAGAAAGAGTTAAGATCATTATAGACATTTGGGTAGATAAAAATTTATCTTTGTATGCAAGAATTGTTTTTCACTCTTAACATTTTGCTATAGTTCATTCCTTTCTTGAGAGATCATTTTGTTCTTGAAAGCCACACATCATTTGAGATCACTTTTATCTCAAAACCTCAAATCCTTAGTCAAATGTGTTCATTTGATTTGCACAGTCATGATTCACCATTGCTTAATGAATGTTAAAGGGATTGAGGATAGGAATTCATGTGTAGGTTGAGACTTGGACTTGATGAATGTGTTGATGAGAATAACTAACTCTTTTGAAGTAGAGTAAGCTTGTTTATAACTCTTAATTGCTTGTTTATACTTTGTTTTCATTTTTTCTTGAAAATTTCTTTTGGAAGCTTTGAGGCCTCACTTTCAAACTTTTCTTCCTTCTTGTCTTAGTTTGTTTGCTTGCGGACAAGCAAAATATAAGTTTGGGGGAATTGATAACATCATATTTTAGGTGTTTTCCATGTGTTCATTTGCATTGTTTTCTTGTATTTGGCATTCATTTTCATGCATTTCTATAGGAAATCATGCATTTAAGAATTTAGTGTGTTCTAGATAGGATCTTCATTTCTTTGCATGTGTTTGAGCGTTTTAGGTACTTATGGAGCATTGGAGAGTTCTTGGAGATGCTTAAGAGGATTGTAAGGTTTTGGAAGGCAAAAGAAGCAAAAAGAAGTGAAGAAGAAGCATCAGTGCCATCGGTTTGTGTCCATCTACCAGGAGCAACCGATGCAGTTTACGCCTCCCCATCGGTTAAGCATCCATCGGCCAAATTCGGCCGATGGAGAATCACGCACAAGATAAGGATTTGCGACAGAGCTTCTATCGACACAGGTCTATTGACTAGATTGAGCCGATAGCGCCTACACCCTCCCATCGGCCGGATCCTATCTGCCAAATCCGGCCAATGCCAGCTCCAATCAACCCCTTTTTATTACCTAATTTCCACTACGAACCCTTTGCCTATAAATACTCATTTTGGAGGATTAAAAACCCTAAGCTACCTAAGCATAGTTTTGTTTTAGGATTTGAAACTTGTAAACCTTTGATTTTAAGATTTTAATCAAGTACTTCTTTATATTTTCTTAATCTCTTCTCCTATATCTCTCTAATCTTGTTTTCTTACACTATCTCTATGGGTTTTGTGGGAACAATGGTGATTAGGGAGTAGTTAGGTTTGAGTCTTATGGATGAGGTTGATTTAGATGATTTATGTGATGATTAATGATGCTTATGACTTATTGATGCATGATCATTCTCTATATTTGTGTTGTCTATGCTAGATTCTCAAGGAATTGCAAATTTAGAACTTAGGATATTTTATGCTGAAAGGTGTTTGATGAAATGTCTCAATGAACCAATTTAGAGGATTTTCATTCTTAGCCTAAGGAATTAGTTGTCCAAGGTGATTATTGGGTTTATGAAGTTGATTAGATTGCTTGTTTGTCTCTTAATCGCAAATGAGAGTTTGTTCTTGATTAGGGATTAGACAAAGGGATTAGTGCCAAGAGATTAGATTAGTCTATTGATTAGTGTTCTTAGCCTAAGTATTAGCTTTGCTAAATGGTATTTGATTGATCTTATTGCATGCTTGTCTTGTAATTTGCAATTGGGAAATGAATGATTGCATGATTAGCATAGGAGTTATGAACATGAAAATGAGATTAGCTTAATTATTGATCATTAGCCTTGTTTAATATTGTTTGATTGATTGAAGCTTCTTTGATTGTATCTAAATCATCTAATCTCCATAGCCTCATCCTAGGATTCATCTTTTATTTTATTTAGTGCTTTCTTTACTTAATCGTCTTGCATTTTCGTCGGTTGACTTTTAATTAACTTTTGTTGACTTTTCTTGTGTGCTTTCACTACATGAAATCAATGTTTTTGCGACTGAAACTTGCGACTATACTTGTAGTCGTAACATTTTGCGACTATTTGGAGACACATTTGCGACTACAGATATATGGTCATCTATTAGTCGCTAATATATGACCAAAAATGATTGTCGCCAATTTATTCGCCGAGTTACGACTGATTAACGACTATTGTCAAGCCCAGAAACAATAGTCGCAGTGTAGTCGGTAATTTGGTGACTACTATTCGTCTGATGTGAAGGGTCGTATAAAAGTCACAAATGAGTCACTATGTGGGCGATTAATTTGCTATTCCGTGTATAGTAGTAACAAAGTCGTTAATTTGTCGTTATTGTTACGACTAATATGCAACTCGTTACTCGTGTCGCAAAATAGTTGGGTATGAGTCGTATCATCTAGTATGTTTTTGATTTAATAATAATAATATAAGATAGTTTGGATATTATATTTTCTAATAATCTTAACTGATTATCAAAGCTAATCTATACTTGCAATATTTAAATTGTATAACCGCTTTTCCAAATTCTAATAAACATGTATAAGTTACAATATTATATATAAACTGAATTTTAAATCGAAGTTAACCCTTAAAATAGAAACCAAACGCTTAGCAATCTTTACAATGGTTTTAAGGAATCAAAACTTAAAACTTCATAAGTTCTTAATAGTTATAGAATAAGAGTGAAGGAGAGTTAGAAGCGATCGAGATCCTGGTGCTCGTTTGAATACCATGTCGGAAGAGGATTATGGTAAATACATGAAATCAAACAGGGAAATATGTTAGATGTTGTTAATAATTTATATGATCATAAGATTTTCAATATGACAATTTCAAAAAATTCATATCTATCCATCAAATTGTTCAACTCTTCCAAAGTTAAACGATGATAGTCATTGAAGAAGGCCATTCAATTCCTTTAAGCCACGTAATCCCTAAACAAAAAAACAATATTCTCATAATTTTGTTCTATATTAATGTCTTCCTCATATTTTATTGAAAACATGTCAACATACTGCAAAATCTTTTGATCCAGAAAAATCGGAGCAAAACAAACAAATGCTTGTCAGGAACTTGTTCAAAACGCCTCGAAAATTCCTCAACAATTGGGCCATATGCATTCTATAGCCCTCTTCCTTCAATTCCAACAACATTATTAATAAGGTTTTTAAGGTGATTATAAAACTATGAAACTTAAACCATCTGAATAACTTACTCGGAATCTCTTAGCGTGAATTGGATTTTAGCGTATGTACGTGAATACGAATATACCTCTGAAGAGATCTTTACATTCAAGCTCTCCAACCCATGTTATAGCACCAACAACATCTATAGGAAAAAATTCATTTAAATATAAGTTACTCCCCTAAAAGAAAAAACCACAATTCTACAATATCCGATGATAGATTTTTCCTCTTAATCTAATAATAACGAACTGTAAACAACACTTACCAATTGAATATTTATCTGAAACCGTCCCATAATTAATTCCTTGGATTGGTTTGATGCTCAAGAGCTCATATAAAGTTGGAGGATCAAAGTTCTTAGTGATATTTTCTCGTCAGTTATGTGAATATCCTTATAAGTTGGACACACTCTGTCATACTTTGGCCCTAACGAAACCCTAAAATCAGAAAATTAAACCATAAACCTTCTTTATGTAAAATAAAAAGGAACTTCCGGGCGTTGTTTCCAAAAGCCAAGGCTTGAATCCGACTTCCCTATTGATTATAACCAAAGGTTATACAAGGAAGTACCCAAATAAAAAACGTTTGGATTTGTGGGTGTTATGTATACAAAACAAATGAAAGGTGTATAAAGAAAGACACATATGTTAGTTAAGTAGAAGAAGAATACCTCTTCATCGAATAAAATTAATTCCAAGGGAGAATCATAGTGAGTAAAACACCACGCCGTCAAAACCTTCGCTCTAACATTCCAGCGAGTTTCCCTCAAAGTAATATCAACAATTTTGTGAAATTGTGAGTTTTCAGAATCGCATGTTATATCCGGATTCAGTTTGTAGATATCTCTTTCAGTATCAGAGAATGAAGGCGAAAAGGTAGTGAAAAGTTTTTTAGTTTTTTTGAAATAAATAATAGGTAACTATTCTCAATCGATACAAATCATTTGCAACTTTCCATTAAAATCCACTTGCTCATTTTGGGCTTTTCTTACCAAGTCCACGGCTTATAAAACAATCTTGATAGTAATGAGATCAATGTTAGTAGTAACAAAGTCGGTAATTTGTCATATCATACAATATGTTTTTAATTTAGTAATAGTACTATGAGATAGTTTGATTATATTTGCTAATAATCTTATCTCACTATCAACAAAGAAAAATAATATATATATTTGCAGCTGCTTAACGAAATACATTGATTTGTAGATATCATGGTTATCGTATCATAAGTACCAATCACATCATTATTATTCTATTTTTGTGAATCTATTTATATTTTTAAATACTATGGTCATCATTATTTTTTTTAATTTATGGATATCATGCAATACGATTAAAAACACTAAATTACTAAAGAAAACCATGTTGACAAAAAAATACTAAAGAAAACCATAAACAAAGAGCGGGTGATAAATACAAAGTTAATTTAAATTCATAAACCATAACTATGTTCTTCATTTCGCAAATCCGACAAACCACACCCAACATTATTGACTAGAGGAGGCTTAGGGTACCTGAAGGAAAAAATCAATTTAAGACAATAACATATAAGATCCCAAAAAAACATAAACATCTATACTATATGATTATGAGGTGTCAGATAAATACCTATGGACAAAATACGCATCAAAACGTATCTTAGAAACTCGTTGAATAGCCTCCAACCTCACCAACCATAATCGAAAAAGAAACTTTAATTATTTGTCATTTTACAGTAACTGGAAAAATTTTATAAAAGGTTTGAAATTTCATCTTGCCACCACTGTTTTTGACGATATTAAATCACTGAAATAAGCAGAACAATATCCCATTCGGAATTTTTCCCCATGCCCTCACTAGCCTAACAGCAAGATTGCCATTGACTACACAATCCAATGATTGTTTCTTCCAATATTTACTACAAATCGGCTTTCAGCCATTCTAAGAATATTCTACATGAAATAAATGGAAGTTTTACTTACTCCAAATCTGTAATTTGGAATTTTACATGAAGACTCCTCCAGAAATAAGTTTCCCGATCATTTTTTCCAAGAACCACTGGATATCTTTCGATTTCATCAATTCCAGGCACAACACCAATCAAATCTATATGAAAAAACACCAAACAAATCTATAACCAAATCATATTAAACCAATACCAATTGGATATGTGCTAGTTATAGTGCCGTTTGCAACGCCATGTATAGGCTTGAAGTCTAAGTAGTGCTGGTCATTAGGGAATGTAATTTTCCAGATTATACTCGAACTGGTTCGACATAGAGAAAATAAACTATTTGTCAAACGGTAAAACATTAACTTAGCAAGGATTTGAACATTATCCCATTGAACCCAATGGCCCTCGGATTCCAACAACCATTCGAAGATTCCAACGTAATCACCCTATATTTATCCTTCTATCCTTTGTCCCTGTCGATAAAATGTGCAAGACTTAAAACTTTAAACATCGTAAGAACAAAAGTTTATACAACGTAAGATCAAAAATATATACAGCGTAAGAACAAGGCAAGAGGTAAAACTTCAAAAGTATAATTATACTATAAAGATAACATGTTCATCCACCAAAAGTAGTTTGATGGTTTTGCTGGTGAAGACCCCTTGAAACATCCAGGGCCGAAGGAATTTCAATCTCAAACTCCATTTCGTCGTAGACTTGTTGATCTCTGAAAGGAATTGGTATTGCCTTCTAGCCATTTGTTTTTTTAAATAAATATTCCGCAGAGAGAAATAAATAGAAAACAAAAGGAATTTGAGAAACTCTATGAGTTTGAGAGAGGTTATAATGGTTAGGGTATTGGCGGTTTTTTTTTTGGGTTTGGCGGGACTTAATAAGATTACTTGCACGTTATTAAATGTTATCGATTAATGTAAATATCTGTTCGATTCCCCTTACAAATAATGGTTTATTGGTGTCACTTAATGGCTTAGTCGTGAATGATGTCATTGCATTTTGATGAATTTAGCTTTGTATTTAGATCATATTTTAGTCACATTTTACATTCATATTTGCTTATTTCTTGAAGTTCTTGCATTTAGAACCTTAAGTGCATTTAGACTTAGGATTTGATGCTTTGTTGTTCTTGGGAGTGTTTTTGTTATGTTTTGTAGGTTCTTGGAGTTGCTAAAGAGGTTTGGAAGAGTTTGGAGTTCAAAAGAGTGATTGAAAGTGAAATGGTGATGAAGGACCAAACCAATAGGATTGAAAGATTGAGTCATATGAAGACCTTACGTTGACTTTTAGCTCTAGGATTCCAAATACAAATCGTGGAAAATTGAGTTGGCTTTCTAATGGAGGTGGTTTGAAGTCATTTGGAGCTATATGTAAAACGTTATGCTTGATTTACTGGATGAATCTCAACACAGTCTGCAAATCATCATCATGCCCAAAAGTGACCATGCATTCTATCGGCCACCCCATCGGGTTGTTTCACCCGATACTTTTCACAGTACAAGAAGCGCATTTTCCACAGAGAATCCATCAGGTTGCTCCATCGAGCAAACGCGCCCGATACTTTTCTCAGGAATCCATCGGGTTGCTCCATCGGGCAAACGCGCCCGATACTTTTTCCTGTGAAGACCAAAATCAGACCCACTTATTTACGATATTGCCACTACGAGCCAAAAACACTTCATATATGGTTTTAGATCTAAATTTTGAGATCTATCTTCTTCCTTATGTTCTTCTTTTACCCCTTTTGAATCAAAAACAATTAGTAAACTTTTATTTTGTGTTTTAATCAAGTACTTAGTTATCTATTTAATCTTTCATCTCTAATCATGTTTTCTCACTTGATCTTTATAGATTTAGTTGAGAAAATGGTGATTAGTGAGTAGTCACTTTGGGTCCTTGAGATGAGGTAGATTAGTGCTTAATTAAGGATGATCTAAGGTGTTTAGGGCTTTTTTATGTTAATATTTCCCTATTAGATTGTTCTCTATGCTATATTTAGAAGAAATTGTTGATTTAGATCATAAGAATTTTTCATGCCCACAAAGTGTTTGATGAAATGTTTGATACAACCTAATTAGAGATTTTGCATGCTTAGCAAATGAGAATTGATGTCTAAGATTATGAGTGCAATTGATTCTTAATTGATTCTTGATCGCAATTGATAGATTGATCTTGATTAGGATTTGATTAAAGTAATCTTTGCTTAGAGATAAGATTGATTTAGTTTTTTGAGTTCTAGACTAAGGATTAAAGCTTTCTTGAATGGTTAATGATTGAGATTGAATGCTTGCTTTCTGGTAATTTGATATTGAAAAATGATTATTGCTTGATTAGCATTGAGTTAGTTGCATGAGAGTGTAATTAGCTACTTGTATGATCATTGAACCTTTCTTATTTGCTTGTGTGATTGATTTGCACCTAGATAAGATCATCCCTTGATAGCTTTAACTCATTAACCTCATCTCTAGAACTCTTTTTATCTCATTAACTTCCATTTCTTATCTTGTTTACTATTTGCTTCTTGATTATCTAGGATTGTTAGTTACAAAAACCTTTCTTTACTTGGCTTAGCTTGATAGGATTGTATGCATTCTTAATGTTGCTAAACTTAACCCATTTGGATTGATAACCTCTTATGCTACAACAACATAGTATTTTGAGGGATTGATAATTCAAGATCCGAAAATCCTATTATCAATTTGGCGTCGTTGCCAATTGGGTTTAGCTTTACTCATTAGGATTTTACTTCTTTTTGAGACTAAGCTTTTATTTTTCTTTGCTTTGGTTCATTCATCTCAAGTTAAGATGATGAACTTCCTTTCATTTGTTGTTACTAACTTGGTTTCCTTGATTCTCTTGTGCTTTCAAAGGTACCCAACCAAAAATAAGAGACATGAAAAACCAAGTTCACTTGAGGTGTTGGAGATTGACAATCAAAGAAGCATCACTAAAGCTCCGCAACCTCAAGAAACTTCACCACAACCTCAACCTCAAGAAGCTTCTTTGACACTACCATTCATACCCACTCCAACCCAAGAGAAAAATCCAGCAATTGGAAGTTTTGACACTCCTCAATGTCGCATGAGCTATGGGATCCATCCTCGTCCTATCAAAGCCAATGCTTAAACGATCGAGACAAGTTTGATTAGATTGATTCAAGACTTAAGGTTCTTAGGGACAAGAGTGGAGAATCCCTATGATCACTTGTACTAATTTGAGAGGTTGTGTAACACATTTAGGATTGAAGATGTGGATGATGATAGTGTCAAGCTCCTTTTGTTCTCCTTCTCACTTGGAGATAAAGCTAGCCAATGGGAGATATCATTTCCTTCTCACTTGGTGAATTCTTGGGATGATTGCAAGAGGATCTTCCTCATAAAGTTCTACCCTCCACAAAGAACATCCCAAGCTAGAAACGACATCTTGAGCTTCAAAAAAGACTACCATGAGACTTTTCATGAAGCATGGGAGAGACTCAAGGGCTACACTCATGATTTTCCCCACCATGGGTTCAACAAAGAAGTTATCCTTAGCACCTTCTATCATGGAGTGATTAAAGAGCACCAATGGACTTTAGATGCCGCTAGCAAAGGAAGGTTTGTGAACCTTACAATTGATCAAGGGGAGCTACTTGTTGAGAATCTATCCCAAAGTGAGGAGAACTACGTTGGTGGGTATGAGAAAGTTCCAATGGGAAATAGAGACATTGAGGATAAAGTGAGTAAGGAGTTGGAAGCTCTTCATGATCTTCTAGATGAAGTCTTACAAGCTACCCAAGAGTCATCTACCATCGTAAGCAAAGAGAGTAAATGCTACAACATCCACCAACAAGGCTTTGAACCAACATTTCATGGTGACACAACCATAAGTCATAATTTGGACATGGAAGGGATGCTCCAACAATTATTAGAGGGACAAGCTTGTGAAGTCAATGAGATGAACAAACAATTTTACAACATTCACAATAAGGTGATATCTTCTCAACATGATCTCTATACAAGACTTGGAAACCTATCTTCTAGGCTCAACCATTTGGAGAATCAAGTTTCTATAGAGAGTGATCTCATTAGAACACCCATGGATGAAATAGAGGGTGATGATGAATCAAGTCCCAAGGAGTATTATAGTGAAATCTTCTCAAGAGAGTTCAACTTGCTTGATGAGAATGATGGAGATCATGCTAGGGACGTGAAGTATGTGGAAAGTTGTGAGATAGTTGATAAGTCTTCACCCCAAAAATCTTTTGAAAGAAAGAAGAAGCCTCATGCAAAGGAAGGTTTGGGTTATGGTAATGTTGAAGAATCTTTTGCATTGGATGAAGTCTCTTTGGAATCTCTTTTTTCTACCTAAATGGAGCAAGGCAGTTCTTGTACCAAGACTGAAAGGATCATGTTGTGGAGCCTACAATAGATGTCAACATTGAGAAGGATGGCTTGGATAGAGATGCTTTCCAAAGTTTGTTTGATGATCACTTGGAAAGCGCTCAGTTGGTGGGGGTGAGTGGAGCCAAAAGAGCTCCTATTGTGAGAAAAAAGAAGAAGAGGAAAGCACCTAAAACCACCACCATTTCTCAAGATCCAAACACTATCACACTTCACCCATTGAAGCTCAAGGATGGGAGCATTGAGTGCAAGGTCAAATGCAAAGGAAGGTTTAAACCATTCTCAAGTTCTAAAGTCATTCTCACTCCCGAGATACAAGGATACCCTATCAAGCTCCAAGAGCATCTCACTTAAGTCTTGACTATCACCCAAAAGGTCAAGACTCCTCCACCTCCTCATGAAAAGAAAAGATAGTCAAGCTTAGTGACTTTAAACAAGCTCACTTGGGAGGAAGTCCCATGTCTATCTCTTGTATATATTGCTTTAAGTTTTAAGTTTCTTAGTCAATGTTGATCTTTCTATTAGGTCTCTACAGGTATTAGGCCATATGGTCAAGGTATTGGTAGAAAGAAAGAGGAAAGGTCATGGTGAAATCAAAGAAGAACCGGGCTTTCATCCAATTTTGGGGAATCATCTAGCTTCCACTACCCATTCCTCCATCCCACTACACTCTTACTCCATCTCCAAGTAAACAACCCCAATCTCTTTTTTCATATCTTGTTTCATTTTGCATTTTTACCTTTATCTTTGGTCTCTTTCTCTTGCTTCTTTCACACAAGGGATTGTGTGATTTAAGTTTGGGGGAGGAGACTAGTTGCTAATGTTGTATCTTGTGTTCTTGTCTTCTTTTGTTGCATCTTGAGACTTATTCATTCATTTATGGCATATAAAACCATAAAAATTGAATTTTTTTGAAAATTTTCACAAAAAGAAAGCATATAGTTGCATTTACATGCTTAGGATTGAGTCTAGAAGTCATTTAGGATTGCATTCATTAATGTTTGAGAACTAAAGCTTGTGTTCCTTATAAAATAAAAAAAATTGTTTGAGCATGTGGTTATTGGATGCATCTTGTGAACTTGAAATTAAGGAAGAACCCTTCTTGGATCTCATGCATCAGTGGTCACTTCTTGATTGAAACATGTTGTGATTTGAATCATTCCCTATCTATTAGAACTCTTAATCTTGACTTGAATTATCATGTTGTGCAATGAAGAGTGAACTCATGGATACTTGATACATACTTGGACTATCTTCTCCTTTTCTACCACTCTCTTGTTAGTCCAAGTAGAATTTTCCACCATGAACTAAGCTTTCCTTGAAGCCTAAACACTCTAGTGAGAGATGAGAGGCCTTTTTCTTGAATCAACTAGGCAAAAAGTGTTGAGTTTGTAACGACAAGGATAGGTTTCCATTGTAGAGCTAGCCTTTCATCATTGGGTTATGCATAGGATAGGAAAGAAGTTTGGGGTAATTGGGAAGAAAAGAAAAGGAGGAATGAGAAAAAGATTGAGAAAAGAAAGAGGGATTTAAAAAGGAAAAGAAAAGTTGATAGCTCTAAGTGTTTTTGAAAGATAAGTCTCAAGTGTTAAAGAAAGAAAAGAAGCCAAAGTTGGCTCAAGCATTGAAAGAAAAGAAAAAGAAAAGAGACTAGTGAAAATATATGAAAGAGCTAAGCAAAGAAAAGAGATCATCTAAGTGTTTAAAAAAGAAAGAAGTGATCAAAGTTGGGATAAGAAGGCAAAAAGCCTTAAGGAAAGAGTAGCTTAGGAAGGGAACTTTGGGTTTAGAAGAAGAGTTAAGATCATTATAGGGATTTTGGTAGAATGAGAATATATCCTTGTATGCATGGGTTATTTCTTACTCTTAGCATTTTGCTATAGTTTATTCATTTCTTGAGAGATCCTTTGTTTTTGAAATCCACACTTCATTTGAGATCATTTTTTATCTCAAGACCTTAATCCTTTATAGCCAAATGTGTTCATTTGATTTGAACAATCATGATCCACCATTGCTTAATGAATGTTAAAGGGAATGAGGATAGAAATTCATGTGTAGGTTGAGACTTGAACTTGATGCTTGTGTTGATGGGAATGGCTAACTCTTTTAAAGTAGAGCAATCTTGATTGTAGCTCTTAATTGCTTGTCTTGACTTTGTTTCCATTTATGCTTAACAATTGTTTTTGAAAGCTTTGAACTCTCACTTTCAAACCTTTCTCCCATCTTAACTTTGATTGTTTTCTTGTGGACAAGCAAAGGTAAAGTTTGGGGGAATTTATGTCATTGCATTTTGATGCATTTAGCTTTGTATTTAGATCACATTTTAGTCACATTTTACATTCATATTTGCTTATTACTTGAAGTTCTTGCATTTAGAACCTTAAGTGCATTTAGACTTAGGATTTGCATACTTTGTTGTTCTTGGGAGTGTTTTTCTTATGTTTTGTAGGTTCTTGGAGTTGCTAAAGAGGTTTGGAAGAATTTGGAGTTCAAAAGAGTATTGAAAGTGAAATGGTGATGAAGGACCAAACCAATAATATTGAAAGATTGAGTCATATGAAGACCTTATGTTGACTTTTAGCTCTGGGATTCCAAATACAAATCGTGGAAAATTGAGTTGGCTTTCTAATGGAGGTGGTTTGAAGTCATTTGGAGCTATATGTAAAAAGTTATGCTTGATTTACTGGATGAATCTCAACACAGTCTGCAAATCAGCATCATGCCCAAAAGTGACCAGGGATTCTATCGGCCACGCTCATCGGGATGTTTCACCCGATACTTTTCACAGTACCAGAAGCGCATTTTCCACAGGGAATCCATCATGTTGCTACATCGGGCAAACGCGCTCGATACTTTTCTCAGGAATCCATCGGGTTGCTCCATCGGGCAAACGCGCCCGATACTTTTTCCTGTGAAGACCAAAATAAGACCGACTTATTTACGATATTACCACTACGAGCCAAAAACACTTCATATATGGTTTTAGACCAAAAATTTGAGATCTATCTTCTTCCTTATGTTCTTCTTTTATCCCTTTTAAATAAAAAAACAATTTGTAAACTTTTATTTTGTGTTTTAATCAAGTACTTAGTTTTCTATTTAATCTTTCATCTCTAATCATGTTTTCTCACTTGATCTTTATAGATTTAGTTGAGAAAATGGTGATTAGTGAGTAGTCACTTTGGGTCCTTGAAATGAGGTAGATTAGGGAGGATCGTTTAGGGCTTTATTTATGTTAATACTTCCTTATTAGGTTGTTCTCTATGCTATATTTACATGAAATTGTTGATTTAAATCATAAGAATTTTTCATGCCCACAAGGTGTTTGATGAAATGTTTGATAGAACCTAATTAGAGATTTTGCATGCTTAGCAAATGAGAATTGATGTCTAAGGTGTTTAATAGTCAAATGAACTGGTTTTGCATGCTTAATTGATTCTTGATCACAATTGATATATTGATCTTGATTGGGAGTTAATTAAAGGAATATTTGCTTAGAGATAAGATTTATTTAGTGTTTTGAGTTCTAGACTAAGGATTAAAGCTTTCTTGAATGGTTAATGATTGAGATTGAATGCTTGCTTTCTTGTAATTTGATATTGAAAAATGATTATTGCTTGATTAGGATAGAGTTAGTTGCATGAGAGTGTAATTAACTACTTGTATGATCATTGAACCTTTCTTATTTGCTTGTGTGATTGATTTGCACCTAGATAAGATATCCCTTGATAGCTTTAACTCATTGACCTCATCTACTGGACTCTTTTTATCTCATTAACTTC
The DNA here is from genome assembly GCA_030180135.1 of Orychophragmus violaceus. NCBI lineage: Eukaryota > Viridiplantae > Streptophyta > Magnoliopsida > Brassicales > Brassicaceae > Orychophragmus > Orychophragmus violaceus. The sequence continues at coordinate 34,918,282 of CM058235.1, forward strand.
CATTTCTTATCTTGTTTACTATTTGCTTCTTGATTATCAAGGATTGTTAGTTACAAAACCTTTCTTTACTTGGCTTAGCTTGATAGGATTGTATACATTCTTGATGTTGCTAAACTTAACCCATTTGGATTGATAACCTCTTATGCTACAACAACATAGTATTTTGAGGGATTGATAATTCAAGATCCAAAAAATCCTATTATCAATTTAGCGCCGTTGCCAATTGAGTTTAGCTTTACTCATTAGGATTTTACTTCTTTTTGAGACTAAGCTTTTATTTTTCTTTGCTTTGGTTCATTCATCTCAAGTTAAGATGATGAACTTCCTTTCATTTGTTGTTACTAACTTGGTTTCCTTGATTCTCTTGTGCTTTCAAAGGTACCCAACCAAAAATAAGAGACATGAAAAACCAAGTTCACTTGAGGTGTTGGAGATTGACAATCAAAGAAGCATCACTAAAGCTCCGCAACCTCAAGAAACTTCACCACAACCTCAACCTCAAGAAGCTTCTTTGACACTACCATTCATACCCACTCCAACCCAAGAGAAAAAGCCAGCAATTGGAAGTTTTGACACTCCTCAATGTCGCATGAGCTATGGGATCCATCCTCCTCCTATCAAAGCCAATGCTTAAACGATCGAGACAAGTTTGATTAGATTGATTCAAGACTTAAGGTTCTTAGAGACAAGAGTGGAGAATCCCTATGATCACTTGTACTAATTTGAGAGGTTGTGCAACACATTTAGGATTGAAGATGTGGATGATGATAGTGTCAAGCTCCTTTTGTTCTCCTTCTCACTTGGAGATAAAGCTAGCCAATGGGAGATATCATTTCCTTCTCACTTGGTGAATTCTTGGGATGATTGCAAGAGGATCTTCCTCATAAAGTTCTACCCTCCACAAAGAACATCCCAAGCTAGAAACGACATCTTGAGCTTCAAACAAGACTACCATGAGACTTTTCATGAAGCATGGGAGAGACTCAAGGGCTACACTCATGATTTTCCCCACCATGGGTTCAACAAAGAAGTTATCCTTAGCACCTTCTATCATGGAGTGATTAAAGAGCACCAATGGACTTTAGATGCCGCTAGCAAAGGAAGGTTTGTGAACCTTACAATTGATCAAGGGGAGCTACTTGTTGAGAATCTAGCCCAAAGTGAGGAGAACTACGTTGGTGGGTATGAGAAAGTTCCAATGGGAAATAGAGACATTGAGGATAAAGTGAGTAAGGAGTTGGAAGCTCTTAATGATCTTCAAGATGAAGTCTTACAAGCTACCCAAGGGTCATCTACCATCGTAAGGAAAGAGAGTAAAGGCTACAACATCCACCAACAAGGCTTTGAACCAACATTTCATCGTAACACAACCATAAGTCATAATTTGGACATGGAAGGGATGCTCCAACAATTATTAGAGGGACAAGCTTGTGAAGTCAATGAGATGAACAAACAATTTGGCAACATTTACAATAAGGTGATATCTTCTCAACATGATCTCTACACAAGACTTGAAAACCTATCTTCTAGGCTCAACCATTTGGAGAATCAAGTTTCTATAGAGAGTGATCTCATTAGAATACCCATGGATGAAATAGAGGGTGATGATGAATCAAGTCCCAAGGAGTATTATAGTGAAATCTTCTCAAGAGAGTTCAACTTGCTTGATGAGAATGATGGAGATCATGCTAGGGACGTGAAGTATGTGGAAAGTTGTGAGATAGTGGATAAGTCTTCACCCCAAAAATCTTTTGAAAGAAAGAATAAGCCTCATGCAAAGGATTGAGATTGAATGCTTTCTTTCTTGTAATTTGATATTGAAAAATGATTATTGCTTGATTAGCATATAGTTAGTTGCATCAGAGTGTAATTAGCTACTTGTATGATCATTGAATCTTTCTTATTTGCTTGTGTGATTGATTTGCACCTAGATATGATCATCCCTTGATAGTTTTAACTCATTGACCTCATCTCTAGGACTCTTTTTATCTCATTAACTTCCATTTCTTATCTTGTTTACTATTTGCTTCTTGATTATCTAGGATTGTTAGTTACAAAAACCTTTCTTTACTTGGCTTAGCTTGATAGGATTGTATGCATTCTTGATGTTGCTAAACTTAACCCATTTGGATTGATAACCTCTCATGCTAGAACAACATAGTATTTTGAGGGATTGATAATTCAAGATCCGAAAAAATCCTATTATCAATGAACTAATATGTTTTTTTTTTTTGCAAATCAACTAATATGTTACACATGGCATTATAAATAATTAATGATTGACACTTGCTCTCACACTTGTAACTCATGAATTAGATGTTTAAAGATCTTTGGCCATCTCCAACCATGTACCAAAACACCAAATTTGGTTTCAATTCTTCTCCAATGATATACCAAATCCAACACCAAATATATTATTTTTATTGTTAATATAATTAAATTATTATTTATTAGTTAATTAAATCATGCATACATTTATATAAACCATCTATATGTTCATATATAATATACATACGTTAATAAAAATCAATCTTATATATGTTTATAATGTCATATAACTCTTATTTATTAATTTGGCGTATAATATTTCTTTAATAAGTATTTTATAGTTAATTATTAATTTTTAATGATATGTACAAAATAATATTATTTGTAAGGATCATAATAAAATTATATATTTTTGTAATACAAAATTTGAGGTTCAATCTATTATATACGTATTTAGTATTATCAAATTATTAAATATAAACAGAATCTTAAATTAAATATTATAATATTAAGAAATATTTTTGGTGTAAGATTTAGTGTTGCGATTGGAGATTAGAAAGAACACTATTTACCAAAACACCAAATTTAACACTATACATAACACCAAATTTGGTGCTATGGTTGGAGATTACCTTAGGATTCATGAAAATAAATCTTGCATGACATCGTGCAACACCAACTACATCATTGATCCTTGGCATCGTTAATCTGAAGCTTTGGGATCTCATTCGTAGAACTTTTAAATTACTATTAAACATACACTAAAATATTATAAAATATTTATTCATAAAAATTTTATATCCTCAACTTTCATTTTAATAAATATTAATCTTTTTGCAAAAAAATAAAAATAAATCTTGCATGACATAATACCTATGTTAACAAGATTTGACATAAGGTAGGTTAATAATTACTACTTAACATATATGGTCTACATTCACCTTTCTGCACACGCAACCGACATTAGTGAATAGATGATCATCTAGGGAACTCCAGATACACGATAATCTAGGTTATTTAAGTTAAGTAGAATTTTCGGTTCATTGTTTTATTAATTATTTGTGTGGAGGAAAATGAATGGTCGTATTTTTTATGTAAGGTTATAAAGAATAAAAAACTCAATCAACAAAACTAGGGATTAATTAACACATATTCTTAAGATCTTTGAAGCCACCGATTCAGAACAAATTAAAGCCAGCCGCTTCGTTAACACAAACTACAACAATATGCCTATGGCTTATGCGTACTGGCCATGGCGTCGACACGACCAGCCTTAGTACGAAAACCGTTCAATAACAAGAAAACAGAAAGAAATCATCCCATTCAACCTTCTAGCGTTGCCAGATGATGTGATAACAAAGATACTCGCCCGTGTTTGTGAACGAAACATGCAAGATCTCCGTCATTCAAAGATAGCTTGCAAGGCCTTGAAGGAGATGACGTAAGCACGAGAATTCTTCAAATCTGTTAATCTACTAGAGATGGAATACTATGTTTGGGCTCCGAATTTTGACTGGAGAAAATTCAATTAAAGCTGCTACGACGCGGGCAACACATCAGCTATCCTACTCAAAGGAATCTCAGATTTCTTCTTCGATAACAAAAGAGATGAAGGACTCACACGAATAAAAGCTGCTGCAAAAGATGGATGCATCTTAAGCAAGTATATGTATGGTATCATACGCAAATTCTTCAGGAAAACGACAGAGATGATGAACTCTTCGGTAGATATGAATTTACTCGTGAACACGCAACACAACTGCGAAGAATACTATCTCATCTCGACCATGGTGTGTGGGGAAGAATGCTTCATGACTAGTTCACAGCAAAAATGAACGAATACGATATTGATCGTGTGCGCATTTTTCGATGTTCTAAATACGACATGTAGTGCTCTTGGTGGCCAATGTGAAACAATGTTTGCGACAAATGTTTCTAGATTTTGCAGACCGCTTTCTTCTGCAAAATGATAGCAAACAACTTCCACCAATTTCATTGTAATTTTTGATGTCGTATATATGTATTTGTTTTCCAATTTCACTGTAGATGTTTTCTTGTAAATATAATTATCTAGTATTTTGTTTAACGGTTGATCGTTATTGCAGAGGTACATCAATACTTAATTATTAAGAAGATTATAGTAAATTTGGTTATTAATTATACTATTCAACACATATCGGACAATTTGACCAATATAGAAGGTTAAACGAACCCTAAACCCTAAGTACTAAACACATAAAGACATCTCCAACCAACCCTCCAAACCCTAAATTTTGAAGTTTTGAATAGTGAATCGATACATTTGAGGTTTTATTATTCAAAACCTTAAAACTTCTTTTTATTCCTTATTTTTTCCTTATCTTATCATCAACAAATTCTAAATTTTTTAGTAATATCTTATCACTACAGAATGCGTTGATTGAGCATATATGAAAGCATTATAAAAATAATGATTTAAGTAAATTGGTATTTTATATGTAACGTTGTAAAATTTGTGTTTATGTGTGTTTTTTTTTTAATTATATATGTAATTTATATTATCTTTTGTTATGTAATATTGTAATATTGTGTGTTGTATAAAGTATTAAATGTATTTTTCTATGTGTTTGTGTGAAGGCTTAGAATTATTAATAGTTTTTTTCAATATCAAAGACTATAATGCAAATGACCTTATACCCTAAACTCTAAATACTAAAGCAAACCCTCAACTCTAAACCCTAAACCCAAACATTAAACCCTAAACCCTAAATACTAAACCCGATATCCTAATCTCTAAACCCAAACACTATTAAATGTTCATCCCAACCGATATTGCACACCAATCACTCCATCTCGCTATATATGTTTGATTGTGGTAATTCGGCAATGCTATGTTTAGAGAATAGATTGTGTAGGATCATATATTCTCATGTTATGGTAACTAGAGAATATCCTAGGATAATCCTTTATGGGATATGTCCTACGGATCCTACTTCTTGTATATATATCTCCTGCAACTTTAAACATCAAAACAACACACATATATATTTCCCTTTCCTTAGCACCATGTAATTGCATTTGGTATGAAACATATATGGGGACATTACCATAATGCCATGTTTTCAGAATCTTCTCCAAACCAAACCAAAGAAACCTTAAAACTTCATCTTTGCTTTAACATTCAAGTCCCAAACCTACTTCCTAAATTTTAATGTGTACTTTTTCAAATTTTAGAGTTTCAAGAATCTTTTATAATAGATAAGTATATTAGATTCCGGCAAAAAAGATAAGCATAAATTTATAAATTGAGACAATAAAAAAGAAATATATGATGAGTAAGTTACGCCTACAGTTGGGTAAAACTTCAAAAAATTTGCCAAAAAAAATCGGGAAACCAAAACCCATTTTGATAGCCCAAAACATTTCAATTACCCGCTTAAACCCAATAATTTTCGTCAAAGTGTCGAGAATTCCTCAATTACGACAAACTCTGATTTTATTATGATCTTCCCCTTTTCTGAATCTCCTTCGAATCATCACGCTAATGTTGCTCCAAATCCTCTTCTATGCCCACCCATCTCAAACTGATACCCTAATCTTCTTTCAATCTCTTATTCGAGGCTCTCAAACGCATCAGTAACTTTGACAGAAACCCTATCGACCCTCTCAAACTCTTCTTAGAATCTCTCAATCACGAAACCCCCAGTGATACAAGGCATACAGCTACATGTATGATATGACGTTAGGGTGTGTGTTAAACCGTCTACAGTGCTTCTGCTTTGCTTTGCTTTTGAAACGGGATTGCTTCTGGGTATGATTGTTGGTTTGCTTTTGGTTCTACATGTTGTAAACGCCCACTATATTCCTCTTTCAGCTAAAATATAGTCTCCACATCCTGGATAAGTTGGTTGTTGTGTGTTTTAATGAGTGTTTGATGAGTAAGAGTTTGATGGCTAGGTTGTTAATCTTATAGTTAGCAAGCAATTAAGTTTGATGTCTCTGTTTAACTACTTTCTCTATTCTGTTAAGTTCAATTTTATAAGCGTTTACAAGATTTTTTTGAGGATATCTGTTTGTATCATTTGAGACATGATCAAACCATCCATAAATTTATTCTTAAACATTTTTTCGAGGATATCTGTCAACGACGGATGGAAGACATGGTCAGCACTCCAAAGAACTGCAGAAGCACTGCAAAGGACCGCGACCTCGGGACATCCCAACAGATGCACTGAAAGTAACATTTTCATAATCCATGTTCATAAAGTCATCTCCTGTTCTTTATTTGATTGGATTATTCTTATTGTCTTTAATTATCACTTGCCACTGTGAAGGATGAATGGGTAAATCCTTATGAAGTCAAAAAATCTATTAATGGGCAAGCGTAAACAGCCCAGACAGTTTTTAGCAATTGTGTCCCACCAAGAGCAACTGAAGGAAGCTCAACGTAAAACTACAACACCATCTGCTTCATAGGTTACGTATCACTGTCTCTTGCACTTGTTAATTTTTTGGATATTTTTTGGCAACTCCTTAATGCTGGAGTTTGCATATGTAGATCGTTTGTCTATATGATGCACATAAGTATTATAAGTTATCAATGTTATTTTGAAGCAAATGTATTTTACATTTCTTGTACCATTCAAATAACGGTATCCCCAATTACCAAATCGTAAATTGAATTAATCCAAATTTTTAGTTTTACGAAGAAAAGTCAATTATTCGCACTACACACACAAAGTAGTCGCAAAATATTTCCCATCAGCGTATTTTGAATTTTCGAATTGTCGCTAAATGATTGTTAAATAGTCATTAAAACCTCGCCAAATATTCACATATATTACGACTAAGTTGATAAGACAGTCAGACAATAGTCAGCATGTAGTGACACTATCATTACCATAATTGAATATGGCTGTTCCGATTAGACGTTGCTGTAGGAATTTCTAGCTGTTCTAATCAGGATTAGCAACCCTAGTCTGTATTCCGAGCCTAGGATCTAAGGTTCATATAATTGAATCTATGGGATCTCAGATTTACCTGGTGATTTGCAGCGGAAGTTTTAGCAGATAATCGAGATCACGAAGCACCTCAAACACTGTGCCTCTACTGGTATCCACACGCACACAAACTGGACAGGAGGGATGCTAGTGCCTATAGAGATCCAATCTCTTCAGAGGTTTCTATTCAAGTTCTGGTGGCTGTGAATTAGGTTAGAAATCAGTTTAGGTCGACCATATATCTTATATATGTCAACTTAAACCATAACGGAATTAACCAACGATTAAACCGAATTAATCTGATTAATCCGCGAGTTGCATCGATCGATGCACTATCTGCATCGATCGACACTGCCCCAGAATATTGATATCGAATGCATATCAAATATGCATTCACTGGATCATTACATTAATGATCAACCTCGTCTTTAACGTCCAGTTCGCTTAGGTGTGTGACCCTGTAAGATCATATAACACTAGCAATGAGTTCTCAACTCATTGATCATAAGTGGCTTCTAGCAAAGCGTTATGACTACCTAGTGTTATGTGATTGTCTCATCTCGACTATACGACTTTCACTTAGAGTAAGCACAATAGATTTCAGGACATTCCCAACAATCTCCCACTTGTACTGGAATCATCTATTCCTTTAATCCCTTTGTAGCTATATCTCAATCTAGCATAAGGCAAGAACTGTGTCATCCTTATTAAGCCAGATCACGTTTATCGAATCCCGATTTGTACTGATAAAAAACAAACGACTGACAATCACCTCGTTTGAGCGCGGCCACGCATTTCCAGTATCAAATCTTCGATAGGCCCACAGATATTTATCTCCTGTTATATAGGAGGTACAAATTCCATCTTGTTCCATCCATGTCTCTTTTATATCTCATGATACGCCTAATCAATGTCTTTATGATCACCAGTTACGGCTGACGTTTGACGAAGTCAAGACGAACCAATCCATATAAGAGAGGACATGATTCAGGTCTAAGGACTACACTCATTAATCGTAATGAGAAACTCTTATGACACTCATATAACATCTTGTAGAGTTCTCATTAACGGGTCATGTCCGATCATGTGTTCTCTAACACATATCTATGTGATTGACTTTAATACTCTTATTAATGACTCCATGAAACATAGTCATCAGTCACCTCACATACTAGTCTCACGTGGTTGTTAATGTCCCATTTCAACAACCTCGACCAGGGACCAACATAATTCATGACAATCTTTGTTTATAGGGTTTCATGATCAAGTCACATACTTGATGACCTATAAAAATGTCATAAATTATTTGGGACTATTATTTAATAACACAATTAAATAATGTTGAAACAAATTTCATTAAAATAACATAACCAAATTATGTTTTACGAACACCAAGTCATAACTAAAAACCAAATATAACTCCCACTGAAAACATGATCATATCTTAAGAAATCTAATGCCTACAGCAGCAGTGTGAAGCTCATGCTTAGGCCTTGGGAGGGGCTTGGTCAGTGGATCAGCTACATTCTCATCCGTCGGGACTCTGCTGATCTTCACATCTCCTCTATTCACAATATCACGGATAAGGTGATATCTCCTTTCTATGTGTTTGGATTTCTGGTGTGATCTAGGTTCCTTTGCTTGCGCAATGGCTCCATTGTTGTCACAATACAAAGCCACCGGCTCAAAAATGCTAGGAATCACACCAAGTTCAGTAATGAACTTCTTGATCCAAACAGCCTCCTTTGCCGCTTCAGAAGCAGCGAGGTACTCAGCTTCAGTTGTGGAATCTGCTACAGTGTCCTGCTTGGAACTCTTCCAGCTGACTGCACCACCATTCAGGCAGAAGATGTAACCAGATTGCGATCGGAAATCATCTTTGTCTGTCTGAAAACTTACGTCTGTGTAACCACTTACTACCAGCTCATCACTTCCTCCGTACACCAAGAATTTATCCTTAGTATTTCTCAAATACTTCAGAATATTCTTGACTGCTGTCCAGTGACTTTCACCAGGATCCGATTGGTATCTACTCGTCATGCTTAAAGCACAAGCAACATCTGGACGAGTACAGAGCATGGCATACATGATGGATCCCAACGCCGAGGCATAGGGAATCCGACTCATGCGTTCTCGCTCAGCAGGTGTTTCAGGACACTGCTTCTTGCTGAGACTTATGCCATAAGACATTGGTATGAAGCCCTTCTTGGAATCTTGCATTCTGAACCTGTGTAAGACTTTATCGATATAAGTGTCTTGACACAGTCCAATCAACTTGTTTAATCTATCTCTATAGATTCTTATTCCAAGAATATACGCGGCTTCTCCCATGTCTTTCATTGAAAAACAACTTCCGAGCCAAGCCTTAACAGACTGTAACAACGGAACGTCATTTCCGAGAAGAAGTATGTCATCTACATACAACACGAGAAATGCAACTGCGCTCCCACTAGTCTTCTTGTAAACACATGGTTCTTCTTCGTTCCTGATGAAGTCAAACTTTTTGACTGCTTCATCAAAACGAAGATTCCAACTCCGAGATGCTTGCTTCAATCCATAAATGGATCGATGAAGCTTGCATACTTTCCTAGCAGCATTAGGATCAATGAAACCTTCGGGCTGTGTCATGTACACATCCTCTTCCAGAATTCCATTAAGGAAAGCTGTTTTCACGTCCATCTGCCAGATCTCATAATCATAATGAGCAGCTGTTGCTAGGAGAATCCGAATGGATTTAAGCATGGCCACAGGTGAATAGGTTTCTTCATAGTCAATACCATGAATTTGTTTGAAACCTTTTGCCACCAGCCTTGCTTTATATATCTGAATATTTCCATCCACATCAATTTTCTTCTTGAAAATCCATTTACACTCAATGGGTCTTGCACCATCGGGTAAATAAACCAAAGTCCATACTTGGTTCTGTGACATGGATCCCATTTCGGATTCAGCGGCTTTCAGCCACTTTTCGGAGTCAGGGCTCATCATTGCTTCTTCGTAATTCGCGGGCTCGTCACTGTCAATGATCAATAAATCATGACAATTGGTTACGAGAAATCCATATCTCTCGGGTTCGTGACGGATCCTTTCGGATCTGCGAATTTTAGGCTCCACAGGCGTTGGCTCTACAAGTCTTTGTAGATCCAACTGTTGCTCCTCCACAATGGGCTGGGCGGTTTCCTGTGGCTCTCGAACTTCTTCGAGTTGTACTTTACTCCCACTGTTTCTCTTGGAAAGAAACTCTCTCTCAAGAAAAACACAGTTCCGAGCAACAAACACTATGTTCTCGTATTGGTTGTAAAAGTAGTATGCCTTGGTTTCCTTAGGATAACCAACGAAGTAGCACTTATCATATTTGGGTTCGAGCTTATCTGTAACTAATCGCTTAACATAAGCTTCACAACCCCAAATCTTCAGGAAAGACAAACTCGGAACATTTCCAGTCCACATCTCATGTGGTGTCTTTGCAACTGATTTTGACGGAACCCTATTAAGTGTAAACGCAGACGTTTCTAGAGCGTATCCCCCAAAAGGATAATGGAAGAGTTGAGAGAATCATCATTGATCGAACCATATCTAATAAAGTTTGATTCCTCCTCTCGGACACCCCATTCCATTGTGGTGTTCCAGGAGGAGTGAGTTGTGAAACAATTCCACAATCTCTCAAATGATCACTGAATTCTTGGCTTAAGTATTCTCCTCCACGATCTGATCGAAGAGCCTTAATACTTTTGCCAAGTTGATTATGTACTTCATTTTGGAATTCTTTGAACCTTTCAAAAGATTCCGACTTGTGTCTCATTAAATAGACATAGCCATACCTGCTGAAATCATCAGTGAAGGTAATGAAGTATCGAAAATTTCCTCTGGCACTTGTGCTCATTGGGCCGCATACATCTGTATGTATAAGGCCCAATAGGTCACTGGCCCTTTCATTTTGTTTGTTGAAAGGGGCCTTAGTCATTTTGCCTAGTAAACAAGATTAACATTTCTCACATGATTCATAATCAAATGAGCCCAGAAGCCCATCACTATGGAGCTTTTGGATCCGTTTCTCGTTTATGTGGCCCAAACGACAATGCCAAAGAAAAGTCTGGTTCGTATCATTTGATTTGAATCTCTTGGTGTTAATGTTATAGATTGGCGTGCTTTGGTTTAAAACATAAAGCCTATTCTCTAATGGGCTGCTACCATAAAATATATCATTGTAATCAAAAGAACAACATTTATTCTTAATTGAAAACTGATATCCTTCTACGTCCAAAACAAGAATAGAAATAATATTTCTGCTTATAGCAGGTACATAGTAGCAATTATTAAGTTTTAAAACCAAACCAGAAGGTAAAGACAAGTTATATGTTCGTACGGCTAATGCAGCAACTCTTGCTCCATTCCCCACGCGTAGGTCCACTTGCCCCTTTTCCAACTTCCTATTGTTGCTTAGGCCCTGCATATTTGTACAAATATGAGCACCACAACCGGTATCCAATACCCAAGAAGTAGAACCAGAAGTAGTAACATTTACTTCTATAACATAAATACCTGAAGATGAAGTCTCGAAAGTCTTCTTCTTCTTCTTCTCTTCCAAGAATTTGTTGCAGTTTCTCTTCCAATGTCCAGGCTCTTTACAGTAATGGCACTTATCAGTCACAGATGGGCCAGGCTTGGGCTTGGGGGCTGGCGCAGGCGTGTCCGGGTTCTCAACCTGGACAGCCTTGCCCTTTCCCTTCCCTTTTCCAAGTTTCTTAAACTTCTTACCTCCTTGTACCATAAGTACATTCGGAGTGCCCTTCTTGATATTAGGCTCAGCTGTCTTGAGCATCCCATGCAGTTCAGTCAACGTCTTCGTCAAGTTGTTCATGTTGTAGTTCATAACAAACTGATCATAACTTGACGGCAGTGACTGCAGAATGATGTCAGTAGCCAACTCTTGGCTAATGGGACAATCCAGCCTCCCCAGGTTATCAATATAACCCATCATCTTAATGACATGAGGACTGACTGGACCGTCCTTTGGTAGCTTGCATTCAATGAGAGATTTAACCGTCTGGTACCTCTCAGTTCGTGCTTGCTCGTGAAACATACTTTTCAGGCTAGTGATCATCTCCACTGGCGACTCAACGTTCTCGTATTGCTTTTGCAAATCCGAGTTCATGGTAGCCAACATGAGACAATTCACATCGACCACATCATTAGAGTGCTTATCCCAAGCACTCCTTTCTGTTGGAATTATGTCCGGTAATCTCTGTACTGTCTCTAGAAAGTAAGAGTATGTCAATGATCAGACATAAGTCATATAATACTGGGGGTCATGATGGCTTGCTAGAGTCCGCTCATGATCTATAAGTCTTGGATTTATTGCCTTTATTATATGATCCCATATGGGTCACACGCCTAAGCTAACAGGAAACTATGAGGGAACGGTTCAGCAGAAGTACGGTAAAAGTGCTAGGCATTTACTATACTTAGAGAGATTAAAGGGCCTGATTAAATCTAAGGGATTTAATCAGACTGGGAATTGGGCCCAAAAGCCCAACAGAACTAGACAAGGGTTTTATAATTAAAACTTGACCTAGCTCTCTTTTTCCTAACTCTCTCTGCGCCTCTCCTCTCTCTCTGCGCCACCCTCTCTCTGGTCTAGCAGCCATTCTTGCTGTTAGTGTGCGTGTGTGAGCCTTTGGAGGAACAACCTCTTGGTGGTTCTGCTGATCTCTGACTCATACCTGATTCTTCCGCTGCATAACAAGGTATTTCGAGATCCCCTAATGATTCTGCAAGAGAACCTAGATCCAATATGTTTAGTAGAGTTTAATCTGACAGAATTAAACCAGGACAAACACTAAACAATCCTTCAGTGGTATCAGAGCCATTGGTTCTATTAGGATTTCTTGTTAGAATCATGTTTAGGTTGTTTAGAAGTGTTTGAATCAATCTTTGCTTGAAATTGATAAGTAAAACACTTAAGAAACAAAGTTAAAAAAAAAAACCTAAACTAAAATCGCATGATCCGATCCTTTTTGGAAAGGTATGCGTCGGAGTGTTGATCGCCAAAGGATCACACATCCGGATCGGATTGACGCACGGACCGATCGCTTTGCCGGATCGAGTCGCGTGGTCGTTCCGATCGCGAGAGATGGACCGATCGCGTCCCGCCTCTCTCGGCCCGAGCCGTCCCGTCCCGTCCCGCCTCTCATCCCGATCGCGTGATGCTTGCGGCTGTCCCGATCGTGTCTCGTCTCTCGATCGCGTGAAGCTTGCGACTCGGTCGTGATCGGTTCACGTGACCAATCGGTCGTTTCGGTTTGGTTTATGGTTCGGTTTAATATAATTAAAATTTAATCATCACGGTTTACAGACTTAATAAAATTTATTAAATCTGGTTAAACCGTGATAAGAAATCCAATGTCGTTTAAAATTGGATTTAGTGCCTAAACCAGTGGTTTTCTAATTTGATTTGGTTGGACCAAATAAATTGAGAAAATCCGGTTTAGTAAATAACCGGTTAACAATTGTGGTTATCGTAGTAATTAATCTTGGTTAGACCAATTTTAATGAACCAGACCGGTTATGTCATTTAATTGGGCAATTGGGTTATGTCTTGGACATAGACCAATTCTTGGGCCTTGGGCCAAGAAGTTAAAACAATTGGGCCAGTTATTTGAGTCTCTTCTTCAGATTTAATTTAAAATTAATTTAATAATTAAAATTTGATTTTAAATTAATCAGTTTCCAAAATTTTAAATTAGAAAGTTTCTTAGAATAGAAGTTTCTAGATTTGCATGTTTTGGATATTTAGGAAATTTCTATAGTTAGAAAGTTTCCAATTTTAGGAAGTTTCCAATTATAAAAGTTTCCAAAATAGTAGGTTTCCCAAAATGGAAAGTTTCCCAAAATAGTAATCTTCTATTATGGGATGAATTTTTAAGAAAAACCTATAAACCTCAAATAATATCAAGCGTTGGATGTCTTGTCCAGTCTATGTCAGCTGTTGAAACCCATTCAATTGTACACATGGCCTTACAGTGTGAGGATGTCTATCTTTTGCGTGGGTAAGACAGTTTGTGATTCATTAATGTTATTGGGAGTCCCAGACATTAGTGATTACATGACTGTATAGTCTGGTTTTCTTGACTGGGTCATCGGGAGTCCCGGACCTTGAGACATCAGAGTGGATTGGGCCGCGGGCCCAGATTCACAACCAAGAGTTATATCACGGATATAATTAGCCGAGATAGGGCTTACCGATATAAGTTAAGGTTGGGTGACGGCCAGTGGCCCACTTTGATCTTAGTTATATGTGGATCTTGGAATCATTATATTCTATTGAGGGTAACTAATGTTATTGAATATAATGCGAGTTTACTCATATTGAACATATAAACTAAAATCCTTTTTATCTTAAATTTCAGCAATGACTACAACAAGCACACAAAACACATTCTCAATCCGGTCTGTTCTCGACAAGGAGAAGCTGACTGGAACGAACTTCCTGACGTGGTCAAGGAACTTGAGGCTGGTCCTCAAGCAGGAGAAGAAGGAATATGTCCTTCGTGATCCCCTCCCCGAGAGGCCTCCAAACAATGCCGCCAGGAATCTGCACAATGCTTGGGAAAAGCATTCGTCAGATGAAAATGATGTCTATTGCCTGATGTTGGCAACCATGACTCCTGAACTGCAAATGCAGTTCGAGAGTGTGATGTCGCCCATCGAGATAATGGCAAGCCTGAAATCGCTTTTTCAGGAGCAGGCAAGGACTGAGAGGTTCCAGACAGTTAAGAACCTCTTAGACTGCAAGATGGCTGCAAGTGCGGCAGTGAGTCCTCATGTCTTGAAGATGATGGGTTATCTCGATCATCTTCAGAAACTCGACTGCCCTATCAGCCATGAACTTGCCTGCGACATCATTCTGCAGTCTTTGCCTGCAAGCTATGATCAGTTCATTCTGAACTTCAATATGCATGGCTTGACTAAGACATTGCCTGAGCTTCATGGAATGCTCAAGACTGCAGAGCCCAACTTGAGGAAAGCCAAGGACCCCAATGTGCTTATGGTGCAAAAGGGCAAGGGCTTTAAGAAATCCTCTGCCAAGGACAAGGGAAAGGCTAAGGCTGTTCAAGTCTCGGACAAGGACACGTCAAAGCCCAAGCCCAAGTCCAAGGCTGGGCCTACTGACATCTGCAGGTTCTGCAAAGAACCGGGGCATTGGAGGAGAGAATGTAAGAAATTCCTGGAAGGTCTAAAGGAATTGAAGAAGAAGACTCTGGAGACTTCTTCATCAGGTATTTTTGTTATAGAAGTTAATACAACTACTTCTGATAATACCTCATGGGTTATGGATACTGGTTGTGGGGCTCATATTTGTACTAATATGCAGGCACTCAGCAACAGTAGGAGGCTGAAGCAAGGACAAGTGGAGCTACGAGTTGGGAATGGAGCGAAAGTTCCTGCACTAGCTGTAGGCACATACTTGTTGTCTTTACCTTCGGGATTGGTTTTAGAACTTAATAACTGCTATTTTGTACCTGCGATAAGCAGAAATATTATTTCAGTTTCTTTGTTGGATTTGGAAGGTTATGATTTTTCAGTTAAGAATAAATTATGTTCCTTCAATCGCAATAATTTGTTCTATGGTTGTGCCCCTCTTACGAATGGGCTTTACATACTTGATCAATCCGCACCAATTTATAACATTAATACCAAACGGTTCAAACCTAATGAGGAGAACCGAACGTTTCTATGGCATTGTCGTTTAGGGCACATCAGTGAGAAACGCATTAAGAGGCTCCATTCAAATGGACTTCTTGGCTCATTTGACTTTGAGTCATGTGAGAAATGTGAATCCTGCCTGATGGGCAAAATGACGCGGGCCCCCTTTAATAAACCCAACAAGAGGGCCAGTGACTTATTGGGCCTGATACACACTGATGTGTGTGGCCCAATGTCCACAAATGCAAGAGGAAACTATCAGTACTTCATTACCTTCACTAATGATTTCAGCAGGTATGGATATGTTTATTTAATGAAACATAAGTCTGAATCGTTTGAGAGATTCAGAGAATTCCAAAATGAAGTACAGAACCAACTTGGCAAAAGCATTAAAGCTCTTCGGTCCGACCGAGGAGGAGAATACTTGAGCCAAGAGTTTAGTGATCATCTGAGAGAGTGTGGGATAGTTTCCCAACTCACTCCTCCTGGAACACCTCAATGGAATGGTGTGTCTGAGAGGAGGAATCGGACCTTATTGGATATGGTTCGGTCTATGATGAGTCACACAGACCTTCCAATATCCCTTTGGGGATATGCTCTGCTAACAGCAGTGTTCACTCTAAATAGAGCGCCATCAAAAGCAGTAGCTAAGACACCATATGAATTATGGACTGGAGAAACTCCAGTGCTGTCTTATCTTAGAATTTGGGGTTGTGAAGCCTATGTCAAGAGATTAATCTCTGACAAGCTTACACCAAAGTCTGATAAATGCTACTTCATTGGTTATCCGAAGGAGACCAAGGCTTATTACTTCTACCTACGATCCGAGAACAAGATTTTTGTTGCCCGGGATTGTAATTTTCTTGAGAGGGAGTTTCTCTCTAAGAAAAACAGTGGGAGTAAGGTACTGCTTGAAGAAATTCAAGATGAACAGGATACTGCTCAACCTAATGAGGAAGAGCAGCAGGAGGACCTACAAGAAATTGTAGAGCCTGAACCTGTGGTACCTGAAGTTCGAAGATCCGGGGGGATCCGTCACGAACCCGAGAGATATCAAGGATTCCTCGTGACTGACTGTCATGATCTTCTGATCATTGATGGTGATGAACCATCGAACTTCAATCAAGCCATGATGGGCCCAGATTCCTCTAAGTGGCGTAAGGCCACTGATTCCGAAATGGACTCCATGTCGGTCAACCAAGTGCTTTCGTTGGTTGACTTACCCGCTGGTGTAAAAGCCATCGAGTGCAAATGGATCTTCAAGAAGAAGATTGACGTGGATGGAAATGTCCAGATTTATAAAGCCAGGTTGGTGGCAAAAGGTTTCAGGCAAGTTCACAGTGTGGATTATGATGAAACCTATTCCCCAGTGGCTATGATGAAATCTATTCGGATTCTACTAGCAACTGCAGCTTTTCATGATTATGAAATTTGGCAGATGGACGTGAAAACCGCCTTCCTGAATGGAATTCTGGAAGAGGATGTGTATATGACACAACCTGACGGTTACATAGATCCAAAGAATGCTGGGAAAGTATGCAAGCTTCATAAATCCATTTATAGATTGAAGCAAGCATCGAGAAGCTGGAATCTTCGTTTTGATGAAGCGATCAAGCAATTTGACTTCATCAGAAACGAAGAAGAACAATGCGTGTATAAGAAGACTAGTGGGAGCAAGATAGTATTTCTTATTCTGTATGTCGATGACATACTGCTTCTCGGAAACGACGTACCAATGCTGCGGTCGGTAAAGGACTGGCTTGTAAGTTGTTTTTCCATGAAAGACATGGGTGAAGCCGCATACGTTCTTGGAATCCGGATCTACCGGGATAGATCTAAAAGGCTGATAGGCTTGTGTCAAGATTCATACATTGACAAAGTCCTGCATAGATTCAGCATGGCAGATTCCAAGAAGGGCTTCACGCCAATGGTACATGGCACAACGCTAAGCAAGAAGCAGAGCCCTACGACGGCTGCTGAGCTTGAGCGCATGAAGAATATTCCTTATGCATCTGCAATAGGATCTGTCATGTATGCCATGATCTGTACTCGTCCTGATGTTGCTTATGCATTGAGCATGACGAGTAGATACCAGTCAAATCCAGGTGAAAACCACTGGATTGCCGTCAAGAATATCCTGAAGTATCTAAGACATACTAAGGATAAGTTCTTGGTGTACGGCGGAAGTAATGTGCTTGAAGTCAGTGGATTCACGGACGCAAGTTTCCAGACAGACCAAGATGATTTCCGGTCACAGTCCGGTTATATCTTTTGTCTGAATGGCGGTGCAATCAGTTGGAGAAGCTCCAAGCAAGACACCGTTGCTGATTCCACTACAGAAGCTGAATATGTCGCCGCCTCAGAAGTAGCGAAGGAAGCTGTTTGGATACGAAAGTTCATTATTGAACTAGGTGTGATACCGAATGCAGCTGAGCCTCTGGCACTGTTTTGTGATAACAATGGTCCTATAGCTCAGGCAAAGGAACCAAGATCACACCAGAAATCCAAGCATATACTAAGAAGATTTCACTTGATACGTGATATCATTAATAGAAAGGAAGTCAAGATCAGCCGAGTTCCGACATATGATAATGTCGCTGATCCATTGACAAAGCCACTCCCAAGGCCTAAGCTCGAGTACCTGACTGAAGCTGTAGGCATTAGAGACATTGAAATGTAATCTAAATTTGAGTGGGAGTTTGAGGGCTTTATTTAGTTATTGATATGTTCTTGTAAAACATTTGAGATGTTTAATAATAAAATTATTTTTCAAGATTATTTTAACTGTGATGAAATAATCGTTCCAAAATGATATGAACCATTTTATAGGTCATCGAAGTAAGTGACTTGATCTTGAGTCATCAAAGTCATTTAGCTTGATCATGAGACCCTATATTTGATAGATGGCTTATATCATCCTGTCCCTAGTCGAAGGTTGTTGAAATTGGAACACCAACAACCGCGTGAGACTAGATTGGTATGTGACTTATGACAAAGTCTCAGGATGTCATAGATGCACGGCATCAAAGTCAGTACATAGGTGTATGTTGGGGTACATACGACCGGACATGACCCGCTTATAAGAACTCTTCAGGATATTTATATCTGTGTCATAAGAGATTCTTACTACGACTATAGAGTATAGTCCTTAGACCTGAGTTCGCATGCATGTGACTGCACATCAACTGATGCGCTTTGATCATTGTCTAACGCTGTCGTTAAGCGATAGTTATAAGGACCTTGTTTGGGTGTATTATGAAATGAGTAGTTTACAGTGATGGAACAAGACGGGATTTGTCCCTCCAATATAAATGGAGTGAATATCTCTAGGCCAATCGGAGATTTGAATACTGGAAAATGCATGGCCATGCTCAAACGGACTGTCCCGAGTCGTTTGGATTGTCAGTATCAAATCAGAGTCCGATGAACATTATTAGGCTTTATAAGGATGACACTCATCTTGCCTTATGACTAATCGAGATATTGAGACAAAAGGAATATGAATACAGAGATTCCAGTACAAGTGGGAGATTGTTGGAATTATGTCCGGTAATCTCTGTACTGTCTCTAGAAAGTAAGAGTATGTCAATGATCAGACATAAGTCATATAATACTGGGGGTCATGATGGCTTGCTAGAGTCCGCTCATGATCTATAAGTCTTGGATTTATTGCCTTTATTATATGATCCCATATGGGTCACACGCCTAAGCTAACATGAAACTATGAGGGAACGGTTCAGCAGAAGTACGGTAAAAGTGCTAGGCATTTACTATACTTAGAGAGATTAAAGGGACTGATTAAATCTAAGGGATTTAATCAGACTGGGAATTGGGCCCAAAAGCCCAACAGAACTAGACAAGGGTTTTATAATTAAAACTTGACCTAGCTCTCTTTTTCCTAACTCTCTCTGCGCCTCTCCTCTCTCTCTGCGCCACCCTCTCTCTGGTCTAGCAGCCATTCTTCCTGTTAGTGTGCGTGTGTGAGCCTTTGGAGGAACAACCTCTTGGTGGTTCTGCTGATCTCTGACTCATACCTGATTCTTCCGCTGCATAACAAGGTATTTCGAGATCCCCTAATGATTCTGCAAGAGAACCTAGATCCAATATGTTTAGTAGAGTTTAATCTGACAGAATTAAACCAGGACAAACACTAAACAATCCTTCACTTTCTGCATGTGGAGCATTGGCTCTCGGTTTTTCAGGGAGAACAGTTTCCAGGACATAGTCCCTTTTCTCCTGCTTGAGAACAATTCTCAAGGTCCGATACCATTCGAGAAAATTCGATCCAGTTAACTTGTCCTTCTCAAGGACGGATCGCAGGGAGAAAGAGTTATTATGAGTGTTAGTCAGAGCTGAGAACAAAGAAAGGTAAAATGTTTAGTTATGATGTTCAAGAAATGAGAAGTCTTAACTTTTAAGAAACTCGCATTATATTCAAACAATGTTTCCTCAGATGAATATAATGATCCAAGACCCATACTTCACTAAATTCAAGTGAGCCACTGGCTATCACTCAACTTTAGCTATCTAGGTAAGCAACAACTTTGCTAGTTATATCCAATATAACTCTTGGTTGTGGATTGACATCTTATGTCCAATCCACCAGATGTCTCTGAGCCCAAAACGATTTTGATGGCCCAGTCAAGTAAACCAATCTCTTCAGTCATGTGATTGTCGATGTCTTGCACTGCAAGTCCATCAACACGATTACCTCTGTCTTACTCATGAAATTTTGGACATCTTGCACTGCAAGTCTATCGCACAATTAAATGGGTCTTGACAGTTGACAAGATTGGAAAAACATCAAGTGTCACTTGATATTTGGTTGAGAAACGGAACCTTTTAAAACATTCAGTTTTATTATGTTTTAATTCTTCTAATTAAATGATTTGTCTTGGTTTGGTTCTGTGGCTTCAGGTTCCATAACCTGAACCATTGAATTTGGTGTCGACCGACACTACTTTAGTGTCGATCGATACAGATTAACCAAAACCAATCTGCGATAACCGATCAATCCAATTGATCCGGTTTTGAGTACCGGTCAGTGTCGATCGATGCTACATTAGCATCGGTCGATACCAACCCAATCGCAATAAACCATTCTTAGCGTTTAACCATCATTAACCAAGCTCGATAACCGGTCCAATCCAATTGAACCGATTCACCAATCTCCCGAGGTTTGTGTCGACCGACACAACGCATGTGTCGATCGACACTAGGCGAAACCTATGTTTTATTCGGGTTTTCGCCCTGTGTCGATCGATGCCCGATTGGCATCGATCGACACCATGCGAAAAACCCTAAAATTTTATTCGGGTTTTCGCCCTGTATCGATCGATGCCAATCCTTGCGAAAAAGCCCTAAAACGTTTTCGAACAGAACCCTAAACTAGGTTTTCATGAAAACGAATTTTAGCAAGTTTGTATCAACCATACACAGATTCAGATTCGACTAATCTAATCAACATGCTACAGATTCAATGGAACCCTAAAGCTCTGATACCACTGTAGGAATTTCTAGCTGTTCTAATCAGGATTAGCAACCCTAGTCTGTATTCCGAGCCTAGGATCTAAGGTTCATATAATTGAATCTATGGGATCTCAGATTTACCTGGTGATTTGCAGCGGAAGTTTTAGCAGATAATCGAGATCACGAAGCACCTCAAACGTTGTGCCTCTACTGGTATCCACACGCACACAAACTGGACAGGAGGGATGCTAGTGCCTATAGAGATCCAATCTCTTCAGAGGTTTCTATTCAAGTTCTGGTGGCTGTGAATTAGGTTAGAAATCAGTTTAGGTCGACCATATATCTTATATATGTCGACTTAAACCATAACGGAATTAACCAACGATTAAACCGAACTAATCTGATTAATCCGCGAGTTGCATCGATCGATGCACTATCTGCATCGATCGACACTGCCCCAGAATATTGATATCGAATGCATATCAAATATGCATTCACTGGATCATTACATTAATGATCAACCTCGTCTTTAACGTCCAGTTCCCTTAGGTGTGTGACCCTGTAGGATCATATAACACTAGCAATGAGTTCTCAACTCATTGATCATAAGTGGCTTCTAGCAAAGCGTTATGACTACCTAGTGTTATGTGATTGTCTCATCTCGACTATACGACTTTCACTTAGAGTAAGCACAATAGATTTCAGGACATTCGCAACAGTTGCGTAGTCGTTAACTTAGTCATAAGATAGTTGTTAATTCATTGAAAAATGTTGACCGTAATCATATCTTGATGTTCATGTTAGTTGTCAGATCATCGGTAGCTTAGTCAATAAACAATCACCAAATAGTCACCTTATATTACGACTACGTTGTGACTATGTTAGACAGTCACGTAATAGTCAACAAGTAGTGGCTGAATCAGTACCATAATCGTATTTGAGTGTTCCGATTCGTCGCTGGATAGTCGTTAATATGGTCATTATACAGTCACTACATAGTGGCCAATTGTTCCGACTACTTGGTGACTATATTATACAAGCACATATTAGTCGCTCATTGGTCACCTAGTTTAGCGACTATTTGCTGACTACATTTCTCCGACTGCATCTTGACACACTCTTTAGTCGCACAGTTGTCACCGTATAGTCGGAAGTTAGTTGCTATATATTGCGATTACGCTACGTCTACGATACGATTACCACTGTTAGTCGTAAAAGTAGTCGTAACTCACCGACTATTTTTACGACTATGCAATTTAGTGACTATGGATTTAAAACTACCATATATAGTCATAATTTAGTCGTAAAACCACGTTTAACGACTATTCTGCGACCTAAAGTGCAATAGCAAAAACGTTGTTTTCTTGTAGTGTTTCTTTTCTTGTTTTATTGCTTTCAATTATCTTTAGGATTGTTAGATAAACTTTCTTTTATCAATATAGCTTAGATTAAGCAGTCTCTTCCATTCCTAGTGTGTTGTTCTTCTTGCCTCCTTGGATTGATATCTCAAATGCTACAATGACATGTGCATTTGGGTAACTGATTAGGATTCTAAAATTATTCCGCATCAAGTGTAATCTGGTTTTCTAAATACCACATAGCTTAATGGAAACATGGGTTGTTACTTGTTAGCAAAAGCCATTAAAAGAATCAAAGATCTTAACTATTATAATAGTAATGCTACATGTAAATGACTCTTTACTTCATCATTTTCTAAGCCTTCTTATTGCATATGCTCTCTGATTTGTTTAGGAGTTGCCACTGTATTTTCAAACTGGCAAAATATTACATAAAACACATTCTGTTTCGTTACAATGCATCAACAAAAAGTCGATGTAAGTCAGGTGTCCACCACCTTCTTTGCTTTTGCAATTGCAACGTTGCTACTGAATAAATGGTGGTGGGTGTGGCACATAGTTAGAGGTAAAGCCAGAAGAGGCAATGCCTTTTATTTTTCCATTAACCATCGAACTCGAAGTTTAACCGAGGCCTAAACCAGTTTTCACCTTTGGAGTCATCATGCCAGCATTAAACAACATAGATAAGCCATTTGAAGATTTCTCATCATTTCCCTGCAACAATTAGATGAAACGAAAACACTATCGAACTCAATCCTTGTCATGATTCTCATTTTAAACATGTCTGTAGTCATCCAAAATGTTATCTGAATTTTAAAACTTTTACCTCAATCTCTAGTTTCTTGTTCTTGATCCTCGTGTCTGAGAGTCTCCCATTTGAGATGTTATCATTTTCTCTCCAAAGCTGAAACTTATTCTCCTTGACTAGGTCCTCTCTTTTCAGGAACTGCATATCAATTCCATCTCCTTTTGGCCATTCTTCTTCGTCACGTTCGTCGTCCCGAATAGGTTTACTGAGAGAAATGAAATCTTTTAACATTGGTTCACTATCCATATTTAAGCATCTCTTATCTTCCTACTTGAGATACGAAATCGCTGCAAAAAAAAAAAAAAACATCGAATAAACAAAGTTCCAGAAACCTAAATTAAATTGAGAAAGTGTTGAGAGATGAATGAGACGAATCATCGTTAAAAATCTACAAACATAGAGGAATCTCAAGCTCATTGCCTTGGATCTTCCACTTTCATTCTTCAAGCTTTTTAACATCAACGTGAGCCATGTCCGACAAAAGAAAATGAAGGAGGATAGAGGCTTTTGAATGATGAGTGAATATTTGTGGCTGTAAATTTCTATCCGGAAGAGAGGTGGAGAAGGAAAAGGCAGGAGACAAAAGGGTTAGGGAGTTGAATAAGATATGTGTCGCAGTAAATAAAATTGAAAGAAGATTAAAGAAATTAGTGAGTTTATTTAGTTGCTATAACAAATCATCTCCATTTGAAGGGGAAGCGGTGGCTGTAGATCCTCATGAAGAGGAATGAAGAAAGAGCGTGAAGAAGGCAAACAGTGAATTGGAAGATATCTGAGCTTCTCTTTTCATTGAAGACTTTTCTTTGTCCAAGGCTCAAAATAGAAAAATAAAAAAAAAGACACATGGATATTTTCTAAATGAAAATAAAGTATCTCATTATATATATGATTTTGTGTTTGATACTTTTTTTTCTTCTATTGAGATAAAGTTCGTAGCATTACATATGTGCAAGCATACTCTGAAAAAGAGCCTTTTATTTATTTCAAAACTCGATGAATCTCCCTTTAGATTACACGTAACATAGTGATGAATAAATCCCTTGTGTGTAACTTTTTTGTATGTGATAAAAATTTGAAGCATTTTTTTATTTGTACGTGTCATTCTGCCGCTTTCGTAAGTCAATTCCTCAGCTACAACTATTATTGAATTTCATTAGAAGTCATGTTAATTTTCTCGTATCATTTCAATTTTCTCGGATGTCCCTGAAGGAACTTGAGTGTAACTTTTGCTTAGTATTTTAATTTTTGTAGTTTGCTTCATTGATTTATTTAATTCTTCTTCATGGTTTTTTTTTTTGTTGAATCAGATTACTAGGAATTGCTTTGTGTTTTCTTCCAATCGAGGGCTCAACTAAACTAGGGTTCTTAAGCAAAACTGAAATCACAATTCGAGCCCAACATTTAGGTTTTTTTTTATATAACAAAATCAGCCCTTTATCATTTTATCCTTATATATATCTTAGTATTATTTCTTATATAAGTTCCTCTAAATAATTAATATATAATTTATCCGAACGACTCTGATACCATTTCAGATTTTTGAGAAGTTGAAACCACGGAAGAAAATTTTCCTTAATTTATGAGAAATATTCGTGCTCTCCCACATTGACATAAATTTACAGAGAAATTTTAATTAGATGATAGTATGATACACCGAATCTAAACCAATGTTAATAACCAAATTATAAAAGAAACTAAATTAACCAGTACTAAACCAAAAGGTAAACATCAAGGGCAAATTGCTAAAAATGCCCTCAAAATTGGTTTTAAATAAAAGTGTACCCCTGAATTTGAATCAAATGAAAAATTGGTTTTGCGGACTACGGAAATTACCGCGAAGCCCTTACGACGAATCAAAAAACCGGAAAACGCAATTACCATTATAACCTTTGCCTTTGTCAGACGTCTATAAACGTCTGAAACGTTAGACTCTAAACGAAGTCTAAATGACGTTCTCAGACATCGCATTGAAGTCTGATACAAAATAAGTTTGAAAATTTTAATTTTAAAATTATAAAAAAATATTTTGTCAAAAAGTTTATATACATAAATTAAATATATTCAATTAAGTAGTATATAAATTAAATTGGGTAAATTTTAATCAGATTAAAAATATATAAAGTGGTTTAGTAGTTTCTAACTCTTAGAACATGCTTTGTAATGGAACTGGTGGAACATTTACATATGACTAACTTATAACTTTAGGGTTTAGATTCAAGGTTCACGAAATTTACATTTGAAAAAAATTATATTAGCACATGTATGTTATAATGCGCATATATTAAACAATTTGATGTTTTCTATGTGTTTTGTTTAAATATTTTTCACTGTTTAATGATTAATATTAGATTTAGGGTTTCTCAGATTTCTATGAGAAGTCTGAATTTTGGGGTTTCGTAGACTTCCGAGAGAAGTCTGAGAAGTATTTAACTAGCCCCGAAATTAAAAAAAAATACTTTTAACCAAATATACCTTAAGTGGTTAGATTTGAATAAAGTACATGTACTTTTAATTTACAAATACGAGAAGTCTGAGAGATATTAAATTTAAAATTTTAATTTATAAAATTATAAAAAAAAATATTTTTAGGGAAATTTTGGATTCATAAATTAAACATGGGATTTTTGGACATTTGTAAATTAAAAGTACATATACTTTAGTCAAATCTAACCACTTAAGGTATATTTGGTTAAATACACCATGTAGCTTTATCTATGCATGACATATGAAGTTGGATGTCATATTTTCATATGTAGGGTTAGGATGAGGGTTTGTGTATTTTCATCCATATTGTTACATTTGCATATACTGGCTAGGTTGTGACTATATTAAACGAGTTTGATGTTTTTTATAGGTTTTCTATATAATATGATTGTATTTTAGTAGTAATTAGTATATTTAGGGTATCTCAGACTTCCATTTTAGTCTGATTCACGTATATGTTTTGTTAGACTTACCGAAGAAGTCGACAACCAATAAGTTACCCTACTTGGGATTGTACCCCATATATAAACGAAAGTTACCAAAATTAGTCTGTAAAAGTCATTATCAAATTTTTCTCTCTAAAACGGATACTCGCTCTCTCTCTCTAAACACTCTCTAAAAACTCTCCGATAATCCTCCTAGCCACCGCCACCGCCGTCTTCATCTTCTTCAAACGTGTAATTACCTCTCCTTTTCCGTCTCTCCTTACCAATCCCTACACCGCCGCCGTCATATTTCTAAACTCTTCTTTCTGTAAATTTTTGAGATCTGTACGGTTTTTAGTCCGAGTCATCCCCTTCTCCCTATGTACTTTGTCTATGTACTTTCTCGTTTTAGATCCATACAGTTTTGTTTTTGAGTTAGCCCCTTCTCTGTATTTACTTTGTCTAGATCTGAACAAAAATATAGATTTTATATATTTTCCTTTTATATCCATACGGTTTTGAGTCCGAGTTAACCTCTTCTCCGTATCTACTTTGTCTAGATCTGAACAAAAATATAGGTTTCTCGTTTTAGATCCATACATTTTTTTTTTTTGAGTTAGCCCCTTCTCCGTATTTTATTAGTCAAGATCTGAACAAAAATATAGGTTTTATATATTTTTCCTTTTATATCCATACGGTTTTGAGTCCGAGTTAACCTCTTCTCCGTATCTACTTTGTCTAGATCTGAACAAAAATTATAAAATTCTCGTTTTAGATCCATACGGTTCTCCGTATTTTCTTAGTCTAGATCTGAACAAAAATATAGGTTTCTCGTTTTAGATCCATACGGTCTTGTTTTTGAGTCAGACTCTATGAAGTCTGAAGCTTATATTTGTTTTTGAATTAGACTCTATTAGAAGTCTGAAATTGGATTTGTTTTATAATTAGACTCTATTAGAAGTCTGAAACTAGCCTCTGTTTTCAATTGTTTTATGGTACACAGGATGGGAGGATTCAGTCAGGTTCCAACGTCGAGTAGTAGTTCATACGCAACTTCTACATTTCGACAACGATCCGGATCATGCAATGGATTCCCCAAGAAATGTTTCTGCGGTCTGGAGCCTGTCATGCGAACCTCCACTACTGCCGATAATCCGGGAAGAAGATTCTTTGGATGTCGTAACTGGGATGTAATTACCTTTCTCTGTTATGTAGCCAGTTTTATTTTATCTTTACTCATTGGAAATCCGAAGATGATTGTAAATTTAAAATGTGGCTGTATAGGATGGTGGCTACCATATTATGAAGTGGTGGGATGAGGCTATGATGGAGGAGTTTCACGCCTTCACGCCGATAGTGGACCAACATGGTGAACAAATTGATTACATCTTCCTTTGTTATGCTGAAATGGCCTGTGTTACCCACTTGGACGACGAGCTCAAAAAATTGCAGGCAGAGATAGCTCAATTAAAGGACCTGTTGGCTGAAAAACCATCTACTCCGACAAATGGCGTCAAGTATGAGTATCTGATGTTTGCTGGTGCTATTATTATCGTCCCGATCATCTTGAGGGCATTTTGTTTCTTGTAATATGTTAGTCCCATGAATCCAGCTACAATTTTATGTAATATTAGACGAATTTCAGTCATCTTTTGAATTTCCCCATTTCATTATGAAAAGTGTCCTCTTTTGAAGCTACTTACCTAAAAAACAAGAGTAATATGTTTTCGGACTTCAAATAATAAAAAATAGAGTGTCAGACATCATATGAAGTCTAACAATATTTTGTCAGACTTCAACTAATAAAAACTATAGTGTCAGACATCATATTAGTCTGACAATATTAAAATACGCGGGAGTTCAATTTTTTTGTAATTTAGGCCCTAAAAATGCCCGGGAGTTATGTAAAAATGTGTGACAGTTACGTATGTGGTAAAACCGTCGTATCGTGGTAAAACCGTATCGTTTCAACTGCCCTTATGACCCACATATAAATAGGCTTTTTACCCTTTTTTTTTACAGTTTCTAAGGAAAAATAAAAAAAACCCATTCTCTCTCAAAGCCACTGAACCGACATCTTTTTCTGGGTATCGTACTATCGTTTCTAGATCTGGTTTCTCTCTGCTCCGCCGTTAACCCGCGACGGTAAGATTCATTGAATCCCTCCTTGCATGAATAAACGTAGAATAACTATTAGTCCTCAGACAGCAAATCGAGTCTGGCGATAGTCGGCAGACTGCAAGTGGTGTCTGATTATAGTCGTCAGACTGCGAATAGAGTCTGAAATTTTTCTCATACCTTCTCTGAGCTTTTTTTTTTTAAATTCCAGATCTTGTTCCTATCTCCTCCGGTGACCTACGACGGTAAGATCCTTCGACTCTTCTCTTCGTCTACATATTTACATAACTAATACTAGCCAGATGGCAAAAGATATGTCTGACTGTGTTTGTCTGACTGCAAATGGCGTCTGGCTAGTAGTACTCAGACTGTTCATGAATTTTTTCCCCCTTGTTGTTTCAGATTTTCTTATGGCAGATGTTTAATTCCCACAAAGGATGTTCACTGTCGGATATGAACCAAATCCGGATAAAAGCATCCATTATTTTAGTGGACGGAGAGATCTCATGGATGATGTTAAAATAGCGCTGTTACCGGCATAATGGCAAGAACTCCAAGAATCAGAATTTGGGGTTTTTTTGAAATTCCATGACCTCCATTTCAAATGGTGCTCAAGGATGGTCCATTACATGCTATGCTTGCAGTTAGATTGCAAGAAGAAGTATGAGATATGGTCTCTTATTGGCGTTCAGCCTGCTAGGTTTTCCTTGAATGAATTTCGAGCCATAACCGGACTCAACTGCGACTATATTGAGAATCTGGAGTACCCTGAAGTTGAATACACTGATGAGATGAGAGCAATGTGGGCGCTTCTTGGGGTGGATTTCGAATTGGGCCCAAGTTATTCGCAATTATTAGAAGCTTGTAAAAACTGTGCTGGTTGGGAACCGCAACAGAGGATATGGTTAGGCTATCTAGCCATCTATGCAACCTTCATTGAGGCTCAACACTGGACAACATCCACAAGGGCTGACATGGCTAAGAATCTGCTGGTTCCAGGAACGTTAAAATCATATCCATGGGGAAGATTCGCCTTTAAGGTTCTGATAGACTCTGTTAAGGAGGCAAACAAAAAACTCGTGGAAGGAAAAAATTATCAGATCGGAGGTTTTGCTGAGGTCCTGAACATCTGGGTATATTGGGCATGCCCCAATATGGTGACAACTTATGGAGTGCCCTTCCAGAATGCCCCAACCACACCATTGCTGGCGTACCACGGATCACGAAGTCGCAAGAAAGTCGACGAAACCTTACGCCTACAGGTATTTCTTAGGCTGTTCTGAAGTCTGAAATATTTTATTCCCATAAGAAGTCACATTCTGTGTCAGACCTCATATGAAGTCTGGCATTCTGTGTCAGACTTCATATGAAGTTTGACATTTGTTTCAGTCTGACATTTTGTTCCAAGTCTCGTATGATGTACCTATGATGTATGTCGTTGTGAAATTTTAAATTCTTGTAGTCATTTGGGTCCCTATTCACTTTGCTATGTGACTATTAATTTGCAGTCTCGCGTCAACAACCTTGTACTCACGGAAGATCATGATGACATGTTCCCCACGTGGGACAACGATGTCGAGGAGGACGAAAACGTTGATAACCTTGTGAGGGCAATGCTTGGACAGCTTGGGACTGCGGCTTGGAAGTGGGGCACTAAACATTGGAAAAGCGAAGGTGTGTTCAGGACTCAAGTTGGCGGTTCTGTCAAGCTTGAGATTAAGTCTGAGGATGTTTCTGCGGTTGGTGAGAAAAATCGAAAGGTTGTGGGAGTCAAGAGGAAGTTGGTACAGGATGTTTCTGATGATGAGGATGAGGAAGAAAAGGTGCAGGAGAAGTCTGGAAAGAGACCTAGAAAAAGAAAGGCTGGTCCCACTCTTGGGGATGTTGTTCAAAAGATTGAGGATCTGAAAAAATCATTTGAATCTCGGAATGATGTATTGGTAGATATTTTCAACGAAGGTTTGAGACTGATGGGTGACAGAGTTGATGATCTTGCCAAGAATGTCAAGAATTTGAAAGAGGAACGTGCTGGAGCTGGACAGAAGGTGAATGAGAAGAAGAAAGCTGGTACTGGTGGGAACGGTGGTGAGCTGAGGAAAGATACAAGTGTTGCGGCTGCTGAGATGGATAAGGCGGCCGGAGTTGGTGAGGATGAAGAAGATCAACCTGAAGATCTTCAGGATCAAACTAAAGTAACTGCTGCTGCAGGAGAAAGAAAGAAAAAGGAAAGGGATGCCAGGAACCCGAAGAAATTGGTAGTGAAGGTAAAGAATCTTGTTGTTGATATCGTCGAACCTGCCAAGAGAGAGAAAACGAAGTCTGTGAAAGCAGTGGTTACAGATAAATATGACAACCCGGCTAAGCTTACCAATCAGACTGCGATTGATGATGGGGTTAGTCTCCAAAACCTTCAAACTCTGAATACAAATAAGGAAAAGAAAGTTGAGCGACTTCAAGAGAAATCCCTCAAGGGGAAGTAGCCTTCTTAGCAGTATGAGTAATCTTGATTGTAAAAACATGAGCATAACCGAGTTTGTTTTATTTCCCCCTTGTTATTGTATCTGCTCTGAACTTGGATCACTGGCATTAGACTTATATAATATTTTGTTTGGTGTGATTTTAGGTCGGGATTCTATTTTAATAATGTATTTTGGTTACCAGACTTCTATGGCAGTCTGGTTTGGATTTCCCTTAACACGGGTTGCTAAATTGTATATACAAAGTATACCCGAGAGCACAGATCCAAGTGTGTTGGTCGTTACACAGTCGGCCACGGGCATAGACTTCAATGCTACGCAGAGGTTTAAGCAGGATACTAAGCAGGCAGCAGCTGAAACTTATATGCAAGCGAAGGCTAAAGAGGTTAAGCAGAATGAGAAGGTGAAGACTCCAATTAAACCTGTTGTCCAGGCACAGGTTACACCGGGATATAACCCTTGTGCTGCTATCACCAAGATGCAAGTGAAGGCACTTAATGATTACAACAAAAGACAGCCGTATGTCTTAACACTCTTAACTAGACGAGTAAGTTGTTGATATACCATGGATTTTAGGGCTTTTAACCATGGTATATGTGTTATTTATCGAGTCTTTTACTACGTTTTAGAGTCTTTTCAGGTGTTTATTAGGTACAAGCACATTTGGAGCATATTTGGTGATTTTGGCACTTTCTGGAGCTAATTGGAGTATTTGGCCGAGAGATAGAGTTCACTGTCCGAAACAGAGAAAGGTGTCGATCGTTGCATGCCTAGCATCGATCGATGCACCAGCGAGATGGGCCAAACGACGGTTTGATGAAGAATGATGACATTGCAATTCTGCCCAGAAGTTCCTGATATTTACAAAGAAGCCCCAATTCGTGTTTTAGGTTATAAATAGAGTTTTTGAGCCATTGTTTAGGAGACGCTTTACTTTAGTTATATTTTATTTCAGAGAGCCTGAGGGGCTGATCCTGATCTCGAAAGAGACTTGATTTTGAACCCCATTTCTTATTTGATTATATGATATTTGGTTTTCTACTTATGATATCTTCTATCTCGATGAATATGTCTGAGTAGATCACCTGTTAGGTTGAAGGATTCTCATTAAGGATTTCAGAGAATTATAGTTTAATTAATCTGTAGAGATTCATATCTGCTAGTTCTTTATCTAAGTTGTTCTTAATGCTAAATCTGAAGTAGCTAATCAGAGTTATGATGTTAGGTTGATTAATTCAGCGGAAGTTGGTTAATTTAACTAGAAAGAACTTAGATAAGCAATTAAACTGTTCGCAAACGGAAGTTTGGTTCAGGTTAATTGTGAACATATCAAACTTGGAATTAATGCTAGTTTAATATGTTAGTTCTCGCAAACGAAAGTTTGGTTTGCTGCACTTAGACTTAGAGGATTATCGCAAAGGAATTTGGTTAATTCTATATCTGTGTTTTGAGTTCTAGAACAGTTATTGATTGGATCTAGATAGATTGATTGCTTGCGTTCCTGATTTCCTGAGAACTCCTGAAACCTAACGCTTCGCCTTCTTGCTTACAAACTCACTTGATTTACTTTGCTATTTCGTTAACTGTTTTCACATCAGCTTCGCTTAATTAAATCTGAACTACTATTAATCTATTGTGTGACTGAGAGTCCTCGTGGGATTCGATACCTTATATACTACGATTGCATTAACTGTGCACTTGCAGTTAGATATAGGATTAAAAACTACACCTATCAAGTTTTTGGCGCCGTTGCCGGGGACTCTTTGAGTTCACCAATAGACTTAGTATTAGGATTTAGACTAAGCATTCTTTTTAATTTTCTTGTTTACTCACGTTTTTGATTTTTGGATTCGCAGGGATTCGCATTGCATCGATCGTTGCCACCTTGCATCGATCGACACAAGGCGAGAACAGCGATGCTGAGATCTGAGACGTTCGATAGGTTCCGCGCCATGGAACCTGTGATTTTGATTCGCGGTGAAAACGGCGTTTTACGAGACCAAGAGGGTCATATATGCAACGCAAAAGGTCAGAAAATAGATGGGGAAGGAAACCCCATCTTACCAGATTACCATGTATTGGTTGGGCAAGTAGCTGAGATGCAGAATAAGATAGATGACATCCACGACATCTTACTTAGGGAGAGACAGTTCCGAGCAGAGGCAAAAACTGATAAATTTGCAGAGGTACACTTTATGGCTGGAGCCGACTCTTATGGACATACATTGGGACATCAGCAGAGACAAGGTTCTAGGCATGCTCAAGGATCAAGAGACCATAATTATACTTCCTATCTGGCACCTCCTACACAAAGGAGCAAACTAGAGATGATGATAGAACAATCAATTGAAAAGCAACAGCAGAACACAGCTTCTTTCAGCTCGAAGCTAGAGAACATGTACACTAATTTGAATGAGAAATTTGAATCCTTGAGCACTCGTATGAAGCAGCTGGACACACAGATGGATCAAGTTTCAAGTTCTACCTCAAGGAGGGATTCTCAAGAAGCTCATACCAGCAACATTCCCATTCAGGATGACACACAGATGGATCATGGATCATGTCTAGCAGTTAAGGCTGTGGAATTTGTGGAAGACAAAGAGGGGTTTGATGTTGAATTACCTGAGTTTGAAAGCTTCGATGCACCTGACTCAACAGAGATTGACATGGATCTCTTGACTTGGATAGTTCAGATTGAAGCAGGACCAAGCCAAGGAGAGAAATTTGAGTCTGAGATGGCTGGAATGGACCGAGAAGCGGATAAACCCGAGACTGTATTTGAAACACGAGCTGAGACGGCAGCATCGATCGATGCATCACAAGCACCGATCGTTGCACCCCGAAAGGAACAAGTTTCACTCATATCTCAAGGACCCGCTAAGGAAAGAACCTACAAACTTCCATTACCATTCCCGAAAGCTCCCGTTAAGTCTAAAGATGTGGTTCAGTGCACAGTGGTGGTTGACAAGAAGATGGTGGTTCCACAAGAGCCTATTCTAACATCTTCAAGGCCTAAAACTACTCATAAACAAAAGGCTCCAAACATCAAATCTTTGCCAAAGGTAAAGCATAAATCCTCTAAGTTTAAACCTTCTGACTCCACTGTTTTGAATGCAGGAAAGAGCGTTAAAACACCCAAGTGTCAATCTCACCCTACATTCCTCCCGACATTCCTTGGACGACATCATGCCGCTACTGCTTACACACCACCATGGATGATAAGGCATTCACAGAGACACTCAAAGTCTCTGCTGAAACCTCCATGAGTCTGACCCCTTTCCAAAAAGTCAAGCTAATGACTTGAAACAAGCGCTGAGTGGGAGGCAACCCACTGCTAGGTTTAATTATTTTTCCTTTTCATTTTTGGTGTTTTTCTTAGGATTTCACGTTTTTATTTGTTTTTGTTAGTTTTTAGATACAGAACAAAAGTCTGGAGATGTGTAACGATCGTTGCTCACATGTGCAACGGTCGTTGCAATTGGTTCAAATCGAAAATTAAGGTACGTTGAGCTAAACCAGAATCAATCTGGTTCAACAAGCATCGATCGTTGCCCCTAAAGCAACGATCGTTGCACCCACGACCAGGTAAGTTACCTTAAACCCTATTTTCTCTCCTTCTTCTCCATTTCTTTTGGTCGACACACCGAGAACCTCCACCCAAAAATCATCATTTTCTTCATCAAATTTCTTGTTTCCGAGTGCTATTTACTTATTTTTACGCTCCCAATCCATTTTCCCAACCCATATCTCAAGAAATCAAGGTAATGTTCTTCAATTTTCGAATTTGCGGATTGGATTTTAGGGTTTTAGGGTTGTTGATTTTTGAACTGAAAATTGACGTTGTATGCGTAATTAGAACGATTTAGGGTGATGGATGATGATTTTGAACTGATTTGAGGCAATGTGGCTTGGATTTGACTGATTTTGATGATTTGTTGCGGCAAAATCGCCTTGCAACGGTCGTTGCTCTAGAGCAACGGTCGTTGCATTGCGATTTTGGGAAATGTTCGATACAACGAAATCGCCTTGCAACGATCGATGCCTTAGATGCAACGGTCGATGCTACGCGATTTCACAGAAATTTTGCCGAGACTTATAAATGTTTGAACTTTGTTTTTGCAGATGGCGTCTCAAAGGCAACCCCGCAAGAAGCGAGCCACAGCTTCCACAGCAACACGACACTACACCCCACCGCCTCAATGGTTCAGCAGAGAGTCAGAGCCACCCACACCATACAACAGATATGGGCCACCAATTGCTTTACCTTGGCCCCGAGAGGACGCCACACCGTTTCAGACGACCAGACAGTGGCCGGAGGACCTCATACGTTTCTTAAAGTCCGCTGAGTTCACAGAGCGGCCATTGCTCTCTTCATGGGACGAGTATGACTCGCTTCTCTACAGTGGTTGGTGTGGGATGATCATCAAGCCGACCAAGTTCGCTGACTACTCCACCTGCCGGATTCTGGGGATAGATGAGCAGGTACTCGCTGTATGCAGAGGCATTGGTCTAGGGACAATGCCGATGCGACATTATGATCTTTATCCTGAGCTGGTCAGGCAGCTATTGGCCACTTGCAGAGTGGTTTACTCGGATCCCGACCACAGGAGCGCTACAGTGGGTGCATTCACCTTCATGAGTTGGGGAGTCAGGTATCGGATTCCTCTACTTGATCTCTGCAGGATCTACGGGTTCAGTACTGAGTCGAGGCGCATAGTCATGCCACTCGAGTGGGATCCGGTGGAGGCTCGCACGTTCTGGGAGAGTATTGGCAGCGGTCGATACAACTCCAGGACCACACCTGTAGTGCAGATGAGACATCCGGTGCTGCGATATGTCTCGCGTATCTTGTGCTGGAGCTTGCTTTGCAAGTTTGAGGCCAACAAGATGCGCAAACTTGAGATGGAGATGCTGTTTATGGGGCTGAGAGATCAGTTTAGAGGTTCTGGTGTGAGAGATCCGACTGCGGGTCTCAACTTGGGAGCTATTTTCGCACAGCATTTAGTTGATCTGCAGCTGAAGCCGTTTGATGGAGCTGGTACTGAGACGGTAGGGCGTTTACTTACTCCCATTTTTGAGTATTGTGGGATTCCTCTTCATGGCACAGAGCGTGATACAGCTCGGGAGTTCCTGGATCTCAGCCATTTGCAGAGCGCTACCTGGCTCAAGGAGGGGCGCATTTGGGTTTACACTGATCCGACCACTGGGAAGACTGGTATAGAGCTTCCTGCTGCCAGATGGACACAGATTGACACATTAGAGGCACTGAGATTTCAGCCTCCTGAGTCTGCGCAGCGTGGGATTCCGACTATGGCTCATCCGCTGGGAGAGCCTTCCTCACGAGCTTCGACTTCTTCTGCCCCTGCTCCTGCGCCAGCACCTGCCCCAGTCGATATTGTGGGTCCCTTTCCAGAGCCTGCGATGGCTTACGGTGCATACTCTGAGGCAGAGTGGAGAGAGAGATCAGATGGTATGTTTCGAGTTCTTTGGAACTTCGTGCGTACTTGCAGCTGCAGGAGGCCACCACAGATCCATCAGCCCGTACCTGATCAACGTCGTCGACAGCGATCTCCGACTGATACTGATCCCGCACCCGAGGCAGCCGATGATGATGCACTGTATGGTGGGATAGACGATGAGAGCGAGTGAGAGTAGTCTCCATGTTCAGACTTTCGGTTCTGTATTCTGACTTTTTCTTTTCCTTTGCACTTTTCTTCTTTTGATTTTTAGGACTCTACTATGTTTGGATGATTTGTACTTTATTTGGTACATCTTTTGCTTCGGTTTTACTCTGTTTCTAGTGTTTTCAGCTTGCAGGGATCAAAAATTGACAAAAACAGATGGACTAACCTGCTAACTTGCTGACTGTTCGTGAAAGCGCAGTGCGTCGATCGACACACCACTGTGTCGATCGTCACAATACGAAAGAATCGCACAGCAACGGTCGGTGCACCTAGTGCAACGATCGATGCTTGAGCGACAGAGGTAAAACCCGACAGAACTAAAACATCCATTAACAATTTTTTCTTTCTTTTTAACGATCCTTCGCTGGACACTACTGGGGACAGTGTGTCTTAAGTGTGGGGGAGGTGCTACTGACTTATATCTTTCTGTTTTCTTAAGAGTCAGTCCCGTTTTTCAAAAAAAAATTGTTTTATTGAGTCAAAATTGTTTAAGTAAGAAACTATGATTTTCTGAGAAGATTTACAAGACTTGCAGGAACTTAAGTAACCATTGGGATGAAGTTGCAGGATCTATCTCTGACTATTAGAAAACCCCATCACAGATCAACCTACTGGGAACACCCACATCACTTCAGGTATCAGAGGATCCTTTTACTGACTTCAATTTAATACTGACTTAGATTTCTCACCTAAGGGCTTGGTATACTTTGTGTCGGATTCCCTTGTTAGTTCTGACACAGCCTGTCAACCTATCCTATTTAGTTCCCTTCTCCCCTTCTATAAAGTAAAAAAAAAAAAAAATACAATAAACTGAGGATGAGTTAGTAACTCCGAAGTGGTCATGGGAATGGTAGCAAACACTATTTTCTCTCATGTGATCCATGGAATGTGTCCAAAGTACACCCCATAACGGGAAGAACACTGATAAAAAAAATAAAATGATACCCAGTGGGGAAAATCAGTTGTTAAAGAAGGGAAAGAGAAGAAAGGGACTAGAGAAAGATAGTATGGTGGTCTAGAGCTGATAAGGTAAGAATCCATGTGCCCTTTGATCGATACTCCTTAGGTGAGACCGCACTTAAATACTTGCAGAAGTCAGTAGGGAGAATTTGAATGCTTGAATGTGATTGTGGAGTTTACCTAGGACAGTTGCTAAGTGTGGGGGAAGTACATGTTAGTCTTGATATTCTGTAATTGATTCTTTCAGTGGTTTACTAAGGGGAATCTGAGTATTGTAGCTTTTAGGATGAAATGAGTTTCTGAAGAGTTTTCAAACCTCTTGACTACATTTAGTTCTTTGTCTTGCTTGAGGACAAGCAAGAGCTAAGTGTGGGGGAGTTGATATACCATGGATTTTAGGGCTTTTAACCATGGTATATGTGTTATTTATCGAGTCTTTTACTACGTTTTAGAGTCTTTTCAGGTGTTTATTAGGTACAAGCACATTTGGAGCATATTTGGTGATTTTGGCACTTTCTGGAGCTAATTGGAGTATTTGGCCGAGAGATAGAGTTCACTGTCCGAAACAGAGAAAGGTGTCGATCGTTTCATGCCTAGCATCGATCGATGCACCAGCGAGATGGGCCAAACGACGGTTTGATGAAGAATGATGACATTGCAATTCTGCCCAGAAGTTCCTGATATTTACAAAGAAGCCCCAATTCGTGTTTTAGGTTATAAATAGAGTTTTTGAGCCATTGTTTAGGAGACGCTTTACTTTAGTTCTATTTTATTTCAGAGAGCCTGAGGGGCTGATCCTGGTCTCGAAAGAGACTTGATTTTGAACCCCAGTTCTTATTTGATTATATGATATTTGGTTTTCTACTTATGATATCTTCTGTCTCGATGAATATGTCTGAGTAGATCACCTGTTAGGTTGAAGGATTCTCATTAAGGATTTCAGAGAATTATAGTTTAATTAATCTGTAGAGATTCATATCTGCTAGTTCTTTATCTAAGTTGTTCTTAATGCTAAATCTGAAGTAGCTAATCAGAGTTATGATGTTAGGTTGATTAATTCAGCGGAAGTTGGTTAATTTAACTAGAAAGAACTTAGATAAGCAATTAAACTGTTCGCAAACGGAAGTTTGGTTCAGGTTAATTGTGAACATATCAAACTTGGAATTAATGCTAGTTTAATCTGTTAGTTCTCGCAAACGAAAGTTTGGTTTGCTGCACTTAGACTTAGAGGATTATCGCAAAGGAATTTGGTTAATTCTATATCTGTGTTTTGAGTTCTAGAACAGTTATTGATTGGATCTAGATAGATTGATTGCTTGCGTTCCTGATTTCCTGAGAACTCCTGAAACCTAACGCTTCGCCTTCTTGCTTACAAACTCACTTGATTTACTTTGCTATTTCGTTTACTGTTTTCACATCAGCTTCGCTTAATTAAATCTGAACTACTATTAATCTATTGTGTGACTGAGAGTCCTCGTGGGATTCGATACCTTATATACTACGATTGCATTAACTGTGCACTTGCAGTTAGATATAGGATTAAAAACTACACCTATCAGTTGTATGCCTAATCTCTACACTAATTGTCTAACAAGCGTATTGTTCTTCGTAGGGGTTATCCGACTAGGAAAGTGAACACTTCACTCCAATGGTATTATGATCTTCGCACTCCAAAGGAATGGCTGCATGACTCGGTCAGTATGACTTCAATGGTTGTGAATTAAGAATTCGATTCCAATAAATCTGGTTGTATATTCAGACTTCCGAAGAAGTCTGGTTGTATAATCAGACTTCCCAATAAACCTGGTTGTATATTCAGACTTCCTAAGAAGTCTGGTTGTATATTCAGACTTCCCAATAAATCTGGTTGTATATTCAGACTCTTCAGAATTCCTAATCTAATGTGGTTGTGTATCCAGACTTCCTAAGGAGTCTGGTTGTGTTTTGTTCTTTTATATTAATACATTTCTTGTCTTGATGCAGCATATTGATGCCGGGATTGATCTGTTAAGGCTTCGTCAACAGAGCCATCCAGAATGGTTCAGGAGCGATAGGATATGCTTCATTGACACACTCCTTCAGGCACTGTGGCGTCAACACTATCCAGAATTTATTAAGAGCGGTGAGGAAGAGAATGGATCAGCCACAACTAGAATGCTTCCTCCTGGTTTTTTTGATTACTTCACTGGTGATCTTCCCGTGTTCTGCAAATCAAAGAAGCCTTGGGGGCTGGAAATTGAT
The DNA here is from genome assembly GCA_030180135.1 of Orychophragmus violaceus. Classification (NCBI taxonomy): domain Eukaryota; kingdom Viridiplantae; phylum Streptophyta; class Magnoliopsida; order Brassicales; family Brassicaceae; genus Orychophragmus; species Orychophragmus violaceus. Next base: position 34,958,259 of record CM058235.1, read on the forward strand.
GAGATCTACACCGCACTCCACATGGGCGGAAATCATTGGGTAGCAATTATGATTTCTATCACGGAAAGGCACGTAACAGTCTGGGACAGCATCCTTTCTGGGAAGACTGATGAGTCGGTCGGAGCGGCAGTGGCACCAATCTGTGAGATGTTTCCTTATGCGATGCACGTCTTGGCCCCAGCTGCATATGGATGGCCTTATCCCTTGGATCGTTACACCTTCTCGATTGACAGGAGCAAAGACCTACCTCAAAATCAGCAAACGGATGACTGTGGAGTGTACTGCTTGAAGTACATCGAGTTCCATTCACTAGGAATGCCGTGGCCAAAGTATCTATGTGATAGGAACATCAAGCAGATCAGAGACAGGCTAGCTTTTGACATCATGTCTGAACTCGGGAGAACTGGTGAAGAAGGAGAATGTACGGAGTATGCATTGCTGGACATCTATGGAAAGTAATAGACTTCCGATATCTTCTCCATATCTTTTGGACTCTCAAACACTGGATTATTGCATATATTTTCCCTATTTTCTTTTGCTGGTGTAAGGAACACAAATCCATCTTTTGGTGTGCTTGTTTATTTTTGTAACACACTTAAGCACTAATCCTAGTTATGTGCCCTTTATTACTACGCTTGGTGAAACGGAACCCATACAATTGAGACAAGTTTGAAAATCAGACTTCTGAAATACCATCATTACTACGTCAGGCTTCGGAACCCAAACAATGAACCCTTAAAAATATCAGACTTCACTGAACCCTAAAATATATCAGACTTCAATGAACCACAAATATATCACACTTCATTACACCCTAAAACTTATCAGGCTTCACTGATACCAAATTTCAGACTTCAAGCATTTCTAGTCAGCCCCAGGGTGTGGAAAATCCCAAACAATGAACCCTTAAAAATATCAGACTTCACTGAACCCTAAAATATATCAGACTTCAATGAACCACAAATATATCACACTTCATTACACCCTAAAACTTATCAGGCTTCACTGATACCACATTTAAGACTTCAAGCATTTCTAGTCAGCCTCATTGTGTGGACAATTAGGTTGTTTGTGGCCTGGTTGTCTACAGTTCGAACAGCAATATTGCTTGTGCAGTTTCCGCGGTTTACTGCCCTTCTTCTTGGCGATTTCTAGCATAGATTGCCACCTCGACTTCTTTTGGCTTCCAGGCTTCCGCCTCTCTTCCGGCGGAAGGACACGCACGTTGTCATGACCAGCTGTGCCTTTTAAATCCTTTGGTAAGAGTTTGCGAGAGTATGCAGCGTACAAGTAGTCCGTTCTGTAAGATGGACATACAAGGGTAGAAATGTGTAGCTCAAGTTCTGGTGCAGCGCATATGGCATGTGAGCAAGATATCTTTTCGTAATCCCAAACACCACATTCACACGTATGATGTTCCAAATCGACAACAAAATCCCTATGCCCTCCCTTAACAACAAACTGATACGTATCCACGCGTTCTGCCGTCATCATATCTGCATAATATTCACGAATAGCCAGCAAATATTCAACTCCTCTGCTAAATGTTTTTGAGAGACTCATTGCATCTAGCCGCCTTTTACAAAACCACGTCCCTAGTTTCTCTTGTATAAACTCTAAAAGGAAAGATATGGGATATCCTTTTGCCTTCTTAACTGCGGAGTTTATAGATTCAGCAATGTTGCTCGTCTTTATGTTGTACCTGTCTCCAACAATTCGAAAGAGGTTTACACAAGTAAGAACTAGAAAGTATTAAGAAAAACCATACGATTTCAGACTTCTTCTGTCGTCTGGTATATAATCAGACAGCAGGAGAAGTCTGATAATAATATCAGACATCAATAGAAGTCGAAGACGAAAATATTAAGTCTGACACTTATTGTCATACCGCACAAGTACCTGTCTCCGCCGAAATGCACGTGTGACCATAGCCTCACATCCGCCTCCTCCAGGTAATCAGCAAGTTCAGGATTTACCGCTCGTATGGAAGCCATGTTTCGGTCAAAATCGTAAATCGTATATGCGTAAGACGCGTTTTTCACTAAGTACAGAAGATGTTTTCCCCTGAACTTGGTAACTATGTTATTTTGTAGATGGTAATAGCATATCCCTCGTTGTGCCCAAGGGAAAACTGCTTCACACGCATTCTGGATAGACTCGCATCTATCTGAGACTATGACCAAAGGATATTGGTCTGAGATGCATTCTTTTAGCTTTGTGAAAAACCATTCCCACGAGTCATCATTCTCAGAGTCTACAATTCCGATGGCCAACGGAAATATTTGAAAATTTACGTCTTGTGCGGGCGCCACTAGCATAACACCCCCATACTTTCCATTAAGATGAGTACCATCCACCACAATGACTCTTCTAAGAAACGTAAACCCATATATGGAAGCTCCAAATGCTATAAATAGATATTTAAATCTATTCTTCTCATCTAGTTCATGAGCAGTTACTGTTCCCGGGTTGGTTTGCCTGATTCCATGCAAAAAAGAAGGAAGTCTCTCGTACCCATCCTCCGCTGTTCCTCTCACAATCTTTTGAGCATGTAACAATGCTCTGTATGCGGTTGTGTAGCTCATCCTAATCCCAAACTGCTTCTTCATTGATACTTTAACATGCTTTGGTGTTATACCCTCAATTATACCAAAAGATTCAGTAAACAACCAACCAATATAAACTGGAGTATAACGTTTGCGCGTAGACATCCGGTCCACCATCGAACATGTATGGGTTTTTGAATAGCTCATCACCCAATACTTGTTTGGTTCGCTCTTCACACACGCTCGAACAATCCACTTACATCCTTCCACACGACATTTAGCCACAAAACGTGTCTTGTCAGACTTCTCAGTCATGAATGCGAATTTCTTCAATATCGCCGTCAAACGTATCTATGATATTAGGTCATTTTTGCTATCAAAACCCTTGTGGAGAAAGATACCCTCAGACAAGTCCCTTTTGCCACCACACCGTTTACTAGTATCCTCCAACTCATATTTCTTATAATCTTCATCTTCTTCCACATCTACATCTTCATGTTTCACTTTCCCATATAGGCTATAATCATCATCGTCATGGTAAGCCTCAGCGTGTTTTCTAAAAACATTTTCAGGCACATCCAAATTTCCAACACCATCGTTACCACAACCACCACAAACAGAATCATCCGAGACTGAGTCCACATCTTCCTCATTCTTGACTTCATCATCTACGTCATCTTCGTCCACATCTTCAACTTCAACTTCATATTTTTCATCTTAATTCACCGCATCATCAACTTCCATAGCGGATCGGCTCGAGACACAAAGACGGATTAAATGCGTATTAGCTAACTCGACCATGCTCCTTACTTGTCTATCATTTGTGACATAAACCGGAGGGCTATCCGGATCCATTAGTTTCAAGAGTGCTTCCGGCAATTGATATGATAACACCACCAACTCGGTTTTCTTGTCCAGCATGTAATCATCTTGTACCATCTCAACAAGTTCTTGATGTGTAGAACCATGGCGAAAAGTGATAAACCGCCCTCCTTTCACCTTATCAACCACGAAATGCCAAATCTGGTCTCTCACGACCTATTCACCAAATTTAACAGGTAACTGAACTATTATATGTATAAACAAACACGTATAAACCACATTAGAGATCTTTTGGTTAAAGCCAGACTTCTTGGAGAAGTCTGATGCTATTCGCTATCTTGCCAATATTATTCAAAAATTGATTTAAAATAATTACCATATATAACAATGTAAAACTAACGCAGGAGGAACATATAAAACTAACACACATTTATAAAATTTAAAATCAGCGAAATTAATCACAAATATAAAATAAAATGCATTTTTTAAGTTTTTAACATTTCAGACGGCTATAACTGTCTGATCAAAGTGAAACCAGACCTCTATGGCTGTCTGAAAAAGGGTATTTTTGCAATTGAAATCGAAATGTCGGACAGCGGATGCAGTCTGAAATCTATCAGACAGCGTCAGCTGTCTGCTTTGGAAATTTTGTCAGACATCTTATGAAGTCTGAGAAAAAAGGGTAGTTTTGCAATTGAATTTGAAATGTCAGACTTCTCGGGGAAGTCTGACAAGAAGTCGAGGGTAGTTTTGCAATTGATTTTGAAATGTCAGACTTCAACAAGAAGTCTGAAAACTTTCAGACAGCTTGAGCTGTCTGACAAAAAACATCGCATTTACGGTTTTTATCCATCGTTGACCAAAATTCGAATTTTCAGATGTCTATAGCCGTCTGGCAAAAGTTTAGAATTTCAGATGTCTATAGCCGTCTGATACTTTTTTTGCTTATTTTCAGACTGCTTTAGATGTCTGATGATTTTTTCGCTAATCCTGGTCAACATCTGAAAATTTGGGTCAATTGCAGTTTCTACCCCTCTTTTTTGACAAAGTAAACCACAATAACACTCTCTCATATTTTAACACTCTGAAAACCGAAAAACGAATAACACTCTCTCATATTTTAATTATTACTATTCACTGAAAAACAAACTAAGGGGATAAATTAGCGCGCGAGAGGAAGGAGAGGGCCGAGGGTAGAATCAGGGTTGGCTTCAATTTCAAGGGCATTTTTGCAATCAGCCCAAACATCAAAGCCAAACAAAGTAAACCAGAATAACACTCTCTCATATTTTAATTATTACTATTCCGAGTTTCAAATTGAACACCCTACTTAACTATATACTGACATACTGTATGTGTTTTTCATATGTCTTAAGTATATACTTAAAACCAAATGAGAAAGCTAGAACGAATATAACCGACACGATGCTCCATTGGTTGATCATATACATATATTACATAGTCAAAACCTTTGGTTTGTTCTCCGATTATACTTGCACTTTTGTCCTACATGAAAACATATTGACATAGTATAAACGAGATATCACTATAATATATGCATGTATGTTTGAAGGGTTTTGGGAGGAACAGGAACGCACAAGTTGTTGTATCTTTTGATTATGATCTTAGCTCTTTGATGTGGGTCTCATAACGGGAACTGTTCAGGCTGACTTAGCTGCAGCCTAACCTGTGCATGTGATTCATCAGCTGCATCTTCAAACTCACCAATTAGTCCCAATTCATTTGTGCTTGACGTTGCATAAACCTGCAAGACCATTAGGTACCACTTTTGTATGTCTAGCTTCAACTAGGAGATTTTGATTCAAAGGATGCATTAGTTGCAACTTGAAACTTAAAGTAATGAAGTTGTGTTTTAATTATTTTTACTTTCTTGTGTAGTTCGACGTTTTCTTGATGAATCCTTTGTACTTTTCTCCACAATTCGAGGTTCTCATGATGAATAAGATTCCTCTGCAACAGATAAACCAATTATAAGAACCTGAAAAAACTAGAAATCAGAACATATTCTATGTGTTTAGAGGTGTAATATAGAATGCAAACACAGAAAAACACAAACATTTAACATTGTGAGTGTTAGAATCGTAATTGATGTTTACAAAAAGGCACGAACTCGATGTTATATTTATTCTCATATAAATCAAAACCAGCCGATTATAAGGTTTTTATAGGTGAACAGAATAACCGAACAATCTTGACTTAATATATATATCATTCAGTACTGACCTTTTTGGTTAGTTCTTTGATTTCATCGGTTAACATTTGTTCCTGTAAGGTTCGAAAATTTGAGTATTAGTTCGAATCTCAGTCCTCTATATCGTCAATCCTAAAACATCATACTCCAAAACAGACGATCTAGAGTAAACGTATATGTAAACATAGAGGAATAAATATTACCTTTTTCATACGAATTCCACGTAAACTCATTTCAAGTTTGCTCTCTATATTGTGCAGTTCCTTAACGCTCAAACCATTTAATTGCTGCCCCGTTAGTTGTCTGCTTCATTACAAAAGTTCATTGCATGTTATACGTACACATATTTCTATTGCATTAATTACATATGTTTACACAAAGACACATACATGACTATATATATATATACACATATATCTTTTGTGCAACACATGACTATATATCTAAAAGGTACTTATTAAGGACGTAATATCCATTTTTTGGAGCTTTTCACAACTCAAAATCATAATAATATCACCAAAAATGAAGGTAGCTAAGAAGAAGATATGCTAAACAAGCAATGTTTTAGCTGAACACACTTATAAACAAATAAAAAATAAGGAGAGAGGAGTTTTTGTTAGGAATCACAAATGGCAAGTAAATAGACAAAAAACTAGTAATAAATAAGGGACATGAATTTATCCACAGGCTACCAATTAGATTTGAATAGGAAACTCGTGACTATTTTCAATCTTAGGCAAGTACGTACCGATGATTTTCCTGCAATGAGTACAGTTCTTGCCTTAGAGTTGCGGCCTCTCTCTGCCAAAACTATAACATGCAACAAAATTTAACTCTACAAATATCAAATATTAAATTTGGGTACTTCTAACTCAAAATCACTGGGCAATAAATGGACCAACTATTACCATTTATATATTTATTTCACTATTATTCTAACAATCGATGTGAGATTCTAACATCTCTCCTTATGTTCAAGATGAGACATCTAACGGGATCAACATCTACATAGTGTTTCGATATCAGAAGGTTCTGATACCATATTTAATTTGAGTTTATCGTGAGTTTTCAACTCAAAACAAATTGACAATGAATAAATTGATTTTTATCTTTATGATTTCTTCCAACTTTTGATGTGACACATTATACATGTCTTAATATCAAATTCAAGTGTAATAACACAAACATGACTAAGATCTTTGTTCCTCTTCTTGTATGTTCATGTGTAAGTTTTTTTTTTATGTTATACATACCTTAACTTCTGATGCAGGGTTCAATAGTTGTTGTTGCTCCATCTTGGTCTGGGTAAATCGCTCAATAGCCGATTTCATACTGTTCATTTCGAGATTTTAACCTATAATTAGCTCATAGTGTTTATTCCCTTGTAGCAAATAACATTTATATTTCCACTGCTAGTGAAAGAACTTCAAATATTCTTATGATTATAATTTTTTGTTAAAAACAAACTTATTGTTTAAAAAAGGTTTAAGAGTGTTATCACATAAAAATAATTCAGGTTAGGCATATATAATTTGTTAATGGTATATATCAGGATGATTAATTAAGTGTCATGTATAGTATATTAAACAATAAGTATTTTTTTTTTAACATTAATAAGTATTATTTTTAAACGTATGAGAAAGATTAATCCTCAAAACAAATATGAAGTTATATATACCACATTTGGAAATATATTTTCAAAACTTTGCTGTCTAGTTTCTAGGTCAAGTTCACATATTGGTACATATTATACTTATATTTCTGCAGTGATATTTTTATTGAGCTATTCAAAATCCATAGATAAAAATACTTTGAAATATATACAAATCAATGATGATATCCCTTATAGTTTTAAACTTTATAATCCACATACTTCGATCAATATTTTTAAATAAGTTCTCCTGAATAAATAAATTGATACATTAATATATATATAGTTCAAAATTACAAAAAGTTCTAATCGTTCTATCACAGTACTATATACACAAAATATTTAGATTTATGTTTATATATACAAATTTGTGAGTGAAAAATCATCATATTACATATCATCTCCAAATGTACATATCATCATATTACATATCATCTTATACTCTCCGTTTTAGCTCCAAATGTTTCCAAATTTGGTTAATTCATACTTCCACTCTAGATACATAATTTACAGTCATTGTTAACATACACACACATGTATACATGTTATAAGATTCTAAGTAGACACAATGGCACATGTCCACACACACAATAAGACATAAGGATCCTTTAAATCAGTTCATCGATCTTTAAAACTAGTAAACTTCCTTAATTAGTTTTTTTTTTGCTTTGGCATCCTCCTTTCAAAGTAAGTTTCCTTTCCAAAGAATAGTTTTAGGAGCGATATATACACCACGTTGTTTATACATATAAATTGAAATGAGCAAGATGCACAAAACTGTTCACAACAAATGAGCAGATCACACAGCTAAACACATCTCATTGACTAAATCCAACCCTTCCAAGCAAACACATACATATATGATACTATATAAGTACGCACATGTATACTTCCATGTACTAATAGATATACACATACACACACATATATATATATATTTGAGTTGTCAAACGATAAAAGGTATGAAAAAAGAAGTTATTAAAGTTAGAGAGAAACCTGGAGCTGGCGAAGTCATAGAGCTTGTCCGTATTGGAGAAAATGATGAGACCGACCTCGGCATCGCAAAGAATGGCGAGTTCTTTAGCTTTCTTGATGAGACCCTTTCTTCTTTTGGAGAAAGTGACTTGCCTACTCGTCGAATCATCGATCTTCTGGATCACAATCTTCCCTCTCCCCATCGATCTTAATTAACCCTATTTTGATCTTCCTCTCGACCTTGGTGATCTTCCCCGTTCTAGGGTTTTTCTAGATCTTCGCAAGACCAAAGGTCGATGAAGAAGAACGAATCAGGAGAAAGACAAGAGAGAGAGAAGGAAAAAGAAAAGCGAAAAGAGGAAGTAAGGGCCAATAATCTCTTCGATGAATAAACAAATATGTATAGTTTATTTTGAGTCGTTGTATTGGTAGATACAACGTGAGGGCTATTTAGTAAAGTAGCAAGTTATAACCTAAAGATACGTATATTTATTTATCATAGAACAGATAAGACATGAGAAATACTTCAGAAAGTACTTAGAGCATCCCCATCCATATCCATAGTTCTTAGGGTGGGGTTTTTAAGAAAAAAGAACCCCAGCTCCAAAAATCTTTAGCTAAGGATCCTTGCACTGTTCATGTCACGTGGCGATATTCTATTCGTTTTTTTTTTCGATTTTTTTTTTTTTTTACTTTTTAGAAAAAAAAAATTAAAATTAAAATTAAATTTTTTTTAAGAACCCCACCTTGGAATTCATAGATGTACATGGCCTTACATGTTATGTAAATTTACGCAATATATAATGGGCACTACTTATGTCGTATCTTCACTAGGAATAGTATCTAATCTGGAAATGAGATAAAACCAGTTAAACGTCTTTATTTCTATCCAAACACACCGAACCTAATTGAAAAAGAAGTTTTATGAACTTTTTTGAATCAAAAGTATATTTAAATAAACCTCAGTATAAAGTGAAGCCCAAATCGTATCAAACTTAACCCAATGATATTTGGTTTCTTTATGGTTATGCAGGTATATTTTTTTACAATTTTTTATATGTTTATATATTTTTTATTAATAATTTAGTTTTTTAATTATTCAACTTAATTCGTTTATACTATTCCGTGTTATAGTAGTTAATAATTTAGTGTTATAATGAATCACTAAGTATGTTTTGATGTGGATGAGGCCAAGGTTTTCTGTTTAAATAGAAAGATTGACTTTGACGAGACAGTTGACTATAAGAATATATCAAAGTTTGTGCGGAGAACAGGTCGGAGACCGTGTTTATATTGATATAGCTGAAAAGAGAGCTGAAATGTTTAGACTTTCGAACTGATTCCGAAGGGAAATCAGTTCGGTCTTCTAAACAAGCTCTAAGAGAACAGGTCGAAGCAAAAGAGAGGTTACAAGTAGTAGTTGTGTGTAATAAGTTATGTGTCCCCTTCATAAATAATCTCCGGAGAGTATTTATTGAAGGAGTCGCGGTGTCAGATCTCCTTCAATTTGGGGCAACGTGTCATCCTCTACGTCTTTCTGGGGTGTCGTATCTCGAGCCTTGCGCCCGAGCTACTCCGCGACGCGCTTCATAAATAATCATTGTACGACGTCGAGATACTGTTTAAGTAAGCCATTTTTCGTCGATCCACTTAACCCCGCGTCGTCCTCTGATCGAGATTGAGACTGTAGATCGGCGCCGTAATGATGATAGATCGGTGGGCCTGCGCGGTCTGGGTCTGGGCCGACTTTGGCTGATTTGTGGAAATGGGCCTAGTTAATTGGGGGTGCTAAGTCTACCTCCAACAATAAGCCCCCCCCCCCCCAGTTCGGTGGTCGAAGCCTTTGGCGAATGCATCAAATTTGTTTCGAGTTTTACGATTAGCTTGGTGCATCTTGATCTGATGTATCAGTCGAAGAGTCGATGACAATTGATCTTTAATCATCTTGAACCGAGTTGACATTGTCATTTAATCGTCGTAACGTTTTCCGGCTCTTACTCAGAGTATACCAGCTCTTCTCAAGGTGAGGAGGTCGACGAGAATTGTATCCCGCTAATCCGAAGTAACCTGATGAAAAGGTTCGAAACGGGCACCTCTTCTGCTGACTGAAGGGCATGTACCGATCACGGGAGCCGAGGTGATAGGAGTGGATGAGGCAGTAGAAGGGCTCGGCGGCCAACACTACAAGAAAATATGTCTCTAACAACGGCCTATTCCGTCGCAAATAGGCCTTAGCATCGAATTTGTGATGAAACACGATTCGTCATTAAACGTTCATCGTTATCCATATTTCGACGTTAATTCGTCATTAAATAACGACCGTACAAATTCGTCATTAATCCATCGTTAACAATATGTCGTTAATCCGTAGCAAACTTAACAATGAATTAACGCCGAAACTTAGCAACGTACAAAGTCGTCATTTTTTTCTTTGTTAAACTTGCAACGAATTAACATTGAATAAGAGACGAATATTAAAATATATATTTAATAATAATTAGTCGTTAATACATCGTTAAGATAACCGTCGTTATTATGTAGTAAAGATAGTCGTCGTAGATTCGTTGTTACACAGTTTCTTCGCTAATGCGTCGTTCTTAAGTCCGTCATTAATTCGTCGTTAATTAACGACGAATTAACGAAGAATATTTATTATATATATTTAATAAAATTATATATATTTAGATATTTAACTAATCTAACAACCCTAATTAACAATTCTTAATTAATCTAACAACCTAATATATATAATTAACATTTATATATAAATAACATATATGCATATACATCTAACATATATACAATATATATACATATATATCATCTATGTATATGTATATTTACCGTGACTCGCCGGAGGAAGAGGAGGAGGAGGTCGCAGGGAGGAAGGAGGAGAGTCGCCGGGAGAAAGGAGGAAAGTCGCCGCCGGAGGTGGAGTCCGAGAGAGAGCTTAGTCGACGGAGATGGAGGCCAAGAGAGATAGAGCAGCGCACGATTCTCCGGAGATGGAGGCCAAGAGAGACAGAGGTTTTGTCAACCGTGGAGGCCGAGAGAGATGAAGTGAGAACTTCGCCGGAGAGGGTTAGTCGTCGCCGGAATCTGTCGCTATTTAAAGACGGATTAGCGACGGAAAATGGTCAATGCAGTGGTTAAATCGTGGCCACAAAATCTAAAAGTTTTAGATTTCCCCCATGCGTGAAATTAATTTTTAATCAACGACGAATGTCAGATCTATCGTACACATGTACGTCTGATGAATATATATTTGTGGTAAATTCGAAATTATTAAGCATGGAATTAACGACATATTCGTCGTTAATTCCTTGTTAAATGAATGCGTATAACTGTTCATTTGAGGTATAGGTTTTAGGGTTTAACAAAATATTATAATTATTTTCCATTAAACGACAGATTAACGAGGTTTCGTCGCTAATTTGATGGTAAGCTGACATATGTTTTAAACCCTAAATTGGTAATTGTATGGGTATTTGAGATATTTGATTGTTGGAACGTAATCTAAAAGTATAATCTCATAATACACAGAAACAAATTACATCATTTATCCTCCTTGATGATGAGTAAGATTTGAAGTATAAGAACCTTATACTTAATTACACTTTGAACTTTGAAGATTAAATCGTACATTAATCTTAAAATGTACTATTTTAAAGAAATTCAAACTGATATATAATGTCTATATCATCTTTGCAATTATAAATCTATAACAAATCTATATCGCAATTATAATTCTTATTTTAAACGGATAATCATATGTTTGGGCATTGCTATGAAATAACGACAAATTGTATATTCCGTCGTAAAATCTCGTTAATAGCCTCAAATTAATGACGGATCTTATATTTAAATATAAATTTAAGAACAAATAATTACCAGACAAACCAAAATAATAAATTTCTATTAGATCATCATTTATAGAAAACAATCAAATCATTCGTCTTCAGAATCCTCTTCGTGATCACTTTCTTCTCCATAATTATACCAAACATAATAATTCGGTGTAAATCCTACGTTTAGTAAATGACCTTAACCCTTTTCAACTAGAATGAACTTCCTATTCTTACATGTCTGACAAGAACATAACATCTTACCGCTTTCGATAGTTGCGTTTTGATAAAACAAACATTTGTGTTTTGATTAAAAAATGATAATGTGTGTGAAAACACTATATATGTTATGTATATATACACTTATATGTTAAAGTTTAATAAATTAAATACAAATATAAACCAATCATGAGATTATAAACTTTTAAACTTGTAACTATATATAATTATGATTACTCTTTATTGATATGAATTTTGAACATATATTATGCTAATTAAAGTAAATTTTGTTTTAAAAAATCAAATTTCATTGTAAATTCGTTGTTAATTAACAAATATTTTATGACAATTTAAAACAAAAAAATTATTGTAATTTCGTTGTTAATTAACGACGAATTTATGACGTTTTTAATTAATATCCACTGTAAATTCGTTATTAATTAACAACGTGTTTACGACGAATTATTCTTTTTAATATAAAATAAGTGTTCATTGTAAATTCGTTGTTAATTAGCAACAAATTTTCAACAAACTATTTTTAAATAAAAAATTCAATATAATTTCATGTATGATTTCAAAAGAAGTTTTTAGGATGTAAAATTAAAACAAATATAATTTTTGACATAAACAATTATAATGTGATATTTATTCAGTTTTTTAAAGTTTGTCGTGAAAATATGATAATGTGTGTTATAGTAAAAATATATATATATATATATATATATATATTTGTTATGAATATACTTAATTATGTTAAGTTTGATGAATTAAATACAAAACATAAACATAATGAGATAATCAGATTTTCAAACTTATAACTATGCATAATTATGATTACAATTAATTTATATGAATATACAATATATATTTATTAAAAAAATTCATTATTTGTTGTAAATTCGTTGCTAACTAACAATGATTTTACGACGAATATTGATTTTTATATTAAAAAAATAATTCATCGTAAAATTGTCGTTAAGTAACAACGAATTTTTTAATGATGAAGTAGCACAGATTTGTAAAATTCGTTGTTAAATTTTGCGACGAAATATTTCGTTGTAAAATTCCGTTGCTAAATAACAGTTTTCTTGTAGTGCTAGATTGCCAAAGGTTCATTATGCTGGTCAAGGTTCTCCGACGTGGAGTGACCTTGGTTCCGTGGAGGAGATGACATCCAAGTCCGAGTTTTCTCTTGGAGTCGAGGTCAAGGTTCATGGGCCCGCAGATCGTCCTTGGACTCCTCCTAAGGGGTATGTATGCTTTTACGAGGGCTTCTTCATTCAATGCAGACTGTGGTTTCCTTTACCCAAGCTCTTCGTATCTTATTGCCTCAAACGGGATCTGGCTTTTTCGTAATCTGCCTGATTACGGTTCAGAATATGGTGGCATTGCTGACCCTAGGGGCGGAGTGTGATATCGAGGTGGGTTGCCGAGTATTCGAGGATCTCACCAATCATAAAAAACAAGTCGACCATCGGGACCTACTATGCGTCTTTTAAGCCATGTTTGAGGATTTTATGTGATAAGTGTTGGATTGCCTAGGATCTAGGGTTCGTTATATTGACAATACCAACCTCGTTCTTACCTTGAACTGGCAGCGGAATGATTGGTGAACGAGATCAGTAAGCGACTCAGATGCTTCGCCTCTACCAGATGCACACGCACACAAACCTGGAAACCGGGATGCTAGTGCCGGATCTTTGGGATCACTGAGTTTTTGGTGTTTCTGCTTTCTCTGTCAAGAAAAAGACGACTCTTCTGATCCATGTCGAAACTCTCAGGTTTTATTCAGACCTGGAATCATTCTAAACCGGGCCAGACTCGTTTGAGTCATAAAATCGAAAAGCCTGTTTCGAAACCCGAATTGTGTCGACCGACACACACACTGTGTCGATCGACACAACACCATTTTCTCGATATCAATGTGTATCCAATACACATTAACATGATCATTACCATAATGATTATTCCCATAATATAGCTTCCAGTTTGCTTAGGTGTGTGACCATATAGGATCATATAATACTGGCAGTAAGTCTACGACTTACAAATTGCAAGAGGCTTCTAGCAAAACATTGCAACCGCCCAGTATTATACGAATGTCTGATCTCGACACACAACTATCATCAGCAGTGAGTACAAGTGTGATTTCAGGACACTATCCCAACAATCTCCCACTTGTACTGGAATCATCAGTTCCTATAATCCTTTTGTCTCTATATCTCGATTTGGCATAAGGCAAGATTAATGTCATCCTTATTAAGCCAACATCGTGTTTATCGAACCCCTGATCTTATACTGAACAATAGAAACAACTGAACTACAGTTCGTTTGAGTGCGGCCACACATTTTCTCAGTATCAAATCTTCGATAGGCCCTGAGATATTTGTCTCCCGTTATTCAGGAGGGACAAATCCCATCTCGTTCCATCCCTATTTCAACGCACACTTCATGATACACCTGAGCAGTGCCGTTATAGCCGCCAGTTATGGGTCGACGTTTGACAAGGTCAAAGTGTACCAATTCATATGCAAGAAAGCATGATGAACTCAGGTCTAAGGACTATACTCTATAGTCGTAATGAGAATCTCTTATGACACATATATAACTATCTTGTAGACTTCTCATTAGCGGGTCATGTCCGATCATATGTTCACCAACATATATCTATGTGACTGACTGTGATACTTATATCGTTGACTCCATGAAACTTAGTCAACAGTCACCTCACAAGCTAGTCTCTCGTAGTTGTCAGTGTCCCATTTTGACAACCTCGACTAGGGGCAAACATAATTTATGTCATGTATAACTTATAGGGTTTCATGATCTTCACATCACCTCTATTTACGATATCACGAATCAGGTGATATCTCCTCTCTACGTGTTTGGACTTCTGGTGTGACATGGGTTCTTTCGCCTGAGCAATGGCTCCATTGTTGTCACAAAACAAAGCCACTGGCTCCAAGATACTAGGAACCACACCAAGTTCAGTCATGAACTTCTTGATCCAAACAGCTTCCTTTGCCGCTTCTGAAGCAGCAACATATTCAGCTTCCGTTGTGGAATCAGCTACGGTATTCTGCTTAGAGCTCTTTCAGCTCACTGCACCGCCATTTAGACAGAAGACATATCCAGACTGTGATCGGAAATCGTCTATGTCCGTCTGAAAACTCGCATCGGTGAATCCATTCACCACAAGTTCTTCACTTCCTCCATATACCAAGAACTTATCCTTGGTATGTCTCAAATACTTGAGAATATTATTGACAGCTGTCCAGTGATCTTCACCTGGATCAGATTGGTATCTACTCGTCATGCTTAGCGCGTAGGTTATATCTGGACGAGTGCAGAGCATGGCATACATGATAGATCCTATTGCAGAAGCATAAGGAATCCTATCCATGCGCTCTCGCTCAGCATGTGTCGCCGAACACTGCTTCTTGCTGAGACTAATGCCATGAGACATTGGTATGAAGCCCTTCTTGGAATCATGCATCTTGAATCTGTGCAACACCTTATCAATATAAGTGTCCTGACACAATCCAATCAGCCTGTTCGCTCTATCTCTGTAGATTCTGATTCCAAGAATGTATGCTGTGATATATCATGGTTTTTACCCATTTTATGCCATGATATAGATGTGTCTTTTGTGTTCGTTTAGAGTCTTTTACAGGTTTAATAAGGTTTGGAGCTAATTGGAGATAATTGGAGTATTTTGGGACTTTTGGAGCATTTTGGCCGAGAGATTAAGTCACTGTCCGATTTGATGATCATGCATCGATCGACACACCTTTGGTGTCGATCGACACACTACTGAGATGGGCCAAATACGGCGGTTTAACAAAGTTATGAAGATTTGCAGAGAAGCCCAGAATAGTTTCAGTATTTACACAGAAGCCCCAGCCGAGATTATGCCTATATATTTAGAGTTTTGGCTTTTATTTTAGATACGCTTTCATACTTAGAGCTAAGAGATTTTTAGAGCTTTCGGGGCGAATCTAATCCTGTACTTCAGTTATTTTGGAGAAGATTTCGAACCCCTTTATCTATTTAATTTCTTATATGCAATCTATTATTTCTATGATTATGTTTTCATCAATCATGTCTGAGTAGATCCATAGTTAAGTTTAGGGTTTCTCATTAGGGTTTGATGACTTGCTAGACTTGTTTAATTCAGTTAAGGATTCATATGATTAGAATGTTCTTCAAACTAAATTGTGCTTAAAGCTAGTTCTAACCTGATCAATTAGAATCTAGATCTTAGGTTGCTAAATTCGACACGAGAGTGTGTTTTAGAATCTGAACTATTTAGGTTGAGCAATTAAATTATTCGCAAAGAGATTTGGTTTAGTTTAATTGTGAACATATCAAACTTGAACTTAATGCTAGTTTAATCTGTTAGTAATTGCAAAGAGATTTGGGTTACTGCACTTAGACTTGGAGGATTTTCGCAAAGAGATTTGGTTAATTCTATTTTCGTGATTTGAGTTCTAGAACTGAGTTTAATTTGATCCTGACTGATTAACTTTTCTGCTTGTCTGATTTCCTGAGAACACCATAGGCTTGACGCTTTTAGTTTATTGCTTTCACAACCAACTTGCTACTGTTTACTTTCTTGCCTTGCTTTTAATTCATTCACCACTTGCTTTATTTCTAGTATTAATCTCTACAATTCTGATTCTATTGAGACCAAGTGTCCCTGTGGATTCGATAACCCTATATACTACTTTGACGATACTGTGCACTTGCAGTTTAGAATAGGGTAAAACTTAGAACCTATCATGTTGCTTCTCCCATGTCTTTCATGGAAAAACAACTTCCAAGCCAAGTCTTAATAGACTGAAGCAACGGAACGTCATTACCGAGAAGAAGTATGTCATCAACATACAGTACAAGAAACGCAATTCCGCTCCCACTAGTCTTCTTGTATACACATGGTTCTTCCTCGTTCTTGATGAAATCAAATTGTTTTACTGCTTCATCAAAACGAAGATTCCAACTCCGTGATGCTTGCTTCAATCCATAAATGGATTTATGAAGCTTGCATACCTTCCCAGCATTCTTAGGATCTACAAAACCTTCAGGTTGTGTCATATACACATCCTCTTCCAGAATACCATTCAGGAAAGTGGTTTTGACATCCATCTGCCAAATCTCATAGTCATAATGAGCGGCAGTTGCTAGAAGAATCCGAATGGATTTAAGCATAGCGACTGGGGAATAGGTTTCATCATAGTCAATACCATGAATTTGCTTGAAACCTTTAGCCACCAACCTAGCTTTGTAAATTTGCACATTACCATCCATGTCTATCTTCTTCTTGAAGATCCATTTACACTCAATGGCTTTTGCACCATTAGGTAAATCGACCAAGGACCATACTTGGTTTTCTGACATGGATCCCATTTCGGATTTAGAGGCTCCAAGCCACTTTTCGGAGTCCGGGCCCATCATTGCTTCCGCGAAGGTCGCTGGTTCATCACTTTCAATGATCATTAGATCATTGCAATTGGTCACGAGAAATCCATAGTATCTCTCGGGTTCGTGACGGATCCTTCCGGATCTGCGAACTTCAGGCTCCACAGGTGTGGGCTCCACAGAACTTTGTGGGTCCAACTGCTGCTCTTCCTCAGCAGGTTGAGCAGTCCCCTGTGCATCTCGAATTTCTTCAAGATGTACTTTACTCCCACTGTTTTTCTTAGAAAGAAACTCCCTCTCAAGAAAGGAATAGTCCCGAGCAACAAATACTTTGTTCTCAGATTGGTTGTAAAAGTAGTATGCCTTGGTTTCCCTAGGATAACCAACAAGTAGCATTTATCTGATTTGGGTGCGAGCTTGTCAGAGATTCAACGTTTGACATAAGCCTCACAAACCCAAATCTTCAGGAAAGACAGACTAGGAATGTTCCCAGTCCACAATTCATGTGGTGTCTTTTCCACTGATTTAGATGGCACTCTATTTAGTGTAAACGCAGACGTTTCTAGAGCGTATCCCCAAAAGGATAATGGAAGATTTGAATGACTCATCATAGACCGAACCATATCCAATAAGGTTCGATTCCTCCTCTCTGACACTCCATTCCATTGAGGTGTTCCAGGAGGAGTGAGTTGTGAAATAATTCCACACTCGCTCAGATAGTCACTGAACTCTTGGCTCAAGTATTCTCCTCCGCGATCCGAACGCAGAACTTTGATACTTTTGCCAAGTTGGTTATGTACTTCATTTTTGAATTCCTTGAATCTATCAAAGGATTCTGACTTGTGTCTCATCAAATAAACGTAGCCATACCTACTGAAGTCATCAGTAAAAGTAATGAAGTACTTGTAATTTCCTCTGGCAACAGTGCTCATCGGCCCACATACATTAGTATGAACAAGGCCCAATAAGTCACTAGCCCTTTCATTTGGTTTGTTGAAAGGGGCCCTAGCCATTTTGCCCATCAAGCAAGATTCGCATTTCTCACATGATTCAAAATTAAATGAGCCCAGAAGTCCATTTCGATGGAGCCTTTGGATGCGTTTCTCATTGATGTGGCCCAAACGACAATGCCATAAGAAAGTCGGGTTTTCGTCATTTAACTTAAACCGTTTTGTATTTATGTTAAAGACAGGCATTTCTTGGTTTAATATGTATAACTCATTATCTAATGGGGCGCTACCATAATACGTACCATCACGATTAAAAGAACAAACTTTATTCTTAACAGCAAAATCAAAACCTTCCAAATCCAAAACGGAAACTGAAATTATGTTTCTGCTAATCACATGTACAAAGTAGCAATTATTCAATACTAAATCCATGCCAGAAGGTAAAGACAAATCATAAGTGCCTACGGCCAATGCAGCAACCTTAGCTCCATTCCCGACCCGTAGCTCCACTTGTCCTTTCCTCAGCGTTCTACTATTTCTTAGTGCCTGCACATCAGTAAAAACATGAGCACCGCAGCCGGTATCCAATACCCACGAAGTAGAACTAGGAGTCATAACATTAAGTTCGATAACATAAATACCTGAATCTGACGCATCATACGTCTGCTTCAGTTTCTTGTAATCTTCCATGAACTTCTTGCAGCCTCTCTTCCAATGCCCTAGCTGCTTGCAGTAGTTGCATTTATCCTCAGGAGAAGGCCCGGATTTGGGCTTTGGCTTGGGCTTGTCCTAACTCTCAGTCTGGACAACTTGGGCCTTTCCCTTATCCTTCTTAGGTTTCTTAAACCTTCTACTCCCTTGTACCATCAGTACACTGGGAGTTTCCTTCTTGAAATTCGGCTCTGCTGTCTTCAGTATGCCGTGCAACTCAGTCAATGTCTTAGTCATGTTTTGCATATTGTAGTTCATGATGAACTGATCAAAACACGACGACAAAGACTGCAGAATCATGTCAGTGGCTAGCTCCTGGCTAATGGCACAGTCCAGTTTCCCCAGGTTATCAATGTAACCCATCATTTTAAGGACATGAGGACTTACTGGACTGTCCTTAGCCAGCTTGCAATCCATGAGATATTTAACCGTCTGGTATCTCTCTGTGCGAGCTTGCTCCTGAAACAAAGCTTTCAGGCTGTTAATCATCTCAATCGGTGATATTACGTTCTCATATTGCTTCTGCAGCTCAGAGTTCATAGTCACCAGCATTAGACAATTAACGTCTTTGACATCAGCTGAATGCTTATCCCAAGCATTCTTTTCTGTCTGCGGGGCATTGGAACGTGGCCTCTCGGGGAGAACTCTTTCAAGGACATATTCCTTGTTCTCCTGCCTGAGAACTATTCTCAGGTTCCGATACCATTCCAAGAAATTAGATCCATTTAACTTGTCCTTCTCAAGGACGGATCTCAGTGAGAAAGTGTTGATGTGAGTTGAGACAGACATAGCTGTAATTAAAAAGAGGTAGAGATTTTAGTTATAATGATCAAGGAAATGAGAATTCTTATCTAATAAGAAAACTCGCATTGTATTCAAAATTATGTTTCCTCAGATGAATACAATGAGCCAAGATCCATACTTCACCAAAATCTGAGTGGGCGACTCGCCATCACCCAAACTTTAGTTATCTAGGTAAGCAAATCATTGCTAATTGTACCCAGTACAACTCTTGGTCGTAGATGAGATAAACTATGTCCAATCCACTCTGATGTCTCTGGGCCCAGAACTTCTGATAGCCCAGTCAAGTAAAACCAATCTCTTCTGTCTTGTGATCACTGACAGTCGCACTGCACGTCTATCAATGATCTGTTGGAATTGTGTCCAGCAATCTCTGTACTGTCTCTATAACGTAAGAGTATGTCAGTGATCAGACATAAGTCATACAATGCTGGGGGGTCATGATGGCTTGCTAGAGTCCGCTCATGATCTATAAGTCTTGGACTTATTGCCTTTATTGTATGATCCCATATGGGTCACACGCTTAAGCTAGCAGGAAATAATGTTGGAACGGCTTAGCAGAAGTACGACAAAAGTGCTAGGCATTTGTCGTACTAAGAGAGAAGAATTAATGGGTCTGATTAAATGGAATTTAATCAGATTGGTATTTGGGCCCATAAAGCCCAAAAGGAATTAGACAAGTTTTATGAATAAAACTTGAGTCTGTTTTTCCTTCCAACCCTAACACCCAGCGCCGTTTTTCTCCTCTCCCTGCGCCTCTCTTCCTCGTGGTCTAGCAGCCAGTTTCCTGTGATTGCGTGTGTGAGCCTTTGGAGGATCCATCTCTCGGTGTATCTCCCTGATCATTGACCTGTTCTCAATTCCGCTGCAAACAAACAGGTAAAAGGTGAGATCTAATGTTTCTAAATAAGAACACCTAGATCTGATGCATGTTTAGGTTGATATCAATATGAGAATTGAATCAGGATCAACCGAAACTTCCAACAGTGGTATCAGAGCCATTGGTTCTTAGGTTTCTTGTTTTAGATTCATGTTTAGGTTGTTTAATCTGTTTAGAATTGTTTTTGAATCAATTACTGATAAGATAAAACAGTTAAGAATCAGAATTAAAAATCTAAACACATCAATTGGATCACAGAACCGAGCTATATGACTCGGGTTTTGTTGATCGGCCAAGGTGTGATCGACCGGCTTGGCCGGTTGGTTGTTGGCCGAGAGGAATGGCAAGTCGGACGGACGGGATCGCGGGTCGGGCAGTCGGGATGGTCGGATTGGATCGGATCATTCGATCGATCGCAATCGATCATCGCGACGCATCCGATCGCTCGTCCCGATCGCGTCCGGCTGTGCGTCGCGTCCCGATTGCTCGGCGATCGTGGAGCGTCCGTCCCGGCTGCACCGTCCCGATGGCCCGTCCCGGCTGCGTATCGCCTCGATCTCGGATCGGTTGGTTCGCGGCTGAGCGGCTGGCCGATGCTTTCTTGGAAAGGAAGCTAGGTCACGACCAACTCGGTTTGGTTCGTGACCAAATCGGTTCGGTTCAGGGTTCGGTTCAAAACTTGATTAAAATCTACGTTCTGGTTTAATAAACAGATTTAATAATTTTATTAAATCTGGTTAAACCGGAATAAGAAATCCAATGTCGAAAGAAATATTGGATTTAGTGCCTAAACCGGGAATTTCTAATTTGATTTGGTTGGACCAAATAAATTGAGAGATTCCGGTTTAGTAAATAACCGGTTGACAATTGTGGTCATCGTAGTAATTGAAACTTGGTTAGACCAGTTTTAATGAACCAGACCGGTTATGTCAATTAATTGGACAATTGGGTCATGTCTTGGACATGGACCAATTCTTGGGCCTCGGGCCAAGAAGTTAAAACAATTGGGCCAGTTAATTGAGTCTTTCTTCAGATTAATTTAAAATCTATTTTATAAATTTATAAAGTCGTTTTTAAATTAAAGTTTCCGAAATTTTGAAATTAGAAAGTTTCTTAAAATAGAAGTTTCTGAATTTGCGGGTTTTGGATTTTAAAGAAATTTCTAAAGTTAGAAAGTTTCCGGTTTTAGAAAGTTTCCAATTTTAGAAAGTTTCCAAAAATAGTAGGTTTCCATAAATAGAAAGTTTCCCGAAATAGTAATCTTCTATTTTGGGAATGATTTTAATAAACCTACGAACCTCAAATAATATCAAGCGTTGGATGTCTTGTCCAGGCTATGTCAGCTGTCAAAGCCCATTCAATTGCATTCATGGCCTTACAGTGTGAGGATGTCTGTTTTTGCGTGGGTAAGACGGTTTGTAATTCATAAATGTCATTGGGAGTCCCAGACATTAATGATTACATGACTGTATAGTCCGGTTTTCTTGACTAGGCCATCGGGAGTCCCGGGCCTTGAGACATCAGAGTGGATTGGGCCTCGGGCCCAGATTCACAACCAAGAGTTATATCACGGATATAATTAGCCGAAATAGGGCTTACCGATATAAGCTAAGGTTGGGTGACGGCCAGTGGCCCACTTTGATCTTAGTTATATGTGGATCTTGGAATCATTATATTCTATTGAGGGTAACTTAGGTTATTGAATATAATGCATGATTAATCATATTATACTTTATTACGAGATTAATCATATTGAACATATAACTAATAACCTTTTTATTTATATATTTCAGATATGACTACTACAAGCACACAAAACACATTCTCGATCCGGTCTGTTCTCGAGAAGGAGAAGCTGACTGGAACGAACTTCCTGACATGGTCAAGGAACTTGAGGCTGGTCCTCAAGCAGGAGAAGAAGGATTATGTCCTTCGAGATCCCCTCCCCGAGAGGCCTCTTGCCAATGCTGCCAGGACTCTGCACAATGCTTGGGAAAAGCATTCGTCAGATGAAAATGATGTTTATTGCCTGATGTTGGTGACAATGACTCCAGAGCTGCAAAAGCAGTTCGAAAGTGTATTGTCTCCAATCGAGATCATGGCAAGCCTGAAATCGCTTTTTCAGGAGCAGGCTAGGACCGAGAGGTTCCAGACAGTTAAGAACCTCTTGGACTGTAAGTTGGCTGCGAATGCGGCAGTGAGTCCTCATGTGTTGAAGATGATGGGTTATCTCGATCATCTTCACAAACTCGACTGCCCAATCAGCCAGGAACTTGCCTGCGACATCATTCTGCAGTCTTTACCTGCAAGCTATGATCAGTTCATTCTGAACTTTAACATGCATGGCTTGAGTAAGACACTGCCTGAGCTTCACGGAATGCTCAAGACTGCAGAGCCCAACTTGAAGAAAACCGCCAAGGACCCCAATGTACTTATGGTACAAAAGGGCAAGGGGTTTAAGAAGTCTTCTGCTAAGGATAAGGGAAAGGCCAAGGGTGTCCAAGTCGTGGACAAGGACACGCCAAAGCCCAAGCCCAAGTCCAAGGCTGGGCCTACTGACATGTGCAGGTTCTGCAAAGAACTGGGGCATTGGAGAAGAGATTGCAAGAAATTCCAGGAAGGTCTAAAGGAATTAAAGAAGAAGACTTTCGAGACTTCTTCATCAGGTATTTTTGTTATAGAAGTTAATACAACTACTTCTGATAATACCTCATGGGTCATGGATACTGGTTGTGGGGCTCATATTTGTACTAATATGCAGGCACTCAGCAACAGTTAGGGATGTTGTGGTGGGTAAAAATACCCTACCCTACCCTAGTTTC
Organism: Orychophragmus violaceus; assembly: GCA_030180135.1. NCBI lineage: Eukaryota > Viridiplantae > Streptophyta > Magnoliopsida > Brassicales > Brassicaceae > Orychophragmus > Orychophragmus violaceus. The sequence continues at coordinate 34,982,111 of CM058235.1, forward strand.
AAGGGTACCCTACCCTTTAAAAACCCTATTTTGAAAACCCTATATATACCCTATACCCTTTAGGGTAACCCAAACAAAATCCTATAGCTTTAGGGTTATCCACGGGTACCCTAACTTTTATTAATACAATATTAATAACTTATAACTATTATTTTTCAAGACTAATTTCTGGTTTAATTTATGAATTAATTTGGCAAAATAGAATCTTGTTTTTTGCGAGAAAATAAAATCTTACGTTTTTGGCGGGAAATCGAAATTTTAAGTTTTTACGGGAAAGTAAAATTCTTCGTTTTTGGCGGGAAAAACGAAATTTTTGACGGAAAAACGGAATTTTACGTTTTTGGCGGGAAAACGGAATTTTATTTTTTGGCGGGAAAACGGAATTTCACATTTTTGGCGGGAAAACGGAATTTACGTTTTGGCGGGAAAACGGAATTTTACGTTTTTGGCGGAAAAAGGAATTTCACGTTTTTGGCGGGAAAACGGAATTTCACTTTTTTGGCGGGAAAACGGAATTTCACGTTTTTGGGCGGGAAAACGGAATTTTATTTTTTGGCGGGAAAACGGAATTTCATGTTTTTGGCGGGAAAACGGAATTTCAGATTTTTGGCGGGAAAACGGAATTTCAGATTTTTGGCGGGAAAACAGAATTTTACGTATTTGGCGGGAAAACGGAATTTTTCATTTTTGGCGGGAAAATGAAAATTTTCTTTCTTGGCGAGAAAATGGAATTTTTCTTTTTTTTGGCGGGAAAACGGAATTTTTTGTTTTTGGGCGGGAAAATGGTACTACACGTTCTTGGCGAAAAACAAAATTTTACGGAAAATGATATTTTACATTTTTTGCGTGAAAATATAATCCTAAATTTATTTAATATTATTTCAAAATTAAAATAATTAAATATTGTTTTGTAGTTTAAATTGTTAAAAAATATAAATAGTTTATTATAAGATTATTTTGTGAGTATTGATGTAATTCACAAAAACCCATGGGTACCCTAAACCCTATAGGATAAACCCTTTTTGAACCCTAATATATAGGGTTCCCGCCCATTTTAAACCCTCTTCTTTTTTCACTAAAAGGGTAGGGTTTTGGGCTTGAATTTTGCTAAGGGTTTAGGGTACCCTACGGGTAATTACCCATATTTAACATCCCTAGCAACAGTAGAAGGCTGAAGCAAGGACAAGTGGAACTACGAGTTGGGAATGGAGCGAAAGTTTCAGCACTAGCTGTAGGAACTTACTTGTTGTCTTTACCTTCGGGATTGATTTTAGAACTTAATAATTGTTATTTTGTACCTGCTATAAGCAGAAATATTATTTCAATTTCTTTGTTGGATTTGGAAGGTTATGATTTTTCAGTTAAGAATAAATTATGTTCCTTCAATCGCAACAATTTGTTCTATGGTTCTGCCCCTCTTACGAATGGGCTTTACATACTCGATCAATCCGCGCCAATTTATAACATTAATACAAAACGGTTTAAACCTAATGAGGAAAACCGAACGTTTCTATGGCATTGTCGTTTAGGGCACATCAGCGAGAAACGCATCAAGAGGCTCCATTCGAATGGACTTCTTGGCTCATTTGACTTTGAGTCATGTGAGAAATGCGAATCCTGCATGATGGGCAAAATGACACGGGCCCCCTTTAATAAACCTAACGAGAGGGCCAGTGACTTATTGGGCCTGATACACACTGATGTGTGTGGCCCAATGTCCACTAATGCAAGAGGAAACTATCAGTACTTCATTACCTTCACTGATGATTTCAGTAGGTATGGATATGTTTATTTGATGAAACATAAGTCTGAATCTTTTGAAAAGTTCAGAGAATTCCAAAATGAAGTACAAAACCAACTTGGCAAAAGCATTAAGGCTCTTCGGTCCGACCGAGGAGGAGAATACTTGAGCCAAGAATTCAGTGATCATCTGAGAGAGTGTGGGATCGTATCCCAACTCACTCCTCCTGGAACACCTCAATGGAATGGTGTGTCTGAGAGGAGAAATCGGACCTTATTGGATATGGTTCGATCTATGATGAGTCACACAGACCTTCCAATATCCCTTTGGGGATATGCTCTGCTAACAGCAGTGTTCACTCTAAATAGAGCGCCATCAAAAGCAGTAGCAAAGACACCATATGAATTATGGACTGGAGAAGCTCCGATGCTGTCTTATCTAAGAATTTGGGGTTGTGAAGCCTATGTTAAGAGATTAATCTCAGATAAGCTTACACCAAAATCTGATAAATGCTACTTCATTGGTTATCCACGGGAAACCAAGGCTTATTACTTCTATCTACGTTCCGAGAACAAGATCTTTGTTGCCCGGGATTGTAACTTTCTTGAGAGAGAATTTCTCTCTAAGAAAGACAGTGGGAGTAAGGTACTGCTTGAAGAAATTCAAGATGAACAGGATACTGCTCAACCTAATGAGGAAGAGCAGCAGGAGGACCTACAAGAAATTGTAGAGCCTGAACCTGTAGTACCTGAAGTTCGAAGATCCGGGAGGATCCGTCACGAACCCGAGAGATATCAAGGGTTCCTCGTGAATGACTGTCATGATCTCTTGGTCATTGATGGTGATGAACCATCGAACTTCAATCAAGCCATGATGGGCCCAGATTCCTCTAAGTGGCGCAAGGCCACTGATTTCGAAATGGACTCCATGTCGGTCAACCAAGTGTTTTCGTTGGTTGACTTACCCGCTGGTGTAAAAGCCATCGAGTGCAAATGGATCTTCAAGAAGAAGATTGACGTGGATGGAAATGTCCAGATTTATAAAGCCAGGTTGGTGGCAAAAGGTTTCAGACAAGTTCACGGTGTGGACTACGATGAAACCTATTCACCGGTGGCTATGATGAAATCTATTCGGATTCTACTAGCAACTGCAGCTTTTCATGATTATGAAATTTGGCAGATGGACGTGAAAACCGCCTTCCTGAATGGCATTCTGGAAGAGGATGTGTATATGACGCAACCTGACGGTTACATAGATCCAAAGAATGCTGGGAAAGTATGCAAGCTTCATAAATCCATTTATGGATTGAAGCAAGCATCGAGGAGCTGGAATCTTCGTTTTGATGAAGCGATCAAGCAATTTGACTTTATCAGAAACGAAGAAGAACAATGCGTGTATAAGAAAACTAGTGGGAGCAAAATCGTTTTTCTTATTCTGTATGTCGATGACATACTGCTTCTCGGAAACGACATTCCAATGCTGAAGTCTGTAAAAGACTGGCTTGGAAGTTGTTTTTCCATGAAAGACATGGGTGAAGCCGCATACGTTCTTGGAATTAGGATCTATCGGGATAGACCTAAGAGGCTGATAGGCTTGTGTCAAGACTCATACATTGACAAAGTCCTACAAAGATTCAGCATGAAAGATTCCAAGAAGGGCTTCACGCCAATGGTACATGGCACAACGCTAAGCAAGAAGCAGAGCCCTACGTCGGCTGCTGAGCTTGAGCGCATGAAGAATATTCCTTATGCATCTGCAATAGGATCTGTCATGTATGTCATGATCTGTACTCGTCCTGATGTTGCTTATGCATTGAGCATGACGAGTAGATACCAGTCAAATCCAGGTGAAAACCATTGGATTGCCGTAAAGAATATCTTGAAGTATCTAAGACATACTAAGGATAAATTCTTGGTGTACGGTGGAAGTGATGTGCTTAAGGTCAGTGGATTCACGGACGCAAGTTTCCAGACAGACACAGATGATTTCCGGTCACAGTCCGGTTATGTCTTTTGTCTGAATGGCGGTGCAGTAAGTTGGAGAAGCTCCAAGCAGGACACCGTTGCTGATTCCACTACAGAAGCTGAATATATCGCCGCCTCAGAAGCAGCGAAGGAAGCTGTTTGGATACGAAAGTTCATTATGGAACTAGGTGTGATACCAGATGCGGCTGAGCCTCTGGCACTGTTTTGTGACAACAATGGTGCTATAGCTCAGGCAAAGGAACCAAGATCACACCAGAAATCCAAGCATGTTCAAAGAAGATATCACTTGATACGTGACATCATTAATAGAAAGGAAGTCAAGATCAGCCGAGTTCCGACAGATGACAATGTCGCTGATCCGTTGACAAAGCCACTCCCAAGGCCTAAGCTCGAGTTTCTGACTGAAGCTGTAGGCATTAGAAACATTGAAATGTAATCTAAATTTGAGTGGGAGTTTTGTGAGCTTTATTTTAGTTATTTGATATGTTCTTGTAAAACATTATTATTTATGTTTTAATGAAATTATTATTTCAAGATTATTTTAACTGTGATGAAATAATCGTTCCAAATGATATGAACCATTTTATAGGTCATCGAAGTAAATGACTTGATCTTGAGTCATCGAAGTCATTTAGCTTGATCATGAGATCCTATATTTGATAAATGTTTTATATCATCATGTTCCTAGTCGAAGGTTGTTGAAACTGGAACACCAACAACCGTGTGAGACTGGATTGGTACGTGACTTATGACAAAGTCTCAGTGTGTCATAGATGCACGGCATCAAAGTCAGTACATAGGTGTATGTTGGGAACATACGACCGGACAAGACCCGACTATAAGAACTCTTCAGGATATTTATATCTGTGTCATAAGAGATTCTTACTACGACTATAGAGTATAGTCCTTAGACCTGAGTTCACATGCATGTGACTGCCCATGGACTGATGTACTTTGATCATTGTCTAACGCTATCGTTCTGCGATAGCTATAAGGACCTTGTTTGGGTACATCATGAAATGAGTAGTTTACAGTGATGGAACAAGATGGGATTTGTCCCTCCAATATAAATGGAGTGAATATCTCTAGGCCAATCGGAGATTTGAATACTGGAAAACGCATGGCCATGCTCAAACGGACTTTCCCGAGTCGTTTGTATTGTCAGTATCAAATCAGAGTCCGATGAACAAGATTAGGCTTTATAAGGATGACACCAATCTTGCCTTATGACTAATCGAGATATTGAGACGAAAGGGATTATGAATACAGAGATTCCAGTTCAAGTGGGAGATTGTTGGAATTGTGTCCAGCAATCTCTGTACTGTCTCTATAACGTAAGAGTATGTCAGTGATCAGACATAAGTCATACAATGCTGGGGGGTCATGATGGCTTGCTAGAGTCCGCTCATGATCTATAAGTCTTGGACTTATTGCCTTTATTGTATGATCCCATATGGGTCACACGCTTAAGCTAGCAGGAAATAATGTTGGAACGGCTTAGCAGAAGTACGACAAAAGTGCTAGGCATTTGTCGTACTAAGAGAGAAGAATTAATGGGTCTGATTAAATGGAATTTAATCAGATTGGTATTTGGGCCCATAAAGCCCAAAAGGAATTAGACAAGTTTTATGAATAAAACTTGAGTCTGTTTTTCCTTCCAACCCTAACACCCAGCGCCGTTTTTCTCCTCTCCCTGCGCCTCTCTTCCTCGTGGTCTAGCAGCCAGTTTCCTGTGATTGCGTGTGTGAGCCTTTGGAGGATCCATCTCTCGGTGTATCTCCCTGATCATTGACCTGTTCTCAATTCCGCTGCAAACAAACAGGTAAAAGGTGAGATCTAATGTTTCTAAATAAGAACACCTAGATCTGATGCATGTTTAGGTTGATATCAATATGAGAATTGAATCAGGATCAACCGAAACTTCCAACATGATCACCTGCCTTACTCATGTAGTTGTGGATACCAAGGACTCCAAGGCTATCCAATAACGAAACAAGTCTTGACAGTAGACGAGATCGGGCAAGACATCAAGATCACTTGATATTTAGTTGAGGAAAAGAACTATTTAATCTTGATGTATATCCAATATACATTCAAGAAGTTATTAAGTTAATTAAAACATTCAGTTTTATTAAGTTTAGGTTCATCTAGAACTTTAGGATTAAATTTGGTCTGGTATATACAAATTTGAGGTCCAACCATCAAATTTGCGAATGGTGTGTCGATCGACGCCAACCATTGGCATCGGTCGATACAATCCAAATAAAGCCGGTCTTCGATAACCGGTCAAACCAGATCGAATTTTCTTAACCGATTCAATCTAATTGAACCGATCCGGTTTAATGGTCCATGTCGATCGTCACATAACTCTGTGTCGATCGACATTACCCAACCAGAACCAAATTGGTTAACAGACTTAACCAAGCGAGATAATTGATTCAATCCAATTGAACCGATCTATCGATCCGCTTAGTCTGTGTCGACCGACATACCCAGTGTGTCGACCGATACATAACGATCTCCAAGACCGAGTGAACGTTTTCGCAGTGTGTCGACCGACACAAGATTAGTGTCGATCGACACTATGCGACAAACCTCAAATTCTTTTACGAGTTTTCGCGGTGTGTCGACCGACACAAGATTAGTGTCGATCGACACCATGCGACAAACCCTAAAATTATTTACGCGTTTTCGCTCTGTGTCGACCGACACACGCTTTGTGTCGATCGACACTCTGCGAAAGCACAGACAACGATTTTTCAACAGAGGCTTTAATCCGAGATTAACATCATGAAAACGCGATTTATCAAGCATCAATCTATTCAATAACATCAGTTTTTGAATTAAAATGCTTCAGATTCAATAATCTAAACCCTAACAAGCTCTGATACCACTGTTGGATTGCCTAGGATCTAGGGTTCGTTATATTGACAATACCAACCTCGTTCTTATCTTGAACTGGCAGCGGAATGATTGGTGAACGAGATCAGTAAGCGACTCAGATGCTTCGCCTCTACCAGATACACACACACACAAACCTGGAAACCGGGATGCTAGTGCCGGATCTTTGGGATCACAGAGTTTTTGGTGTTTCTGCTTTCTCTGTCAAGAAAAAGACGACTCTTCTGATCCAGGTCGAAACTCTCAGGTTTTATTCAGACCTGGAATCATTCTAAACCGGGCCAGACTCGTTTGAGTCATAAAATCGAAAAGCCTGTTTCGAAACCCAAACTATGTCGACCGACACACACACTGTGTCGATCGACACAACACCATTTTCTCGATATCAATGTGTATCCAATACACATTAACATGATCATTACCATAATGATTATTCCCATAATATAGCTTCCAGTTTGCTTAGGTGTGTGACCCTATAGGATCATATAATACTGGCAGTAAGTCTACGACTTACAGATTGCAAGAGGCTTCTAGCAAAACATTGCAACCGCCCAGTATTATACGAATGTCTGATCTCGACACACAACTATCATCAGGAGTGAGTACAAGTGTGATTTCAGGACACTATCCCAACAATAAGCCGAGCCAAGTCGGCCATTTGGCGTACCGTTATTTCTTCGTGCGGGTTTCTAAGGCGATCGGTCTTGATGGAATATGGCATACCAGACTGGCTGGAATTTTTGTCCTGGTAGGGGATTTTAGAATTGTTAGACATCCCTTTTCTTTCTTTGGTTTTTCGTGTCTAACTTTGTTTTGTTTTTTTCTTTCTTTAGCTCCGCACTCAGGTGGCTTTGATCTAGACGAGTATCTCGGGATTCTTGCGGTGCTTAAGTCGGTGACTCAGCGAACTTGGAAGTCCTTTACCCCATGAAAGGTTAGCAGCGGCTATGTCCGGTGAGTTCATACGTCCGAACTGTAGCTGCATTCTCCTGATCCTCTCGAGCTGACCGCAATTCGGTTTTTGCAGATATTAGAGCAAGGTTGAATTTGCCTAGTTATTCTTCTGACTTTGCGGAGGGCGCTGATCCTTTGGTGTCTGGATCGACGGGCCGAAGTGAGACAGCCCAAGCGGATTCTCAGTGGACCGAGGTTGTTCGTGTCGAGTTGATGCCCGAGGAGGAGCCAGTGGGTGGTGATGCTATGTCGCCTTGGAGACTACAAGAACTCAGCAGACGAGCCCAAGTATGGAAGTTCCATCTCTGGAGCAATCCGTTGGTTAGGAAGACGCTCCAAACGCCAGGCGGGATTCCCATCCTGTTACTGCCCCGCTGGGGTTGGTAGGACATGCCGGTACCGAGTCTTGTAAGTGCTCCGCCGTGGATAGAGAGGAGGGACCTGATGTTGTAGATGAGGAGGGAGGTGCAACTTATCAAAAGAGGTCCGCCGCGGAGAGAGGAATGGGAGTTGCTGGGGTGACCTCGAAGAAAAGGAAAATTGGCGGTGAAGAACGTAAAACCAAATCAATTGTAAGAAAGTATTTATAAACCGCAATTCAAATCCGTTTAGAGCGATAAGCAAGAAAGGGATTTATTGAGTTAAGATTGTACGCGCTCGAATTTTCAGAAATGAAATTGCGGGCTATAATCTTATAAACGTGTAGCTATATATGAAGGTGAAACTTGATCTCCATCCTTAACTCAATAAATCGCCAGTAGTGTGACGGTTTGATGCGATTTTTTTAATCCCATGATACAACCGTGCTATCGACTATTTCTCAGCACTCGAAAATAGAAATTAACAAACTTTGATCTATCTTGTACTCTCTAGAGAGAAAAAACATAAGAGAAGAAAAGAAGAGGAATTGAAAGTTTTTACACTTCCAATGAGAAGAAAATTCTTTAAACTTTCAATGTGGGACATTTGCTAGTTTTTACACTTAGCCAAATTTCCAAGCTTTTCAAGTTACCCACTTTAGTATTCATTTTTCATTCAATTCAACTTCAATTTTGACAATTGAATACACTATGTTATAATGTTCACGGCGACAATTACATCGTGCTCAAATTTCGGTCATTCCGACAAACGTCTCTGTCGAACAACCGACCGAAAAAGTGATCAAAACCACTTCATCAAAAATGAGTTCTAACATTAACAACCTATAAACAAAAGAATATCTTACATGTTTTTCAAATAAACTTGATTAAAAATGGATTTGTATTTCCTTTCATTTTATATTAGTTACCATGGAGTTCCAAACAAATATTAACAACTGAAATAATAGCTACTTGTGTAAGGGATTAAGTGGAGCATACAAAGGTGTGACAGTCGTACACGTGGGAGTAGCAGAAACAGCTCCTGAGATTACCAATTCAGAGATGCTTTCGCACGCTCCTCGGCATAGATTCCGTACACCTGCTCCATTTCTTTATTACAAACTTCTTTTGCTACACAGATTATATAATGAAGGGAGAAAAGGATAGGTTAAACAAATTAAGGTAAAGTATGAAGTAATATGAAGGGAGAAAAAGGCGAACTTGGATTATTGATGGATGTGAGAGACAAGGGTTTCAAAGTAAACGCGTTTGTCATTTCTATAGACCTTCATTACTGCGTCAATCATAGTCCAAAACAATCTAGCACCAACATACAATCTCAAAACACAACTTAGCTATTTAATTCACCTTTTTTTTGTCACTGAACTTTCATTAAACTTAAATCATCCAGAATACAAGATATGAGGGAGTAGACTCAAACCTCTTTGACTACAAATATAGACATTAAAAACATGAGAAATTAAAGCAGATAGATGATAAAATGACAGAAAATATGAGACAGAGCTCAGATATGTCAACAAAATCTTTACGGCACAGCCATAACAATGTAACCTGGTCACTAACACGTGTGATTTTAAAGACCAACTCTCGTTTTTGGGCAGCTGAGAGATGACCCCGATTGCAGCTTCTTGGTTTGTAGAGACCATTAAGCAAAAGAGCAAATCGCTGGAGAAGTTGTAAAGATGACTCAGTATGGAAACCGAGAACGAAACACCTTTCATTAAAAGGGGACATGGTGAAACACATCTTTTTTTATTTTTTTTAATATTATATATTAAATTCCAAACCGGAAAATGAACCGGTTACAATAGAAATAAACCGAATTGAACAGGGTATGCGAAACCCTAATTTGAAAGTCGATCGCTAAGGCAAAAAGAACCAAATGTAACATCCCGCCGCATTGCATGTTTACCCACCGGTGGCTACAAGGCCGATAAAGTTTACCGCGCTGCACCTCTGCCTCCGATGAGTACAACTACGTCGGCCGGATACTTCGGCCTAAACTGAAAGCAACGGAGAAGGGTTGAAAACCTACTCCACCACCACAGATCGACTTTCCAACCGAGCACCGACTTACCAACCAAGTTCTCCGGTATCTTCCTCGACGCACCTCCCAATCGCTCCACCTAAACCGCCACGCCACCGCTATCCCTTTCCAAAAACCCGACTAGCCACCCCTCACGCTCTCGCTGCCCTCCCCTAGCAGAAATAGAGCCACAAGGTGACCGACCGAACCTCCGGAGCAGAACCACCGCGCGCGTGCACCACCAACTACAGCATAACCACGACTTCTGCCGCGGACCAGAGCTTCACCTCCACTGCCGATAAACCTCTTCCCTGCTCGCACCGCTGTCGCCCTCAACCAGCTCCGAAGCACTGGAGGAAACCCAATCGAACGGCTTTGAATCTGCCACCAGACCGCCTCGCCGCCCTGCCTCTACACATCCACCAACGCCGAACAAAATACCAGCTCCGATGACCTCCTTGAAACCGCTCTTATTGAGCGACGGAGAAGCCGAACCTCCCCCTCACGTCGCCGACAAGGAAGCCGGGCGGCAGAGAGGGAGAGAAACTGGATCTGAAGACTTTCTCTCTCTGGGTTTCTCTCTCTGGGTTATTATTATGGTGAAACACATCTCTCCCCCATAAGGGGATGAAAATGAGAAAGATCTCTCACTGCAAAAGGAGGAAAATGGTAGTGATCTCTCCTCAAAGAGGAGGAAAATGATAAAAGTCTCTCCTCATAAGAGGAGAAAATTGATTGATTAGCCCTCTCAAACTCAGATTGAAACATAGTATTACTGGCAAAAACACAGAGAGTAGCAAATGGGAAATAATATGGTGGGCTAGTGTAAAAGTCATGGACGATTACCAAAGGTGGGCTGACTTCCAAAATAGGCATAATGGGCCAGGCCCAATGAAGGATTGGTGCACCACAGGCGCCGAAGAGGTGAGGTAAGCCGCCGTAAGGAAGAAACAAGGATGAGTCGTCGCCGGTAAGGAGTATATCTGGAGGCCTCCTTGGATGAAGACTTCGCGTTATGTTTTGAGCAGATTCGGCGGAGACGGAACAGAGGAAGCATCTACGCAACCCTAGAGATGGTGAAATCGATCTTCGGGGGAGACCCGAGAAGAGGTCCGGTTTAACGGTGAAACGACGGCTGGTGAGGTCGTCGACTTCAAGACAGACGATTTGTTGTCGGAGACCCATCATGAAAAGCTTGCCGTTAGACACAGATATAACATCAATCGAGATGATTTCTCGATCGTAGAGTAGCAGCGGAAAGCAGAGGGGTCGAGATCGAAAAACAGAGGTCGGGAACTGGAGAGATGTTGGTGAGTCGCAGGTATCCGCTGGGTCAGGAGGATCCGGCGGTATCGACCACTGATGGCCTCTCGACGTCAGGGCAGTGTTAAGCGAGGTTCCTGGCGGTAGATCTGTCAGCTCCGACAACTGCCGAGACTTCCATGGACCAAAGGGGAAAGAAACCAGAGGCGACGGTGTAACTTGGGGTAGCGGAGGAAGAGATTGGACAGGGCACCGCCGCCTTCGAGCTTGCAAGGATTCTTCACCGCGAGGTGCGACGGGTCTTCGGTTAAGCCCAGGCGGCTCACCGAGAAGGAGAAGCATGTCTACTCAGAGAGTAGAACCGGCGGAGGAGGCTTGGCGTCGGGATTCCATGGTTGATTGGAGGAAGAGGCTATGCGGCGCCTGGGAAAGAGTACCAGAGAGAAAAATCTCTAATTATTCACCTTTTTATAATATGTTAATTATATATTAAAAAGAAAGGTTTGTTATACAACAGCTTGCGTAGCTAAATAGTTTCAAAACAAAATAGATTAAAAAAAACCTAATCGAAACAAGGTGAATGTTCAGGACATCAACCACTTAGTCAAATGAGAACCAAAGAATTAGGAGATTTGAGAAGCTATTACTTTAAGATCGGGCGAGGAGGATATCTATTAGGCGATATACATCATCTAAAAGATATACACTATATTAACGATAAAACTGTATTTGTAAAGACGGATGTCCCAACCTTGCATGCCACAAAGCTGTATTTGTTTGAACACTTGTCTGATTAGAAGCTACAGTCTCAATCCCTCGAAATCGATAAAGTCCTTCTCCCTCAAAATCACCCGCTCCAATCAGCATCCTCGAAGTGCGGTCCTGTAAAATTATCAACCGATCAGTGACTTGTCCAACAAGGTAGTTATCAGATACTAGTTGGCCAAAAGAGATTAAATTTGTATGAAATCCCGGAACAAGATAGACGTTGAGAAGTTGTATTTCCGATGTTAAATGAGCAGTGCCCGGTTGAGAAGCAATGACATCATTTCCTGCTGGTAATCTGACAGAAACGAGTGCAATTGGTCGTATATCATGAAGAACATTGATTTGTCCTGTCATATGATGGGTTGCACCTGTATCCAAGATCCACGACTCATCATTGTTCTTACCACTTAAACGATTTGTTGGAGTTGTAGAGAACATGCGTTGAATGGTGCGCCATTGATCATCCGTAAAGCCACTGATTCCTTGTCGATCTGCGTCAGTCAAAGGTGCGGAAGCTTGTGCGGAAGCATTGTTGGTGGTGATTTGAGAAACATTCGCACGCGGTTGTGATCCTCTACCTCGACCACGTCCTGTGCTTTTGGAGTCAGTTTTGGACTGACTACGATCTTCCCACCAATCGGGATATCCCACGATTTTAAAACAGGCCGATGCTTCGTGTCCGTTACGTTTGCAAACCGTACAAAAGCGTGTTGGATCACGATTTGTTTTTGTTGTATCTGCTGCAGGAGCTGAGCGTTGAGAGGATTTGCTTGATGTTGCGAGTTGAGTAACGAAGCTCATGGGCTCGGCTACTTTATTCGCTGAGTTAATGGTTTCGTTTTGCAACACCGTTTGATAGACGGTGTCAAGATCAGGTAACGGTGTCAAAGCACATAACTGTGAACGTATTCCGCCATGTATGTGATCATCTAATCCTGCAAGAAAGTCGTGTACCTTGAGTCGGTCGAGTTCTTGATCCCGGGCAGTGTTTAAATCGCATTCACACTTCCCACAATCACAACGTTTTGATGTAGTACATTCAGCTATGCCGTCCCAAAGTTTGGTCAATCTTCCGAAGTAATCATCTACGGAAGATCCATCTTGTTTACATGTTGCAAGAGCGTTACACAATTGCTGAAACCTTGCTCCACTCTTTAGAGAAAAACGCTTGCGGATAATATCCCAATATTCTTTTGCGTTTTCTCGAGTAGAGATCGAAGATCTCAGCTTTGATTCGATTGTAAGCTTAATCCAACCAACAAGAAGATGGTTATTTGCCAACCAATCTTCGTAATTTGAATCATTAGAAGCCGGTTTTGATATAGTTCCATCAAGAAAACCGAACTTCTTACGAGAGCTAAGAGCCATTCGTAAATTCAAAGCCCATTCGTCGTAATTTGTTCCGTTTAATAAGGGTTGAGAAATTACGGCACCTGGGTTATCGTTAGAGGTGAGATCAAAGGGTGAAATAGTTTTATGTTTTGAAGTAGGGTTCACCATAGCCATCGAACAGGATTCTCATCTATGATGTGGGGTTTAAGAAAAGTAATACTCTGTTTTTCGAGTGATAAAACAGAGGGGATATTGGCCGTAAGGCTTTAAGGAAATATGATAGAAATTTTTGATTTTGTAGGTCTTAGATCTTTTGCTCTGATACCATGACAAGAGATCCTAAGATGATGGAAAAGTATTCTGAGTTTATTATGCGACCTTAGGGTCTTATTTATATGGATTACAAAGAAATAAGATAAGGTCTATCTAGAGATAATGATGAAATATGATATACCCTAAAACATGTTTATCGTTAATATAGTGTATATCTTTTAGATGATGTATATCGCCTAATAATATCTTTGACACACCTGTCCATTTAATTCACCCCTGTAAACGCATCAACGCCTAATTTTTGGGAATGTAACTTCTGTGATTGTTTGCCACTTTTCTAATTCAGTCCCGGAATATAAAGAACATGGACCATTTATTTCCACTGTGTTGTTATGTTTCGGTCTGGACATTATTTTCCTTATTGTATGATACTTTGTTCTTGATTGGCTGCATATAATCATCATTTTGCTACATGCTTACTTGATGCCACAATAAATAACTTGAAAATAAAAAGACATTATGACATTAATTGAGAATCTTTTGACTCGTATCATATGTTACACGATTGATTAGCTGTTTCAAAAACTTGTTTCATCTCTTCGTAAGGATACTCATGAATATACTAATAATCTGTTACAGGCTCTGGTTTTGTAGGTCGTACCCATGATTCCAAAACCAACATGCGCCAAACCTACCATAAAATCTTGCTCCAGTTTTCTTCTCCCCCCCCCCCCCCCCCCCCTTGAATTTCAATTATAATAGTTTTCTTCTTTTAGAATCATTTACAACAGAAAATGTTATTATTTTGTATGTTTCAATTAATGAGGAATATCAAAATATATAGAAAAATGTTTCATGATTCATCTATATAATTTTTTAGTTACTAGAGTTTGAGTTTTCGAATCATAATTAACTTTATTAAATATATGATTAATCATTATCTGTTTAGAAAAAAACTATATCATTATTTTAAAAAAAAATTGGGGCAGATAGTTTAGTCTCTAAATTACATATAGTATTAGATTTGAGATATGTAACAACTATTATATTATAGAAAGTATAGTTTTCCGATACATATGTGTAGTCTTTGTATTAAGTAAATTATCTTCAGCCTTTTACTTTAGTAAAGTAAGCATCACCACTAGATTCACTACTGTCAAAGCTTTTGATGAGTTCTGGTGGGACCCAAAAGGGACAACATGGTCAAGAACCAGTGACCACGTGGGTTTCACTGTTTTTGTTTTCGACCTATCAGATCTTGAGTCTCCAACACACACATCATCAAATGTTTTTATTTTCTTTATTTTTTCAAATGAAACTGATTATAAAAAAGGTTACTTGCCAGGTGTCGAACATCAGCTGTCAGTGTACCATTTTGATATTTTATAGAAAAAGTGGTTTGGTTTTCCTAAGAAGATATATATATATATATATATATATAATATTATGTAAATTTTTCGACCCAAACCGGGTATAACCGGGAATATAACCGACAATAACCAGAAATAAAAACTTAAACCTAAATAAGCGGAGAGAGTCCCTAAACCGACCCAAACCACACGCAAAATAAGACATGACAACTAGGGACGGATCCATTTCTGCCGCCACCGTCGACTCCGATCCGGTGAAAATCGCGGCGAACTACCAAAGACTTTTCGCCCAACGTGAAGAGTCGACTCCAGCCGTGTTTCCATACTCCGTAGACCCGAACCCATCTCACTTTTTCCCAGCAGCAGCAAGCTTCCACGAGAAACCCCACAGACTTTCCGGTGAGATCCACCGAAGCAAACCTCCTCGATGTCTCCCCCACGAGGGCTCGACTCAAGTTCTAAGACCTATCTTTGCTAATCGCCTCTAGGACCACCACCCTCTGTCGAAAGAAGCACCACCAAAAACGTCGAGAAACAGTCGGGACACCTCACCAAACGCCGCCTCGATAATCTCCGTAAACACTTTGGTCATCTTCATCTCCATGCATCCCCCTCCGCAATCACCGCAGCCTGCTCGATCTCCTCTTCGCCTCCGCGGCGAACTCAAGCCCTTTAGGAAACATATTTATAAGCTCCAATCCATAATCCACATATATTATAGGTTTCTTCAGATATAAAAACTACCAATCACCAATAAATATGTAAATCTACAAAAGATTACTACCATCATACCATGTAGTATATCATGCAAGAGTTGTATGAGTCATCAAGTAAGCCTACAAATGAAATATATATATACTAGTGTTTTGTCCGCGTTGAGCGTAGATGTTTTTTAATTATAAATCTAAATCTTGTATTGCAAATTTTAACAATTCTAGTGTTTTGTGTAAATTTAAAATGTTTAAATGTTATTGTGTAGATATTTGATCTGAGTTTTAATGTTTTTTTTTGCTTTTGGATTTATTTATTTTTTCCGTTTGGTTTCAATTACTTTTTCAATATTCAAATTTACCTTAAATCTAAATTTTTTTATATCTGGTCTTATAATTAAGACTTTGAATGTTATATTTTAATCACAATTTTTTTACTAAATCATAACACATAATTTTTTATTGTAGAATTAATACTAATATATTTGGGTAATATTGATTGGACTTCACTTAATTAAAATGTGAAGTTCATTCTATTTGAGATTAGAACATATATTTTTGTTTATATTTAAAATTTACGATTTTTAATAATTTTATAATATTATAAATTCATTGATTTGATTTATTTTTGATTTTAAATCTGTAAATACTATAGTTCATTATTTTTTATTTTGAGTATTTATGAAATATTTCGAGTATACGTTTTCGTCAATTAGCTTTTATCTATGATTTTATAATTAAGATTTAAAACTTTATATTTGAATCAATATTATTTTACTAAATTATACTATATAATTTTGTTTATTTATTGTAGAATTAATCTTTTTATTTGAGTTATTATGTGGGATTGTATCAAGTAGACTATTTACTTGAAAATAAATAATAAAATTAAGCACATATATTTTTAAATTAAAAATATTATTTTTTGAAATAAATTTTATAATATTATTATTTTTATTATATTAGAAATTCATTATCTTGTATTTGACTTTCATTTTTAAAATTTAAATACTATGTTTAGACATTTTGTTGTTGTTTTATTTCATTGTTTTATGTTTATCTTTGTAGAATTAATCTTTCTATTTGATTTATTATGTGAGATTGTAACAAATAGATTATTTACTTGAAGATAAACAATATAATAATGAACGATTGTTTTTTATATTTAAAACTTTTTAAAAAATCAGTTTTATAATTTTACCAATTTGTTATATTAGAAATTTATTATCTTTACTTTTTTATTTCATTTTAATTTTTCTTTGTTAAAATTATTTTTAAATTTAAATACTAAGATTTAGATTTTTTTTTACTTATGAATTTTATTTTTTTAATTTTTTTTTCCGAATATTTTTGAACTATTCTAAATTTAGGTTTTAGTCAATTTAGTTTTATCTACTATTTTTAAAATAAGATTTAAACTTTATATTCAAATCAAAATTATTTTACAAAATTATAAAACTGTTTTATTTTGTTTAAATATATTATATAGTTTTAATATGTTCTTATGATGATATTTTTATTTTTTTGTTTTTACATATTTTATTTTATATGAAAATATATTTATGAAAGTTATAATTTGGATAATACATGTATTAAAATTATCTTCTATTAGTTATTTCTAATGTTTTAGAATTAAAATGTATTAATTAATCCTTTTAATTGTTTTTCAATTATCTAAATATTTTTTTTATATATTGTGAAGAAACAAAATTTAAAAATCCGTAATTTTAAAAACATTAACCTATCTCACTATATAATTGAATAATATATACTGGATTATTTTTAATATTTTAATTTTATGAAGTTAAAAAATACTGACTTAGTTTTAATATTTTAATATTGTAAAAGATATTATTATTTTTTACATTTTGCATTAAAAGCTTATTAGAAATTTAAATTTAAAAATGAATTAATTAATTTAATTGATATTTTTATAGACATTTAAAATTTAAAATATTAAAACTTATTAGTTTTATATTTCATAAATTAGAAACTTATTAATCATACGTTTGAATTTTTTTCTAGTTTATTTTTATTTTTTTGTTAGGTGAAATATATTCAAAATGTATTTATATGTTATTTTATGTGTATATTTACTAATATTTTTATTATTTATAAAGAACTGATGTATTAAATTATTTAATTATATATCATTTGATTTAATATTTTGTATAAATAATATTAGTGGATGTCAAAATTTGAAATTATTAAATTTATTATATATTATACTAGTTGATTTTATACAATATTTGATTTTATATACAAATAATTTAATTTAAATAAATAAAATTAAATATTCATAAAACTAAAAATAATTTAACCCATCAAAATTGTTTTACATCGAATAAAAACATTGTCAAATTTGAAGGAACAATCCTATAAAAAGATTTAATTTTTAAAATTCTAACTTTAAAAATTTTCATTTTATTAATGAAAAAGTAATTAACTTTAATTTAAGTATTTATTTTTATAACATTCTCTTTGAATTTTGTAAACAAATGTGAATTTTATGTTGTTTAGTGTATGATTACTTTAATTTAATTTTATAGTTTGTTAAATATAATTTATGTATTAAATTATTATTATATTTATCAATTGATTTAATAACTTAATGTTTATATATAGATATCATATGGTTTTTATTTTTTATAAGTCAAAATTTAGTTAAAATTAATTTATAATTATATTTTAATAATAATTACGAATTTAATTAATTTATTTATAAATTTCTGAAAAAATATTTTTATAAAATTTGACTAAGATCGAAAAAAATGAAAAGTTATTAAAAGATATGATGAATAAACTAAATATAAATTGATTTGACATTGTTACTCTTAATGAAATGATTAATGATAATAACATATTACGTAATAATCCTATGTTTTAATAGATTATATATATATATATATATATATTATCGGGTTTTATTCATGTTTACGTTATTTACAGGTTCTATAAATAAATAAAAATTATCAAGTTTTATAATTCGCTTTTTAAAATGCTCTTTTACGAATTTGTTTTTTCCCTATATACTCCACCAATAAATCTACTTCCAAGTACATAACTATTTCTCACATCATGTTCTCAGCTCTAACATTTCCCATATTGATATCATATATAATAATGTAGGTAAATCTTCTATTTAATAAGTAACGTTAAATTGTCGCAGCTGAAATAAATTTTATATTCATGCATTTCCTACAAAGACATAACATCTTACCGCTTTTCATTGTTATCGATGTTTGACATGTTTGATACATGAATATATGAAATCCGTTTTGAAACTTTTTTGTCACCGCTTCTTCCGGATCCTTATGTTGATATATCCAACTCCATAATTCGTATATATACATTTTTTGAAAATAATTTTGTTTTTCAAAGATTTTCTTGATGTTTTGAATTATGAATTTTGTTTTGAATAATGGGGTATTTATAGAAAAATTTCTCCGGTTACCACCGAATTAACAATGAATATTAACAACGGTTTAACAACGAAATATATTAACAACGATTTAACGATGAATTGCTTTCAAAATAATAACATATAAATTCGTTGTAACAAACCAGTATACCTTATTAAAAATGTTGCTATCTACCATATAACCACGTTTTTCATCGTTAATAAAGGATTTGGAGAAGAATTGTCTTATTGAATCTCGAAGTGTTTACAATGACGGCCGTAAACAATATATCAGTCGAGTCTAACCTAAAATATACAATAAGGAAATATTCCTTTATGACAATATAAATATATATACATAATCTCCTAATACCCCTCCTCAAGTTGGAGCATGGAGATTTCGAATGCCCAACTTGGATAAAATTGCTTGAAAAGGCCCTCCTCCAAGCGCTTTAGTGAAGATGTCTGCCAACTGATTAGTGGTCGAAACATGTTTTGTCCGAACAATTCCAGCTTGTATATCGTCTCTGATGAAATGAAGATCGATCTCTACGTGTTTCGTACGCTCATGAAACACAGGATTAGCAGCAATATGAAGCGCAGATTGACTATCACAATATAAATCCATGGCGCCAGAATGAACAATACCCATCGTAAACAATAAGCTCTTTATCCACTTCAACTCCTTCAGTGCAGCAACCATTGCTCGGTACTCTGCTTCTGCTGAAGAACATGATACTACATCCTGCTTCTTTGACTTCCACGACACAGGAGAGTTTCCCAATTGTATCAACCATCCATTCAAAGATCTTCTAGTGATTGGACATCCAGCCCAGTCTGAGTCACACCAACCTGTAAGATGGAAATTACAATCAGCTTTCAGGAGAATTCCCATCCCTGGACATCCCTTCAAGTAACGGACAACCCTCAAAGCAGCTGCCCAATGATCCTCTCTTGGCTCATGCATAAACTGAGACAAGATATGAACTGAATAAGCAAGGTCTGGCCTAGTTGCAGCCAAGTAGATTAGCCTTCCAACAAGTCTCCGATACTTCTCTGGTTCCGCAAGTACGTTTGTTTTCGACTTTGCCAACTGATGATTTGGCTCCATCGGAAACTCAACCGGTCTACCACCAAGTAAACCAGCATCAGCAATAATATCAAGAGCATACTTTCTCTGTGACAAATATATACCATCCATGTTCCTCGCAACTTCCAAACCAAGGAAATACTTTAATTTCCCCAAATCTTTCATGTGAAAGCAACCACTCAAGTAAGTTTTGAACTCCCTTATGATCTCGGAGGAGTTCCCTGTCACCACCAGATCGTCAACGTACACCAAAACATGCAAGTGAACATTACCACGAACCAAGGAGAAAAGAGAATAATCAGCCCTGCTCTGTTTGAATCCATATGCTAAGAGTGCTTTTGAAAGTTTAGAAAACCAACACCTTGGAGCTTGTTTCAACCCATACAATGATTTCTTCAAGCGACATACCATTCCTTTCCCACTAGAGCTGAAACCTTGGGGTAATCTCATAAACACTTCCTCATTCAAGTCGCCATGAAGAAATGCATTGTGCACATCCATCTGATGCAATTCCCAATTCTTTCCAGCAGCAACCTGGAGAACCAATCTAACTGTGCTCATCTTCTCCACTGGTGCAAACGTGTCAGAATAATCAAGCCCCTCCTTTTGTCGATTTCCACATGCAACAAGTCTCGCCTTGTACCTTTCGATTGTTCCATCTGAATTATACTTGATCGTATACACCCACTTACATCCAATCACATGCTTTCCTGATGGTAAGTATTCAACAACCCATGTCTTATTCCTTTCTTGTGCCTCAATCTCCAATTTCATAGCCTCTCTCCACTGTGGAGACTTCATTGCTTCAGCAAACGTGTGTGGCACAGCTACTGCAGTTATGTTACACAGAAACGCTCTATGTGATGCTGAAAACCTATCACAATTTACAAAGTTCTCAATTCCATACTTATGTCCTGACTCCTGACTCATCTGCAATGTTGTGTTACACACATAATCACGCAACTTAGCAGGTGCTTCTTTCTTCCTCATTCCTCGGCCTAACAGTTCCTCTGCTGTAGGTTGTGACACAGGTTCTGTCTGTGTAACACTTGCAGGTTCCGCTTGTGTTACTCCTTCTGTTATGTCTTCGTCCAGACCATGTGTTCCTGCCCCTGAGCTTCCATCTAACACATAATGAGGTTGCACAACTACATCTCCTGCATCCTCGTTTTGTGTCTCTATCTCTCTTTGTGTTACTCTTTCTGCAGGTTGCGTTACTCTGTTCTGCACCAGAGGAAACATATCATCATCATCGTGTGCAAACGTATCATCATCATATCTGACTCCGATGGCATCCTGTACATGTGTATCTTTCGACTCCAAATATGGGAATCGTTCTTCAACAAACGAAACATCACGAGATACAAAGATCTCATGTGTCTCTAGATCAAACAAAGACCAACCCTTCTTAGCATAAGGGTAACCAACAAAGACACACTTTCGACTCCGACTAGCAAACTTATCTCCATCTCGCTTCTGGTTATGGGCATATGCAAGACACCCAAAAATCCGAATCTCATTATACAAAGGAGCTTTGCCAAATATGATTTCATAGGGACTTTTTCCTTTGTGTAACTCTGATGGTGTTCTATTAATCAAATATGCAGCACTTAACACGCATTGACCCCAAAAATCCTTTGGAAGATTTGCCTGGAACATTAAAGCGCGTGCCACATTCAGTATATGCCTATGCTTCCGCTCAACTCTCCCATTCTGCTGAGGAGTTCCAACACAGGAAGTCTGATGAATTATACCCTCTCTACAGAAGTACCCCTGCATTCACATGAACTCGCTCCCATTGTCACTTCGTACTATCTTCACATGCTTGTCAAACTGTCTCAAGATAAGCGCAAAGAAATCCAATATAGTTCTCTCAACTTGGGTTTTGTCGACCAGAAGAAACACCCAGACAGCTCGAGAGAAATCATCCACAATAGTAAGAAAATAGTAAGATCCACACAAACTCCGTGTTCGATATGGCCCCCATAGATCACAGTGTATCATCTCGAAACATTCTTTACTTTTGTTTGAGCTTAAAGGAAATTCACTGCGACATTGCTTCAATCGGAAACATATGTCACACCCAGACACACCGACACTACCACGTTCAACTACCGGTAATCTCCTAACCACTTTATCAGAAGCGTGACCCATCCTCTTATGCCAAACTTCTAATGATTCCAATTTACCAACTTTCTTCACATTCTGAATCTTCTGAATACCTTGAAGGAAATACAATCCTTCTCTGCTTTCTCCCATTCCGATTGAGGCCTGCAAACCACAATCATACACAAGACACCATGTCTTATAGAACAATACGATACAACTCATCGCATCAATCATCTGTGACACAGAGATGAGATTGCACTTCAACTCTTCCACGAAGAGAACACGCTTCAAAGTCAACTTCTCTGTCAAAATCACACTTCCTTCACGATCAGCAATCACTGTATTTCCATTAGGTAGGCCAACCAAACATGGTGTGACTCTACATACGTTCACTAGAGCATTCAAATTACCAGTCATATGGTGCGATGCTCCACTATCAATAATCCACTCATCACCATATCCCTTATCACTCACTCGATTTGAAGATTATGGCTTCGACTTCAGCATACTCAAAAGTCGATCCCATTCACCTTTCTTCAACCCAGTCGTTTCAGTGTGTTGCACAGAAGCATTCATACGTGACACAACATGCGTATGTGCAACAACATTAGATTTCTCCATCAGAGGAACGCCTTCTGCAATTCCCTTTTTCTTCTCACCTAGAGCGCCTTCCGCAGCTCCATTTGTCTTGTTACCCATCTGCTTCACATGAGCATTTAACAGCTCCATTATTTTTTCAATTTCCATAACCTTCCAACGATAATCGCGTTGAATCCGTCTTCTCACGAACAAAATTCAGTCGCAATCCGTGGCTCTGATACCATAAAGGATTTGGAGAAGAATTGTCTTATTGAATCTCGAAGTGTTTACAATGACGGCCGTAAACAATATATCAGTCGAGTCTAACCTAAAATATACAATAAGGAAATATTCCTTTATGACAATATAAATATATATACATAATCTCCTAATAGTTAATTTGTCGTTCTTTGCTTCAAAATTTGATCGTCGTTATTTCGTTGTTATATAGCGACAAATTATCAAAGAATTTTAGCGTCCACCACTAATCGTCGTTAGACCCTACGATTTTACGACGAAATAAATTTGTTGTAAACGACATAATACGTCCCTGTTTTGAGACGACAAAAAATCGTTGCTAATTTTCTTTGCAACTAGACTGTTTTCTTGTAGTGTTGGATTGTTCAAGCATTGCATTAACATAATCTGAATTGTTGATCAACTCAGAACCTTAGATACACTCGATATTTATGAAGTACTCGCGAAGAGAACAGAAAGTGATAGTGATTAGTGCCGATAATAATACACAGTAATTAACCACGACCTAATTTACATAATTATTCAAGTTGATGCTTTTGAATCTAAATACTCCATATAATTAAAATTACATTTTATTTTCTAGGTCTTATCGAGTTACTTAATTGTAACTTGAAATTTGAGTCCTCGGAACTTGAACACTGGTTGTAATTGTACTTTACGTTCCAAGGTTGTTGGCCATGGTTTCATTATTTTGAATTCATTAACAGTAAACTAGGATATTAAATTTCCAAAATATAAACACTTGACAACTAATTTTATACTATCCATTTACAAGAGTTAATGAAGTGTCAGCAATTTATACAACTACATTGCTACTATATAATATATGTGTGTCTGTCTGTATACAATGATAATAAACACTGAATAAACCAATGACACTAATTTGATTCATCATAAATTTATTTTTTCCTCAAAGGATTTTCTTAGATTAAATTAAAAAGTTTACAAGGAAGCAAGATCAAACAGAAAAAGAAAAAGAAAGGAGAAGGTTAAAAAAAAGATACAGGGGAAGATCTTAGGCAACAAGAATCAAAGAGGTTTCCAGATTCTAGTTAGAGGAGGGCCAAGCTTAGACCCGAGAGACAACAAAGCAGCTGCTTTGAGACGAAGACTTGCGAAGATGCTATGGTACACCTTTGAGGGAGAGATAGTTAGGCCAATATGTAGTTTCTGATTTCTCTCATGCTAAATTCCGTAGATGTAGGCTTGCCAGGCCTGAATTAACACCATTTTAGTAGAAACATCACACTGAACCTGCAACATCCAAACCAGAATAGCTTGCCAAATGATGAGCTGATGTTGGAAACCAAGACGATGCATGATCCGATTCCAAATAACGTAGGAGAATGTGCAATTGTAAAACAGGTGGTCATGAGATTCTTCACTCTGTCCACATAGTAGGCACGTGATCTCAGTGTCTAACCCCCAAGAGGCTAGACGAACAAGAGTTTGAAGGAATTTCTAGGCGGTTCCTAATCTAATTAGCAACCCTAGGTATAATTCCAAGCCTAGGATCTAGGATTCATGCTTAGAGTCGAATCTACATTCCAGATCTCGAATATACCTGGATGATTTGCAGTGGAAGATTAACAGGGATTCGAGATCGATAGCACCTCAAGTGCTGCGCCTCTACTGGTATCCACACGCACGCATACTGGAAAGTCCGGGATGCTAGTGGCGGAAGAGATCTAATCTCTTAGGGTTTCCTGCGTTTCTATTCAGAGTACGTGGGTCAATTTTCGGCTCACTTGTGTTATAACTCGTGCGTCACATATCTTATATATGCGCACTCGTAAAACCCTAGTCTTGTGTCGATCGACACAGATATGCAACGATCGACACAGACCGATTAAACTCTTGTGTCGATCGACAAATATACTGCATCGATCGACACACACTTCATAAACGTGTATAACAATTATTCATTTATTGATCATTCCAATAATGATCAACCCTATATAAAGCTTCCAGTTTGTTTAGGTGTGTGACCCTGTAGGATCATGTAATACTAGCAATGAGTTCTAAACTCATAGATCATAAGTGGTTTCTAGCAAAACATTATAATCACCTTGTATTACATGACTGTCTACTCTCGACGATACAACTGTTACTAGAGTAAGTACAAGAATGATTTCAGGACATTCCCAACAATCTCCCACTTGTACTGGAATCATCTATTCCCATAATCCCTTCGTCTCTATATCTCGATCTGGCATAAGGCAAGATCTGTGTCATCCTTATTAATCCAAGATCATGTTCATCGAACTCCGATTTATACTGACAAGACTAACGACTGACAATCACCTCGTTTGAGTGTGGCCACACATTTCTCAGTATCAAATCTTCGATGGGCCCTGAGATATTTATCTCCTGTTATATAGGAGGGACAAATCCCATCTTGTTCCATCCCTGTTCCTTCACACACTTCATGATACGCCCAATCAATGCCTTTATAGTCACCAATTACGGCTGACGTTTGACAAGGTTAAAGCGGACCAATTCATATGTAAGAAAATATGATGAACTCAGGTCTAAGGACTATACTCTATAGTCGTAATGAAAACTCTCATGACACTTATATAACTATCCCGTAGAGTTCTCATTAGTGGGTCATGTCCGATCATGTGTTCTCTAACACATATCTATGTGATTGACTTTAATACTCTTATTAATGACTCCATGAAACTTAGTCATCAGTCACCTCACATATTAGTCTCACGCGGTTGTTAATGTCCCACTTTAACAACCTTCACCAGGGACCAACATAATTTATGTCATTTATCACTTATAGGGTTTCATGATCAAGTCACATACTTGATGACCTATGAAATGTCATAAATTACTTTGGGACTATTATTTAATAACATAATTAAATAATACTGATCTCAGAATTCATTAACATAATCAAATTATGTTTACATGAACATCATATCATAACTAAAATCAACAACAACAACTCCCACTAAAATTAAGATCACATCTTAAGACATCCAATGCCTTTAGTAGTAGTCTGACCCTCATTCGCTCTCGCTCAGCATGTGTCGAAGGACACTGCGTCTTGCTAAGAATAATGCAAAATCAACAACAACAACTCCCACTAAAATTAAGATCACATCTTAAGACATCCAATGCCTATAGCAGTGGTCTGACCCTCATGCGTTCTCGCTCAGCATGCGTCGAAGGACACTGCGTCTTGCTAAGATTAATGCCAAGAGTCATTGACATGAAGCCCTTCTTGAAATCATGCATACTGGGCATGTGCAAGACCTTATCCATATAAGTATCTTGACACAATCCAATTAGCTTGTCCAATCTATCTCTATAGATTCATATTCCAAGAATGTATACGGCTTCTCCCATGTTTTTTTTATCGAAAAACAACTTTCGAGTCAAGTCTTAACAGACTGAAACAATGGTACTTCATTTCCAAAAAGCAGTATGTTATCAACATACAATGCGAGAAATGCACTTGCGCTCCCACTAGTTATCTTGTAAACACACAGTTCCCTTTTCGTTTCTGATGAAGTCAAACCTTTTGACTTCTTCATCAAAACGAAGATTCCAACTCCAAGATGCTTGCTTCAATCCATAAATGGATCGATGAAGCTTGCATACCTTCCTATCAGCATTAGGATCAATGAAAACTTCAGGTTGTGTCACGTACACATCCTTTTCCAGAATTCCATCAAGGAAAGTTGTTTTCACATCCATTTGCCAGATCTCATAATCATAATGAGCGGCAATTGCTAGGAGAATCCGAATGGACTTCAGCATAGTGACTCGGGAATAGGTTTCTTCATAGTCAATACTAGGAATTTGCTTGAAACCTTTTGTCACCAACTAGCTTTGTATATCTGAATATTACCATCCACGTCAAATTTCTTCTTGAAAATCCATTTACTTTCAATGGCTTTTACACAATCGGGTAAATCAACCCAAGTCATACTTGGTTCCGTGACATGGATCTCATTTCGGATTCAGCGGCTTTCAGCCATTTTCGGAGTCAGGGCCTATCATTGCTCCTTCAAAATTTGCAGGCTCGTCACTTTCAATGATCAACAAATCATGGGAGTTGGTTACGAGGAATTCACATTTCTCGGGTTCGTGACGGATCCTTTCGGATCTGCGAGCTTCAGTTTTGTGTAAAAGTCGTGCACATATCTCATATATAGACTTTTATCACGACCTAATTAACCAAGATTTAAACCGTAGTTAATTAAGTCATAAACCAAAATCAGTATTTTGGTTCGCGATCTGTGTCGATCGATACACCTTTGTGTCGATCGACACTTCCTCAGAAACTCGCCAGTTGAATGTATATCGAATATACATTCACCAGATCCTTTGCAAACTTTAGGCACCACAGTTGCAGGTTCTACAACTCTTTGTAGATCCAACTGCTGCTCTTCCTCATCAGGTTGAGCAGTCTCCTGTGACTCTCGAATTTCTTCGAGTTGTACTTTACTCCCACTGTTCTTCCAGGAAAAAAAATCTTTCTCAAGAAAAAAACACAGTTCCTAGCAACAAACGCTTTGTTTTTGGATCGGTTGTAAAAGTAATATGCTTTGGTCTCCTTAGGATAACCAATGAAGTAGCATTCATCGGATTTGGGTGCGAGCTTATCAGAGATTAAACGTTTTATATAAGCCTCACAACCCCAAATCTTCATGAAAGACAAATTAGGAACATTTCCAGTCCGCATCTCATGTGGTGTCTTTGTAACTGATTTTAATGGAATCCTATTTAGTGTAAACGCAGACGTTTCTAGAGCGTATCCCTAGAAGGATAATGGAAGATCTAAGTGACTCATCATTGATCGAACCATATCTAATAAAGTACGATTCATGAGGAGTGAGTCGTGAAACAATTCCACAATCTCTCAGATGATCACTAAATTCTTGACTTAAGTATTCACCTCCACGATCTCTTCGTAGAGCTTTGATACTTTTGCCAAGTTGATTCTGTACTTCATTCTGGAACTTCTTTGAACTTTTCAAAAAGATTCCGATTTATGTCTCATTAATTAGACACAACCATACCTACTGAAAATCTCAGTAAAGGTAATGAAGTACTGAAATTTTCCTCTAGCACTTGTGCTTATCGGGCCATACACATCCGTATGTATAAAGTCCAATAAGTCACTGGCCCTTTCATTTTGTTCGTTCGCGACCTGTGTCGATCGATGCACCTTTTTGTGTCGATCGACACTACCTTTTGTTGAAAGAGGCCTTTGTCATTTTGCCCAATAAACAAGATTCTCATTTCTCACATTATTCATAATCAAATGAGCCCAAAAGTCCATCACTATGGAACTTCTGAATCCGTTCTCATTAATGTGGCCCTAACGACAATGCCAGAGAAAAGTTTGATTCGTATCATTTGACTCGAATCTCTTGGTACTAATGTTATAGTTAGGCACGTTTTGGTTAGAACATAAGATCCATTCTCTAATGGATTGCTACCATAAAACATTTCATTATAATCAAATGAATAACACTTATTCTTAATTTGAAAACTGATATCCTTCCATATCCAAACAAGGAATAGAAATAATATTTCTGCTTATAGCAGGTACATAGTAGTAGTTCTTAAGTTCAAAAACCATGCCAGAAGATAAAGACAAATAAAATGTTCCTACAGCTAATGCAGCAACTCTTGCTCCATTTCCACCGCGCAGGTCCATTTGTCCTTTTTCCATAGTCCTACTGTTGCTTAGGCCCTGCATATTTTCACAAAATATGAGCACCACATCCGGTATCCAATACCCAATAAGTAGAACCATAAGAAGTAACATTTACTTCTATAACATAAATACCTGAAGAAGAAGTCTCGTACGTCTTCTTCAGCTTCTCATAATCTTCCAGGAATTTATTGCAGTTTCTTTTCAAATGCCCATAACCATTACAATAATGGCACTTATCATCTTTAGAAGGACCAAGCTTAACCTTAGGAGCATGGTTAGACTCGCTTGGATTCACAATCGAGCTCGTCTTGCCATCACCTTTGGTCTTACCAAGTTTCTTAAACTTTTTACCCTTCTGTACCATAAGGACATTTGGGGTGTCCTTCTTGATGTTAGGTTCAGTAGTTTTGAGCATCCCATGCAACTCAGTCAAAGTCTTTGTCAAGTTGTTCATGTTATAGTTCATAACAAACTGATCATAGCTTAACGGCAGTGACTGAAGAATGATGTCAGTAGCCAACTCTTGGCTAATGGAAAAATCCAGTTTCCCCTGGTTATCAATATAACCCATCATCTTAATGACATGAGGACTAACTGGTTCGTCCTTTGGTAGCTTGCACTCAATCAGAGACTTAACCGTCTGGTATCTCTAAGTTCGTGCATTCTCCTGAAACATACTTTTCAGGCCATTGATCATCTCTATTGGCGACTCCACATACTCATATTGCTTTTGCAAGTCCGAGTTCATGGTAGCCAACATGAGACAACACACATCGACCACATCATTAGAATGCTTATCCCAAGCATCCTTATCTGACTGCCAGGCATTGGCTCGGTACTTTTTGGGGGAGAACTTTCTCAAGGACATAGTCCTTCTTCTCCTGTTTGAGAACAATTCTCAAGTTCCGATACCATTCAAGAAAGTTGGATCCATTTAACTTGTCCTTCTCAAGGACGGATCGCAGGGAGAAATTGTTATGATGGTTTGTGCTAGACATAGCTGAAAACAAGAGAGGTTTAGTTATGATGTTCAAGAAATGAGAAATCTTAACTATTAAGAAGACTCGCATTATATTCAAGACAATGTTTCCTCAAATGAATTATAATTATCCAAGACCCATACTTCACTGAAACTTGAGTGAGCCACTGGCTATCACCCAAATTTTAGCTATCTAGGTAAGCAACAATTTGCTAGTTATATCCAATATAACTCTTGGTTGTGGATTGACATCTCATGTCCAATCCACCTGATGTCTCTGGACCCAAAACGATTTTGATGGCCCATTCTAGTAAACCAATCTTTTGAGTCATGTAATTGTTGATGTCTTGCACTGCAAGTCCATCAACACGATTACTTCCTGTCTTACTCATGTAATTGTGGACATCTTGCACTGCAAGTCTATCGCACAATGAAACAAGTCTTGACAGTTGACAAGATTGGAAAGACATCTAAACATACTTGATATTTAGTTGAGGAACGGAACTGATAGTCTAACGCATATCATATATGCATCCTAGAAGGTTTAGAACTTCTAAAACATCTAATCTAAACAATCTAAGAAGTGGGTTTAATTCTGGTTTGGTTATGTAATCGCAGGTTCAATAACCGAACAATTCAATTCTGTGTCGATCGACGCTACATTAGCATCGATCGATGCAGCATACCAGAACCAATGCGATAACCGATCAATCTAATTGAACCGGCTTTGGTAATCAGTTAGCATCGATCGATGCTACATTAGCATTGATCGTTACCAACCAAATCAAACCAATCGCAATCAACCGGTCTAACCAGCTCAACCAATCGTAATGACCAATTCAATCCAATAGAACCAGTCGCGTCGCCTTGTGTCGATCGATGCAACACTTGTGTCGATCGACACCATGCGACTTTCACCTTGTGTCGATCGATGCAACACTTGTGTCGATCGACACAATGCGATTTCGAAGCTGATCTATGGTTGTGTCGATCGTTGCATGCTAAAAGCAACGATCAATGCAAGGCGAAAAACTCAGGGTACGATCGACTAGAAAACTTAGGCTCTGATACCACTGAAGGAATTTCTAGGCGGTTCCTAATCCAATTAGAAACCCTAGGTATAATTCCAAGCCTAGGATCTAGGATTCATTCTTAGAGTCGAATCTACATTCCAGATCTCGAATATACCTGGATGATTTGCAGCGGAAGATTAATAGGGATTCGAGATCGATAGCGCCTCAAGTGCTACGCCTCTACTGGTATCCACACGCACGCATACTGGAAAGTCCGGGATGCTAGTGCCGGAAGAGATCTAATCTCTTAGGGTTTTCTGCGTTTCTATTCAGAGTCTGTGGGTCAATTTTCGGCTCACTTGTGTTATAACTCGTGCGTCGCATATCTTATATATGCGCACTCGTAAAACCCTAGTCTTGTGTCGATCGACACAGATATGCAACGATCGACACAGACCGATTAAACTCTTGTGTCGATCGACACATATACTACATCGATCGACACACCCTTCAGAAACGTGTATAACAATTATACATTTATTGATCATTCCAATAATGATCAACCCTATATAAAGCTTCCAGTTTGTTTAGGTGTGTGACCCTGTAGGATCATGTAATACTAGCAATGAGTTCTAAAATCATAGATCATAAGTGGCTTCTAGCAAAACATTATGATTACCTTGTGTTACATGACTGTCTACTCTCGACGATACAACTGTTACTAGAGTAAGTACAAGAATGATTTCAGGACATTCCCAACAGAGTTGGATTGCGGTTGAGGATGAATAGCCATGCCGTCATTTGGTGCCGCGGAATACTAGCTCTGAACCAGACCAAAGAAGACCAGGGAACTTCCTGCTTGATCAATCTAGTCTCATTCCAAAATGCTTTAGATACAAAATACTTTTGCTTCTTCCCATTGATAGACCAAACCGAAATATCATTAGATGAGTCAAAAACAATTAATGGTCGAAATAAAAGCATGAAAAAGTACCAGTTTATCCGACCTCGGAGGCTGCAACCTTCAACCTTCTTCATTCTGCAAGTCAGAGACAGTGGAGAACAACGGAATCCTAAGTCTAGATGGACCACCTTCGCCAAGGTAATGATATAGGGGGCCAAAGGGAGTCCATGGATCCCACCAAAAGAAAGTAGAGTCACCATTGATTACTTTTATAGATAGGAACTTCAATGCTTTTGATCTCAGTTTGAGCAGCCTCCTAAACATCCATGAGAATGAGTAATTCTTTTCATTGAGAGCCCAAAAAGGTGTGGAGCTCAAATACTTGTGTCTAACTCAAGCCACCCAAATAGAACATGCTCTAAAAAACATCATCCAACTCAACTTTAGGGCACAAATTCCTATAGTTTCATGCCAGAGAAAGGAGCTGCATAAGCTGTTAATTTTCTGCATAACCTCTTTTGGGATGATGAAAACAGTAGATCAAAATAAAGTTATCCCAGAAATTACAGAAGATAACAGAGTTAGACGACCTGCCATTGATAGTGCTCTGAACGTCAAGGAGGATAGTTTCTTCTTAATCTGCACCAAAAGCTGGTCGCATTCTTTTATAGATAGCTTCTTGGAACTTAGGGGGAGCCCGGGGTAGCGAACACAGAGATTTTATCTCTGAAGCTGGCACATAGTGGACGAAGTAGAGATAAGTGCATCGCTAATACCACAACAGAACATTGAAGTTTTATCAATGTTAACTGCTAATCCAGACATTTTGTCAAAATTAGAGAGAACTCGTAATACTCCCGCAACTGATTTTTCAGAACCTTCTGCGAAAATTAAAAGATCATCGGCGAAACATAGATGAGTCAACTTAAGATGTTCACAGCCTGGATGATAATCAAAGATACCTCTTTCTGCAACCTTATTGAGCATAAGAGACATGATATTCATCATAAGAACAAATAGGATTAGCGAGAGTGGATCACCTTCTCGAAGCCCTTTTTTTTCCTTTTAAGAACCCGGAAGAAACACCATTAGAGCTCACCGTATAAGGAGTGGTGATACAGGCCTTAACCCAACCAATAAACCGATCTAGAAAGTTATAAGCATTCAACATGGTAATGACAAAATCCCATCAAACTAAATCGAAAGCTTTGGCGATATCCACATTGAGAGTGACTTTCGGAGGAGCATAGTCGATGTGATAGCCAAGCAATACTTCAGAGGCAACAAGGAAATTTTCCAGAAGAAGGCGGTCCTTAACAAACGCTGTCTGATTTGCTAAGATGGTCGATGGAAGAACATATTTCAATCTACTTCCCAACAACTTTTTAATTTTCTTATATTGAGTGTTCAGACACGCAATCTGTCTAAATTCCTTGATTGAATCAGCTCCTGGTGTTTTTGGAAGAAATACCAGAGTGGTAGAATTCATGCAAGATGGCATGAAGCTGTCAACAAATTATTTTGTGGATCGACTGCACAAATTCTTGGCCAATGACAGACACGAGGCTTTGAAAAACTCCGATGAGAACCCGTATGGACCAGCCGTCTTATTGGAAGGAATTTTAGATTGGCAGTTCTGGATCATGTCCGACGTGAAGGGGAGGACTAAAGAATCTCGCTGTGAATCAGTGCAGCGTTCTTGGACAAGGTAAATAAAAAAACCAGGGAGGTGAGGCGAGTATTCCCCTTTCATTGAACATAGTTACTGCTCAAAGTGGTTTAAAGCTGCCTCATGAACTCCTTCAAAGACTCTGTCCGAGACCCATCTGATTTCAGGAGATACTTTACCGCATTACCATTGTTTTTGGCAGTCGTCATTCTTATGTAGAAAGGTGTGTTAGCATCACCTTCTACCATCCATTTTACTCTAGACCTTTGCGTGAAAAACCCTTCTTCAGCATACCTTAAGCTAACCAACGATGCCTACTTCATTCTGAACATTACTCTCCGTGGGATCGTTAAGAGCTAGAAGCTGCACTGATTTAATCTTATCATCAGCCTCCAGCACCCTTTTTCTATTTCACTGAAGTTATCCTTGTGTAGCGTTTTCAATGGCCTCTTTTAAAACTTCAGCTTGCTTCAAGGAGGTAGCGCTCATACCATCATTGGATTCATTCCAAGAGTCTCTCACAATATCTAAAAACTTAGGGTGCTTGGATAAAAGATTGAATAACTTGAAAGGACGAGTTACAAACCTTGGTGGATCCGTAAAAAGCTTGATGAGGCAAGGCGTGTGATCGGAAAATTCAGGAGCCTCAAAGATGCAATGGCTAGTAGAAAATTGTAAAATCCAGTTACCATTCACCAAGCATCTGTCAAGCTTTTTCCCTAATGGGTCTGTTGGTCTGTTATTAGTACAAGTGAATTGCGGGCCTGAGGAGGGGAGATCAAAGAGCCTGAGATCAGATAATCAATCACCGAACAGTCTCATTGCTCTTGACGTACTGGAAATCCTTGGGTTAGAAGTCTCATATGGATGAAGGATTTCGTTAAAGTCTCCGTTGACCAGCCATGGTTTAGAAGACAAAGCGAAGGAAGCCTCGGTGTCTCTTAGGGAAGTCCATAGTCCTTTATAATAAGATCCTCGTTGATTGCATAAACCACATTGTATAAAAACGAAGTCCCATCTTCGAGAGTGATTTCACAAGTAATTGATTGGAGATCATGGAATAGAAGACGATCTTTAGTAGGCGGTTTGAATAAGATCCAAATCTTCCCCAGATCAGAATGAGAATAGTTATCAAAAGTCGACCAGACAAGTCCGATAGTAGACAAAATTTGTTGTTTGCTTGCTTCCTTAACATTCGTTTCTAAAAGCGCCTCAAAAGATACTAACCTCTTGTCAAACCAGCTAGATAATGGGCAATGCTTGAAAATTTCATTGATGCCGCACACGTTCTAAAAAAATGTATCCGACATATATACTTAGTTGGTTTGGTGATCAATCTTCCAATCTAACGGAAGAAAACCCACCTTGTAGAAGCGAATTGTTTGGCCGAGTCTTTCTCTTTTTCAGATTCCTGTCCATAGGGGAGCTAGATGTAGAACCAAAAATCAAAGCTGATTGAGAAGCTGCAGGAAGTTGGCTATGATCATTCAACTCTAAAGCCAAAGAACCGAACATATTGGAGACCTTTGTGTTTTCCTTCAAAGCAGCTTCCAATCTTTTAGGCGGAGAGGTCTTTGTTGCCAAAATGAAAAGAGAATCAGCAGCAAGGTGCACAAATACAGTAATCGGCTTATCCACTGGGAGTCCTTTGGAGCATATCGTTGGGTCAGGGGCTATGATCTTCACATTTTCAGATAGGTGAGAGATATGATCCTGATTTGCAACTTGCTCCTGCACTTTTAGAGGATAAAACACGAGAGTCTTTCGTCGACTGAGGAGAAGCAGAGACAGTAGTAGTGGCCATGGGACATCTACTGCGGTTTTTGCATAATTTTGATTGTTTTTCACATGTCCATAAATTGATTCATCATAAATTTATACGACCAACGTAACTTTTATAATCGATAATACAAACAACTAAGACGTCTCTTATCTTTCTACCAACCAATTGTAACATAACACAACTCTAATGCTAACACATTAACCTTCACATGGATTCTGATGACTAATGACAATTATATATTCATGTATGTTTGAAGGGTTTTGATGAGGAGGATCAGGAACGCACAAGTTGTTGTATCTTTTTTATTATTATCTTATCCCTTTGATGGGGGTTTGATGATAACAAGACTGTTCATGCTAACTTAGCTGCAGCCTAATCTGTGCATGTGATTCATCGGCTTCATCTTCAAGCTCACCTAGTCCCGATCCATTTGTGTTTGACGTTGCATAAGCCTGCAAGACCATTAAGTACCACTTTTGTATGTCTAGCATCAACTAGGAGACTCTGATTCAAAGGATGCATTAGTTGCAACTTGAAACGTAAAAGTAATGAAGTTGTTGTTTTTATTTTACTATCTTGTGTAGTTCGACGTTTTCTTGATAAATCCTTTGTATTTTTCTCGACAATTCGAGGTTCTCATGATGAATAAGATTCCCCTGCAAAAGATAAGCCAGTTATAAGAACCTGGAAAAACTAGAAATCAGAACATAGATTATGTGTTTAGATGTGTAAATAGATTTTATCTACTTTCATAATTAATCACAACAATTTTTGTCTCTATCAAACAAAATAATTTTTCGTAAAGTATAAACACAAAAGTGGGTTTATAAGAAAATCAATCGTTTAACATTCATTCCAAAAAAAAAAAAATCAACCGTTTGCATTTCACATTTGCGTTGACGATTGGCAAAGCATTTATGATCAAAGGAAAAAAAAAATTTAGTGTTTGTTTATAATGCAAACACAAACACAAACATTTAATATTTTGTGTCTTTAGAATCGCTAATGATATATATCATATATCATATATCATATAGTACTGACCTTTTTGGTTAGTTCTTTGATTTCATCGGTCAAAATCTGTTCCTGTAAGGTTCGAAAAAATTGAATATTAGTTCGAATTTCAGTCCTCGTCAATCTTAAACATATCATACTCCAAGACATACGAGCTAGAATAAACATCTATGTAAAAATAGAGAAACAAAGATTACCTTTTTTCATACGAATTCCACGTAAGCTCATTTCAAGTTTGCTTTCTATATTATGCAGTTCCTTAACGCTCAGACCATTTAATTGCTCCCCCGTTAGCTGTCTGCTTCATTACAAAAGTTTATTGCATGTTATACATACACAGTGGCGGATCCAGAAACGTTTTTGATCGGGGGCACATATATTTTTTATTTTAATAATTTTTGAAAAAATAATATATATATATATATATATATATATATATATATCAAAATTTTAGTTAAGTTGTAAAACAAAAATTTAGTATTATATAATATTATGAAAAAATATTTTAAATGTTTGGATTTATCAACTAAAATTTTTGACTTTAACATTTTAGTTCTTTCTAAAATCATTTTATCCATTTCTAATGATTAAAGATTTTATTCTAATAAATACAGTATAAATTAAGTTTTAGCCAGTTAAATAAAATAAGTATTAATATATATACATGGGACCACTTGAAAAAGGAAAAAATGCCATTCTTTGAATTAGTTGAAATGGTAAAACAGTTAATCTACATAAATCAATACAAAAGATGCATTTTCTTGAATTAAAATATTTTTAAAAACATGGGACCACTTGAAAAAAAAAAAAAAAGAGAACGAGCAAACTAAAGAAAGAATAAGATGATATTAATATTTATTAGTTTATTTCTTGTTCATTAGTTTATGTAGAATTACTAGGTGGAGTGTTCGCACCCTGTGCGGACAAAGATTTTGTTAGAATAATTATTTTTTCAACTACCGATATATATTCATTCTCTTCTTATCTTACCATATATATATATATATATATTAGTTAAATATTTTTCCAACTACCGATGTGGAACTTACTTTTTATTAAAATTTCATTAAGGGTATGCTCTCACTTCTTCTTCTTCTTGTCGTAGCTAGAGTTCTCCAGACATTGCTATTCATACTCTTCCGCTTCTTCCTCTTCCGGTCCTAGCTAGAGTTCTCGCTCTCTCCCTCCCTCGCTCGCTCTCTCTCGTCATTAACCTTGTGAAAATAAATTTAGTGCGTTTTTTACTTTTCAATCATATAATTAGACATTATGTCCATAATACTACAATTTTTTAAAAGAGAAAATTAACATAACCAAGAGGATTCGATTTTAGAAAAATTAACATAACCTAAAAGGCTCGATTTTTAAGAGAAATTAACATAATTAAAAGGAAACAATTCATTAAATTCATTAAGGATAGACTGGTAATTAACCTCGTGAGAATGAATCTGGTGCTCTCTCTCTCTCTCTCTCTCTCTCTCTCTCTCTCTCTCTCTCTCTCGGTCTATTACCCTATATATATTACGGAATTATTCTTCCAACTACCGATGTGGGACAATGTCATTAAAATTTCATTAAGGGTATCATCGTAATTAGACATTATCTCCATAATACGACAATTTTTTAAAAGAGAAAATTAACATAACCAAGAGGACTCGAGTTTAGGAAAATTAACATAACCTAAAAGGCTCGATTTTTAAGGAAAATTAACATAATTAAAAGGAAAAAATTCATTAAAATTTCATTAAGGATAGACTGGTAATTAACCTCCTCTCTCTCTCTCTCTCTCTCTCTCTCTCTCTCTCTCTCTCTCTCTCTCTCTCTCTCTCTCTCTCTCTCTCTCTCTCTCTCTCTCTCTCTCTCTCTCTCTCTCTCTCTCTCTCTCTCTCTCTCTCTCTCGCTCTCTCTCTCTCTCTATCTCTCTCTCGCTCTCTCTCTCGGTCTCTCTCTCGGTCTCTCTCTCGGTCTCTTACCCTATATATATTAGAGAATTATTCTTCCAACTACCGATGTGGGACAATTTCATTAAATTTCATTAAGGGTATCCTCGTCATTGACCTCGTGAGAATGAATCTGGTGCGTTTTCACTTCTCAATTATAGAAGTAGATGCCACAAAACATAGAACCCACACGATTGAAAAATATAAATAAAAGAAAACGAGCAAGCTAAAGAAGGAATAAGGAGATAATATAAAAATGAGTGACGGGGACATCGAACCATGCATCAGTAATCTTATAGGGGGCATTCATTACGACTGAACCAAATGGCTTGTTAATTACAAGCTGAAAACGTAAAATTTTAAATATGGAACCGGGGGCACGTGACCCCACTCTCTTCAACGTGGCTCCGCCCCTGTACTTACACATATATGTATTGCTTTAATTACATGTTTACACAGACACATACATGACTATATATTATTGGGCCATATTGGGCCTCGTTAGAGTTGTAAATCCATGTAATTAGGTTAACATAGAATGAAAGAGTGTACTACGTATATATGGCTATGCCGGTCATCATTAATCAATAAGAAATCCTCTTTACAACTACTGTTGATTTCTTGATATGGTATTACAGCCTCTAACCTAACTACAACAAGGTTTTGCTCTCGATCTTGTGTTTACCATTTCCGCAACACACAAGAAACTATCAAAATAATTTTCTAACTTCTCAAAATCTCTCCCTTGATGACTACTTCTGGATCGGAGATGACTACTGAAATCAGAGAAGAAAACGCAGAACGATATCTCCATATGACTTAACGTCTGGAGACAACCCATGGAACGTCATCACGAAGACGCTCTTACGTGGTCCTAACTACGATACTTGGGCTACAAACCTTCGCTTAGCATTGAAAGCTAGGAAGAAATTTGGCTTTGCAGATGGATCAATCCCACTGCCGGAAGAAACATCTCCTGATTTTGAAGATTGGGTCGCTAACAACGCACTGGTTGTCTCGTGGATGAAACTAACCATCGATGAGAAAATCTCAGACTCGATCTCTCACCTTGATGATTCTCACGAGCTCTGGACTCATCTCCAGAAGCGATTTGGCATGAAGAATGGACAACGTGTGCAGCGATTGAAAACTGAGCTGGCGAATTGTCGTTAAAAAGGAACATCTGTTGAGGAATACTACGGTAATCTGACACGTTTATGGAATAGTTTGTCTGATTATCAGCAAGCAAAAACGATGGAAGAAGTTCGTAAGGAGCGTGAAGAAGATAAACTGCATCAATTTCTCATGGGCCTTGACGAAGCTACATATGGGACTGTGAAATCAACTTTGATGTCCCGTGTACCATTACCGTCACTTGAAGAAGCTTACAACACAGTGCAACAAGATGAGGAGTCTAAGATAAATTGAAATCTGCTCACTGATCGATCGGAAGGTGTTAGTTTCATGGCACAGTCCACAAATCTCCAATCGAAAAATGGCTATGTTGTTTGCAAAACCTGTGGTCGTACGGGTCATCTTCCTGAGAACTGCTTCAAGCTTATCGGCTACCCTCCGTGGTATGATGAAAAGTACAAGAATCGGAAAGGTAACTCTTCTGGATCCTCTGTTTCTGCTGGTCCAAATCATGGCACTGTGAATGCAGGTTCAAACAAATTTGCACAAGCAAATCACGTAACAACTCGCGGTGGAATTCACACGGGTCCGTCGGTCTCTGTTTCACCTGCAACTGCAAATCAGGTGCTTACCTCGTCCGACAGATTGGGAATCACAGGATTGGATGATTCACAGTGGCGAATGCTGGAAGAAAGGAAAGCTACTTCCAACACACGTTTCTCCGGTACGTATTTTCTTGAATCTTGGATTATCGATACCGGGGCGTCCAATCACATGACATGCACGTTTGAGTTCCTGTTTGACGTCTATGATATGGCTCCCATGTTAATAAAACTCCCGGATGGGAGATTTGCTTCAGCTACACAGTGTGGCCGAGTTAAAATGGGTGCTTCTTTGGTTCTTCAAGAAGTATACTTTGTTGATGGACTGCAATGCCATCTTATCTCAGTTTCTCAGCTTACTAGAGACACGAGATGTATGTTTCAAATCACTGATAAGATTTGCATTATTCAGGACCTCACCACCAAGATGCTGACTGGAGCGTGTGAGCAGCAGAATGAGCTTTATTTCTTTCGAGGCGTTGGTCGTCTCATTTATCTTGGTGTGACTTGGCCTGAGATTTCGTATGTGATTCACATCCTCTCCCAATTTATGGAAATCCTAAGATAGAACATTAGGATGCTGCGCTTCGGGTCGTTCGTTACCTTAAGAACAGCCCTGGTCAAGGTATTTTAATACAAGCCAATACACCTCTTACTCTATATGCCTGGTGTGATTCGGATTGGGCTGCGTGTCCTGTGACGCGTCGTTCTCTGACGGGTTGGTTTATTCAATTTGGGGGATCACTGTTGTCTTGGAAGACCCATAAACATGATGTGGTTTCTCGATCGTCTGCCGAAGCAGAGTATCGATCCATGGCAGACACAGTGAGCGAGCTTCTTTGGCTGCGGCAACTTCTGCCCTCTCTTGGTATTGACTGCAATTACTCGATTCCAGTACATTCCGACAGTCTATCTGCCATTAGCTTGGCTGCGAATCCTGTCTTTCATGCTCGAACAAAAAACATCGAGAACGACTGCCACTTCATTCGTGATGAAATCATTCGTGGCACCATTATGACCAAACATGTCTCCACGAAGTGGCAGCTAGCTGATATCATGACTAAAGCTTTAGGACGCAAGAAGTTTGAAGCTTTTCTTGTCAAGTTGGGTGTTTGTAACCTCCACACTCCACCTTGAGCGGGGGTATTGGGCCATATTGGGCCTCGTTAGAGTTGTAAATCCATGTAATTAGGTTAACATAGAATGAAAGAGTGTACTACGTATATATGGCTATGCCGGTCATCGTTAATCAATAAGAAATCCTCTTTACAACTACTATTGATTTCTTGATATATATATTTTTGTGCAACACGTAATATCCATATTTGGAGCTTTTTCACAACTCAAAATCATAATAATATCACCAAAAAAGAAGGTAGCTACAAGAAGAATATCTGCTCAAGCCACTCTCTTCCACCTTTCCAAACAGAAAAACGATGTCTACCACAACCACATTGCTCTCTTGACCTCGACCATCTTCAGATTGATAGGCCGGAAAATTCGTAACATCATCCTATCAAGGAAATAAAGATGACGGTTCCACAACCTTCTCTTTGGATTAGATAACAAGTTCATCGCTATTTTTGCATCATAGATTGCTTCCTTGTTTTTATCTAAGTTTTGCCGAGGTAGCAAATGTTAGGAATCACATATCACAAGTGAGTAAAAACAAAAACTAATAAATAAGAGACATGAATGCACTACAAAAAAAGCGGTAGTTAAAGTCGGTTGTTTTAATTGTTAAAGTCACTACAGATCTGACACCAAAAAGTACGCGTCAGTTGACCATATGACTTTATCCTATCTGACGCACAAAAGACTGCCATCACACTCAGAACTGACCCTACCTCTAACGTCAACCGTCACACGTCATATACTTCCTTTCACTTCCTTAAACGACGCAGACCAATAAAATTAAATAAAAAAATATATATCAAATAGAAAGTAACTCTGTTCTTGCATTAAATGAAAAGTAACTCTGTTTTTGCATCGAAAAGTAACTCTGTTTTTGCATCAAATGAAAAGTAACTTTGTCCTCTTTCTTGCATCAAATAGAAAGTAACTTTCTTGCATCAAATGAAAAGTAACTTTGTCCTTTTTCTTGCATCAAATAGAAAGTTTGTTCTGCGCTTACCATAACAGATCAGTGGAGACATTCATGCTATAACTTTGTCCTCTTTCTTCATCCTTTTAACTTTCTTCATCATTTTCGGCTTATCTTCATCCTCTTGCATCTGGAGACCAAAAGAAAACACATAAACACACATTGGAATCACTGCTTGGCCCATGTTCTAAGGTGGTGGTGGATTCTCAGTTTCATACCATTACAAGTTCTATTAAACACACAAGTTGAGATATGTTTGATACCTTGCTCAGTAGAGATATTATTTGAGGAAGATTCATGCTACCACCCATTGTGCTTGCCTATCAACAGATCAAAGAGGAAGATTCATGCTCACACAAACTGTTCATGCTATAACCAAACAATGCTTGGACTGTCTCATCAAGAAGCTGTTCAGTAGAGATATGATTTCATACTTGGCTCAGTAGAGATATGATTTGAGGAAGATTGGTGTTCTGTTTTGTGCTTGACTATACAATGAAAGTTTAAGATTAAAAACATTAATCTCATTTCAGCTTTCTTGAACATTAAAAGTACTTACTTGGATTTGATTGTTTGTAATTAGAGTTTGAAGAGCATCAGCCACGATATCAACTTTATCTTTAAGGTCTTCCATTTGAGACTTTAATCCTCCAATCTCAGACTTCACTGATCTCATTTCAGCTTTCATTGAGCTCTCCATTTCCAAACTCTGAAAATATTTGGATGGTGTAGGGCCACGTCCTACACAGCGAACTCTTCCGGAATGCTCTGGATCAAATATTTCTTCAAAGTCATCCTTATAATCTTTCTTTTCAGTATCCTGATTCATTACTTCCCTAAGCTTCTCCTACAAACAAGTAGAACGATCATCATACAAGTAATTTGATCATCAAACAATAATAAAAACAGAAAAGCTCACCACACAGATTCTTGCTTCCTCAGAAACATAAGTACCATCTGATCTTGTACGTGAGGCAATAAAAAGCTCACCCCTACTGGGTTCTCTCCCCATATCCTCTAGCTGAAACAAAACAAGAACAAACATTGATAGTTAACACAAGATCAGAACTAAACAAGAACAAAACATTGATAGTTAACACAAGATCAGAACTAAACAAGAACAAAACATTGATAAACGTACCATATCATCAGCTTTTCTCGCCAAACTCTTTTTTCCAAGAGCATGTGGCAGCTTAAGTTTGCTTCGATTACTGATATTACGATGTCTCATTCTCTAAAAATCAATAGAATGACACACTCAGAAAATTGGATATGTACAAAATGACACACTCAGAAAATTGGATATTCAAACTCTTTTACCTTAGCTTTTTCAGTGAATTGGATATGTACAAAATGTCTCCACTGATCTTCTGGAATCAATGGTGGTCGTGCACTGATAGATTCTTCTATTGTATTTCTTCTTTGATTCTTCCAAAGACGTTGCTTCATGTCCTTGCATCTACTTCCCATACAAGACAAAACATATTGCTTCCTCTTATTTGGATCATCAAACCAAAATTTGCTCTGTTAGAAAGAAAAGATAAGTTAGTTAGACAGATGAACAAAAACTATATAGAAGTTATATTAGACAAATGAACAAAACATATTGCTTCCTCTTATTTGGTTGTATCTTTATATAGATACATTACCTGAATTACGTTCCAAGCCATATCTTTCCTGTAAGCCGGAACCAACCTCCAATCTGTGTAGTCTATAGGTAAGAGATGAAGATCATTACTCAGTGAACCTAACCAAGTACCAAACAAGCCTCCAGAATCATTGATAGCCTGTCCCATCCTATTAAAATCAAGCATAACTCGACGATTAAACATGCTCCACACTTGTTTTCCCGAAATAAATTCCTCTGTAATTCTTTCATCAGCATCTAAACACAGAAAAAGCTTTAGTCACAGAATAACAATCATCAGAATCTCAATACCAAATCAAGATACAAACCTATAACACGAACTTTCCATTTCCCGGAAGCTAATTCTGGTCCAAGAGATGGTTGAGCTAAGAAATCTACATTTTGTGGAACTTGATTATCCATTTGAGCTATATCTAAACCTGTAAAGATAAAAACACATAAAGAATCAGGATAAACTTCCATGTTGTTATCTAAATCATGTAATCATAAAGAACAATTAATCAACCAAGCACCTCCATGTTGTTATCTAAATCATGTGACATTTGAGAATTCTCAATATCTTCTAACTGCCTAACTAAGCTAATATTGGGGACACTATCAGATATAAGCATTGATCTTTGAACATGAGGATTTTCAATGTTGATTTCTTGAGGTGTTTCATCTGATGGCTCCTTAGGATCTCCCATATCATATAAATCTCTTGGTTGAACATGCACAACAACACTCCAA
The DNA here is from genome assembly GCA_030180135.1 of Orychophragmus violaceus. NCBI lineage: Eukaryota > Viridiplantae > Streptophyta > Magnoliopsida > Brassicales > Brassicaceae > Orychophragmus > Orychophragmus violaceus. Next base: position 35,026,452 of record CM058235.1, read on the forward strand.
CCTTCTTCTTTAGGATCTTCAACATAATACACTAATCTTGCTTGAGATGCCAATATATAAGGCTCATCTTCCTCACTGTTTCCAGTGTGTATTAGACGAGAAAAACTAACCATAGTTTGACCAAAGTCATCTTCACTACAAGAAAACCGGGTATTGATAGCAGAACAGGATAGCACGAATTTGGAAATTGCTATTATAGATGGTCAGATTGGTTGGGGTACTCTATTACAGCAATAAAATAGTGCTAAACCGTTATTTTATTAAGCAGAAAACTAAAATTGGGTTTTGGAGCCTAAATTATGATATCCCGCTCTAGGCGCCAATACTTAATAAAAAGTGTCTTATTAATGTCTAAAACTTCTAACAAAAAAAAAATCTCTAAAACTCTTCTCTCGCACCAATCCTCCTCCATCGTCGACACCGTTAACACCCAATTTTCCGATTACTCATTTTCCGATTACTCCCAGAATCAGGAAACAAGTCGTCGGCCCCTTTAAACTCATCTAAACCCAGAAAAAAATTGGTCTAGATTACTCGATGATGATGAAATCCGCCTCGTCGACATTTGTCCTTTCGTTTTCAATGTGAATCAAAGATGTGGAAATCGGCGTCAAGCTGATTGTATAGCTATCGAATCAGAGAAAAGACGAGTTCTTTTCGAATGGGTTTGCTTGTTCTTCGTTTATGTAGCTCTTAGCAAAGCATAGGATCTTCGATGATATAGTCTTGGAAAATCTCAGGGAAAAAAATGTGAAGCTTACTCGTGAACCATTGAGCCAAGTTCTTCAAGCGTATGCTGAATCAGGTATTTGTCAAATTAGGGTTCATATTCAGCTAGACAAACGAATTATGTGAAGTAAGGGGTGTGATTATAACTTTCTATTGCTGTTGATTATACTTGTACTTGTTCTGCGAGTGATTGTGTACTTTATGGTCGAATTTGTAGCTATGGGTATGCATATATAGAGAATCATAGGCATAGATTGCAAGTCTTAAAGTCATTCTTCTTGGTTTTATCTAGGATACATCTTTTTTTACATGGGAAGATTGTTATAAGGTTTCAGCGTGGGTCTATTCACTTTCTTGATTGTTTTAGGAGTATTGCCATGTACATTATTAATACTGGGTCTGTTTTTCATTCCTGAATCTCCTCGGTGGCTGGTAAGTCTTTAGATCCGCTTATATTGTTGAGTTTGTTGTTTTACTGATCATTCTCTCTTTTCTTGGTTTCATAAACATAGGCAAAGATGAGTTTGACAGATGAATTTGAAACTTCGTTTCAAGTTCTTCGTGGTTTTGATACTGATATTACCGTTGAGGTTAATGAAATAAAGGTATTGACTAAACTGAAAAATTCTCAAATATGATGCTGGTTTCAATATGTAAAAAGTTCATCTTGAGTTTAGCCGTTACACTTAGTATGCACACTCACCCTTAAAGCCTTGACTATCGGTGATGTAATGTGCGTAACCACTATGCTTATTGTCTTGTGCTTTTAAGATGTGCCTACTGTTTTTGATGTGTAACGATCAGTTATTTTTTTTTACAAGAATGTGCTAATTGATAGCTACAGAATGTGACTTCTTCTTTTGTTTTCGTTGTTCTTTGTGTTTGATGTGAAAGCCTATTTATGCTATTTCCTACTGCTTTTCTTGCCAACTGATAGGAGTGTGATCATCTTGAATCCGTGTCCCACTTTTTTGAATCATATCGAAGCTAAGTACAACTCTTACTTAAACTTTTTCACAAGGGATGAGAAACAAAAGGATTCAGAAGCAGCTTCTATTGGTGGTATAGCATTCAATGTTTAGATCAAAATTCAACAGGAGAACTTGTCTTTATACTTGTTAGGACTAAAGTAGATCTTACTCTACAGTGCTGACATTGAAAGACTTGAGTCAGCCAAATCAGAGCTACAAACAGTTTCAGAGGAAGTCAGAAATAAGTCTTTTTTTCTTTTTGCTTTGCTAACTCGTTCGCTATACAACTGGTGACTTTTGAAGCGTATGTGACCTGTAACAACTTTCATTTTTTGTAGAACAGGTTAAAAACAATGCAGTTCTACAGGCTAGTTTGGAGCGTGGAAGAAGGCTTTGTACATGCGGCGCCAAGCACTAGAGAATGATGTAAGCTTAAAATAAAATCAAATCCTAACTCTGTGTTGTTCTTATTGAGTGTTTACAAATTGTTTAGCTATATGAATGTGCATTACATTCTTCCTCTAGGTGGGAAGACTACAAGAACAGTTGCAGCAAGACGTAGCTCGGGTCGAGGTTGATATTTCCAACTTGGAACATAAGGTCGATGAACTTGAAAATAGACTTGGTCAACATGACGTATCTGAAAGGTCATCGTTCAAGGTAACAGATGCTGTGGTTATTGAAGCCGATGCTTTCAAAGAATCTGATGTGATATACAGAGCTTTAAGCTCCATGGTCGCTAGTGTCATTTTTGCTTCTTACACCTTCGGTGAAGTCATATTTAATTGTGTTTCTTCCTTTAGCATGAGAAACTCATCATTTACTTCTTTTCTTGATCAGATGAAAAAGCCAAAGGGAGTTGAAAATGAGGAGTACAATGAGTTCTACAAGAAGGCTTGAACATCTTATAAAGCTCTTATCATTGGAATCCTTTGAAAGAGAGAACCAATGAGTTTGATGGTCTCATTAATATTGGAAATCCTTAAGTTAATGTAACTTTGGTATGTGTTGTTAATGATCTTTGTATAAACATATTTTGGGTTATTGATGAAATATAATTCTTTTTAATTTGATTAAGGGTTTAGGGTTTGAAATATAATTTTTTTTTAATTTCCCAATTATCAATGAAATATACAATTTATTATTGTATCATATGTATAACATAATCTATAAATATATTGTATAGGGTTTATGGTATTGGAGGGTTAAGGTTTAAGGTTAGGGTTTAGGGTTAGGGGTAGGGTTAGTCTAAAAAATAAAATTTCCAATTAACACAAATGTTAAAGTCTCACAAACACATTGTATAAGGTTTAGGGTATTGGAGGGTTATGGTTTAGTGTTAGGGTATTGATAATTGTTTTTTCATCCTAAATTCTAAAATCATTCTAAAACATAATTTTTTAATTAGTTAGTCTTAGATTAACTTTAACTCGATAGAGTTTGAGTCTTTAATTAGTTAATCTTAGATTAGTTTAGGATGGGAGGAACCCTACATTTATAACCCTAAACCTCATATTCCATTTAATTTTGTCCTAAACCCTACATTTATAACCCTAAATCCTTAATCATAAGTACTAAATTTCTAATTGTATTATTATTAAACATAAACATCATAATATACAAAAACAAATCCAATACTTATAAAACAAATAAGCATAATTATTTTCTTCATCATAAACTTTAAAACCTAACTCTATACCCTAAACACATACTCTAAACCCTAAAAATCATAACTCTATACCTTAAACACAAACCATAATTCCTAACCATTTTCCAAATGAAATTTATTTTAAGTGAGGTATAGCATCACATCATTTGTAAATAGTTTTAGAATATATAATTTTATACTTAAACATAAAATTAAACCAAATATACAAACCCAAAATACAATCATGCACATAAAGATAATATTTATTTATATATCAATGATATTATATAATTTAATTTTAGTTTTCTCTTTTTTTGTCAATAACTTTAGTTTAATTTTGAGATTGAATTATTTGTACTATAGCCTCAATACTTAGCCTAAATTTAGCTAAAATTTTGCCGCCTAACTCTTAAAATTTTAAGTTTGGCCCAATTTTTTGGCTCTGAACCGTCCCCAAATATTCACAGATACGCACAACCCTAACCTATTAACACATAGCCACAACCTCCAATCTTTTCACTCCTCCGCCTCCGAAACCTCCAAATCACCGTCCCCATCAGCCACCGCATGTCCCTCACCAGCAGCGTCCGGCTGTGGTCATCCCTGAAGCCCTAGATTTTCCTTCACAAGTATAATTTTCTTGTATTGTTTCGTGTATTTAACTTATACTCCTTCCGCTTTTGTTTTGCATCTCTCTCGTCTCAGTAATCGCCCCTGTGTACCTTCGTCTTTCGCAGAAGCCGAGTGGGTTAGGAGCAGTTGCAATCAGGGTAGATGAATTCAATTTGTTATCATTGTTGTCTTATTGTTTAGGGTTTGTAAATCGACTAAATTCTTCTTCATTGAACCAAAGGTTTTGAAGACGATATCGAGAAAGTAGCTGGTCAGGAACAGAAAATTTCCAATTTCAAGTCTTGTTTTCCGCGACCAAAGATTTCAACCCAACCAATAAACTTGGCGAAGGTGGATTCGGACCCGTCTTTAAGGTAAACCCAATTCGACATCCTCAGAGATCAAGCTTTCTTTTAACGACTGTGGTTTAAATTTCAGCAGAAACTTTAAGTCTCTTGGTTTAGTCTGAAGGGTTTTGTGTGTGTGTGCTCTTTCATGGATTTTGTTAGTTTGGCTGATGAGATTAAGTGCTTGTGTAATAGGGGAAATTACCTGAAAGGAGAGACATAGCAATGAAGAAGCTAGCTCAGGCTTCAAGACAAGGGAAGAATGAGTTTTGTTGTTGTTGTGTAGACTGCTCAAGTAGAACACCATTTCTGAGGAATAATTTCAGTTTCTCTTTTCCTACGCGTTTTGTGAAGAAGCTCAAGTAGAAATCAGACTAAGATCAAAGAAACTTAGCTGAATCTGGACATCATGTTTTGGCCTTACGTTATTGACTTTTTTCTTCATGACTAGAATGTTGTGGTTATGACTAGATCAGTTTCTCTTCTTAGATTTGTGTCATTACGAATTCCTAATTCTGATTTTTTGGTCACACATTCTTCTTTACTTCAGGATCTAGCTCAATGTCCAAGACTAACACCATGGACAAAGACGACGTCTGTGAGAGCTACAAGATGCGTGAGATAAGCAAGAAATGGAAGCTGACACCAATCCAATTGTGTATACTAGAGGAGAGTTTCGAAGAAGAGAAACGACTCGAACCAGACAGGAAACTCTGGCTAGCCGAGAAACTAGGTTTACAGCCGAGCCAAGTAGTTGTCTGGTTCCAAAACAGAAGGGCTAGTTTCAAGACAAAGCAGCTGGAACACGACTGTGACTCTCTTAAAGCTAGCTATGCTAAGCTCAAGATTGATAGAGACATTCTCTTTCTACAAAACGAAGCCCTCAAGAACAAGGTACATTTGATGTTAAATTAATAAACAAGTTTTGTAGAGACTATATATGTTCAATATTTTTGATGAAACATTCAAACAGGTTGCTCTTCTCAAAGAGAAGCTGAAAATACAAGAGAATCAGTCTATGGAAGCCGAGAAGCTTGGGGAAGAAGGTAGTCCGGTGAAAGCAATAACAGTGAAGAAGAAGAAGCCAAAGCCATAACCACAACATTCTATTAAGTTTATGATTTCAGTTGAACTTGTGTTTGTGCTTGTTGGTATACTTAGAGTATATATTTCTTGTTTGTGGATGTTTATGTATAAGTTGGAGAAAATTTAATTGTTTGTAATTATATGTTTATAAATTCTAAATATATTCTGCAATTATAATTGATTTTCAAATAATAATTTAAAACCAGAATTTAAAATATAATTATTATATAATTTTTTAGCTCTAATTAATATTAAATATAGCAAAATATAAAAGTGTTCATAAGATATACAATAACCATAAAGATTGGTCATTATAAATAATAATACAGCAACAACAAAAATGTTAGAATAAAGTATAAAACAGCCCTAAAATATTGCCACTACAATGTATATTATTGCACGAATAATAAGCTGCATTAATTTATAAAATGGCGATAAACCAATGCTACTGAAAACTATATAATCACATCAAAATTAGCGCTATCGTAGACATATATATGATAGCATGTCAAATTAGTGCTATCGTAGATGGCTGACCTAAGATGGCAGCGGCAAACATAGCGTTTATGGAAACGCTACAATAGATATATGATAGCGTTTTCGTGGTGCTATCAATACCCATATTTCTTGTAGTGCTTGTTTATAACTTCTAGTATCCGCCCACTTACACTTAAACAACACAACCCTAAAAGCATCATAATAATTCAACTTCACTATTTCAGTTAACTTCCCATAGTACGAGACATCTCCATCTATAGGATTCATATCACGAGAACTAGCATAGATGGTGGTGTTAGCTGAAACAAAAACCCCACTGTTCTGTGTTTTCAAACCTTGATCTGTTTCTATAATCCTAAATTTGACTCCATTGATATTATAGGCAGAGAACTTAATAACCCTATAAGATGGGCCTTGAGAAAGACAACGGATATCATCAGAAATACCATCAAGATCCTTTTTTCTACTTTTTGCTTAAGCCAATGACTAAAATGGAGATGCGCTTGTCTATCTATATCTATAACAGTCCCTCTTTTTCTACGCCTTAACTGTGTTCTTCTTAACTCACTCTTATATACCCTATAACAAGAAGATATATATTAATTAATACACATAGAGCAGAATGAAAGACATTAATCATCTGCTGTGAAAGAGAATTATACTTACTCGCGGTAGTCATCTAAGAAAGAGCTATTGACTATGATGTATCTATGCGCTTGCTGCCTTTCTATGGGATTAAGCATATCCATCATTGAAGCACCAGAAGATCTACCAAGTGATGGAAAGATTATTGGAATCTGTGAATCTGAACCTAGATTGTGCTTCAAAGTAGAATGATCATCCACTCTCCCAATCTTATTAAATCTTGTCTCTACTCCATCAAGATACATAGAACAGAATGAAAGGCATTCATCTGCTATATATTGTTCACATATAGAACCTTCGGGATGAGCTCTATTTCTAACATATGATTTGAACCGTAAAATGTCCTAAGAAAACAAACAAAGCATCTGGTTACTAAGTGTTAGCAAAAACAAGTACTTCTAAAAGCTAATGAAACTGTAAAAGTACCTTTCTATGGGATACATCCATCTGTAATGAACTGGACCTCCAAGTTTCATTTCTTCTGTCAAATGTATGGTCAAATGCACCATTACAGTGAAAAATGAGGGAGGAAATATCATCTCCAAATGGCATAGCGTAAGTGCAATATGCTCCTGCAGCTTATCTAACTCTTTAATATCAAGTACTTTTGAACTTAATTCCCTGAAGAAATGACACAACTCCATAACAACAAATGCGACCTCCTGAGGTAAAAAATTGCGTATTGCTATAGGAAGTAACTGACACATCATGATGTGGCAATCATGGCTCTTCAAACCCACCATTTTTCTTTGATTCAGATCAACACACGCAGAAACATGACTGGAATATCCATCTGGCACCTTTATACTCTTCAATATATTAAGAAAAAGATCTTTCTCATCCTTGGTCATAGTAAAAACATGCTGGAAGGTAGATACCATGTTCATCAGGCCACAACTCTTGGTGTATACCAAGCCTTTGAAGATCCTTTCTTGCACTTAAGTTATCTTTGGACTTTCCTTTATCATCCAATAATGTGTTGATAAGATTATCAAACACATTCTTCTCGATATGCATTAGATCCAGATTATGTCTTAGAAGAAGATTTTTCCAATATGGTAACTCGAAGAATATACTTCTTTTCTTCCACTGATGACTCTTTCCTTTTCTTGCTCTCTTCTTTCCAACTGTTTCTACTTGTTTTCCTAAAATACCTTCAACATTCTCAAGTTGCTTGAGAATATCAGTCCCTGATGGTGTAACTGGAGAAGACCTAGTCTCAATGGAACCATCGAAGTGTTCAATATCTGTCCTAAACTTATGATCATGAGAAAGAAAGCGACGATGACCCATGAAACAATATTTCATGCCATAGTACAAGCGATTCTCTTTAGCATCAAAATTATTGTAATTAGAGTTTGAAGAGCATCAGCCACGATATCAACTTTATCTTTAAGGTCTTCCATTTGAGAATTTAATCCTCCAATCTCAGACTTCACTGATCTCATTTCAGCTTTCATTGAGCTCTCCATTTCCAAACTCTGAAAATATTTGGATGGTGTAGGGCCACGTCCTACACAGCGAACTCTTCCGGAATTCTCTGGACCAAATATTTCTTCAAAGTCATCCTTATAATCTTTCTTTTCAGTATCCTGATTCATTACTTCCCTAAGCTTCTCCTACAAACAAGTAGAACGATCATCAGACAAGTAATTTGATCATCAAACAATAATAAAAACAGAAAAGCTCACCACACAGATTCTTGCTTCCTCAGAAACATAAGTACCATCTGATCTTGTACGTGAGGCAATAAAAAGCTCACCCCTACTGGGTTCTCTCCCCATATCCTCTAGATGAAACAAAACAAGAACAAACATTGATAGTTAACACAAGATCAGAACTAAACAAGAACAAAACATTGATAGTTAACACAAGATCAGAACTAAACAAGAACAAAACATTGATAAACGTACCATATCATCAGCTTTTCTCGCCAAACTCTTTTTTCCAAGAGCATGTGGCAGCTTAAGTTTGCTTCGGTTACTGATATTACGATGTCTCATTCTCTAAAAATCAATAGAATGACACACTCAGAAAATTGGATATGTACAAAATGACACACTCAGAAAATTGGATATTCAAACTCTTTTACCTTAGCTTTTTCAGTGAATTGGATATGTACAAAATGTCTCCACAGATCTTCTGGAATCAATGGTGGTCGTGCTCTGATAGATTCTTCTATTGTATTTCTTCTTTGATTCTTCCAAAGACGTTGCTTCATGTCCTTGCATCTACTTCCCAGACAAGACAAAACATATTGGTTCCTCTTATTTGGATCATCAAACCAAAATTTGCTCTGTTAGAAAGAAAAGAAAAGTTAGTTAGACAAATGAACAAAAACTATATAGAAGTTATATTAGACAAATGAACAAAACATATTGCTTCCTCTTATTTGGTTGTATCTTTATATAGATACATTACCTGAATTATGTTCCAAGCCATATCTTTCCTGTAAGCCGGAACCAACCTCCAATCTGTGTAGTCTATAGGTAAGAGATGAAGATCATTACTCAGTGAACCTAACCAAGTACCAAACAAGCCTCCAGAATTTTTGATAGCCTGTCCTGTTGGGAATGTCCTGAAATCTACTGTACTTGCTCTAAGTGAAAGTCGTATAGTCGAGATGAGACAATCACATAACACTAGGTAGTCATAACGCTTTTCTAGAAGCCACTTATGATCAATGAGTTGAGAACTCATTGCTAGTGTTATATGATCCTACAGGGTCACACACCTAAGCAAACTGGGCGTTAAAGACGCGGTTGATCATTAATGTAATGATCCAGTGAATGCATATGTGATATGCATTCGATATCAATGTTCTGGGATAGCATCGATCGTTGCAGATAGTGCATCGATCGATGCACTCGCGGATTAATCATATTAATTCGGTTTAATCGTTGGTTAATTCCGTTGTGGTTTAAGCCGACATATATAAGATATATGGTCGACCTAAACTCGTCCCTAACCTAATTCACAGCCACCAGAACACAGATAGAAACCTCTCTGGAGATCAGATCTCTGTAAGGCACTAGCATCCCTGCGGTCCAGTTTGTGTGCGTGTGGATACCAGTAGAGGCGCAGCACTTGAGGCGCTTCGTGATCTCGATTACTTGCAATACTTCCGCTGCATATTCACCAGGTAACTTCGAGATCTGATAGATTCAATCACATGAACCTTAGATCCTAGGCTCGGAATTCAGACTAGGGTTGCTAATCCGGATTAGAACTGCTAGAAATTCCTTCAGTGGTATCAGAGCTTTAGGGTTCCATTGAATCTGTAGCATGATGATTAGATTAGTTGAATCTAGATCTTTGTATAATTGATACAAGCATGCTAAAACTCGTTTTGATCAAAGTAACCTAGTTTAGGGTTTTTGTTCGAAAACGTTTTAAGGTTTTTCGCATAGTGTCGATCGTTGCCAATCGGGCATCGATCGACACAGAGCGAAAACCCGAATAAATTTAGGGTTTTTCGCATGGTGTCGATCGTTGCCAATCCGGCAACGATCGATGCAGGGCAAAAACCCGAACAAACCTAGTTTTCGCCTAGTATCGATCGATGCAATTGTTGCATCGATCGACACAGCCTCGCGAGATTATTGGACCGGTTATCGAGCATGGTTAATAATGGCCGAACACTGTGAATGGTTTAAATGCGATTGGTTGGATTAGGTTGGCATCGACCGATGCTAATGTAGCATCGATCGACGCTGACCGGTATTCGAAACCGGATCAATTGGATTGATCGGTTATCGCGGATTAATTAATTATAAGAATTAAAACATAGTAAAACTGAACGTTTTAAATGGTTCCGTTCCTCATCCAAATATCAAGTGTACTCGATGTCTTTCCAATCTTGTCAACTGTCAAGACCCATTTGATTGTGCGACAGACTTGCAGTGCAAGATGTCCACAATTTCATGAGTAAGACAGAGGTAATCGCGTTGATGGATTTGCAGTGCGAAACATCGACAATTACGTGACTGAAGAGATTGGTTTACTTGACTGGGCCATCAAAATCGTTTTGGGCTCAGAGACATCAGGTGGATTAGACATAAGATGTCAGTCCACAACCAAGAGTTATATTGGATATAACTAGCAAGGTTGTTGCTTACCTAGATAGCTGAATTTGGGTGATAGCCAGTGGCTCACTCAAGTCTAGTGAAACATGGGTCTTGGATCATTATATTCATCTGAGGAAACATTGTTTGAATATAGTGCGAGTTTTCTTAAATGTTAAGAATTCTCATTTCTTGAACATCATAACTAAACTTTTTCTTTTCTATGATTCTCAGCTATGACTAACACTCATAACAACTCTTTCTCCTTGCGATCCGTCCTCGAGAAGGACAAGTTAACTGGATCGAATTTTCTCGAATGGTATCGGAACTTGAGAATCGTTCTCAAGCAGGAGAAAAGGGACTATGTCCTGGAAACTGTTCTCCCTGAAAAACCGAGAGCCAATGCTCCACATGCAGAAAGGAATGCTTGGGATAAGCATTCCAATGATGTGGTCGATGTGAATTGTCTCATGTTGGCTACCATGAACTCGGATTTGCAGAAGCAATACGAGAACGTGGAGTCGCCCGTGGAGATGATCACTAGCCTGAAAAGTATGTTTCAGGAGCAAGCACGAACTGAGAGATACCAGACGGTTAAATCTCTCATTGAATGCAAGCTACCAAAGGACAGTCCAGTCAGTCCTCATGTCATTAAGATGATGGGTTATATTGATAACCTGGGGAGGCTGGATTGCCCCATTAGCCAAGAGTTGGCTACTGACATCATTCTGCAGTCGGTGCCGTCAAGTTATGATCAGTTTGTTATGAACTATAACATGAATAACTTGACAAAGACATTGACTGAGCTGCATGGCATGCTCAAGACAGCTGAGCCAAATATCAAGAAGGGCAATCCTAATGTACTTATGGTACAAGGGGGTAAGAAGTTTAAGAAACTTGGCAAAGGTAAGGGAAAGGGCAAGGCAGTCCCGGTTGAGAACAAGGACACGCCGGCGCCAGCCCCAAAGCCCAAGCCGGGCCCATCTGAGACTGATAAGTGCCATTACTGTAAAGAGCTTGGGCATTGGAAGAGAAATTGCAACAAATTCTTGGAAGAGAAGAAGAAGAAGAAGAAGACTTTCGAGACTTCATCTTCAGGTATTTATGTTATAGAAGTAAATGTTACTACTTCTGGTTCTACTTCTTGGGTATTGGATACCGGCTGTGGTGCTCATATTTGTACAAATATGCAGGGCCTAAGCAACAGTAGGAAGTTGGAAAAGGGACAAGTGGACCTGCGCGTGGGGAATGGAGCAAGAGTTGCTGCATTAGCCGTAGGAACATATAACTTGTCTTTACCTTCTGGTTTGGTTTTAAAACTTAATAATTGCTACTATGTACCTGCTATAAGCAGAAATATTATTTCCATTCCTGTTTTGGATGTGGAAGGATATCAGTTTTCAATTAAGAATAAATGTTGTTCTTTTGATTACAATGATGTATTTTATGGTAGCAGCCCATTAGAGAATGGGCTTTATGTTTTAAACCAAACCGCACCAATCTATAACATTAACACCAAGAGATTCAAATCAAATGACACGAATCAGACTTTTCTTTGGCATTGTCGTTTGGGCCTCATAAACGAGAAACGGATCCAAAAGCTCCATAGTGATGGGCTTCTGGGCTCATTTGATTATGAATCATGTGAGAAATGTGAATCTTGTTTACTAGGCAAAATGACTAAGGCCCCTTTCAACAAACCAAATGAAAGGGCCAGTGACTTATTGGGCCTTATACATACAGATGTATGCGGCCCAATGAGCACAAGTGCCAGAGGAAATTTTCGATACTTCATTACCTTCACTGATGATTTCAGCAGGTATGGCTATGTCTATTTAACGAGACATAAGTCGGAATCTTTTGAAAAGTTCAAAGAGTTCCAAAATGAAGTACAGAATCAACTTGGCAAAAGTATTAAGGCTCTTCGATCAGATCGTGGAGGAGAATACTTGAGCCAAGAATTCAGTGATCATTTGAGAGATTGTGGAATTGTTTCACAACTCACTCCTCCTGGAACACCACAATGGAATGACGTGTCTTAGAGGAGAAATCGGACTTTATTAGATATGGTTCGATCAATGATGAGTCTCTCAACTCTTCCATTATCCTTTTGGGGATACGCTCTAGAAACGTCTGCGTTTACACTTAATAGGGTTCCGTCAAAATCAGTTGCAAAGACACCACATGAGATGTGGACTGGAAATGTTCCAAGTTTGTCTTTCCTGAAGATTTGGGGTTGTGAAGCTTATGTTAAGCGATTAATTACAGATAAGCTCGAACCCAAATCTGATAAGTGCTACTTCGTTGGTTATCCTAAGGAAACCAAGGCATACTACTTTTACAACCAATCCGAGAACAAAGTGTTTGTTGCTCGGAACTGCGTTTTTCTTGAGAAAGAATTTCTTTCCAAGAGAAACAGTGGGAGTAAAGTACAACTCGAAGAAGTTCGAGAACCGCAGGAAAATGCTCAACCCGTAGAGGAAGAGCAACAGTTGGATCTACAAAGAGTTGTAGAGACGGCGCCTGTGGAGCCTGAAATTCGCCGATCCGAAAGAATCCGTCACGAACCCGAGAGATATGGATTTCTCGTAACCAATTGTCATGATTTGTTGATCATTGACAGTGACGAGCCAGCGAATTTTCAAGAAGCGATGATGAGCCCTGACTCCGAAAAGTGGCTGAAAGCCGCTGAATCCGAAAAGGGATCCATGTCACAGAACCAAGTATGGACTTTGGTTGATTTACCCGATGGTGCAAGACCCATTGAGTGTAAATGGATTTTCAAGAAGAAAATTGATGTGGATGGAAATATTCAGATATATAAAGCAAGGCTAGTGGCAAAAGGTTTCAAACAAATTCATGGTATTGACTATGAAGAAACCTATTCGCCTGTCGCCATGCTTAAATCCATTCGGATTCTCCTAGCAACAGCTGCTCATTATGATTATGAGATCTGGCAGATGGACGTGAAAACAGCTTTCCTTAATGGAATTCTGGAAGAGGATGTGTACATGACACAACCCGAAGGTTTCATCGATCCAAATGCAGCTAGGAAAGTTTGCAAACTTCATCGATCCATTTATGGATTGAAGCAAGCATCTCGGAGTTGGAATCTTCATTTTGATGAAGCAGTCAAAAAGTTTGATTTCATCAGAAGCGAAGAAGAACCATGTGTTTACAAGAAGACTAGTGGGAGCGCAGTTGCATTTCTCGTGTTGTATGTAGATGACATACTTCTTCTCGGAAATGACGTTCCGTTGTTACAGTCTGTTAAGACTTGGCTCGGAAGTTGTTTTTCAATGAAAGACATGGGAGAAGCCGCGTATATTCTTGGAATAAGAATCTATAGAGATAGATTAAACAAGTTGATTGGACTGTGTCAAGACACTTATATCGATAAAGTCTTACACAGGTTCAGAATGCAAGATTCCAAGAAGGGCTTCATACCAATGTCTTATGGCATAAGTCTCAGCAAGAAGCAGTGTCCTGAGACACCTGCTGAGCGAGATCGCATGAGTCGGATTCCCTATGCCTCGGCGTTGGGATCCATCATGTATGCCATGCTCTGTACTCGTCCAGATGTTGCTTGTGCTTTAAGCATGACGAGTAGATACCAATCGGATCCAGGTGAAAGTCACTGGACAGCAGTCAAGAATATTCTGAAGTATTTAAGAAATACTAAGGATAAATTCTTGGTGTACGGAGGAAGTGATGAGCTGGTAGTAAGTGGTTACACAGACGCAAGTTTTCAGACAGACAAAGATGATTTCCGATCGCAATCTGGTTACATCTTTTGCCTGAATGGCGGTGCAGTCTGTTGGAAGAGTTCCAAGCAGAACACTGTAGCAGACTCCACGACTGAAGCTGAGTACCTCGCTGCTTCTGAAGCGGCAAAGGAGGCTGTTTGGATCAAGAAGTTCATCACTGAACTTGGTGTGATTCCTAGCATTTCTGAGCCAGTGGCTTTGTATTGTGACAACAATGAAGCCATTGCGCAAGTAAAGGAACCTAGATCACACCAGAAGTCCAAACACATAGAAAGGAGATATCACCTTATCTGTGATATTATTAATAGAGGAGATGTGAAAATCAGCAGAGTCCCGACGGATGAGAATGTTGCTGATCCACTGACCAAGCCTCTCCCAAGACCTAAGCACGAGTTTCATACCACTGTTGTAGGCATTAGATTTCTTAAGATGTGATCTTGATTTCAGTGGGAGTTGTATTTGTTTTAGTTATGTCATGATGTTCACAAAAACATAATAGTTATGTTATTTTAATGAAATTTATTTCAGCATTATTTAATTGTGTTATTAAATAATAGTCCCAAAAGTGATTTATGACATCTTATAGGTCATCAAGTACGTGACTTGATCATGAAACCCTATAAGCAAAAATGGCATAAATTATAATGGTCCCTGGTCGAGGTTGTTAACGTGGGACATTAACAACCACGTGAGACTAGTATGTGAGGTGACTGATGACTATGTTTCATGAAGTCATTTAATAAGAGTATTAAAGTCAGTCACATAGATATGTGTTAGAGAACACATGATCGGACATGACCCGTTAATGAGAACTCTACAAGATGTTATATGAGTGTCATAAGAGTTTCTCATAACGACTAAAGAGTATAATCCTTAGACCTGAGTTCATCATGTTTTCTTACATATGGATTGGTCCGTCTTGACTTTGTCAAACGTCAGCCGTAATTGGTGATTATAACGACACTGATCAGGCATATCATGAAATATGAAAGGGATATGGATGGAACAAGATGGGATTTGTACCTCCTATATAACAGGAGTTAAATATCTCTGGGCCTATCGAAGATTTGATACTGGAAATGCGTGGCCGCGCTCAAACGAGGTGATTGTTAGTCGTTTGTTTCTCAGCAGTACAAATCGGGATTCGATAAACGTGATCTGGCTTAATAAGGATGACACAGTTCTTGCCTTATGCTAGATTGAGATATAGATACAACGGGATTAAAGGAATAGATGATTCCAGTACAAGTGGGAGATTGTTGGGAATGTCCTGAAATCTACTGTACTTGCTCTAAGTGAAAGTCGTATAGTCGAGATGAGACAATCACATAACACTAGGTAGTCATAACGCTTTGCTAGAAGCCACTTATGATCAATGAGTTGAGAACTCATTGCTAGTGTTATATGATCCTACAGGGTCACACACCTAAGCAAACTGGGCGTTAAAGACGAGGTTGATCATTAATGTAATGATCCAGTGAATGCATATGTGATATGCATTCGATATCAATGTTCTGGGATAGCATCGATCGTTGCAGATAGTGCATCGATCGATGCACTCGCGGATTAATCAGATTAATTCGGTTTAATCGTTGGTTAATTCCGTTGTGGTTTAAGCCGACATATATAAGATATATGGTCGACCTAAACTCGTCCCTAACCTAATTCACAGCCACCAGAACACAGATAGAAACCTCTCTGGAGATCAGATCTCTGTAAGGCACTAGCATCCCTGCGGTCCAGTTTGTGTGCGTGTGGATACCAGTAGAGGCGCAGCACTTGAGGCGCTTCGTGATCTCGATTACTTGCAATACTTCCGCTGCATATTCACCAGGTAACTTCGAGATCTGATAGATTCAATCACATGAACCTTAGATCCTAGGCTCGGAATTCAGACTAGGGTTGCTAATCCGGATTAGAACTGCTAGAAATTCCTTCATGTCCCATCCTATTAAAATCAAGCATAACTCGACGATTAAACATGATCCACACTTGTTTTCCCGAAATAAATTCCTCTGTAATTCTTTCATCAGCATCTAAACACAGAAAAAAGCTTTAGTCAGAGAATAACAATCATCAGAATCTCAATACCAAATCAAGATACAAACCTATAACACGAACTTTCCATTTCCCGGAAGCTAATTCTGGTCCAAGAGATGGTTGAGCTAAGAAATCTACATTTTGTGGAACTTGATTATCCATTTGAGCTATATCTAAACCTGTAAAGATAAAAACACATAAAGAATCAGGATAAACTTCCATGTTGTTATCTAAATCATGTAATCATAAAGAACAATTAATCAACCAAGCACCTCCATGTTGTTATCTAAATCATGTGACATTTGAGAATTCTCAATATCTTCTAACTGCCTAACTAAGCTAATATTGGGGACACTATCAGATATAAGCATTGATCTTTGAACATGAGGATTTTCAATGTTGATTTCTTGAGGTGTTTCATCTGATGGCTCCTTAGGATCTCCCATATCATATAAATCTCTTGGTTGAACATGCACAACAACACTCCAACCTTCTTCTTTAGGATCTTCAACATAATACACTAATCTTGCTTGAGATGCCAATATATAAGGCTAATCTTCCTCACTGTTTCCAGTGTGTATTAGACGAGAAAAACTAACCATAGTTTGACTAAAGTCATCTTGTTTATAACTTCTAGTATCCGCCCACTTACACTTAAACAACACAACCCTAAAAGAATCATAATAATTCAACTCCACTATTTCAGTTAACTTCCCATAGTAAGAGACATCTCCATCTATAGGATTCATATCACGAGAACTAGCATAGATGGTGGTGTTAGCTGAAACAAAAACCCCACTGTTCTGTGTTTTCAAACCTTGATCTCTTTCTATAATCCTAAATTTGACGCCATTGATATTATATGCAGAGAACTTAATAACCCTATCAGATGGGCCTTGAGAAAGACAACAGATATCATCAGAAATACCATCAAGCTCCTTTTTTCTACTTTTTGCTTAAGCCAATGACTAAAATGGAGATGCGCTTGTCTATCTATATCTATAACAGTCCCTATTTTTCGACGCCTTAACTGTGTTCTTCTTAACTCACTCTTATATACCCTATAACAAGAAGATATACATTAATTAATACACATAGAGCAGAATGAAAGACATTAATCATCTTCTGTGAAAGAGAATTATACTTACTCGCGGTAGTAATCTAAGAAAGAGCTATTGACTATGATGTATCTATGCGCTTGCTGCCTTTCTATGGGATTAAGCATATCCATCATTGAAGCACCAGAAGATCTACCAAGTGATGGAAAGATTATTGGAATCTGTGAATCTGAACCTAGATTGTGCTTCAAAGTAGAATGATCATCCACTCTCCCAATCTTATTAAATCTTGTCTCTACTCCATCAAGATACATAGAACAGAATGAAAGTCATTCATCTGCTATATATTGTTCACATATAGAACCTTCAGATGAGCTCTATTTCTAACATATGATTTGAACCGTAAAAATGTCCTAAGAAAACAAACAAAGCATCTGGTTACTAAGTGTTAGCAGAAACAAGTACTTCTAAAATCTAATGAAACTGTAAAAGTACCTTTCTATGGGATACATCCATCTGTAATGAACTGGACCTCCAAGTTTCATTTCTTCTGTCAAATGTATGGTCAAATGCACCATTACAGTGAAAAATGAGGGAGGAAATATCATCTCCAAATGGCATAGCGTAAGTGCAATATGCTCCTACAGCTTATCTAACTCTTTAATATCAAGTACTTTTAAACTTAATTCCCTGAAGAAATGACACAACTCCATAACAACAAATGCAACCTCCTGAGGTAAAACATTGCGTATTGCTATAGGAAGTAACTGACACATCATGATGTGGCAATCATGGCTCTTCAAACCCACCATTTTTCTCTGATTCAGATCAACACACGCAGAAACATGACTGGAATATCCATCTGGCACCTTTATACTCTTCAATATATTAAGAAAAAGATCTTTCTCATCCTTGGTCATAGTAAAACATGCTGGAAGGTAGATACCATGTTCATCAGGCCACAACTCTTGGCGTATACCAAGCCTTTGAAGATCCTTTCTTGCACTTAAGTTATCTTTGGACTTTCCTTTATCATCCAATAATGTGTTGATAAGATTATCAAACACATTCTTCTCGATATGCATTAGATCCATATTATGTCTTAGAAGAAGATTTTTCCAATATGGTAACTCGAAAAATATACTTCTTTTCTTCCACTGATGACTCTTTCCTTTTCTTGCTCTCTTCTTTCCAACTGTTTCTACTTGTTTTCCTAAAATAACTTCAACATTCTCAAGTTGCTTGAGAATATCAGTCCCTGATGGTGTAACTGGAGAAGACCTAGTCTCAATGGAACCATCGAAGTGTTCAATATATGTCCTAAACTTATGATCATGAGAAAGAAAGCGACGATGACCCATGAAACAATATTTCATGACATAGTACAAGCGATTCTCTTTAGCATCAAAATTACTGTAAGGACAAGCTAATCCCGTATGTGTGTTCCACCCAGATAAGTTATCAAGACCTGGAAAATCACTAATAGTCCATAGTAGAGCAACCCGCATATTAAATGTCTCTTTGGAAAATGCATCAAAGGTAGACACACCATCAAACCATAACTCTCTTAATTCTTGGATAAGAGGCTGAAGGTAGATATCAATATCATTTTCTGGCATGTTTTCCCCGGAATTATCATTGAAAGAATCATAGAGGTTTGCTTCATTGCCATCCACGGTGGCAAGTTGTAAGGAACCAAAAGCACATGCCACATACTTCCAAAAGGGTTAAATCCATCAGTAGCCAATCCTACTCTAACATTCCTTGGGTCTTTAGCAAACTCAGGAAATTGATGGTTAAAGGTTTTCCAAGCCTCTCCATCTCTAGGATGCCTTAACCTACCATCTATATTCTCACTATTAGCATGCCACCTCATGCTTTCAGCAGTTTTTGTTGACTTATATAAACGTTGCAAACGCGGCTTCAATGGGAAATATCTGAGAATCTTAGCAGCTTATGGCTTCTTTTTCTTCTTCTTTCCATCTGATTCATCAGCCTGTGGCTTCCATCTTGAACTTTGACATACTTTACATGTGTTTCTGGATGCATCATCACCCCAATAGAGCATGCAGTCATTAGGACACACATGAATGCACTTATAACTAAATTCTAACTTCCTGATAATTTTCTTCATATCATTAAACGAATCAGGAAGCTTTGCATGCTCAAATGCTTCTTTCAACAGATCAATTATCATGGACATTCCTTTGTCGCTCATCCTAGAAAAACACTTGATATGGTAAAGCTTAAGCATGAACGACAGCTTGCTGAACTTGCTACATCCCTCATACAAAGCTTCATTGCAGTCATCTAACAAATCTTCAGGCACCTCCTTCTGTTTTGAATGATCCTAGGTGAGCATACTAGCACTAGCAGATTCACTAAAACTCAATGTCATACTTGGAAAAACATCTCCAAGTAGATTTATAGGCGAGTTTTCTACATCTTCTAATCCAGCTGATTCAATTTCCTCTTAATCATATTCTACTCCAGCTGTTTGTATTTGAAAATCAATTTTCTCACCATGTAGATACCAATTGGTATAGGTGTCTAGAAACCCATGAAAAATTAAATCACCCTCAACCTCAGCCCTAACTTTGTATTTAACGAGGCGACAACGATGACATGGACACCTTATCATGTCTGTCTTCAGAGTATCAAAAGCGAAATCTAAGAAAACTTTCACTCCAATCAAATAATCTTGCGATAAACGAGACTTGGTTATCCAAGACTTATCCATTATAAAGCTTCTGCAAAATGTTAACTAATCGTTTTCAAAATGTTAACTAATTGAAAATCTAAGAAAACTTTCACTCAAATCAAGTATATTGTTTATATGATTGAAAATCTGTTTGTTAGCTAATCTGTTTTTCAGAAACAATCAAGAAACACGCAAAGAGAAAGAGTCAGATCAAGGTTTAACAATCAAGAAACACAATCCTTAACACAATTCTAGAAAGAAACACGCAAAGAACACAACAATCTCATGATTATATTGGTTTAACAATCTCAAAACAATCCTAAGCAGAAAACGATGATTATAGTGAGAAATACCTGGGTGTTTAGTGTTTAATTAGTTTTCTAGTGTGTAATAACCTGCAAAATAACACATATGACTCATAAACAAGTGTACACGATCTGAGCCAGAACCAATATAAGAAACGTTTTGTAGATTTTACCTTGAGAATATCCACAGTAGATTGAAAATCTCCGACTGAATCAGCTATTTCAAATTCTCCGACTGAATCAGCTATTTCAGAGCTTTGAAAAATCATTGTTAGAATCTTTGGGATGACTTAATCAAACCGAATAGAAAGGGGAAAGGGGATAACGAACCTTTGGGATGATTTCAGAGGAGAAAAACTTCGAGAATTTCAATTTCGAGCTAGCAAAAGAAGATTGATTGATGTTAGATCTAAGTTAGAATCGAAATCAAAAGGTGTAAGCTCGAATCAAGATCTAAGTTAGGGTTTCAGATTTTACCTCTGAGATGCAAGCTCGAATCGAAATCGAAAGCTCAGCTCAGAATCGAAGATCAATTGGTGTAACAATCGAAAGCTCAGCTCAACAGATCAACGAAAATGAATCGAAATGAATCTCTGTAAAAATGAATCGAAATGAAGCTCAGTCCAATTGATAAAGTAATAATGAATTATTTCTCGTCGGTTAGTAAGCCGACAAAAACTTTCGCCGTTAAAATTAAATTAAAAGTCGCTTGACAAAGAGACGTTAATAAACGGTCGTTAACTTCAGCTTTTTTTGTAGTGATGTATCCACACACTACCATTTAGATTGAATTGGAAACTCGTGATTATTTTTCAATTGTAAGCAGGTACGTACCGATGATTTTCCTGCAATGAGTACAGTTCTTGCCTTAGAGTTGCGGCCTCTCTCTCTGCCAAAACTATAACACGCAACAAAATTTAACTCATCAACTCGTAAATTCCAGTGTAATAACAAAAACATGACTAAGATCTTTGTTACAAGAATTTCCTCTCCTTTTGTATGTTGTTTAAGTTTTGTATAGTTATACGTACCTTAAATTCTGATGCAGGGTTCAATAGTTGTTGCTGCTCCATCTTGGTCTTGTTAAATCGTTCAATAGCCGATTTCATACTGTTCATTTCGAAATTGTTTACATATAATTAGTTCAAAGTGTCTATTCCCTTGTAGCAAATAACATTTCTATTTCCACTTCTATTGAAAGAAAACTTCACTTCCTTATGCGGAACAATCTTATTATTATATATATTTTTTTTTATTTTAAAAAAAAACAATCTTATTGTTTATAATAAAAGGTTTAAGATCGTCAAAACAAACATGAAGTATATAACATTCAGAAGTAACATATATTTTCAAAACCTTGCTGTCTAGTTTCTAGGTGAAGTTCACATACTGGTATATATTATAAATATATTTCTGAACTGGTTTCTTTATTGAGCTATTCAAAATCCATAGATAAAAATACTTTGAAATATATACAATTCAATGATGTTATCCCTTATAGTTTTAAACTTTAGAATCCACATACTTCGATCAATTTTAAATAAGTTTTCCTAAATAAATAAATTGATACACTAATATATAGTTCAAAATTAAAAAAGTTTTCTAATCGTTCTATCATAGTACTATATACACAAAATATTTAGGTTTACATTTATATATACAAATTTGTGAGTGAAAAATCATCATATTACGTATCATCTCCAAATGTGTTTATGGTGATCATCTTATACACTCCTTTTTATCACTCTTTTAGTACGCCAACATTAATTGTACTTGTTTTAGCATTTAGTTTATTTTGTCCTCTACTTCCCAAATGTTTCCAAATTTGGCAAAAGTGATACTTGTTGGAATATACTAAAACATTTTATCACACTAAAACTCTATTAGGGGGGTGTATTGAACTAAATATTTGGGGTGATTTGAGTTTAATTAAGATTTTAGATGATTTTGATGGTTTTTGGTGATTTAAAGGAAATTGTTGTGATTTTATATTAAAATACTCTATAATACCATCTAAAACCATGAGATTTGGATCTTTTTATTTTTAACTAAGAAAATCATCTAAAATCATCTAAAATCCCCTGCAGTCGTTAAAATCCCAATACTTAAAACATTTTCAATAACAGTGGATTTGATATGATTTTAACAAGTTGTTGTTTGAATAACAGAGGATTTTAAGTGATTTTGAGTGATTTTACATAAATGTCATGTTTAATAACACTAGATTTGAGAAGACATTTTAAAATCCTTAGTTGAATAACAGTGAATTTTAAAAAAACCTCCAAATCACTCCAAATGTTTAGTTCAATACACCCCCCTTAGACATTTTTTCTTGTGAAAGAAAGAAGAAAATAAGTAAATAAAATTTAATAAGATATTTCTTGCTTAACAAGAAAGAGAATTATAAAACAAGAACAAGAGAGAAAACTTAGAGAAGATGTTATTGAAATGATTTTGGGATGTTTTGCAAATGATCAAGACTCACCTATTTATACATAAACTCAAACACATAACAACCACAAAAATTTAAAATTACACACCAACTCTCACTATTATCATCAACTCTCACCATTACCACCAACTCTCTTCACTTACCAAACATTTTACCAAACACACTCACTATCTTATTTTATTTTTATCCTGTTTAAATGGATCATTATTATAGTAAAATATATAATTTAACACTCCTTCTTGATCCATTTGAATTTCAAACCAAGGTTGTTCCTCATTTCTTCAAATCTTGTTATTGGTAAAGATTTCGTAAAGATGTCTGCCAACTGATCCTCTCATTTGCAATACTTCAGCTTGATAGTTCCATTGTTCTCAGCTTCTCGCTCCACATGAAATTTTATGTTGATATGCTTGGTTCTCCGGTGTTGAACTGGATTTTTCCCGATGGCGATAGATGAACTATTATCACAAAAAACCGGTGTACCTTGTTCTTGCTTGAATCCAAGACTCTCGAGTAAGTTTCAGAGCCAAACGGTCTAATTCATAGCAGTCACTGCTGAGATGTACTCTGCTTCTGCAGTTGATTGTGCAACGACATCTTGTTTTTGTGTCTGCCAAGAGATAATTGCTCCTCCTAGCTTGAACAAATAATCGCTTGTGCCCTTCATATCATTTTGACTTGCAGCCCAATCACTATCGCAATATCCCTGCAATAATGTTGAATTTTCGGTCTTGAAAAATAAGCCGAGTTCAATTGTCCCCTTGACATACCTCAATACTCGCTTTGATTGTTGATAGTGCATAATTTTTGGATTGCTCATGTATCTTGAAAGATAACTTGCAGAAAACATCAAATCAGGCCTTGTAGCGGTCAGATATAAAAAACTTCCCACCATGCTTCTGTATTCTGTAGCGTCAACTAGATTATACTCTTGCTCATCAATATTTCTTCTCATGCGGCACCAGTGGTGTGCTAACGGAGTTGCAATTTGTCATCTTGAATTTCTTCAGAAGCTTGTTTGCATACTTTGTCTGAGATAAGAAAACTCTTTCTGCACTTTGACATATCTCCATCCCAAGAAAATACTCCATATGGCCAAGGTCTGTCATCTCAAAGTAGCTCATCATTTCTCCTTTGAACTTCTTGATGTCTTCTTCATTGCTTCTTGTTATGATCATGTCATCTACATACAAAGAGATCATTAGAGTATCTTCACCGTTTCTTCGGATGTATACTGCTGCTTCGTATGGACATCTTTCATATCTTTGTTGCAGAAATGACCATCGATCTTGCTATACCATGCCCTTAGAGCTTGTTTTAGACCGTACAATGCTTTCTTGAGCTTTACTACGTGTAATTCCTTCCCTTTGACTTCAAATCCTTGAGGTTCTTCTACAAAAACTTCTTCCTCAAGTTCTCCATTTAGAAATGCATACTTCACATCCATATGATGTAGTGCCCAACTCTTTGTGCTGCAATTGCAATTATAAGTCGAATGGTGTCATACCTCGAGACGGGAGCAAATGTCTCAGTGTAGTCTTCACCATATTTCTGACAGAGTCCCATTGCAACCAATCTGGCCTTATATTCCTGCAAGGTTCCATCTGATGCAGTCTTCAAATTGTAAATCCACTTGACTGTAATGGCTTTCTTTTCTTCAGTTCTTTTCATCAACTCCCAAGTGTTGTTCTTCTCAACTCTTGATTTCTTCTTGCATTGCATCCCTCCATTCTGGATGCTTGACTGCTTCTTCAAAACAGTTAGGTTCAACAGTACAGACAAAACATGCATCCATCATGTCAACATTGTAGTCCAATACTCGTGGAGTGACAACCATCAGTTCTGACATACTCCTTGTTCGTAGGGATTTCAAAGATGAAGAACTCGCTGTTGATGTTCCTTCTCCATCGTTGGTAGGAACGAATCCATTTGTTACTTCATCATCACATTGTCCACCATTGCTAGGTATCGAAGGTTGAGCAGCACTAACCTCTTTGAATGGATCTGAGATAGTTTGTTGGATAACTCTGTTATTCTCTGACTTTTGACTCCAATCCCAATTCTTCCTTGATCAAAGGTAACATCCCTTGCTACTATTACGGTTTGCCTTTCCACCAAGTAAACCCGGTAACCTTTGATTTAACTTCTGTAACCAATAAGTATTCCTTTTTGTGCTTTGTCTTCGAGCTTGTTCCTCCTTTCATCTGGTACGTGGACATAGCACACACACCCAAACACTTTAAGATGACTTAGTGAGTGTTTGAGTCCTGTCCATGCTTCTATGGGCGTCACCTTCTCCAGGGTAGCTGAAGGTAGTCTATTCTGCAAGTATACAGCAGTGTATACCTCCTCGGCCCAAAATTTGTTTGACATTCCTTGTCCCTTCAGCATTGCACATGTCATCTCCATCACGCTGTGATTCTTCCTCTCACTCACTCCGTTTTGTTGTGGTGAGTATGCCACCGTCAGTTGTCTTGTAATGCCTTGAGTTTCGCAGAAACTTTGGAATTCATTTGATGTGTCCTCTCCTCCTCGGTCAGATCTGATTTGTTTTATTTTTGCTTCAGACTGGTTCTCCACTATAGCCTTAAACTTCTTGAACATGTTGAATGCTTCTAACTTTTGTTTCAAGAAGTATACCCATGTCATCCTTGAATAGTCATCAATGAATAGGATGAAGAACCTGCTTCCATTGAGCGAAGGTGTTTGCATGGGTCCACATATGTCTGTGTGGATAAGCTATAACTTCTTCTTGGCTCTTGTTGATGAGGATATGGAAAATTTAACCGCGCTTGTTTTCCTAGCTGACATGCTTCACATACGTCATTGTAATCGTAGAGATTCGGGACTCCCCTTGCCATGTTATTTTGCAGTAATTTTTTATGTATGTATGGCTACTATGACCAAGTCTTTTATACCATAGTTGACCAACTAGCTCCTCTCTTGCATTGTAGGAGGCTTCTTGGAGAGATCAAGAGGAAAACTTTTCTTTTCCATTTCCACCTGGGAAATCTTCATTCTCATTTGATCGCGAATTGTGCATTGAGTTCCCTTGAAGATAAGCTTGTATCCATGTAGCATCATTTGGGGATCACTAAGTGATATACCATGGATTTTAGGGTTTTTAACCATGGTATATGTCTTATTTATCGAGTCTTTTACTATGTTTTAGAGTCATTACAGGTTTTTATCAGGTCTAAGTACGTTTGGAGCGGAATTGGAGATTATTGCGTATTCTGGAGCATTTTGGAGATTTAACCCGAGAGGAAGAGTTCACTGTCCAAAACAGAGGTTTGCATCGATCGACACATCTTATGCATCGATCGACACACACGCGAGTCAGATAATTCTCGGCGGTTTAATGAAGAGTTTGTAAATTGCACTTTGGCCCAGAAGTTTCTCATAATTACAAAGAAGCCCCAACCGTGATTAGACCATTATATTAGGGTTTTTAAGCCATTTTTAGGCTAGACTTTTACTTACGCTTTCATACTTTGAGCATAGAGATTTTAGAGCTTTTGGGGCTGATCTGAACCTGTACTGCTTCCTGCTTTTGGAGAAGATTTCGAACTCTTTAATTCTTTACTCTCTATTTATGCAATCTACTTATTCATTGATTTGTGTTTCATTGATCATGTCTGAAGAGATTCATAGTTAGGTTTAGGGATTCTCTTAAAGGTTTTGATGACTTGTTAGATTAATTTATCAGTTTAGGATTCATAACTTAATTGTTCTTCAACCTGAATTGTGCTTAATACTAGTTTCTAACTTGATCACTTAGAATCTAGACTCTAGGTTATTAAATTGACACGAAAGTGTGGTTTAGAATCTGAACTATTTAGGTTGAGCAATTGAATTATCCGCAAAGAAATTTGGTTTAATTGAATTATGAACATATCGAACCTGCACTTAAGACTAGTTTAATCTGTTAGGAATTGCAAAGAAATTTGGGTTTCTGCTATTAGACTTAGAGAATTCTCGCAACGAAAGTTGGTTAATTCTATATCTGTGTTTGAGTTCTAGAACCGGACTTAATTTGATCCTGACTGATAGTTAATCTGCTTGTCTGATTTCCTGAGAACTCCCTAGACTTAGCGCTTTTAGTTGATTGCTTACAAACCACTTCTGCTACTGATTTACTCTCCTGCTTGCTATTTAGTTTCTATTAATCTCACCTAGCTTAACTTGACAATTCTACAATTTATCGATACCCTATATACTACTGTCACGTATGTGCACTTGCAGTGTAGATTTAGAGATTAAAACTCTGATCGTATCACTAAGCAGGTTCTTATTCAGGTCTGGAACATATAAGACATCTTTGATGATCCTCTCTCCCACCTTGGTCTTCACAAGTATGTCACATTTTCCTTCTGCCATTATTACAACTCCATTTCCTACGCGAATAGGAACTTTCACATTTTTGTTGATAGTTGTGAAGTACCTTGGATCTTTAGACATGTGGTTAGTGCATCCACTATCGATCAGCCATGTATCTTTCTTTGGTATCTTCACAATTGTTTCCTCGGCGGAGAACAATTTATGTTCCTCGACATTTGTAACTTGCGCATGTTGGCCTTGCTTGCTAATGTCCCAACTTCCCTCTGGTGAAACATTCTTTAGGTTTCCTCCAGTGCTGGTTCGGCCTCTTGTTCTTCAAGTAACAATCAGCTTCGTTGTGGTTATCCTTCTTGCAGTAACCACACCATCGTTTCTCTTTGCCCCTCCATTCGGGTTTCTCTTTACTACTTTCTCCTTTCTTGAATACTCTTGCAACTTTGAATCGAGCCTGCAAAGCTCCTTCGGAACTTCTTTCTTCGCCTGGAAGAAACTTTGATTCATGGGAAACCAAAGATCCTACAAGATCAGTTACACTGATATTCTTCAAATCTTTAGTTTCTTCCATTAGTGTCGCCAGATTTTCATAATGTCTTGGCATTGAGGTTAAGATTTTACGAACTATTTCGTAATCCGTTTTTCTTTCCTCCAATTGCTCCATTTCATTTGAAACATTGATGATCCTATCAGTGAAGGATCTGATCCTTTCTCCATCCTTCATCTTGATATTTTCAAAATCTCTATGGAGAGATTGCAGCTTCATAAGTATAGCTTGAGGGTTACCTTGATAGGACTCTTGTAATTTTTTTCACGCATCTTTAGATGTTGTTGCCGATATAATCTTCATGAACACCGCATCGGTGACGGTATGTTGCATCAGCTGGAGAGCTGTCATATCTTTCATCTTCGACTCTTTCCAACTTGAGATTTTTGACTGAGTACCTGACGGAGTTTCAGGAGTTTCTGTAGTACTCATGGTTTCTTATGATTGTGGTGGAACTCCATTTTCCACAACATCCCACAATTCTCGAATGATTAGCGCCGTCTTCATTCTTGCAGCCCAAAGCTCATAATTTTGACCGTCGAAAATAGCAACAGGTTGAGAAGTGTGTAGGTGAGACACCATGATTTCTCGTATATTGCTCTTCTTGCTAATTTTGCGTATTGCTTATTGTTTCGTCTTGCTTAATTTTTGCTGTCGATCGTCTCTCGAACCGTCTTTTGCTCTGATACCATGTTGGAATATACTAAAACATTTTATCTTACTAAAACTCTCTTAAATATTTCTTCTTGTGAAAGAAAGAAGAAAACAAAAAAATAAAACTTAAGAAGAGATTTCTTGTTTAACAAGAAAGAGAATTATAAAACAAGAACAAGAGAGAAAACTTAGAGAAGATGTTATTGGAATGATTTTGGGATGTCTTGCAAATGATCAAGACTCACATATTTATACACAAACTCAAATACATAACAACCACACAAATTTAAAATTACACACCAACTCTCACCGTTAACACCAACTCTCACCATTATCACCAACTCTCACCATTATGACCTTTACGATTATTGATTATGAGAAATGGGGAACAATTGTCTCTTTTTATTTGAGAAAGAAGTGAGTAGATGAATGACAAATGTCATTCTTTTCTTCCTTATGTGGACACATTAAAGAGCTGAGAAGAGATGAAATCATTTTATCTTTTCGATTCTTCTTCTTCTTCACGTGGGAAATAAAAACCACACATGATGCATTTTACAATCACCTTCCTTCGTTCTTTGCTATTTTTCTCATGCCACCTGTGATGACGAATAATCATATTTTATAACATTTCCATTTGAGTATTCATCAGTTTTGTAGTATTATGGAAAACCCTTATCATGAAAAAACTTAGTGAGATAAAAACCATGACAAGGAAAAAGAGTACAATGACGTAAATTCCCCCCCCCCCCCCCCCCCCAAAAGATGGAGATCATCTTCTCTTCACAAATCTCACAAATGACGCATTTCGATACTTTGAGTATCTTTTCTGTACGTTGTGGTGAGATGCGCTTTTGTAAATAGATCTGCGGCATTATCACTTGAGCGGATATACTGAATGTCCACTTCTTGATTTTTCAGAAACTCTTAAGTTTAAGAAATTTTTTTTGGCAGGATATATTTTTTCCTATCAGGTCTATGAGATCTTCATTTCAAAGCACAGTTATACTTAACATAATCAATATTATTCAATCGCGTTTGAGTTAAATGATTTTTTCTCTTCATATGAAGCTGTTGGAAAACACTCAAGTTTCTCTCACAAATTAGAAATTCCTCCGTTAGTAACCGTGAAGCATAAATTACACTTCCAAGATTTTTTGTTGTTCCCAACACAAGTTCTATACTTTCTTCATGGATCCATTATTATTCCATCAGCCATGTTTTTATTATCTTCACCATCAACAATTGTAAGAATTTTATGAAACTACAAGAACAAGACAACAAAAGCAATGAGAAAAAACGAAAAAAACATATGTGAAATACTAAACACAATCATATTATTTATACGTTACTGAATTGGCTTTATACTATCAGATTATGTAACAATAAACTGATGAAGTACAACAGAAGAAGAAATAAGAAGTGAAAAATGAGTTGTGATTTTTTTACACGAGACAAACATATTTGTTCAAGCCAAGCTTCATGATAGGTGTAGTTTTAACCCTATTCTAACTGTAAGTGCACAGTGATGTAGTTGTAGTACTTAGGGTATTGAATCCACAGGGACTCTGGTCAACGATAGATAAGAACAGAAAAGATTAAACTAGGAGAAAGCAAATTGATTATAAACTAAAAAGCGAAGCAGAAAAGTAAATCAGTAGCAGACAAGTTTGTAAGCAAGGAAGCGAAGCGTTAGGTTTCAGGAGTTCTCAGGAAATCAGGAACACAAGCAATCAATAAATCTGGATCTAATCAGAAACTGTTCTAGAACTCAAACACAGATATAGAACTAACCAAATTCCTTTGCGATAATTCTCTAAGTCTAAGTGCAGCAAACCAAACTTTCGTTTGCGAGAACTAACAGATTAAACCAGCATTAATTCCAAGTTTGATATGTTCACAATTAACCTAAACCAAACTTTCGTTTGCGAGAAGTTTAATTGCTCATCTAGGTTCTTTCTAGCTAAATTAACCAACTTCCGCTGCATTAATCAGCCCAACATCATAATTCTGATTAGCTACTTCAGATTAAGCATTAAGAACAACCTAAACAAAGAACTAGCAGATATGAATCCCTACAGATTGATTTAACTATAGTTCCATGAAATCCCTAATGAGAATCCTTCAACCTAACAGGTAAACTACTCAGACATGTTCATCGAGACAGAAAATATCATAAGTAGAAAACCAAATATCATAAAACAAAGTAAAGATCTGGGGTTCAAAATCCTCTCTCTCTCGAGAGCAGGATCAGCCCCTAACTCTCTCTGAAATAAAATAAGACTTAAGAAAAGCGTTGCCTAAACAAGTGGCTAAAAATCCTAATATATAGTCTAAAACACGTTTTGGGCTTCTGTGTAAATACATGGGCTTTTCTGCAATATCAGCATTCTTCGTTAAACCGCCGAGTTTGGCCCATCTCGCATATGCAACGATCGACGCCACAAGTGTGTCGATCGATGCAGCTCTGAAATATCGACAGTGAAGTTTATCTCTCGGCCAAATACTCCAATTAGCTCCAGAAAGTGCCATAATCACCAAATATGCTCCAAATGTGCTTGTACCTAATAAACACCTGAAAAGACTCTAAAACATAGTAAAAGACTCGATAAATGACACATATACCATGGTTAAAAACCCTAAAATCCATGGTATATCAACTCCCCCACACTTAGCTCTTGCTTGCCCTCAAGCAAGTAAAGAACCAAAGCATAAGAAAAGAAGTTTGAAAACACAGAAACTCATTTCGTCTTAGGAACTTTCGCATTCACATTCACTTAGTAAGCCACTGAAAACTTTCCTACGGAACTCAAGACCACAATGTACTTCCCCCACACTTAGCAACTGTCCTAAGTAAACTCCACAATCACATTCACGCATTCAAATTCTCCCTACTGACTTCTGCAAGTATTTAAGTGCGGTCTCACCTAAGGAGTATCGATCAAAGGCACATGGATTCTTACCTTATCAGCTCTAGACCACCATACTATCTTTCTCTAGTCCTTTTCTTCTCTTTCCCTTCCTTAACAACTGATTTTTCCCAAATTGGGTATCATTTTATTTTTTTTATCAGTGTTCTTCCCGTTTTGGGGTGTACTTTGGAAACATTCCATGGATCGCACATGAGATAATAGGGGTCTCTACCACTCCTGTGACCACTTCGGAGTTACTAACTCATCCTCAGTTTATTATCTTTTTTTTTTTATGGAAGGGGAGAAGGGAACTAAATAGGATAGGTTGACAGGCTGTGTCAGAACTAACAAAGGAATCCGACACAAAGTATACCAAGCCCTTAGGTGAGAAATCTAAGTCAGTATTAAGGTTGAAGTCAGTAAGAGGATCCTCTGATACCTGAAGTGATGTGGGTGTCCTCAGTAGGTTGATCTGTGATGTGGTTTTCTAATAGTAAGAGAGGCTCTGCAAGTCTGTCCAATGGTCACTTAGTTCCTGTTCAAGCGAAAAGTTTCCTCGAAAAATCATAGTTTCATACAAATTTTGACTCAATAAAACAAATTTTGAAAAACTAAGAAAACAAAAGCGTGCGTCAGTAGCTTCCTCCCCCACACTTTAACTACACTGTCCCCAGTGTAGTCAAGGCATGAGCTCGGTGAAAGAATAATCAAATTGAAGAACAAATCGAAAGTTGCAGATTACTTACCTGTCGTCGCCCTGTGTCGATCGATGCCCAAGGGTGTCGATCGATGCAAGGCGATTATAGCTCGCGGTTATGTAGATAACCGATGTCTGAACCGCAATCAATTCGTTAAACCGTAAATCGCGACTGCATCGACCGATGCACAATGTGTGTCGATCGATGCAATGTGATTATTCCTGTTTCCCTCACCTCTGAACACACTTAAACAGAAAAATTAAAAATACCAAAACCAAATCGAAAATTGAAAAACAAAAACGAACCTACTAGTGGGTTGCCTCCCACTCAGCGCTTGTTTTTATTCATTAGCTTGACTATTGGAAGAGATTTGATTCATGGCGGTTTCAACAGAGACTTTGAATGTCTCTGTGAGTATCTCTTCATCCAAGGAGGTGTATAGGCATTATGATCATGAGGCTTCCCAAGGAAAGAGAAATCAGAATCAGGGCGGGAGCGAAGCTTGGGTGGTACACTGCGTTTTCCTGCATTCAAAACAACATGGTCAGGAGGTTTAAGCTTAGGTGATTTATACCTTACCTTTGGTGGAGATCTGATGTTTGGAGCTTTCAGCTTATGAGCAGTTGCAGGCTCTGAAGATGTTAGAGCAGGTTTAAGAGGAACTGCCATCTTCTTCTTTCCACTATCAGATACTGTAGTTCCACCAATCTGAACTTCTTCTTTCAGATGATCATCAGTGGAGATCATCTTCTTTGCACGAACTCGCGAAGTTTCAACTGGTGGTGTTTTATTCACCTTCTTATCCATCACTTTCATGCAGTTAGCCACTTCTAGCTCTTGTTTGGAAGGTTTAGGAACCTTAGGATATGGCACAGGGGGCTTATACACTCGTTCTGGTACTGTTGCAGGTTTCTGGTCATGTCTGCGTTCTGTGTCGATCGTTGCATGATATGTGTCGATCGATGCAAGGCGATTCTGTTCGTCGCAAGATCTCGAAATTGCCGTCAGAACGGCGTGTCGATCGACACTAAGGGGGTGTCGATCGATGCATGTATCAGACAGACAATATTCATCCAGAAAATCCGAGATTATGCTCTCTTCTTCACCTAGCAACTCAATCTCATCCCCTAAGGTCACAGCTTTGATGTGCAACTTCCGTTCAGCTCTCTTAGCTTCATTATGCCTTTGCATTGTTTCAGCTGTTTGAACTCGGACATCTAGCTTCTTCATATGTGTGCTCAAGTATTCAAACTTCTCATTCAGATCTTCATGCAATGCATCCATCCTTGATTTGAAGGACACAGTGATCTGTTGTTCTCTCTCAAGAAACTGTTCCATCATAGCTTCTAATATGCTCTTATGTGTAGGTGCAGGCGGTGCTTTGTAAGAAGAAACACCATAGTTCCTCGAGAAGGCATTGCCCTGTTGCTAGAAAGGTCCCTGAAAAGCTGATTCCTGACTGTATAATTCATTCCCTCCAACGCAGTTGATAGCTTCTTGCGCATACTTTCCAAGTAGAAGACTATACAGATAGTCAACTTTACTCTTCAACCCAGCTATTTGTGAATTATCAATCCCTGGACTAAAGAAATCATACATCTTTCTTACGATATGTGTCAATCGATGCAGGAGAAGCGTAGATCGATGCAAGCGCGATGATGTGACGATCGACACACAGGACCGTGTCGATCGATGCAGTGCGATTACAGGCGTACCTGAAACGCAAGAACAGAAAAGAAAAAAAAAATTAGTAGCAAAAAATAAAAACGAAAAACCTAGTCTAAACCCTAAGTTCAAATCTATCGGAGACTCAAAAGAGTCCCCGGCAACGGCGCCAAAAACTTGATAGGTGTAGTTTTAACCCTATTCTAACTGCAAGTGCACAGTGATGTAGTTGTAGTACTTAGGGTATCGAATCCACAGGGACTATGGTCAACGATAGATAAGAACAGAAAAGATTAAACTAGGAGAAAGCAAATTGATTAGAAACTAAAAAGCGAAGCAGAAAAGTAAATCAGTAGCAGGCAAGTTTGTAAGTAAGGAAGCGAAGCGTTAGGTTTCAGAAGTTCTCAGGAAATTAGGAACACAAGCAATCAATAAATCTGGATCTAATCAGAAACTGTTCTAGAACTCAAACACAGATATAGAACTAACCAAATTCCTTTGCGATAATTCCCTAAGTCTAAGTGCAGCAAACCAAACTTTCGTTTGCGAGAACTAACAGATTAAACCAGCATTAATTCCAAGTTTGATATGTTCACAATTAACCTAAACCAAACTTTCGTTTGCGAGAAGTTTAATTGCTCATCTAGGTTCTTTCTAGCTAAATTAACCAACTTCCGCTGCATTAATCAGCCCAACATCATAATTCTGATTAGCTACTTCAGATTAAGCATTAAGAACAACCTAAACAAAGAACTAGCAGATATGAATCCCTACAGATTGATTTAACTATAGTTCCATGAAATCCCTAATGAGAATTCTTCAACCTAACAGGTAAACTACTCAGACATGTTCATCGAGACAGAAAATATCATAAGTAGAAAACCAAATATCATAAAACAAAGTAAAGATCTGGGGTTCAAAATCCTCTCTCTCTCGAGAGCAGGATCAGCCCCTAACTCTCTCTGAAATAAAATAAGACTTAAGAAAAGCGTTGCCTAAACAAGTGGCTAAAAACCCTAATATATAGTCTAAAACACGTTTTGGGCTTCTGTGTAAATATCTGGGCTTTTCTGCAATATCAGTATTCTTCATTAAACCGCCGAGTTTGGCCCATCTCGCATATGCAACGATCGACGCCACAAGTGTGTCGATCGATGCAGCTCTGAAATATCGACAGTGAAGTTTATCTCTCGGCCAAATACTCCAATTAGCTCCAGAAAGTGCCATAATCACCAAATATGCTCCAAATGTGCTTGTACCTAATAAACACCTGAAAAGACTCTAAAACATAGTAAAAGACTCGATAAATGACACATATACCATGGTTAAAAACCCTAAAATCCATGGTATATCACTTCACAAGGATTAATTCAATAAGTTAATCAAATAAAAAGACTTGGATAATTCGACTTAAGGATCTAAAAGCAATAACGGAAAGGACCTAAAAATGTAGTCGTTTTATTAATCTTAAAGTTTGAAATCGAGGTCGATTTCTCTGCTCTAGAATTTAGGGTTTTTAGTACAATGAGTCAGAATAAATCATTTCCCGCGCAGGGGAATTTTATTTATATCATGAGAATTAGGGTTGTTTCCTAAATTCTCTCTGATGTAATAATGTTAAATCCGGATACTCTTGAATTTTCCTTTCTTTTCGGAGTTTGTCTTTATCTTCTTCCTTTTCTTAATATGTTAATTTGCATTAACCATATTTTCCCTTTTATGATGCATGTCGACGTGGATCTCGTCGGGCTTCGCCGAGATGGACCTTCTTCTTTATTGGGCTTGATCTTTGTTGGGCCAATCTAACTGTTAGGCCGGGCTAAATAGGGGGGGATAAACCCACCTCCAACAGTAAGCCCCCCCCCCAGTTCGGTGCTCTGAGCAAAGTTTAGGTTGGAAAATTAGGTTAAATTATTGTCTGGTTGAACATTCGGATCGCAGCAAATTAACTCTTTCATCTTTAATGCTCATGTCATCGCTTTCTTCTGACACGTGGCCTTCTGCTTTCTCGAGTACACAACACGCTTCTCTTTTTAACCAGTGATGTTTGGACACGTGTGGAGGGAAGTCGCGCCCGTAGAGAGGTAGTGTTGCGTCTCTCGGAAGACTCCACATCTTATCATCTATAAATATCATCTTCGCTCTTCATTTTTACCATCCGTTACCAAAAGTAAATTTCAGGTACTTTCTCTTTCGAACTCTCCTACTTTTGATTTTTGCTTCTTGTTTTTATCTCCTTTTGTCGAGCTCTTGTCGAGAATGTGTACTATCCATGCCGAGTCAAGTGAATATTCCGCCAGCCATGCGAGCCCATGCGCTTTCGAGGATGAAATCGTTTTGTCCTCTCCAGCGACCAGTAGCTCGGCTATTGTCGGTCCCGTGTAGGAACTATCCCGGCGTCATGCCGAATCCCTTCGCGATGATGCCACTGACAATCCTCGCTACATTCCGACGAGCATGCTCCTTTTGCTCTAAGGATGGCACCTTGTGTCCGAGGTATCAAAAATAATACGAGAAAAGGGAAGGAAAATAAGGAGCTCCTTCCCAAGTCACTGATAATGACTTCGGCGTTCTGCCGACCTGCTCTGATGATGACTCCTTAGATCTATTAAACGCTCTTCCGGGATGTGAGGGCGTGAAACTCCTGCTGCCCTCTCCTTCGTAGTGTATGTGGCATACTCCTCCTGATTATGCATGTCTCTACCAATCATTCTTCAACTCGGCTAATCTCCGGTTTTCGTTGCCGAAGGTATTGGTCAACTTCTGTGCGAAATACAAGATTGCCTTCACGCAGCTCAAACTTTCCAGTATAATGAACGTGATTGGCCTCTCAGAACTAGGAGAGATTCTCAGCATACCGTTGAAGAGCGATCTCTTTGAGAGTTTCGGCCAGATAAACATAATTAAGACAAAGCCTTCGTTAGTCCAAATTAACCTATGGCCGAAGTATAAGTTAAGGGCAGGCGTGAAGCCCAACAAGATTCATAACTGGCAGAGGAAGTATTTCTTCGTCATAATTGACGAGCTCTTGTTTCCTGATCCGACGGCTCCAATTTTCAGTGAATGGAATCTCTTCGTTGGTAGTTAATCAGATAGCTGATTATTATTTTCTCCTTCTCCTTCTTTTTTATTGTTATTTTTTACTTTGTTTCAGCTCCTCTTGCTTATAACCGTCTTAACCAAGATTATTTAGACGACATCGGCCAAAAATTCTCTGATCTCGGCCTAAAGACCTGGCCTAACTCTGGAGAGACTCAAAACAGAAAACTTGGTATGTTTGGGCTGTCCTTTTACTTCTTTTGCACCGCAATTTTCTTATTCTTATTTCTTGAGTAACTCTTTGCAGCGTCCAACCAAATAACCAGATGAGGAAAACGAGGAAAGCTATTCCCAGCATGATTATTGATTCAAAGAAGAGTTCTAAGCCCTCAGAGGGCAATAGCCAGTGGCTCCAGCCGTTCTGCAGTTTCCAAGCCTGCTGCTTCCCCTAGATCGACTGCTAAGAGGGGAGATACATGATCATCTGATGATGCCGAGAAGAAAAAAGCTGAGGAAGCCAAGAGGTCTACAACTGAGATTAGATCGAAGACTTCGGGAGATGATGTCGAGGCTCTGAAAAAGAAGATAGTGTATGTGCCTCTCGAGGATGAGTACGGCGATCTCCCGGGTCAACTGAAGTGGAGATCAATCTTTGTTAGGTATATGGGCCCAATTGGAGAGACGGCTCCTTTGATTGACATGGGCATTGTCCCTCCTCCTGATGCTTCGAAGGTTTCCATCACTGAGCCTTCCAGGATGCAGATCTTGATCGATGGGGAACATAATCGACCTTCAGAGAATGTGGGTCGTTTGGAGAGCTCGAGGACGAGCAAGCGCCTGAAGACCGGAGAGTCTGCAGCTGAGTGAAAGAACAGGACTTTCACGCTTCGGGGTGAGAAACTCAAGTCTCCGGATGAGTACACTTGCGGCGATCTGGTCAGGCAGATTTTGTTCGACGTTAACCCGCCTTGCCCAGTGACTCAACTTTACACGTCGGACGTATACCGATCAATCTCTCAGTGCCTCGTCAATGTAATTTCTTCTTTCTTGTTCGTATTTTTCAATTTTGGTGTCCTTGTCTTTGTCATCCTCACATGTGTTTTTATGCAGGCGACTTCGATGATGAATTCGTATGTTTTTTACATGAATCGGCAACTGTCGGGCCAGGGTGCTGAGGTCAAGGAGGAGCTCGCCCAACGGACGAGGGATTTGGAGGTGCCTCGCCATCTTGTGGATCTTTTCAAGGTGAGCGAGTTGAATCTGAGAAATCAGATACCCTCTGTAATGCCCCCTTACCGTTTAACTGATGAACGACGAGCTGACCGGCCAACAATAAAATAATAACATGACCGGCTGAACCCGTGCAAGTCAAAAGAGAAGGGTTCGCTACATACGACATCCGGAGACGATCCAGTTTGAGACAAAAGGGTCGAACCGATCCATCCTCGACTCCGTTTACCTCGTTTCCACAATACAAGGCTTTTCAACCCATATCGCTTCCACGAATTGTGTTCGGTTCGGACTAAATCATATATCATGAACGATTATATTTTTAGTCTTTTAAATCTTTTAATATTTTAATTAAATATTTTAAACTAATTTGAGGGTTTTCTAAAATCTTTTAGCGGGTACCCAAAAAACTGAAACCGAAAATAATCAAACGTTTTCGAAAACAAACTGTAGCCAAATGCAACCTGAATCTACTTCGAGGGACCTACACGTCCGCCGAGCTACTCTGAGACCTGAAAAAGAGGAAAAAGAGTTGGATGAGAAATCTAAGATCACCCAGTGAGCTGGCTCCCAACTACAAAGGCTAAAACCCCACCCGCAAACCCAAAATAGCAAGCTATAACAATCAACGAATAAAACAGCCGATCACGTACTACAACAACGTAATGGGCTCCACACATCACACAAGCATTTAAACTAACAACACAGATCAATAACAAAGGAGTCAAGAACACTGCGGCACATGCCCTCGATTAGACTCGATCTATATTAGTCGCCCAACTAACGCAATCTCAACATCATGGGCCCTTAACGCGAACTCGGTAATCCTCCACGTGAACACTTAGCTACCCCTTTTTCATGATAACTAAAACCTCCCATGACTCCTAGATGTAAACACGAAGTCCTACGTCTAGAACACTGTTCTCTGTCCATCGATACACGATGACTCAGACTACCCCACGATAGCCAAAGTTCCATGCATTCCGGCCCTAGGACATGAACCCGTTACTCCAAGCCACACACCTACCGTCGTCACCCGCTTAGGTTAACACCTAGCCATAAGCACTATCCGAAGATACGTGCACTGACCAGGATCTCCCGAGGATCCAATCGTGAAGGAAGCACCGGAACGCCACACCAGACTCGCGGGATCTAACGCACCCTAAGCAATCTTAACCATAAAAACAAACTCTAGGAAACGCAATCAGGCTCACTGAGACTCTACGACTCAACACAATACCGATAAGGTCAACAAACCAATAACAACTTAAAATTCATTTATTAATTCTTAGTTTTAAATTCTCAATTTAATTATTTAATTCATATAACCGCTAGATTGGAGGTAGTAAACTTATTAACTCCCTAGCCCAATTTTAATTCCAATAAGTTTATTAGTTTTCTAGTTCTTTATTTTCTTAATTCCAATTACTTATCTGCCAGATTGAAGTTAGTAAACTTACTAACTTCTTGGCCCCAATTTTAATTTATTAAATTTTTTAAGTCTTTTAACCCGATTAACTATTTCTATTT
This sequence comes from Orychophragmus violaceus, assembly GCA_030180135.1. Classification (NCBI taxonomy): domain Eukaryota; kingdom Viridiplantae; phylum Streptophyta; class Magnoliopsida; order Brassicales; family Brassicaceae; genus Orychophragmus; species Orychophragmus violaceus. The sequence goes on from CM058235.1 coordinate 35,065,985, forward strand.
AACCCTAGCCAGGTTTATTTTATATTTTAAGGGTTGTTAAGTTTTAATTCATATTTTTAATTATCATCTCTTAATTCCTTTATATAAATTCATGTATATATATATATATATATATATATATATATGCATATATTTTCCTTAGACATGTCATTCTATATGCAATCCATCACTCAACGATCAAACAATCATACAAAAAACAATACTATCTACGCAAACAATCAACATGATATTTACTGAATTAAACGTGCCATGCATCTTATCAACCTAACCAGTTATTTAAGTCAATTTGTTTAATCAACCTAACTGCATACTACCATATTAAATTTTCCGAGTACGAAATCCTACGACTCTACGGTTTATTAATTACGGGGTCTATATGCAGACTCGATCATGCATAACACAATCAAAACATAGCCAACTCACAGTGATTTACGGATGGACGGATGTGACCCGGGAATGTCTGAACGGAACTCCGAGACCCACGAACGCAAACCGACAAACCCCGATAACTCTCGAACCGTTGACCCAAACATTGACCTTTGACCTGAGGCATTGACCAAGACTGACTGGTTGATGATGCTGAGACGGGGTTTTACACCCTCTCTCGATGGTAAATCCGAATTTTTTGAGGCCCGTAACAAGGAGTTTGAGGAGATCAACAAAAAACTAACCACCGAATTGGCGAAGTTGACGAAAAAACATTTCGCGGATGTGAGGGATGCTCAGAATGCTTATGCATCGATAATTTTCAGGATGGTGAATGCTCGCCGTGCCTTGGTAACCAAGTATGAATGTCTTCTTCGAGAATGAAGGAGGCGACCGCCGCGAGGGGGGTTGAGAGTGAGGCTTATATGAATCTCAGCCAGTATAGAGGAACCTTGGAGTGTCTTCGGTTTCTGAAAGATAACAGGGGGATACTCATCCCAGATGACGTCTTTGACGACCTTGAGGAGAAAAGGAAGAGGTGGGATTCTGAGATTAATCGGATCAATGATCCCGAGATCGGCGACGGCTTTTTCCTAATCTCGTCTGTGCCGAAGAGGATGATTAATTGCAACCCTCCTTATCCTCTTCCTTTTCATCATAAGACCTTGGTGCAGCCGACTGACGCCACTGTTGCGTTTAATGAGTTCAGCAGTAACGTTGGGACGATGTCGAGGGATGTTGTCAAGACGCTGAAGTGTCCTCCCGAGGTTTCTTAAGTTGCGACGACTGGAACTTCTTCGTTAATGCCCACGGTGCTTCCTTCTGTTACAACCTCGGAAGTTCCTCCGGAGGAATCCGTTCAAGCTCCTCCCTCGACGGCTTATGCCCTTATCTTCTTGTTTTCTCTTTTTTTGTAAAAATTGGTTGGGGTGACGATTTCCCCTCTTTTGGATTTTGGAATGGTTTTCCTTTAAATTTATGTTCTAATTGAAACCCCTTGATTAGTTTGTTCATCGTTTCGCGGAATTTTTCATTACCAAGTAATTTTAGGAAGAATTCCATGGTATCTTGCCGTGTGGAGATGTAAACTTTTTAGAAGTTTTGGTTTCTAACAAAGAATAAAAAACGAAAAGCTCGGCACGCGATGTTGCAAACCTTACTTTTGATAATTCGAGTGGAGGTCCAATTTCGACGTTGCGAATGAGAACTCGTCTCTCGTAATAAGATCTTTGTCTTGATAAATTTTAGGCTCGTTGAGCGATGGTTTGGGTTTCTCGCCGAGCTGCGAAGTTCGTCGAATGAGGATTCAGGGTTCTTTGTGAGTGGAAACTTGATTTGGGGCCTTGTTCAAACGGGTGAGCGCTTTTAGTGAAGCTTCATCTTTTCTTTAGAAAGATTGATTTTGACATTGCGATTAAAAACTCAGTTTTTTCCGTGAGTGACCACTCTATTTCCTGCCAAGCGAGTGAGTACTCGATTTTGAAGGTTTGTTTTTGCTATGATAAAAGCTTAGTTTAGATCCCTTGAGTGAAGACTCTAGAGTTTTCATGAATGGTTTGTCTTGTAATCTGTTGAATAAGGATTCAGATTCGCTCTGCGAGTAAGGACTCGACTCTGAATTTCAAGTGAAGACTCGGATTTTATTGCGAGTGATGATTCGGCTTTTATTGTGAGTGATGAATCTGTGAGAGGTCGGCTTTACTTACGCGAGTCAATAGTTTTTAGTGATGATTTATTTTTCACTTTCGATAGTTTTTTTGGTGCCTCGAGCGAGGGCTCAGGTTTTAGTACGCGAGTGAAGACTTAGTTTAGATTCATCGATCGAGGGCTCAGAATAAATTTTTATATATGTAACTCGGAATCGTCTCATTTAGTCCGTCAGAGTTAGGGAGCGGGGGCATTTCTCGGCAATATCCTTTACCAATGTAACTTAGATTAAAATATTTATCACATGGTAGAGGTAGAAAGACTTGCACGTCGATGTGAGAATTTGATTGAGCTGAGCACCTTGCCAAGATGTCGGCGAATGTTGAGATTTGGAATTTAAAACAAAGGTTGTTTTAATGATTTACAGCTGCACTTCGAAAAGAATTGCATACGTACCTCGGAAACGAGGATCAAGCCGTTTGTATTTCATATTACATAGAGTAATAGCTTTTTTCTTTTTCTTTTTTTTGGGTGAAAGACTTAAAGGAGCTCGGCTGTAATGCTAGGTGTGTTCGAGCTTAGGTCTGGTCATGCCGAGGTTTTTCCGCCGCGGTTGGATTTCCGCTTTCTTCGGAGATTTTCCGTATCGCAGGCGGACCTGGTATGGTTCTTTTCCTTGTCTTTGGCTCGGAAGGGTGTTGCGGAGCTTGCGTTCGCTGAGGAAGCATAACCTTGAGGTAGTATGATCCCTTCTGAGCGTATGGACCCCGTTTGTAGTCAGGAATTTTACGCATTGATGATAGGTTGATGCGACGACCTTCATGGCATGGAGCAAGGGCGTTCACAAAATGGCGTTGTAAATAGCCAGCCTATCGAGGATGAAGAATTTTGTCATGGTTTCCATTCCACCAACATAGATTGGGAGCTTGACTGTGCCAACTGCCATGGTCTGATCGATGTCGAATCCAGTAAGTGGTTGGATTTTTGGCTTGACTTGCAAGTTTTTGAATTCTGCTTTATCAAGTGCTTCCTTGAATATCACATCAACCGAGCTTCAGGTATCGACCAGTACAGGGGAGATCTGGCAGTCTCCAATCAGGACATCCACCATCAAAGTGTCGTTATGTGGTACATCGACTCTGATTGCGTCGGCCTCAGTAAATAGCAAGGGTGTTACTTCTTTGATAGGAAGAGAATTGTGCTTGATCGTACCGAGTCCGAGCACAGTTGCAAACCACCCATAAACTTGTTGACTCTTCGGCGAGGTTGTGGTGCCGCTCTCCCATCATCGTCCTCGTCTCGAGCTCGTCTATGATGATCCGGTTCGGGGGGACAAAATTCGAGTACAGTTTCTTGGTTTTGAGGTCCCTCTTCGTTTCCTTGTCTTTTAGCTTCCTTCTCGTTGTTAACATTCTTCGGTCGGCGACCTCCTCACTCGGGATTTACGATCTTCCCCTTGCGGTATTGGTCGAGTAAGTAATCATCCAGATTGCGGCACGACTCGGTATCGTGGGAGTATCATTTGTGATACTCGCAGTATGATCTATCCCCATTCCCTTCCTCGGATCGAGGCTGTTCTCGAACGTTTTTGTTCCAGATCTGCGACGTATTTCCGACATAATAGGCTGATGAAAATTTATGGTCTGTTGACCTGTGGTTTTCTTCCTGGTGATCAAATTGAGATATTCTCTTTTGCTGCTGGTGCTTTCTTGGTCTGATTGGAGTTATTATTGGAGAGTATCACATGCTCATCTTCCAACTCCATGAACGCTACCGCTCTATGCAATGCATCTTCCAGGGACGTCGGCTTGTAGAGCTTTAGATCCTTTCGATATGCTGAATTAAACCACAGGGATTTCCGAAGTGCTCCTCGAGTCACGCTATCATCTACAGTCACTTTGGATACTACGGATTTGAATCGATCGATGAAAGTTTGTAGGGTCTTGTCTTGTCTTTGCTCTAGGTACCAGAAGTCGGCATATGATGATACAGGTGTTAAACTGAGAGAAGTTCTTTAAGAATGCTTCTGAGAGCTAGCGGAAGTTATCAATCGATGTCGTTTCTAGTCGCGAGAACCAGCTAAGCGCCATTCCCCTGAGGTTCTCCACGAAGTGATGGCAATATCTGACGTCTCTTTCCTCGTCTGAGAAGCGGTTCCGACCCATTGCGATCATGAACGTGGTCATTAAATTATTGGGTCTGTTTTTCCTACATAAGTTGGGAATTTTACCTTGTCGACGTGTGGGATTCTCGTGCTCATTATCTGATGTGTGAATGGCGCCTTTTAAACATGTTCTAGTACGCAATTGAGTTCTAGTGTCGAGCTAACTACTCGATGGACCTTAGACTTGAGGTCCTGGATTTGACTCATTATGGCAGCGATATGGTCATTATGAGCTATTCCCAAATTTACTGGTGCAGGTGTGATGCTTACCGGATTGACAGTCGAGCATATGGTTCTTGGGGGCGCTTCGGAAAAAGATGCATATTTGTAGGGTGCGCTTGTTCCGGAGTTTTTTTCGCTATTGGCGCGCTCTGGCGTCCGATCAAGTTTTCTTGGAGCATGGCTTGCTGATTGGCGAGCATGTCAATTCATTCTTTTGCCGCCCTATCTATTCTATCCATCCGGTTTAGGAGCACTTGGAGAATCTTCTCTGTCGTACTTAGCCTCCTGCCCTGGAGGCCGGCGTCGTTGCCTTTGCAGTGCATGATGCCCTTTCCAATGCGGCCGCTTCTTCTGTGTGCCTGGTTGTGGCCATGCCTGCACTGTTTTGAGTTGTTCCTCCGATTATGGTCACGACTGGGGTGTTTTGGTTGCTTGTTGGTGTTGTGTTGACTTGTGATCCCGTGGTTGTTGAATTGATGTGGGCTCCATCGCCTTATGGAGGCGAGTTGGATTGGATCCGCTCTTCTATGTCTCTTGGATTTATGGTGTTGGTGATGTTGCCGGCGTTGCTAGTTCATCCCGCCTCTTGCGATGAAAGTGATGTTTCCGTCATTGCCGATCTGCCCTTTGGTCGTATGAATATACCCAAAATCCCCACAGACGAGGCCAATTGTTGAAGCCAAGCTTCACAAAGATTAATTCAAAAACTAATCAAATAAAAGGACTTGGATAATTCGACTTGAAGATCTAAAGGCAATAACAGAAAGTATTGGAAAATGTAGTTGTTTTATTAATCTTTGAGTTTGAAATCGAGGTCGATTTCTCTGCTCTGGAATTTAGGGTTTTTAGTACAATGAGTCAGAATGAATATTTTCCCTTGAAGGAGAAGTATATTTATATCATGAAATTAGATTTGTTTACTAAATTCTTTCTGATACGATAGTGTTAAATCTGGATACTCTTGGATTTTTCTTCCTTTTTCGGAGATTTGTCTTTATCTTCTTCCTTTTCTTAAATATGTTAATTTGCATTAACCATATTTACTCTAATCTGATGCAGGTCGACATGGATCTCGCCAGGCTTCACCTAGATGGGTCGTCTTCTTATGTCGATCATGGAACCAGCTGGTTAACATAGACCGTATACACTTGACAAGATCGACAATGGGTTGGCTCCGCCCATCAAGTAACGCTTTAGTCAATGTCTCGGCAACGTTGCTTGTCATAAGATTGTAACGTTCTCCTTTGAAATATGCTCTAGTCCAGTGTCCAACGCCTATATTGTCAAGATACTTAGTGCAGGCTGCATTGTTGTTACGTATACGATTGTATACTTCGCGGTAGCCACCAATCCTGTAAGCATTCCCCGCCGACTTGACTAGTTGCGCAAGTCCTGCGGCTTTGAACTTGGCTTTGACATTTCTCTGAACGTGCTCAAGAAATGCTCCATGGTGGGCTCGGGGGAAAATCCTTCCCTTTGCTTTGTATATTGACTGACATCTGTCCGATATGAATGTCAATGTGGGGCTATCAGAAATAATCTTTTCAAGCTTGTAAAAGAAATATGATCTTTGATGGGCTGGTCTAGCTGTTAGGCCGGACTAAAAAAGGATGTTAAACCCACCTCCAACAATATTGTTTTACATGACACAATCATATTGTTATACAATATAAATAGAGGACGAGCAAGAGAGACGACCGAACACATTGGAGCGCCCACATCAATGAAACCCAAAAGCGGATGAGAACTTTAGATCGACGGCTAGTGACAAGAGGAAAAACATCAAAACGGTAGCCATATTAAAAAGGGAGATCGTAAAAAGAAAGAGTGACGGAGAAAAAGAAGAAGAAGAAGAAGAAGAAAAAATCGCTACACAAAATTTTAGAGAGAAAAACTTGCATTAACTTGGTTTTTGACTGTCAAAATTAATCTCTTAAGGTCAAAATATATTAAGGTCTCTTTGGAAAGTTTTCTTGGGTATACTTTGGCTACGACTACCAAAATTGGAGTTGAGATCAACAATGGATATGGCATTGATGGGGATGCAAAATACGGTTTTAATAATGGATGAAGTGGATAACTTATTATTTTTGTACAATATCTATTATTTATATAGTACGGAACAATGGACGGTGTGTAATAAGATGAATGAAGGGTTATCAAATAAAGGGTTTGGAATAGTTGAAGCGGTATTTTGGGGAGCAGAACTCTACACTCTGCTATATACACCCGGTCGAAGGTTAGGAGTGGAACTCTACTGGACAGACCACAAGGACACAATTCTCCACTCGAAAAGGAGGTGGCAGTGTAAGGTTTTTCTTATCAAGGTTAGGAAGCTCTTGTGGAGGTTCAAAGCAGAAATTATGAAGAGAAGGGGAGCCATGGTCTTTTGGTACGGAGTGTGGAAGCAGGACCGGAGATTGGAAGTGATTTCATTGAGCTTAGAAGCCAGCTACTACGATAGCTCCTTGGTTCGGTCACCATGGAGAATTGTTGAGGTAAAAACATGGGTCTATCAAATATTTTGGTCAAGGTGGTCATCGCAATCTAGGGTGCTAGAGGACATGCGGTTTAATATGGTACATATGTTCTACTTTTGTGGGAATGATATTACTCAAGCGCATGCTGCGTCACAAAGAGGTAGGGGACGTCTTAGACGGACGGATTGGTGTTCGTATAAGCGATTGTCTTATGGAAACTGGGTTTATGGTATTTGTAATGGAAAACAGGGTCCCAAGTCTATTAACTGGGACATAGGAGACATTATCGTACTGGATATGGATCCATATTTTGATTCTCATGATTCGGCTATTGAATCTGTTTTTTCGAAGATTGAGTGCAGGGAGAAAACAAATGATGAGGAGTCAGAACTTTCTCCTGGAGGGGTTCATGAGACAATGTATAACAATTTTCGGTTTACTGACGGGTGGAAATTATTCTCAACAACTAAGACTTTGGAACCTCTTTAACTCCAAGTCGATACCCCGGGTGGGAGAAATAAAAATTAAGTTTTAATATGCGGATTTTGAGTTGGAATTGTCAAGGTTTGGGAAACAAATGGACGATTGGCTACCTGCGGGAGATAGTGTATAAGAATAAGCCGGAGTTCTTATTTCTATCAGAGACCAAACAACCCTTTTCTTTTACACAAAAATTTATGGGTCACTTTGGATACGATAAAATGTATACAGTATAACCAAGAGGAGCCAGTGGGGGACTGGTGTTATATTATAATGACATATCAGATGTGAACATTATATATGCAAGCAATAGGATTATTGATATTGAAGCAGTTGTACAAGGGAATAAGGTTTCACTATCCTTTGTCTATGGCGACCCAGTACAGAAGTTGCGGGCCCAAGTTTGGGAGCGATTGACTCGTATGGGTGTGGTAAGGACAAACCCGTGGTTTATAATAGGTGATCTCAATGAGATCACAGGCAACCATGAAAACACTACAAGAAAATCGAGTATTAATAGCACCAGAAAAACGCTATGTATGAGATAGATAGCGCTAATCGAAACGCTATGTCATCGGCCGCGATAAAAAGTCTGGCACTTTAGATAGCGTTTTTTATAAATGCTATAGTATGTATTTTTAAGATAGCGTTTTCTATTTTGCTATAGATTTACTTACAATAGCATTTATTTATTGTTATTAATTAGCTATATAAAATCAATATTTAATTGTTTTATATATTTATTTTTGTTTTATATAATTTATTTTTATAATTTGTTTCAGGAATTTTTTTATTTATGAATAACATTAAATAAAAAAGATTCATTTTATTTATAAAAATGTAAACAAATTACATAATATAAATACAATTTACAAAACTTAGTTCATATAAAAAATTTCACCACAAACTTCAAAACATCTTGCTATTGTAGGCACAAGCTTTACAAGTTAGGATCGTGGTCATTTCTTGCGAGCCAACGCCGCTATGACACCACCGGCTCCTACGGCTGAAGCAGTGATGCCTATCCCTATAACACCATCTGCAAATACAAAAATACTATTTAGCAACTCTTATGACTCAATTAGAAAAATTGCAGTCCCAAGAACTTTCATTTCTTGTGTTTCAGTTGACGAGTGGCTTACCCTTTGTGATTTTGTCTTCGATGCACTTCTTTAGGACCAAAGCTTGTCTCCAATCGGGTTGCATCTACCAAACCAAACCATCCATCAAAAGACCGAAGAGAAGATGTACATATATGTAATCAAACAGTAATAATACAACGGATGATGGGGTGTATACAGAAAATAGTTAGTAAGAAGTGGATGAAACCTCGATACAGCGGTCAACAAGCTGCCTGCTCTTTGAGCAATCCCCACATCTGTAATAACCAACAGCAAGAAGATAGAGCTTCTCTCGGTCTTCCAAAGGAGGAGCACTGTTTGCAAGAGATGCTAACAAACAACAAAAACAGCAACCAAACAGATTTTATCAATCTCATGATGCAGAACAAAAACAAAGCTTCTGCCTCATGTGTCAAAGCATGGTTTGCAAAAGAATAAGATACGACTGTTGTTGCTAGGTACCTTCAAGCATGGCTATTCCGTGTTGCACATCATCGGTTGAATGGGAATGAACGAGAGCCCAGGATAATCGCATCAAACATTCTTTCTTAAGTTCTTCAGAGCTGTGGCATCTCGAACCTCTCTTTCACATCCCTACCACCAAAACAAGAGCGTTTACTTTGTTTTTTGTTGACAGATTAATATATGAGCTTGATTAGCTAGGGTCTTTAACTCCTCCAGATCAATTTCCTTCCCGTTGATCAATTTGGCCACCTCCTCCATCTGGTTTTGATCTCAAAACATGTCAACAGTTTATAGAAACAACATGGAAAGTCAGATTCTTAGATGGTTGCAGAGATGATGAACCTTAATGGGAGAAGCATTGAACCGAGCAGCTAGAATGTAAGTAGAACTTTCAGATATCCCACATCGTTTCAATGATTCTGTAATCTAGTTGGATGCGATTTTGAGATTCCGAGAAACGAAAGCAGATCCCCTGAATCACCACGAATCAACCTTTGTCGGACCACATCACAACTGTCATCTTCTTAGACCCACGAATCCATCTCCGCATCGCCATGAATCCCTTGAAACTATGTCTCCGAGCCACGACCTCCACTTTTCCGCGATCATCGCCGCCAAAACCAAGCCACGACCACCATTGGAACGCCGTCAGGACTGGAAACTTCGACCGCCGTGAGGTGTGACGAATTTGAATCGAAGTAGAAGGAAGCTTAAACAACCGATTCTCCTTCATCTTTCCACCCGAGTCACCCGAGTCACCCGAGTCGCTTTCATATCTGAAGAACAATCGAAGAGGAGGCTGGAGGCTGCAATTTCTTCAAAGTTAATCTTCATCATGATACAAAAAAAAATGAAGAAGAAGAAGAAGAACGTAAAAGAGTTACGGCGAGGAGAGGTTGGTGTGAGAGAGAGAGAGAGAGAGAGAGAGAGAGAGAGAGAGAGAGAGAGAGAGAGAGAGAGAGAGAGAGAGAGAGAGAGAGAGAGAGAGAGAGAGAGAGAGAGAGAGAGAGAGAGAGAGAGAGAGAGAGAGAGAGAGAGAGAGAGAGAGAGAGAGAGAGAGAGATAATTAGGTTAAGATCAAGATCTAATGGATGAAAATATGATATGTGTGTTAACTGGAATAAATCTAAGTCGTTGATATCTTTAATCAATGGTCCAGATTTACGATCCGCGTGATGGCTCTCTTATCCAATAAAATTATTTTATCGGTTAAGATCAAGATCTAATGGATGAAAATATGATATGTAAATGGTTTAAATATTATTTTTAGTATATTATAATTATATTTTATATTTTAATTTTATAGTTTATAATTAAAAACAAAGTTTATATAGTATGTTTATGGTTTATAGTATAAATATTAAAAAAATTAGGGTTTAGGATTTGTGTTTAGTAAAGAATTAAGATTTTAGATTTAGGGTTTAATGATACAAGTGTAGGATTTAAGTCTTCAGGGTTTGAGTTTGAGTTTATAGTCTAGATTTATGATTTTGGGGTATAGGATTAGGGTTTAAACCCTAAACCTTATTTATACTCTAAAAAAATTATCATTAGTTTGTCTATAAAACAAGTACAATAATATAAATGAGAAATAAAAAAAGTTTTGGGGTTTAGGGTATAGATGTGATTTTGGAGTTTATGCATAAATCCTAAACCCTATATTTCAATATTCTGAACCCTATTTATACCCTAAACTCTAAATAAAATAATAATATTTTAAACCCTAAACCCCATCTATACCCTAAAATAAAACTGAAAATTCATTTTTTATTTCATAATTTTTTTTTTTAATGACTTTTCAATGATGAGTTTACACTGTCAAAAACTCTAACTTAATTTTTTTTCTCATTGCCCTAAGTCCTTTTCACATTCTTAAATACACAATGCTTAACGACACACCCACAAGTACATGAATGTACAGAAGAATTACATAAATTTGGTAAATTTAATCAGATATATATTCATCATGTTTGGACACGAACAACATGGAAATAATTTAATGGAAGAAACAACTTGACCAGGCTTGACACTTAAAACAAACTCTCGTAGATAGATCACACAACAGCCAGAAACAAGCGCGCGCACACACACACACACACACACACACACACATGAAGCAGCAGATGATGATGATGATGAAGATGCAGCGTCTTTCTTCTCCTCGTTGTTCATCGCCTGCACTGGAGGAGGATCCATAGTAGTTGATGATGAAGCATCTGCATCAGAAAGATGATTTTTCATCTCCCTGTGTTCTTGACACAAAGCACACCAATGCAAGCAACAATGAACCATACAATGATCACAAGGCGCATTTTTCAAGATAAAATCACAATGATCATATCTGAAAAACCTGAGAATGATTCTGATGTAGATCAATGTAGCCACTGAAGAGTGTTGTTACTGCTGCAAGTGCCATTCCTCCTTCAACACATACTGCATGGCATAAACATGGTTGGGTCCAAAGAATCTCTTCCCTCACTGCTTCAACGTTACGCCCAAACAGTACACACGGACAGAAGAGACCAGTCCTGCCTGCATAGTCATACAAAGAGCATTCAAAAGTGTCTTCTTAGGTGATTATCTTGCATTAAGAAACGAAGTTACAAGCCATACAAAACTCTACAATGGAATACGAAAGATTAAGACAATTTGCCAAAACGTAATACAGAATTCATGCACATGAACACACTATTACGGATCATATCCGTGGATAGTTACAAAACAAGGAGGAAGCCTTACAACTCTCTGGATCTTCAGCACAACCAAAAATGCCAGTGTTCCAGTTTTCATCAGAAGGGGGTTCATAGGTTTCAGGTAGGCCTTGCATACATTCATGGCACTTGCGCACATTCACCTGTAAACAATTTCAAACAGAGAAGCAGTAAAGTGATTGTCATACATGACTTAGCGACTTTGACGCCATCTCCGCCCAACTTATCCGCCAATTCATCAAACGAAACATATCCCATCCATTCGATTTCTCATCTCCGCTAGTTCCAAGGACGAACGAAAGTGATAATTGAACAAGGATAGTAAACCTTGACAAAATCAAACAGGTAATGTTAGCGCCGCTCTAGAATCTCCGAGCCCAGAAATCGAACGAATAAATTGGAAAAGAAAAAATGGAAAAAATGAGAGTAAACTGTCAAAGGTGAAACTAAATTATCTCATGGGTGGTTAAAATTTGAAGAAGAACTATCTATCTTATAAACAAAACAAGCTTAATTGATAAAGTTGTTTGTTCTGGTTCTACAAACTGGATGATTATGCATACACCCAAGTTCCTCGACAAACTCAAGCAGCGATTGCAGCTCAAATTTCAAATTTTTTCTTCTAAAATCCCACAGCTTAATTTTAAAGGAGAACAAAATAGGATTAAGAAAAAGAGATTAGACAAACCTTGTTGCCGATTTCGGAATCGAAATCAAAGTTGGTGACTTGCTGAGCCAAAAACGTAATTATCAGAAAAAGGTGGAGGAGATAAAGGTGATGAGGTTGTTGGCTAGGGTTCAATTCGGCGGTATGGATTGAAGATATAAAGTCGGTGAAGTTGGTGGCTATGGTTCGATTTGAGTTATTGACGAGACTTCCTCCACACCGATTAGGGTTTCGATCTGAATAGAGAAAGAGAGATTTCGACAGGGAAGAGTGAGATTCGAGTGTTGGAGTGAGAATTAGAGATGGAAGATTGAGAATCGAATTTGCATGGATCTCCCTCTTAGTTTTTTTGCCTTAGGAAAATTTTCCCTCTTGCAATTTCTGATTTTTGTTTTAACGCGGGTCTTTCTTTAAGATAGCATTTAGTTTTAGTATATGCTATTAAAACACAGGCGGCAAAATAAATTATTGGCGGTCAACAAATTATTTTACCCGCGTTCATATAGATAGCGTTTCAAAATTAAGAAACGCTATCTTAAATATCCAGTTTAGTTAACGATAGCATAACTAACCAAAACGCTATCGTCAAGTGCTATCAATACTCTAAAATCTTGTAGTGAAAGCAAGGGGGATCTCTTCGTATCTTTCAATAATATGATTCATGATTGTGGTTTGATTGAATTTCTGTCATTGGGGGACTCCCTGTCCTGGAGAGGTAGGAGGGGAAAACAACTTATTAGGTGCAAACTGGATAGGGCTCTAGCTAATGAAGATTGGCACACACTTTTTCCCTTTTCGTTTGTGGAATATTTGGGGATGATTGGTTCAGACCATCGTCCGATTGTGGCATCGATTGAGGATAAAATCCAGAAGAGACGAGGTCAATTCAGATTTGATAAACGTTGGGAGGGAAAAGATGGCCTAATGGACACAATTAAACTGGGATGGGAAGGTTCAGACGACATTGGAGAAAGGAACTTTTATGAAAAGATTGGTAGATGTCGACGTGAATTGTCAAGATGGAGGAAAAATAATCCTCAATACAATAAGGATCACATATATGAGTTACAGAAAGAACTGGAAGAGGTCCAAAAAGATGATACTAAGACACATAAGGAGGTGTTGGATATTTTAGATAAACTGAAACATGCTTACAGAGATGAGGAACAATTTTGGCAACAAAAGAGCAGGAATATGTGGCACACATCGGGTGACAGATATACAAAGTTTTTCTTTGCATTAACCAAACAAAGGCGGGCAAGGAATCGTATTGTCGGACTCCACAATTCATCAGGAGACTGGGTCACAAAGGATCATGAAGTAGAACGAGTAGCAGTGGAGTATTTTGAAGAGTTATTTACGACAACTAACCCGGAGGATTTTGAGGAGTTTTTACAGGAAGTCCCGGTCTCAATCACAACTCAGATGAATGAGAGACTTATGGTTTTAGCTACTGAGGAGGAAGTGAGGCAAGCGTTGTTCAAGATGCATCCGGAGAAAGCCCCGGGGCCAGATGGGATGACAGCTTTATTCTACCAACAATCGTGGCCAATTGTGAAAAATGATATTGTTCGCCTGGTTAATGATTTTCTACAATATGGGGAGCTGGATAATAGACTGAATATGACAAACATTTGTCTTATTCCGAAGACGGAACGACCGAGCAAGATGACGGAAATGCGCCCTATCAGTCTTTGTAATGTGGGTTACAAGATCATATCGAAGGTTTTATGTCAAAGATTAAAGCGGCTACTACAAGATTGGTTTCGGAGATACAATCTGCCTTTGTTGCGGGCAGGTTGATCTCTGACAATATCTTAATAGCTCAGGAGATGTTTCATGGATTACGGACAAACCCATCTTGTAAGGATAAATTTATGGCAATAAAGACGGATATGAGTAAGGCTTATGATAGAGTTGAATGGGCATTCAATGAGAATCTACTGAAGAAGATGGGATTCCATGATCAATGTGTTGATCGGATAATGCGATGTATAACCACAGTTCAATATAAGGTTCTCATTAATGGACAGCCACGGGGTTTTATAGCTCCACAGAGAGGGTTGCGACAAGGTGATCCTTTATCACCATATTTATTTATTCTATGCACGGAAGCTTTGATTGCGAATATAAAGAAAGCTGAGCGCGAAAATAAACTAACGGGACTGAAGGTGGCAAGAGCGTGTCCCTCGATATCACACCTTCTATTCACGGACGATAGTTTATTTTTCTGAAAAGCTAACAAGGAGGAATGTCAGACAATTATACATATACTTAAAGCTTATGAGGGTGTGTCGGGTCAGCAAATTAACTTTGCGAAGTCTTCACTTCAGATTGGACATACGGTTTCGACTGAAGTCTGCGATGAGGTGAAAGCGATACTAGGCATCACAACGATGTGTGATATGGGATCATATTTGGGTATTCCACAGAGCCTCAGTGGACCTAAGACACAGGTTTTTAGTGTCTTACAAGATAGACTTCATGGAAGAGTTAATGGCTGGACGACAAAACTACTCTCACGAGGGGGAAAGGAGGTTATGATAAAGGCGGTGGCAACGCCATTACCAAATCATGTAATGTCCTGTTATCGGTTACCAAAGAAGATCACCACGAAATTAACAAGTATAGTTTCAAACTTCTGGTGGAGTACGAGTGGAATGGGTTCAGGTATGCACTGGATGTCTTGGGACAAACTTTGCCGAGAAAAAAGAGATGGTGGGATTGGCTTTAGAGATTTTCGGAATGCAAACACGGCCTTTTTAGCGAACAATTATGGAGACTAATTGATAAGCCAGATATCCTCTTTTCAAAAGTTTTTAAAGGAAGATATTTTAGGAATGCGGGTCCTATGGATCCAATAAGATCATACTCAGCATCGTATGGATGGCGGAGTATTACATCGGCTAGGCCTCTGGTTAAAAAAGGACTTATCAAAAGGGTGGGAACAAGGAAGTCTATTTTGATATGGAATGACCCATGGATACCATCTTATCGCCCGAGACCAGCAACTCAAAAAATGGATTCTTATCATACGTTGGTGACTGTTGATCAGTTGATTGACCATCAGAAAAAATGTGGAACATACCACTACTGGAGACAGTCATAGTACCAGAGGATGTGGCTTTGATCTTGAGTATCCCTTTTAGCCGGGCTCATAGATCTGACTCTTTGGGATGGTTTCCTACGAAGTCTGGAAAATACACGGTGAAATCGGGGTATCATTTGGAGAGAGATTTCACTAACAATGACGAAGCTGCTCTTATTCTGGAGCCAAGCACCAAAAAACTACAAGCTTTTTCGTGGAAGGTCAAATGTTCACCCAAGATAAGGCATTTTATATGGCAAGCATTATCAGGTTGTTTACCAGTGGCAAAAAACTTGAAGGGAAGAGGGATAAAATGTGACACTCGTTGTGCTCGGTGTGGAGCAGAGGAAGAATCAATAAATCACGTCTTATTTGAATGTCCACCAGCAACTCAAACTTGGGCATTATCCCACATACCAACAAACCCGGAGGCTTTTCCAACTGCATCTATCTATGCGAATATGGATTATTTGTTTTGAAGATTACCCTCGGAAAAGGAGATGAATATCTATCCTTGGTTACTATGGTGTATTTGGAAAAGTAAGAATGATATGGTCTATCGTCATATTGACCGGGACCCTCAGGAAACCTTAAGATTGGCAGAAATAGAATCTGCTACATGGGGAGATGCGCAATTAAATGAGGTAAAAGAAACAATACCAGGATCATTAAATGGGGAAAACTATGAAATTGATTTGAGACCCACAGGGCAATGGTGTTTTGTGGATGGATCTTGAAAAGAGGGTGATCAGTTTTCAGGACAAGGATGGTATAGTGGTTATGAGAGAGATGTAAATGTTTTGATGGGGGCAATGAATATCAGAGCCAATTTTTCCCCACTACATGCAGAATTTGAAGCTCTGGTTTGGGCTATGGAATGCATGAAATATCATAGAAATCAGTACATCACGTTTGCAACAGACTGTTCAGAATTGGTGAAGATAGTGTCGGAACCAGAAGAATGGCCAGCTTTCTCGATTCACTTAGACGAGTTCCAAGCAAGAAAGGAGTACTTTACAACTTTTGAACTCATCCATGTACCGCGCACAAGAAATTTGATGGCAGATCGACTAGCACGGAGTGCCCGTCTAAGACCGTCTTATTCAATCCACGTTGTACCGGAACCACCAAGCTGGATTAGTGAAAAATAGGTTTCATTAGTGTTCTCTTGTTGACAAAAAAAAAAAAAAATTAATCTCTTATTTCTCTATCGTTTATTGTTGTTTGGTTTTTATTTGTAACCTTGCTGTACTGGTCTGTTGGGCCTAATAAAGCCTATTATCGACCAAAAAAAAGTCGTTCTTGGAAGTTTCACCAACTTCCCAAATAGAACAAGAACAAAAGGGAATGAATCTTATCTTTTAAATTTTATTTTAAAAGAATGTAAAAAATATTACATTTTCGCAATGGTAGTTTTTCCTAAATTACGATTTATGAAAGTTAAGAAACTAAAAAGGAGTTACAAATTTTACTAGGGTTTACGAAGAAGTATATTCAATCATTCAAATAGCCATAAATATCAGAATCTTAGATCAACTATATTAAACCAACTCTATGGTTTCTATTAGCATTAATATCATTAGAAATTATATATATATATTATAGATATAAATGGTACGGATTAAGCAGATAATAGTATGAAGAACGGTTTAAGTACGAATTTTACAAAAAAACGCATACCGTAAAATATAAGCAGTTGAAATACAAAAAATGATGCAGGTTAAAGTTTGAATGATAACAATATAACATGCGGTACAGATTATAAAATTAATATTTTGAGTAAAAAATGTTAAGTATATAAAATTATTTTGTACTAAGATCAACATATTTATAAATAAAAGTTATTAATTTAATTAATTTAGAATTTATAAATCTTACTTAAATTTCAGTTAATTGAGGGAAAAAAATTTGTATGACTATTACTCACAGACCAAAATATTTGTTGACAACTAATATAGACACTTAAAAGTGATATATGTATTTTTGATAATTATAAAAGAAAAAAATTATAGTTAACCACACCCACAAACACAAACTAATATATAGACATTTAATACGTGTGGTTTTGTAATACGGCCTGGAAAACCGCAGCAAACACATTACCTATATATATCCACACGACTAAATATGCGTTTGAGCCGACAAAACAAAAATTATGCGTTTCAACAACTTTAACCATATTAGGTCTGGGCAAAATATCTAGATCTAAATATCCGAACCTGGACTCGAAAAAAATATCCAAATTCATAATCCATGAATATGAGTATGGATATAGGTATTACCCGAAACTCGAATGGATATCCGAAGACCCGAATCAAATACACTAACCCTACTAAAAAAATTTATCTTTAACATTATTAACTATTAAGATTAGTCATTTAGTTTCATCATTCGTGTCCATTAACTTTATATTTGGAAAACTAAATATGAGATTATTCTTTGGACTTAATAAAACTTGTGTTACTATATGTAATATATATAATCATTTGTATAAATGTTTATGTTTATTTAATATGTTTTTACACGTATGGCATAAAATAGTAGAGATAATCTCATGTATCGTGCTAATGAAGACTATGATAGAACGACATATGAAGATTCTTTGGTTAATTTGATTTGGTTAATTTTTTTTAGGTATTTTGGGTAAAAAAACTCATAAAGAACCAACAATATCTAGAGCCGAACCGAATCCAAAATAAACCCGTTTATTTTAGGTATTTTACAGGTATAATAATTTAGGACTCGAATCGACCTAGACCCGAAAAGACCCGACCCGAACCCAAACCGAAACTTAATCAGAACCTGTATAAATACTAAACTTTCTTACTCGAATATAATTATACCCGAATAGATCGGACCCGAACGCCCAACCCTAAACTGCGTTGATCAAAGCAACCTGAGTTTACTTTGTCTTTTAAATAAGAAAATTAAATGTAGTTTTGTTCTTTTTCAAAATTGGAAAATTAAAATTTTAGTAGTCTCCACCATTCTAACCAACCTACTTTGAAATTGCTTGTCTTGAACTAACGAAACCACGGAGCTGTTGCGTATTTTCGCCGTCATGAATATATATAAATGGTAAACAATACTATATATGACGCTCGCTGTATCCAAAAATGTATTTGTGTAAGAAAAGTTAAAAGTTATTAGCAAAGAAATTTATCAAGGTCCTCACGCGGGTACAAGTTCGCCCTAGAGACCCCTTCTCTCTGGCCCAGCTCCCGAGGCGCCACCCACCTTCTGAGTTTTCAACTATGGACTCGCACAACCGCTCCTCCTCCACCGGACCTGTCGCCTGAGAAGCTATGCTTCTCATCATCGGAGCTCCGCCTGGAGTTTTCCGACGATCCGTCTCACCACGCGGTGATGAATCCTTGAAACCTCGAAGGCTGAGAGGCTCACCTGGCATGTCTTCTCCACCGCCTGAACTTGTTTCGCCGGCGAGTTCTCTGGCCTTCAACAATACCTTCGGACCTGCTTGAACTGGCTTACACCTGGAGGAGACATTTCGAGATTTTCCCCTGCCTCTCCCAAAACCTCCGGACCCGCTTGTTAGGATCCCTGCGAAGCTTACCCAATCTCCGGCGAAGAAGAAACCGCCAGACCCTCCTCCGGAGAAGCCGAATCCGCCAGACCCTCCTCCAGATCCGCCAGATCCATCCTCGGTGACGAACCGGCTGACCACAAACTTGTCGTACCTTGCACCATTCATCTTCTCTCTCGATTTGTTCTCCATATCGAATAAAGCACTGAACTCTCTCAGAGACCTGTTCGCGTCTATCCGTGAAGATCGAGATGACCACCACCCTCTGCCGGAGTGGGCTGTTCAGTTTCACCGGAGGATAGCAGACGATGTCTCAGCTCCGCTGTTCTTGGCATCTGATTCTCCCGGCATGAACCTCTCCTCTCCAAGGCTTGACAGATTCTCCGGCGTTACATTACCCGTACAGAGTCGGCGAGCCACCGTCCTTCAGAAATCAATCAATCGGCTCCTCTTAATGGGCTGGACTCATTGTCTTTACGTTAATGGGCCTTGGCTCCTTTTGCAGCCCACGTTGCGTTATAATGCGAAATCATCAAACCGTATTAGGGTTTTATCACCACGCTTTGCGTTGACAGGCAGTAACAATTTCCTCCTTTGCCTGGGAGAGATCAATTCCACCTTCATTCTCTTTTGGAAAGAGATTATTTCCACTTTGCTTCTTTTTTGGGAAGAGATATTCTCAGTTTTTCTTCATTTTTGGAGAGAGATTGGTCCCATTTTCCTCCTTTTATTGGGAGTGAACCTTCTCAACTTTCTTACCGGATTCGTTTCGACGATCTTAGTCAGTGAAAGTTGGTTTTCAAAATCACGATGTAAAGTGATTATCCTTCAGAGTTCTGATTCTATCCGGAAGCTTCTATGGACGCATTTGAGCCTTGTCTCAATTCTGCCGTCACCATTTGAAGATCTATCTGTTTTAAATTGTGCTAATTTTATTTTGTACTGCGTTTATGAAAGAGGATGTCTAATTCCCTCTGATTATTGTATGATGGAAGTTTAAATTAATGAAGTAAGATTTGTGACAAAAAAAAAATATTAGCAAAGAAATTTATACGAGATTAAAATTTGAATTCGCTAGCATTTCACTAAAAGCTATTGAAAAGTAGTTCAAAAGTATAGTAGTGTTAGATCATCTCATTATTACCTAATTACCATGGAAAAGTTTTGTTTTTTGGTTAAAATGGTGTTGTCAATATGTTATGCGATTTATATTATATCATATATTAAATTTGGGGAGGGGAAATAATAATCTTCATGTGGAAGTCAAATTGGAACCGTTATTTCGGTATAATGTCATCATATTTCCATTTTAAGCATATTCTCCTTTGTTTGGCCAATTTGATTAAAAACCCATCAAATAACTCAAAATATTGTGTTTCCTGAATCCTACTAGTTAGTATTTTCAATAGATTTTATGCAAATCTAATGATTGCTATTTGTCGCAAAAATATCTCATTATATATCGCTGCAAATTGCAGTGAAAAATTGTAGATAATTTGGTGTAAAAGAAGAAATTAATCAAATATATGTGTAACGTTTCAACCATTTTCGTCTGTGAGTTTCACATCTGTTCGTTCGGCATGTGGGTCTACTTTCGTCTGATAGTCGGTGTGTTAGTCCGGAAGGTTCGAAAGACTTGTTTACCTGTAATTATTACACGATTTTTCTTCGTGTTTTGTCCTCATTTGTATGATACCGTGAATCATTCCCCGGTGGATCACCAATTCTTCAACTACTTCAACTCAAGCACACTTAACTCTGGAGTTCTCTATGGACAAGTGACCGAAAGAATAAATGTATTTTGCTGACATAGTGATGCGATCAAGCTCGCCTTATGAATCAAGAAACCGGAACAGACCAGCCATAAAGTCAAATGAGGAGTCGCTTGATTTCAGCTTCAACCCAACAAATGGAGGTCTTTCCATTCAGCCAAGAACACATGAGGAGTATTTGGAGCAAGCCAAAATGACCATGGACCATAAAATAATTGGAGTTGGCCAAGTCATACAATTTTTAGTCAAAGCGAGTTACTTAGGCCACCTGAGCATCTACAAGCAGCCATACACGTTTTTGCTGATCAAATGAACATTGATGATGGGCCAAATTCAAGACTAAAGCCTAAGAAGATCAAAAATTCAAAGAGGTACCAATTTATTCAAGGTCATAAGTTTGTCTTAAGTTGGGTCGAATTGGAGATAAAAGTGTATACTAAAGAAGAGTGTACGTGTACATCAAGATGTGCCGTACACTGATCCGCGAGGACTTAATCGACCCATACAAAAAACGAGAAACAGTCACTTTGGTGATGTAGGAAAACAAGCAAGGTGTAATCCTGGACTACGCCCTGGTGTACACCCTAGTGCAGTTGTACATTCTCGGCCTTGTTCACTCTAAATCAGTTCAAGAGAGTCAAGAGTAATAAATTAGTCAAGTCTTTGCTCTTTATTGTTTTCTTTCCTAAGTAGTATTTTGACCAATTCATGCAAGCAAAAACATGTATAAGTATTATGTGAATTCATTTATGAAAAATAACCATCTTTTGAATAAACTTCTTCTTTGTTTCTAGAGAGTGATTCTCTTTGTTCCTTTGTGAACATTTCGATTTCCTAATGTGTCGTATCTAAGTTATCAAACCGGTGAATCAAGAGGTATTACACAATCTTTTGTGTGACCATTCTACCATCCATAGAGTGTTGGCTTGTGTTGAAATAGACCAGGTGGTGAGTTTAATATATTCACTATTGGTTCTACACAATCTTCCATTTGAAGGATCCACCGCTTATATACTTATTGGACCATTGATAGTATCATGCATTGAGTTTAATATACTCGTTGTTGGGTATTCACGAGCCATTTGGAGAATATGATTATTTTTGCCAACTTGAAGTGAGCATTTTGGGGAAGATATTTCTGTCTAAGCCATCACGGCCTGACCAAGATCGTATCAGGTGGTATCAGAGCAACACTTCCAAGTTCGGTACTCTATATATTCATCTTCTCACCTCTTCATCTTCTTTTTTTCATAAACAATTTTTTCTTTCTATCTTTTGTAAGGGAACCGAGCCTTAATAAAAAAAGAGTGTTAGTAGCCTCAAAGAAAATTCGGAAAAAGAGATCCAAGAGAAATCAGATCCAAGGGTTTGTCAATCAGATTCCGAAGAAAATCTTGCAATCTGTGTATCTTCTTCTTGTCTTGATTTGTCATTGAATCTTTGTAGAATACCACTAGATTGATTGTTAGTTCCATTGGAACTTAGAGAAAATTCACTGAAGAATCATTTGCTTAAGAGATTTAACACATTGAGAGAAAACACATTGAAAGAAAACACCTTGTGAGAGTTTTATACTTTTAACTTGTTTGTTAAGTATATACATGAACAAGATGTTTGGCTTTTAAAGGAGAAGTAGCCAAGAGCAGACCACACATCAAAGAGTTTTGTGTAGAATATAGAAAGTGTATATTGTAGTCAACACATAATTGCATGTATTTAGGAGTAGTTATTAACGTACATATACTAATCATGTATATCTTATTTCTTTTTTCATTAGCTCTCTCTGTGTATATAACCAAAGCTTTCCCTATGAATAAAATATACAATTCCATATTGCAGTATGGTATCAGAGCAGCCTCTCTGTTCTTTATCTTCGTCTTCCTCTCTATTTCTCAACTTTGTTTCTTCCTCATTGGTATTATGAGGGGATCAACTGCTGAGAGGACCTCTGTATTCAATACCCAAGATCTACAAAGTACTCTTCTATCTGTCAACATGTCAAGTGTGATTATGCTATCAAATCTCAACTACCTCATGTGGAGCAGATAAGTTCGTGCTCTCTTTAAGGGGCATGAATTCTAACACTTCATTGACGCTACCGATTCAATCCTGCCTCAAACCGTGATGCTCAATGGTGTCTCTGCAGTAAATCCACCCTATGTATTGTGGCGTCGTCAGGATCGTCTCCTGTATAGCTCTCTCATCGGTGTAATCTCCATGCATGTTCAATCTATTCTCTCTAGTGCAAGCACCACCAAAGAAGTTTGGGACATGTTGGCCTCTACCTTCGGTAATCCCAAAAGAGGACACATATATCCCAAAAGAGGACACATATCGTCTAAGATACATAAACTTGACCTACTTTGACCGATTGTCTAATTAATTTTCTTATAGAAAACAAATCTTTTGACGTAATATTGGCAGTTATTTCATGGGGGAATTGCTAAAAATGCCTCCTAAATTGATTTTAAATAAAAGTATACCCCCGAAATTGAATCAAATGCAAAACTGGCATTTCGCCCTAAGAAAATTACCGCGAAACCCTTATGACCAATCAAAAAATGGAAACTGCAATTACCATTATAACATTTGCATGTGTCAAACTTCTATAGAGGTATGAACAGTTAGACTCTAATAGAAGTCTAAATGACTTTATCATATTTCTCATATGATACAAAATAACTTAATAAATTTAAATTTTAAAATTATTAAAAAAATATTTTGTCAAAACTTTTATATACATAAATTAAATATAGATAATTTAGTAGTATATAAATTAAAACTTGGTAAAATTGAATGAAATTAAACAATGTTAGTTAAGTATGTCTTCATCCAAAAGACTTCAGACTTCTTGAGCAGATTAATTTAGTAAATTTAAATTTAAAAATTGTAAAAAAAAATTATTTAAAAAAAATAACTATACAAAAATTAAATATACACGGTTATGAAGTATATAAATTAAATGTCATAAATTTGAATCAGATTAAAAATATGTAAAGTGGTAGAGTATGTTCTAAACCTCAGAACATGCTTTGTAACGGAACATTTACATATAACTTACATATAACTTTAATGTTAGATTCATGGTTTACCAAATTAACATTTGGAAAAATTATATTTGCACATGTGTGTTATAATGTGTATATATTAACAAATTTGATGTTTTCTAGGTGTTTTGTTTAAATATTTTCACTTTTAAGTGATAAATATTAGATTTAGGGTGTCTCAGACTTCTCAGAAAAGTCTAAATTTTGGGGTTTCTCAGACTTATTTAAGTTGAAAAATTAAATAAACAATAAATAGTTTGAACCAAATATACCTTAAATGGTTAATTTTGACTAAAGTCTATGTAAGCTTAATTTATATATGTCAAAAATGCTTATGTTTAATTTATGTATCAAATTATTTTTTATAATTTTTAATTTAAATTTCCAAATTAAATAACTCTCAAATTTCATATGTTCTTTCTCAGATCTAAACAAAAAGATGATTTTTTTTTTTACTTTTTCGTTTTAGAACTAAACAAAAGAGGTCTTTAATTTGCTTCGATGTAAGCGAAACGATGGATTTTTAAAGATGAATTTTATACTTTTCCTGTCTAGATCTAAACGGTATTACTCAGTCTGAATCTTTTGTCAAACAAAAGATCTAAGTATAATATGAATTTTGATGCTTGGTTGGAGACTTCTTTGCTACTAATGTCTTCGATACACTCAATAAGAAGTTTGAAATTTGCTTGTTCTGAAGTAGACTCTATTAGAAGTCTGAAGTTGGATTTGTTTTTGAATTAGACTCTACTAGAAGTCTAAAATTAGACTATGTCCGCAATTGTTTTATGGTACACAGGATGGGGCGATTCAGTCACCTTCCAATGTCAAGTAGTAGTTCATACTCAGGTATCAGTTCCACAATTTTACAACGATCCGGATCATGCAATGGATTCCCCAAGAAATGTTTCTGCGGTCTGGAACCTGTCATGCGAATATCCACTATTGCCGATAATCTGGGAAGAAGATTCTTTGGATGTCGTGACTGGGATGTAATGCCTTTCTCTGTTATGTAGAATTTTTTTTTTACTTATTCGAGCTTATATGTGGAATCCGAATATGATTGTATATTTAAAATATGGTTGTATAGGATGGTGGCTACCATATAATGAAGTGGTGGGATGAGGCTATGATGGAGGAGTTTAATGAGTTAAAGCTGTATGTGGACCAACATGGTGAACAAATTGATCACATCTTCCTTTCTTATGCTGAAAACGAGTCTGTTACCACCTTTAACAATGACCTCAAGATAGCGCAGCCAGACACTACAAGAAGTAAGGGCAATGATAGCACACGATTATCGCTATAATAGATGTATAATAGCGCTTCCATAAACGCTATTACAGCCGGAGCTATAATAGACCCCCCCCATACAATAGCGTTTTTTGTGTGTTATGGTATGTGGCACATATGATAGCACCGTATATGACATGTGCTATAATCTATTTTATTATAGCTATATATCTGCGCTATGTATGCTTGATTTAGTGCTATTATTTGATTGTTTTGAATCCTATTTTTTACACATTATTAATTAATTATAACTTTAAATTTTATATTTGATTCAAAATATATTTCATAAATCCTTAGAAGTTACATAATTGTAGTATTACATTAAAAGTAATATTAAGTACTAAAGTACTCGTAAGTAAATTC
The DNA here is from genome assembly GCA_030180135.1 of Orychophragmus violaceus. Classification (NCBI taxonomy): domain Eukaryota; kingdom Viridiplantae; phylum Streptophyta; class Magnoliopsida; order Brassicales; family Brassicaceae; genus Orychophragmus; species Orychophragmus violaceus. Next base: position 35,091,475 of record CM058235.1, read on the forward strand.
AAAAACAAATCCTACCGGAGAATTACAAGGAAGTCACCTAATTATAGCTAGATGAGATGCAAGCCAACAAACGACCGCTAGCAAATTGGTCCTCGATGTGGGAATCAAGACTGCGACCCTCTTGACGGCTCTCAATCTTTCTCAGGACATGGTTGCTCTTCTTGGTCGGCTCAGGAGCAGCAGCAGCAGCTGGGGCTGCATCTTCTAAGTCATACTACGAGGACTTGGAGCTACAACGTTGTTCCCAGTCTCAGCTGAATCGCGTTTCCATTGCATACTCCTGGCTCCAGCTCTAACAACAGAAAGACCCCTAAATGCACCACCAGGGATACCTCTTCGGTAAGGCGAGGCTCTTGGGAACCTTCCTGCTCGAGACCATGACATGCTCGACGCAGCCTCCTGTTGTTGCCCATTGCTTCCTTTCACAATCTGCATCCATCATAAATACAAAAAAAAAGTCAACCAACTAATATTCTAACCATTCCTAAAGACTTACCAAAAACCTTGCTTTAGTAAAACAGAGTTTTCCAATATTTATACCTTGAGAATCCGAGACATGAAAGAGGTACCGTCCAGAGATAATGCATTCTCTGCAGCTTCTTTACGTGTGAACTCTATATATGCTGATCTGCAAAAGGCGAACAACTTTGGTCAATAAGGTCTCTGGTAACAGAACTTTGCATAAACACATATCAAGACAATTTACTATGGGATCGTGAATGCAGACAACTTACCCACTTGGTTGCCCTGTCGCTGGATCTGTAACTATGACAGCTTTAAGCACTTCACCAAACTTGTTAAAATGCCTTGAAAGGCCATCCTTGGTGGCACCAAAATGAACCTGTTTTACGGACAACCACATTCAAATCAATTCACCAAATGAAAAGCTTTTGCTCAATTCCAGTTCAGGAGTAAATAAACAGTAACAATCATTACATTGGCGACAAAGATTGTTCGAGAACTAGCATCTTCCAAAGGGCGGGTAGCAGATAATGTCCCTGCAAATGCCAGTATATCATCTTTAGACCACCTCATGCAGAAGAATTGAACCAACAGGAACCAAAGAAGTTACCTTGTCACAAACAAATGAAATTTCAATACCATGAATCTTAAGAAAAACTCACTAGGAACAGATATCTTCGTTACTGAGTCTTCTTTCGCATTGGCAGCAGGTTTTGTCTGTCCAAAACAACAAGCCAACTTGTATGAGGAGTCCAGTGTTACGAGTAAGAACGAAATAAATCATCACAAGTTCACAACATAACCATGAGGGATAGAACATGAACAAGAAAATCCAGGATATATTATATTGAAATAGCTAGGACGAATATGCATCTTCATAGTGCTGCAAGTACCACTGCTTGAAGGGAGCAGCATCCACCTGAGACTAGCATTCCAAGTTCTAAGAGATTTAAGTTTTACACTAATGCTTTGCCATTAACGAAACCTAAGGCAAGTCCAAAAGCACGAGATACAACTATGTGGAGAAAGAGGATAAAAATCATGGAGAAATCTGGAAGAACAAAGCAAATCTACCTTCGATAAATATTGACGAAGAAACGATGCTTTGGATCTGTGATCTCAGATCCAAGAAAGCCTATTTCAATCGATTCAGTTCTTCTGCCAGAGAAAGCCATATCGTTATGAGGAAAAACCGAATCCATCTTGATCAATATTCACCACACTTGCTTGAAAGATAGAATCTGAGAGAGAGGAGTTGGGTCGGCTTTTGCAGAGACGAGGAGATGCCGGTGGAGATGGAGTTAGGTTTGGGTGAGTTGGGTCGAAGGGAACTGGTGGTGAAGGAAGAAGGATGGGGAGAGGTGTTGGAATCATTACGGTGGTGGTGATGGCGATATCGGCGAGAGAAGACGAAGCCATATATCAAAGGAGAAAAAAGTAGATCTCGAATGAGACGAATCTTAGGTAAATTTTTTTTTTATGTTTCTGATTTTTTACTTTTTTTTTGTGATAGAAGATAAAAGTTTTGGCGCTACAAGATTGGTTTTTTAGCCAAGTATGGCGCTTAAGTGTTACCAAAATGTGGCGCTTAAAAGAAATTCATTACCCGCTAATTAATTTCCGTTTATAGCGTTTTAAAAGTGCTATGAATGACTAACCCTAAACCCCAAACCCTCATTGATAGCAGAAACGAAAAATGTGCTATCGTCTAGTGCTATCATTGCCCTAATTTCTTGTAGTGAGATATAGCTCAATTAAAGGAGCTGTTGACTGAGAAGCCATCTAACCAGACAAGCGTCAAGTTAGAGTATCTGATATTTGCTGGTGCTATTATTATCGTCATGATCATCTTCATTTGTGTTGGTTTCTTGTAATATGTTACTCATATGTATCCAACTACAATTTTATGTATTATAAGACGAATTGTCCTCTTTGTAATTTCAGTCATCATCCAATTTCATTATGCGAATTGTCTTCTTTTTAAGAAAATAAAATACTCGGTCGCCAGACTTCATATGATGTCTGAATAATAAATACTATGCTGTCAGACTTCATATGATTTATGAATAATAAATACTATGTTGTCAGACATCATATGATGTCTGAAATTACAAAATTCTAGTACTTTCACAAGTAGCAGTTAAAACTGTCAGACTGCATATGATGTCTAAATTTAAATTATGTTGTCAGACTACATATGATGTCTGACTATGTTAAAATGCGCGGCAGTTATTTTTTTTTTTTGTAAATTACTGATAGGTCAAGAAATATCCCTATTCTACTGCAAGTGCACAGATATACTATTGTAGTACTCAGGGTATCGTATCCACAAGGACTCACGGCTCACACGATAGATTGTATGTTCTCAAGTTAATCTAAATCAATCAGAAGAAAGTAGTAAACGAAAGCAAGTAAACAAGGAAGTGTTTTCAATAGGAGAAAGGCGTCAGACTTAGGAAGTTCTCGGGAATTATGCAATGTCAGATACTTAACTAACCGGATTCAGATTAAACACACAGTTGTTTCTATATCTAGCAACCTAGCGATCCAAATCTCTTTGTGATCCTAGAGTTCTAAACAAGCATTAAGAACAGGTTCTATCGGTTCACAATTCTCCTAAACAAAATCTCTTTGTATCTAGTTGAATTGCTCACACTAAGTTTATTCATATTATAACTCACAATCTCGTGCTAAGTTAATTATCTCTGATCTAAACCCTAGGTGATCAGTCTAGAATTCATTATTAAACGCAACTTATGTGATGAACGAACAGATTGTGAATCCTAATAAATCAGTTATCTAAACATGCATAAAACCCTTACGAGAATTCTTAAATCTAACTAGGTTACTACTCAGAAATATTATCAGAATAACAACAAATCATGAATAGAAAACCAAAAGACTGAATAGATAAGATAAAGGGGTTCGAAATCCTTCTCTCAAAGGTTACAAGTAGCAAGAATCAGCCCCTTAGCAAAATCTCTCAATCTCCAAGCAAGAACAAAGTAAGTACAAGATCCACTGAATAAAGAGTCTGAAAACCTAATTAAAAATCCTAAACTCGTTTTGAGGCTAGATTAGAATTAAGGGAAACTTCAGGGTCTTTTTGCAATTCTTCAAAACTTGTCTTCAACTCGCATATAAGACTTGTCAGTGTCGGTCGACATCCAATCGTGGTAGAGACACCAACTTTAGCTCATTGCACCAATCTTAAAAAACGTCCTATATTCTCACTCTTTGCTCCAAACGCAAGCCTACCTGTAGAAGACTCAATAGACTCGAAAAACCAGGTTAAAGACTCAATATACACAACTGTATCATGGTTGAAAACCTAGAAAAACCATGATATATCAACTCCCCAACACTTAGCTCTTGCTTGCCCTTAAGCAAGTAAAAGAACTGAAGTAATAAGAAAGAGGTTTGAAAACTTAGAAACTCATTTCGTACTAAGAACTTTCGCATTCACATTCACTTAGTAAACCACTGAAAACTTTCCTGCAGATGTCAATACCACAATATACTTCCCCCACACTTAGAAATTGTCCCAAGTAAACTCCACAATCAAATTAGGATATTCAAGTTCACCATACTAACCTCTGTATACAATTAGGTGCGGTCTTACAGAGGGAGTGTCGATCAGAGAACACATGGACTCAACTCAGTCAGTACTGACCACCAAACTGTCGGTTTCTGGTTCCTTTCTTTTCCCTTTCTCCCTTAGCAACTGATTTTTCCCCACTGGGTATCATTTTATTTTATTTTATCAGTGCTCTTCCCTTTTTATTCGGGGTGTAACTTTGGATCTTTCCATGGATATACAGGAGGTAATAGGGGTCTCTACCACTCCCGTGACCACTTCAAAGCTAGTAGCTTATCCTCGGTTTTAATCTCTTTTTTTTTTTACTTTCAAGGGAGGGGAAAATCAGGAACCATACTCAAACAGGATCACAGGCTGTGTCAAGTACATCAGAGGAATCCGATCCAGAGATCTCAAGCCCCTTAGTAAGAAAATAAAGTCAGAATTAGAGGTGAAGTTAGTGATGGATCCTCTGAATACCTGGTTAGATATGGGTGTCCTTGGTAAGTTGATTTGTTTGGGGTTTTCTAATAGTCATAGAATTACTGCAAGTCTGTCCAATGGTCACTTAGTTCCTGTTCCAGCGAAACATTTCCTCGAAAAATCATAGTTTCATACACATTTTGACTCAATAAAAAAATTTTGAAAACAAGTGAAAACAAGGGACTGACTCTAAGAAAACAAAACACAATGTCAGTATCCACCTCCCCCACACTTAGACTGCACTGTCCCAGTGCAATCGCAGTATGAGATCGGTATAAATCATTCTGGAACCAAAGAGTTATTGAGCTGAAAATCCGAACCTGAACACGGCCGATGTCGACCGACACTAAGCTTAGTGTCTCCCGACATCGAGCTCGTGTGAGTATACACCGGATGATCAAATCTGCCGTGATTAAGTTTATGAGTTAGCACTCAATTCCTCGCATGTTAGCTGCGTTAAATCACTCAAGATCACTTCAAAAACAACAGTGGAGATGCAATAAACTCAAATAGTCATGGTTCCAAGCAAACAAGACTGACAGACTGACTCAAAAGAAACATCAAAATGACTCAAGAAAAGGAAAAAGAAAAACAAACGCAAAATCAGCAGCAAGTGTCTAGAAGACTGGAGAGTCTCCATCATCCGTCTCCTCGGAGTCTGCAGCCTCCTCTATCTCCTCATCCTCTGAGCTCACATGGACAGGTGCTTGCGCTGGTGCGTGACGTCGTGGCTGCGGGTGGTGAACACGCTGAGAGTGATGGCAGGACATCCTGTGAACCTTCTTCCAAATGCCCTTGAGAACAAATGTTGCCCACTTCTGAAACTGCCCTGGTGGCATGTCTTCTGCTGGTCCTAGAAGCTCGGGAAACCCATAGGTCTCGCCTGTATCAGCAGGGACAGCATGCTCAGCAGCAGAGGAAGCAGCTCCAGAAGATGCGCCTCTAAGCACAGTAGAGCGACGCGGGATGCCTCGACAAAGCTCCACATTGGACTGAAAAGTGAGTGAGAGAGGCTCATCTGTGATGCCGGTAAGCTCAGTCGCTGGAAGGGGAAAGAAGCGCTCAACGCCAAACATGTCGTGGAAACGCCACCAGAACTGTCTCCCAGTGGTATCTCCCTTGATCCACTGACTGCTCTTCAGGTGTGTAAAGTCCATCACGGACTTCTTGGTGCAAATGCTCATCTGACTCCTGTCAAGCCCAAAGTTGTCAAAGATGGGGGTTAAGAGACTCTCGATCGTCTCTGTCTTCGTCACCTTCCCAGTGAAAGGCTTCGTCGCCTTCAAGGTCTCCAATAGATGAGCAAAAATAGCTCCCATGTTGGCGTCTGCTACCAAATGAGCATCCTCAAACTCACTGACATCAACACTGCCACCAATCCCAAGATAGAGCAACAAAAGCTCAGCAATCCTCATCATCCCATGCTCCATCTTACACAAGATAGTGTTAGCAAACACTCGGACAAGATAGCGCATAATCGGATGTCGCACAGCGGTCTGCCTGGTGGTCTGAGAATCGTACACTCCGGTGCCAAAGTGTTGCCTGAAAAGCTGCACATCTGGCCAGTGCTCAGGTAAACTGACTCTCTCTCTCTCTCTCTCTCTCTCTCTCTCTCTCTCTCTCTCTCTCTCTCTCTCTCTCTCTCTCTCTCTCTCTCTCTCTCTCTCTTGTCCTATCAAAATCATAAATGTCACACAGCTCCTGAAGGCTGAGCTTGTACCTCCTGCCCTTGGCCATGAATGTCAACGTCCCCTCAGAGGCTTTCCTCACCACATCATTGGTGTAGTACACACGGACTGTGGCCATAAACTGTCTGACCAGCTCCGGATATAAGTCGTAGTACTTGGTACAGATAGTACCCAAGCCGATCTTCCGTATGACTCGCACCACATTTGATCGTATCTTCAGCTTGTTCATAGTGGTCATGCAAGGAAGCCTTGTGGGCTCGATCTTAACGCCACACCAAGCGTTGTAGAACAAGCTGTCATAATCGTCCCACTGCTCTGAGATTTCCCTGTAGATGCACTCTCGCTTCTTCACCTCTATCGCAGGTTCGTCAGCGAAGCAAGTGACCTTGAATTTCTTCTCTTCCATTCTAAGCCAAGGTGCTTGGTTCTGAGCATCGCGTTTCTGCGACGAGGAACAAGAAACATCGGCCGCAGCGGCTCGTCGTGAGCATTTTCCGGGGTTCAGACAAGGCTCCATCTGCAAGACAGCAAACGAGCAGTCGAAAAGAATGAGGCTCAAACACATCAAAATTTCAAAGTCCAAATCTCGTTCAATTGAGCATAGACAATCATCCACAGTACTCAAATCAACCATATTCCACAACCAATATGTCCTAGATATCAACAGACCGATCAAAAATCGAAGCTTTCTTCGTTTGGACACGAACTGAAAAACGAAGATTCAGAGTCATACCTTCGCAGATCGATTAAATGGATACTATAAATGGATAGAGCACGGAAAATCAAGTGGAATGGAGCTTTGAATCGTCGAAATCGGTCAAGAAACGAGAGAGGTGGAAATTTTTGGAGAAATATCGGCGAGAAAAGAAATGAGGAAGACGAGTCTGGTCTCGGGTTTTTAAGAAGACTTACCTCGATTTCAACAACGTCGGCCGACACTACCCAAATCGACCTCAAAATCGACTGAGGTCGATTTTCGTTCGTGCTCGAAACTTTCTCGAGTCCAGTGTCGACCGACACCAAGATGGATGTCGACCGAAACTGACTACACAGTGCCACGGATTCTGCATAACTTGACACAAAAACTCCAAAAACGAAAGAAATCAAAATGCAAAACCGAAAATCCTAGTATATACAACTTACCAGTGGGTTGCCTCCCACTCAGTGCTTGTTTTAAGTCGTTAACTTGACTTTGATGGGAGATTAGACTCTCGGTGATTTCGACAGAGGCTGTGAGTGCCTCTGCGAAAGTCTCCTCATCCATGGCGGAGAGTAAGCAGTATCAGCGTGATATCGTCCAAGGAACGAAGGAATGCGATGGTCTCCTGCATTCACAGCAACGAAGTCATTAGAACGGAGTTGGGAAGATGCAAACCTTTGTTTCGGTGGAGCTCTGATGTGTGGAGCTTTCTGCTTATGAGCAGTTGCAGGCTCCGAAGATGTCAGAGTGGAATTTTGCGAAACCAGCATCTTCTCTTCTCCAGTATCAGAAACTGAAGCCTCACTAGTTTGAGCTTCTTGCTCCATCACAATGCTAAAGGTCTGACCATCAATTACAGACTTTTGCAGCTTATCCATCTTGAAGTGCAGAGGCTCATCTCCCAGGGGGAGGTCAATCATGCTATGCCTCACATCGATCACTGCTCCAACAGTAGCTAGGAATGGCCTTCCCAGTATCAAAGGATCATTCGGCTCACTATCGTACTTCAGCACAACAAAGTCAGTTGGGACCAAGTAGTTCCCAACTCTAACTGGGACATCCTCAAGAACTCCTTCTGGAATCCTTCTTAACTGATCAGCTAGGACTAGAGAGATCCTAGTGGGTTGATAGGTGTATAGTTTTATCCCTATTCTACTGCAAGTGCACAGTTAATGCAATCGTAGTATATAAGGTATCGAATCCCACAAGGACTCTCAGTCACACAATAGATTATTAGTAGTTCAGATTAGATTAAGCGAAGCAGATGTGAAAACAGTAAACGAAATAGCAAAGTAAATCAAGTGAGTTTGTAAGCAAGAAGGCAAAGCGTTAGGTTTCAGGAGTTCTCAGGAAATCAGGAACGCAAGCAATCAATCTATCTAGATCTAATCAATAACTGTTCTAGAACTCAAACACTGATATAGAATTAACCAAATTCCTTTGCGATAATTCTCTAAGTCTAAGTGCAGCAAACCAAACTTCCGTTTGCGAGAACTAACAGATTAAACTAGCATTAATTCCAAGTTTGATATGTTCACAATTAACCTAAACCAAACTTCCGTTTGCGAACAGTTTAATTGCTTATCTAGGTTCTTTCTAGCTAAATTAACCAACTTCCGCTGCATTAATCAGCCTAACATCATAATTCTGATTAGCTACTTCAGATTAAGCATTAAGAACAACCTAAACAAAGAACTAGCAGATATGAATCTCTACAGATTAATTAAAGTGAAATTTACTCTAAATAGTATGAATCTTTAGAGTAATTATTTACTTAGTATCCATAACCCTAAGTTTACTAACTTAGTGTTTAAGATGTGGAAAATGACATAAATACCCATTTCTAAACACTTACCATTTATAATACATTTACCTTAAAAAATCTTTAAAATTATATTTATATCAAAATAAAAACCAATTTTTTTTTAAGAATTAAACCGATTTTTTTAAAAAAAGGAAATAATAATTTAATATTTAAAAAAATGGAAGGTAAAAAAATGGAAGGTAAAAAAGGATTAATGATATTGAAGAATATTTCCGTTTCTTTTTAAGAATTAAACTTTCCAATTTTGAAATAATCATATTATTTAATTTCCTTTAAGCAATATTTTCGAAAATTTCCATAAAATTAATAAAAAATATTTTCTAAATTTTAAAAATATATAACAAACTTAAAGACTTATTTCGTTATTTTTATAAATTTATTATTAATTAAAAACATTTACAAAATTATTAGTTTATAAATTTTTGGGATTTTAAATTGAAATTTTTCCAAATTGTTTTTTTAAACTATAAAACTACTTATTTCTAAAGATGTTATATTTTAAAAGTTTCATAAATCATTTGCTAAATATTAAAATTTAAATCTAAAATTTCAGAAATCATTTAAAGCAATAATTAATAACATTAATTATTGCTTTCTTATATGGTAACACGGAATATTTCCGTTTTTTGAATACAATTAAATTTCCTTTTTTGTAATAGTCGACTTATATAATTGCCTTAAATGATTTTTTTCGAAAATTGCCATAAAACAATAAAATAGTATTTTATAAATTTTAGGAAAATTAATAAGAAACTTATAGACTGATTTGAGTATTTTCATTAATTTATTATTAATATAAAATACTTACTTAAAAAATTTTATTATTATATAATTTTGGGATTTTAGAATAGAAAATTTTCCAATATATTTGTAAAACTATAAACCTTCTTATTTTCTAAAGATATTCTGTTTTAAAAATTTAAAAATAATTTTTTAAACATTAAAATTTAAATTTAAAAATTCAGAAATCATTCTCTAAACATTAAAATAAAATAAAAGTTTCAGAAATTATTTTCTAAACAATAATATTTCTTCCTAAGTTTATTTTAAATTTAAAATTAGTGTTAAACAGTAAATAAGGAAACAACTAATAAATCCTAAAAAAAAAAAAAAATCAGAATATGTCACGCCACGTCAGTAAGTTTGCAAAATCTGTAAAAATTATTATAAATCTGTAACAAAGGAATAAAATCTGTAACACTATAACAATGGTTTAATATTTTTTTTGACCCTTTGGTCTTTGTAACAGAGTTTCTTAAATCTGCAACAAATAAAAAAAACAATAACACTGAAAATAAAATCTGTAGTTTAAATCCGCAAAGTCTTGAAAAAACTGCAAACTCATTAAAAAATCTTCAACACTAGCCGGAAAAACGCAAATAAAATCCGTAGAAAATTAAAAAATCTGTAACAAAATAAATAAATCTGCAACACTACATACTACCTTAGTAATAAAAAAACAACTTTACTCTTTGTTACGGAGTAATATTTTATCCGCAACAAAGAAAAAAATCTGCCACACATAAATTAAAATCTGCAACCAAAAATCTGTAAATTTTCAAATAAATCCGCAACCACAAAAATCTGCAACACATGGCTGCGGATTTAAATTCGTAGGGAAGGTGGCAATTTCGTAAATAAATGATTTTTTTTTCCAGACATGGAAAAAAGAATTAATGGCAATTCGGTAAATTTTTTTTTCCTTCCAAATGGTTATGAGGGTAGTTTAGGCAATAAAATAGAGGAAAAAAGGTCAAAAGATTAGTACTAAGCTAGTAATTGCTCTATTATTTTATACTAGATAAATAAATTTCCCTTAATTAAACTATAATTCTCTGAAATCCCTAATGAGAATCCTTCAACCTAACAGGTGATCTACTCAGACATATTCATCGAGACAGAAGATATCATAAGTAGAAAACCAAATATCATATAATCAAATAAGAACTGGGGTTCAAAATCAAGTCTCTTTCGAGATCAGGATCAGCCCCTCAACTCTCTTTGAGTAAAACAAAACTTAAGAAAAGCTTGTAAAAAGCGTTTTTTAAACATTGGCTTAAAAACTCTATTTATAACCTAAAACACGTTTTGGGGCTTCTTTGTAAATATCAGGAACTTCTGGGCAGGACTGCAATTTCATCATTCTTCATTAAACCGTCGTTTGGCCCATCTCGTTGGTTAGGTGTGACGATCGTTGCAGCTCGGAAATATCAACAGTGAACTCTATCTCTCGGCCAAATACTCCAATTAGCTCCAGAAAGTGCCAAAATCACCAAATATGCTCTAAATGTGCTTGTACCTAATAAACACCTGAAAAGACTCTAAAACGTAGTAAAAAACTCGATAAATAACACATATACCATGGTTAAAATCCCCAAAATCTATGGTATATCAACTCCCCCACACTTAGCTCTTGCTTGTCCTCAAGCAGGACAAAGAATTAAAGCATGGTGAAGAGGTTTGAAAACTCTTCAGAAACTCATTTCATCCTAGAAGCTACAATACTCAGATTCCCCTTAGTAAACCACTGAAAGAATCAATCACAGAATATCAAGACCAACATGTACTTCCCCCACACTTAGCAACTGTCCTAGGTAAACTCCACAATCACATTCAAGCATTCAAATTCTCCCTACTGACTTCTGCAAGTATTTAAGTGCGGTCTCACCTAAGGAGTATCGATCAAAGGGCACATGGATTCTTACCTTATCAGCTCTAGACCACCATACTATCTTTCTCTAGTCCCTTTCTTCTCTTTCCCTTCTTTAACAACTGATTTTTCCCCACTGGGTATCATTTTATTTTTTTATCAGTGTTCTTCCCGTTATGGGGTGTACTTTGGACACATTCCATGGATCACATGAGAGAAAATAGTGTTTGCTACCCTTCCCATGACCACTTCGGAGTTACTAACTCATCCTCAGTTTATTATCTTTTTTTTTTTTTTTTTACTTTATAAAAGGGGAGAAGGGAACTAAATAGGATAGGTTGACAGGCTGTGTCAGAACTAACAAGGGAATCCGACACAAAGTATAACAAGCCCTTAGGTGAGAAATCTAAGTCAGTATTAAATTGAAGTCAGTAAAAGGATCCTCTGAGTAGGGGCAGCAGAAGTCGAAGCTCGTGAGGAAGGCTCTCCCAGCGGATGAGCCATAGTCGGAATCCCACGCTGCGCAGACTCAGGAGGCTGAAATCTCAGTGCCTCTAATGTGTTAATCTGTATCCATCTGGCAGCAGGAAGCTCTATACCAGTCCTCCCAGTGGTCGGATCAGTGTAAACCCAAATGCGCCCCTCCTTGAGCCAGGTAGTGAAGGATGTTTTGGTGTTAATCCTGATTCAGTTCATCAGATTAATTCATCCTAAACATGCAGATCTAGGTTCTCTTGAATAGAAACAATATAGATCTCACCTTATACCTGTTTTATGCAGCGGAAAGAGAGAACAGGTCAGAGATCAGCAGAACCACCAAGAGATGGATCCTCCAAAGACTCACACACGCACACCGTCAGGAAAGAGGCTGCTAGACCACGAGGAGGGAGGCGCAGAGAGAGAGAGAGAGTCGCGGCTGGGGGCTAGGGTTAGAGGAGAAAGAGATTTGGCTTTTAGTTTATAAAACCCTTCTCTTTCCCTTTTGGGCTTTTGGGCCCAAATACCAATCTGATTAAATCCCTTGGATTTAATCAGACCCATTAATCTCTCTCTAAGTACGACAAATGCCTGGCACTTTTACCGTACTTCTGCTAAGCCGTTCCTACACATTTTCCTGTTAGCTTAGGCGTGTGACCCATATGGGATCATATAATAAAGGCAATAAGTCCAAGACTTATAGATCATGAGCGGACTCTAGCAAGCCATCATGACCCCCAGTATTATATGACTTATGTCTGATCATTGACATACTCTTACTTTCTAGAGACAGTACCGAGATTACTGGACACAATTCCAACAATCTCCCACTTGTACTGGAATCTCTGTATTCATAATCCTTTTGTCTCAATATCTCGATTAGTCATAAGGCAAGATTAGTGTCATCCTTATAAAGCCTAATCTTGTTCATCGGACTCTGATTTGATACTGACAATCCAAACGACTCGGGAAAGTCCGTTTGAGCATGGCCATGCATTTTCCAGTATTCAAATCTCCGATTGGCCTAGAGATATTCACTCCATTTATATTGGAGGGACAAATTCCGTCTTGTTCCATCACTGTAAACTACTCATTTCATAATGTACCCAAACAAAGTCCTTATAACTATCGCAGAACGACAGCGTTAGACAATGATCAAAGTGCATCAGTCCATGTGCGGTCACATGCATGCGAACTCAGGTCTAAGGACTATACTCTATAGTCGTAGTAAGAATCTCTTATGACACATATATAAATATCCTGAAGAGTTCTTATAATCGGGTCTTGTCCGGTCGTATGTACCCTACATACACCTATGTACTGACTTTGATGCCGTGCATCTATGACACACTGAGACTTTGTCATAAGTCACATACCAATCTAGTCTCACACGGTTGTTGGTGTTCCAATTTCAACAACCTTCGACTAGGGACATGATGATATAAGCCATCTATCAAATATAGGGTCTCATGATCAAGCTAAATGACTTAGATAACTCAAGATCAAGTCACTTACTTCGATGACCTATAAAATGGTTCATATCATTTTGGAACGATTATTTCATCACAGTTAAAATAATCTTGAAATAATAATTTCGTTAAACATAAAATGTTTTACAAGAACATATCAGATAACTAAATAAAGCCCTCAAACTCCCACTCAAATTTAGATTACATTTCAATGTCTCTAATGCCTACAGCTTCAGTCAGGAACTCGAGCTTAGGCCTTGGGAGTGGCTTTGTCAACGGATCAGCGACGTTATCATCTGTCTGAACTCGACTGATCTTGACTTCCTTTCTATTAATGATGTCACGTATCAAGTGAAATCTTCTTAGAACATGCTTGGATTTCTGGTGTGATCTTGGTTCCTTTGCCTGAGCAATAGCACCATTGTTGTCACAAAACAGTGCCAGAGGCTCAGCCGCATCTGGTATCACACCTAGTTCAATAATGAACTTTCGTATCCAAACAGCTTCCTTCGCAGCTTCTGAGGCGGCGATATATTCAGCTTCTGTAGTGGAATCAGCAACGGTGTCTTGCTTGGAGCTTCTCCAACTGATTGCACCGCCATTCAGACAAAAGATATAACCGGACTGTGATCGGAAATCATCTTGGTCTGTCTGGAAACTTGCGTCCGTGAATCCACTGACTTTAAGCACATCACTTCCACCGTATACCAAGAACTTGTCCTTTGTATGTCTTAGATACTTCAGGATGTTCTTGACGGCAATCCAATGGTTTTCACCTGGATTTGACTGGTATCTACTCGTCATGCTCAATGCATAAGCAACATCAGGACGAGTACAGATCATGGCATACATGACAGATCCTATTGCAGATGCATAAGGAATATTCTTCATGCGCTCAAGCTCAGCAGCCGTCGTAGGGCTCTGCTTCTTGCTTAGTGTTGTGCCATGTACCATTGGCGTGAAGCCCTTCTTGGAATCTTTCATGCTGAATCTTTGCAGGACTTTGTCAATGTATGAATCTTGACACAAGCCTATCAGCTTTCTAGATCTATCCCGGTAGATCCTGATTCCAAGAACGTATGCGGCTTCACCCATGTCTTTCATGGAAAAACAACTTCCAAGCCAGTCCTTTACAGACTTCAGCATTGGAACGTCGTTTCCGAGAAGCAGTATGTCATCGACATACAGAATAAGAAATACTATCTTGCTCCCACTAGTTTTCTTATACACGCATTGTTCTTCTTCGTTTCTGATGTAGTCAAATTGCTTGATCGCTTCATCAAAACGAAGATTCCAGCTCCTCGATGCTTGCTTCAATCCATAAATGGATTTATGAAGCTTGCATACTTTTCCAGCATTCTTTGGATCTATGTAACCGTCAGGTTGTGTCATATACACATCCTCTTCCAGAATACCATTCAGGAAGGCGGTTTTCACGTCCATCTGCCAAATTTCATAATCATGAAAAGCTGCAGTTGCTAGTAGAATCCGAATAGATTTCATCATAGCCACTGGGGAATAGGTTTCATCGTAATCCACACCGTGAACTTGTCTGAAACCTTTTGCCACCAACCTGGCTTTATAAATCTGGACATTACCATCCACGTCAATCTTCTTCTTGAAGATCCATTTGCACTCGATGGCTTTTACGCCAGCGGGTAAGTCAACCAACGAAAATACTTGGTTGACTGACATGGAGTCCATTTCGGAATCAGTGGCCTTGCGCCACTTAGAGGAATCTGGGCCCATCATGGCTTGATTGAAGTTCGATGGTTCATCACCATCAATGATCAGAAGATCATGACAGTCAGTCACGAGGAATCCTTGATATCTCTCGGGTTCGTGACGGATCCTCCCGGATCTTCGAACTTCAGGTACTACAGGTTCAGGCTCTACAATTTCTTGTAGGTCCTCCTGCTGCTCTTCCTCATTAGGTTGAGCAGTATCCTGTTCATCTTGAATTTCTTCAAGCAGTACCTTACTCTCACTGTCTTTCTTAGAGAGAAACTCTCTCTCAAGAAAGTTACAATCCCGGGCAACAAATATCTTGTTCTCGGAACGTAGATAGAAGCAATAAGCCTTGGTTTCCTTCGGATAACCAATGAAGTAGCATTTATCAGACTTTGGTGTAAGCTTGTCTGAGATTAATCTCTTGACATAGGCTTCACAACCCCAAATTCTAAGATAAGACAGCACTGGAGCCACTCCAGTCCATAATTCATATGGTGTCTTTGCTACTGCTTTTGATGGCGCTCTATTTAGAGTGAACACTGCTGTTAGCAGAGCATATCCCCAAAGGGGTATTGGAAGGTCTGTGTGACTCATCATAGATCGAACCATATCCAATAAGGTCCGATTTCTCCTCTCAGACACACCATTCCATTGAGGTGTTCCAGGATGAGTGAGTTGGGACACGATCCCACACTCTCTTAGATGATCACTGAATTCTTGGCTTAAGTATTCTCCTCCTCGGTCGGACCGAAGAGCCTTAATGCTTTTGCCAAGTTGGTTCTGTACTTCATTTTGGAATTCTCTGAACTTCTCAAAAGATTCAGACTTATGTTTCATTAAATAAACATATCCATACCTACTGAAATCATCAGTGAAGGTAATGAAGTACTGATAGTTTCCTCTTGCATTTGTGGACATTGGGCCACACACGTCAGTGTGTATCAGGCCCAATAAGTCACTGGCCCTCTCGTTAGGTTTATTAAAGGGGGCCCGTGTCATTTTGCCCATCATGCAGGATTCGCATTTCTCACATGACTCAAAGTCAAATGAGCCAAGAAGTCCATTCGAATGGAGCCTCTTGATGCGTTTCTCGCTGATGTGCCCTAAACGACAATGCCATAGAAACGTTCGGTTCTCCTCATTAGGTTTGAACCGTTTGGTATTAATGTTATAAATTGGCGCGGATTGATCGAGTATGTAAAGCCCATTTATAAGAGGGGCACAACCATAGAACAAATTGTTGCGATTGAAGGAACATAATTTATTCTTAACTGAAAAATCATAACCTTCCAAATCCAACAAAGAAATTGAAATAATATTTCTGCTTATAGCAGGTACAAAATAACAATTATTGAGTTCTAAAATCAATCCCGAAGGTAAAGACAACAAGTAAGTGCCTACAGCTAGTGCTGGAACTTTCGCTCCATTCCCAACTCGCAGCTCCACTTGTCCTTGCTTCAGCCTTCTACTGTTGCTGAGTGCCTGCATATTAGTACAAATATGAGCCCCACAACCAGTATCCATAACCCATGAGGTATTATCAGAAGTAGTTGTATTAACTTCTATAACAAAAATACCTGATGAAGAAGTCTCGAGAGTCTTCTTCTTCAATTCCTTTAGACCTTCTTGGAATTTCTTACATTCTCTCCTCCAATGCCCTGGTTCTTTACAGAACCTGCATATGTCAGTTGGCCCAGCCTTGGACTTGGGCTTGGGCTTTGGCGTGTCCTTGTCCGCGACTTGGACAGCCTTGGCCTTTCCCTTATCCTTAGCAGAGGATTTCTTAAACCCCTTGCCCTTTTGCACCATAAGCACATTGGGGTCCTTGGCGGTTTTCCTCAAGTTGGGCTCTGCAGTCTTGAGCATTCTGTGAAGCTCAGGCAATGTCTTACTCAAGCCATGCATGTTAAAGTTCAGAATGAACTGATCATAGCTTGCAGGTAATGACTGCAGAATGATGTCGCAAGCAAGTTCCTGGCTGATAGGGCAGTCGAGTTTCTGAAGATGATCGAGATAACCCATCATCTTCAAGACATGAAGACTCACTGCCGCATTTGCAGCCAACTTACAGTCTAAGAGGTTCTTAACCGTCTGAAACCTCTCAGTCCTTGCTTGCTCCTGAAAAAGCGATTTCAGGCTAGCCATTATCTCGATGGGTGACAATACACTCTCGAACTGCATTTGCAGCTCAGCAGTCATTGTCGCCAACATCAGGCAATACACATCATTTTCATCTGACGAATGCTTTTCCCAAGCATTATGCAGAGTCCTGGCGGCATTGGCAGGAGGCCTCTCGGGGAGGGGATCACGAAGGACATAATCCTTCTTCTCCTGCTTGAGGACCAGCCTCAAGTTCCTTGACCATGTCAGGAAGTTCGTTCCAGTCAGCTTCTCCTTCTCGAGAACAGACCGGATCGAGAATGTGTTTTGAGTGCTTGTAGTAGTCATAGCTGAAATATAATATAAAAAGGTTATTAGTTAATATGTTCAATATGATTAATCTCGTATTAAATTTAATATGATTAATCACGCATTATATTCAATAACATCAGTTACCCTCAATAGAATATAATGATTCCAAGATCCACATATAACTAAGATCAAAGTGGGCCACTGGCCATCACCCAACCTTAGCTTATATCGGTAAGCCCTATGTCGGCTAATTATATCCGTGATATAACTCTTGGTTGTGAATCTGGGCCCGAGGCCCAATCCACTTTGATGTCTCAAAGCCCGGGACTCCCGATGGCCTAGTCAAGAAAACCAGACTATACAGTCATGTAATCATTAATGTCTGGGACTCCCATTGACATTTATGAATCACAAACCGTCTTATCCACGCAAAAGTAGACACCCTCACACTGTAAGGCCATGAATACAATTGAATGGGCTTCGACAGCTGACATAGCCTGGACAAGACATCCAACGCTTGATATTATTTGAGGTTCGTAGGTTTATTAAAATTTCATTCCCAAAATAGAAGATTACTATTTCGGGAAACTTTCTATTTTTGGAAACCTACTATTTTTGGAAACTTTCTAAAATTGGAAACTTTCTAAAACCGGAAACTTTCTAACTTTAGAAATTTCTTAAAATCCAAAACATGCAAATCTAGAAACTTCTATTTTAAGAAACTTTCTAATTTCAAAATTTCGGAAACTTTAATTTAAAATCGATTTATAATTATATAAAATAAATTTTAAATTAATCTGAAGAAAAGACTCAAATAATTGGCCCAATTGTTTTAACTTCTTGGCCCGAGGCCCAAGAATTGGTCCATGTCCAAGACATGACCCAATTGTCCAATTAAATGACATAACCGGTCTGGTTCATTAAAATTGGTCTAACCAAAATTAATTACTACGATGACCACAATTGTCAACCGGTTATTTACTAAACCGGATTTTCTCAATTTATTTGGTCCAACCAAATCAAATTAGAAAATCCTGGTTTAGGCACAAAATCCAATTTTTCGACTTTGGATTTCTTATCCCGGTTTAACCAGAACTTAATAAAATTATTAATTCTGTTTATTAAACCGTGACGTTGATTTTAATCAAGTTTTTAAACCGAACCACCTAACCGAAATCGAACCGGCCCATTATCTTATGAACCGATCGTGGCTTCGCTCGATCGAGCAACAACCGAGCAGCCGCAAGCCGAGATCGGGACAGGACGGGACGATGGCCGGACGAGTGATCGGGACGGGAGGCGACGATCGGGACGAGATGCGATCGATCGGCCCATCTCTCGCGATCGAACGCATGACTCGATCCATGCGTTGCCTGCGCCTCACGGTCGATCGGGACAGCAGGCTGGACTCGCCGGGACGATGCATGAAGCGATCGTGATCGCGTTGATCCGATCCGCTCGGTCGTCCGGTCCAGCTTGCCGCGATCGGATGATCACGTGACTCGATTCGCAAAGCGATCGGTCCGTGCATCATCAAACCGACGCATACCAAATCATATAGTTTGGTTTGCGATTTTTCATTAGTTTGTTTAGGTTTCAATTCTTGTTTCTTAAGTGTTTTGTTCTTATCAGTAGATTGATTCAAAAACACCTTTTAAACAATCCTAAACTTGAATCTAAACAAGAAAAACCAGAACCTGGCTCTGATACCACTGAAGGATGTTTTGGTGTTAATCCTGATTCAGTTCATCAGATTAATTCATCCTAAACATGCAGATCTAGGTTCTCTTGAATAGAAACAATATAGATCTCACCTTATACCTGTTTTATGCAGCGGAAAGAGAGAACAGGTCAGAGATCAGCAGAACCACCAAGAGATGGATCCTCCAAAGACTCACACACGCACACCGTCAGGAAAGAGGCTGCTAGACCACGAGGAGGGAGGCGCAGAGAGAGAGAGAGAGTCGCGGCTGGGGGCTAGGGTTAGAGGAGAAAGAGATTTGGCTTTTAGTTTATAAAACCCTTCTCTTTCCCTTTTGGGCTTTTGGGCCCAAATACCAATCTGATTAAATCCCTTGGATTTAATCAGACCCATTAATCTCTCTCTAAGTACGACAAATGCCTGGCACTTTTACCGTACTTCTGCTAAGCCGTTCCTACACATTTTCCTGTTAGCTTAGGCGTGTGACCCATATGGGATCATATAATAAAGGCAATAAGTCCAAGACTTATAGATCATGAGCGGACTCTAGCAAGCCATCATGACCCCCAGTATTATATGACTTATGTCTGATCATTGACATACTCTTACTTTCTAGAGACAGTACCGAGATTACTGGACACAATTCCAACAGGTAGCGCTCTGCAAATGGCTGAGATCCAGGAACTCCCGAGCTGTATCACGCTCTGTGCCATGAAGAGGAATCCCACAATACTCAAAAATGGGAGTAAGTAAACTCCCTACCGTCTCAGTACCAGCTCCATCAAACGGCTTCAGCTGCAGATCAACTAAATGATGTGCGAAAATAGCTCCCAAGTTGAGACCCGCAGTAGGATCTCTCACGCCAGAACCTCTAAACTGATCTCTCAGCCCCATAAACAGCAGCTCCATCTCATATTTGCGTATCTTGTTGGCCTCAAACTTGCAAAGCAAGCTCCAGCACAAGATACGCGAGACATATCGCAGCACCGGATGTCTCATCTGCACTACTGGTGTGGTCCTGGAGTTGTATCGACCGCTGCCAATACTCTCCCAGAATGTGCGAGCCTCAACCGGATCCCACTCGAGTGGCATGGCGATGCGCCTCGGCTCAGTACTGAACCCGTAGATCCTGCAAAGATCAAGTATAGGAATCCGATACCTGACTCCCCAACTCATGAAGGTGAATGCACCCACTGTAGCGCTCCTGTGGTTGGGATCCGAGTAAACCACTCTGCAAGTGGCCAATAACTGCCTGACCAGCTCAGGATAGAGATCATAATGTCGCATCGGCATTGTCCCTAGACCAATGCCTCTGCATACAGCGAGTACCTGCTCATCAATCCCCAGAATCTTGCAGGTGGAGTAGTCAGCGAACTTGGTCGGCTTGAAGATCATCCCACACCAACCACTGTAGAGAAGCGAGTCATACTCGTCCCATGAACTGAGCAATGGCCGCTCGGTGAACTCAGCGGACTTGAAGAAGCGTATAAGGTCCTCCGGCCACTGTCTGGTCGTCTGAATCGGTGTGGCATCCGCTCTGGGCCAAGGTAAAGCAACTGGTGGCCCGTATCTGGCGTATGGTGCGGGTGGCTCTGACTCTCTGCTAAACCATTGAGGCGGTGGGGTGTAGTGTCGTGTTGCTGTGGAAGCTGTGGCTCGCTTCTTGCGGGGTTGCCTTTGAGACGCCATCTGCAAAAACAGAGTTCAAACATTTATAAGTCTCGGCAAAATTTTCACTGTGAAATCGCGAAGCATCGACCGTTGCATCTAAGGCATCGATCGTTGCAAGGCGATTTCGTTGTATCGAACATTTCCCAAAATCGCAAAGCAACGATCGTTGCTCGAGAGCAACGACCGTTGCAAGGCGATTCTGTCGCAAACAAATCATCAAAATCAGTCAAATCCAAGCCACATTGCCTCAAATCAGTTCAAAATCATCATCCATCACCCTAAATCGCTCTAATTACGCATGCATCATCAATTTTTGGTTCAAAAATCTAACACCCTAAAACCCTAAAATCCAATCCGAAAATTCGAAAATAGAAGAACATTACCTTGATTTCTTGAGATATGGGTTGGGGAAATAGATTGGGAGTGTAAAAGTAAGTAGATAGCACTTGGAAACAAGAAATTTGATGAAGAAATGATGATTTTTGGGCGGAGGTTCTCGGTGTGTCGACCAAAAGAAATGGAGAAGAAAGAGAGAAAATAGAGTTTAAGGTAACTTACCTTGGTCGTGGGTGCAACGATCGTTGCTTTAGGGGCAACGATCGATGCTGGTTGAACCAGATTGATTCCGGTTTAGCTCAACGTACCTTAATTTTCGATTTGAACCAATTGCAACGACCGTTGCACATGTGAGCAACGATCGTCACACATCTCCAGACTTGTGTTCTGTATCTAAAAACTAACAAAAACAAAAACGTGAAATCCTAAGAAAAACACCAAAAATAAAAAGGAAAAATAAACAAACCTAACAGTGGATTGCCTCCCACTCAGCGCTTGTTTTAAGTCATTAGCTTGACTTTTAGAAATGAGGTCTCAATCATGGAGGTTTCAACAGAGACTTTGAGTGTCTCTGTGAATGCCTTATCATCCATGGTGGTGTGTAAGCAGTAGTAGCATGATGTCGTCCAAGGAACGTCGGGAGGAATGTAAGGTGAGATTGACACTTGGGAGGCTTAAGACCTTTTTCCGCATTCCGAACAGTCGAGTCAGGAGGTTTAAGCTTAGAGGATTTATGCTTTACCTTTGGCAAAGATTTTATGTTCGGAGCCTTCTGTTTATGAGCAGTTTTAGGCCTTGAAGATGTTAGAGTAGGCTCGTGTGGAACCACCATCTTCTTGTCAACCACCACTGTGCACTGAACCACATCTTTAGACTTAACGGGAGCTTTCGGGAATGGTAATGGAGGTTTGTAGGTTCTTTCCTTAGCAGGTCCTTGAGATATGAACGAAACTGGTTCCTTTCGGGGTGCAACGATCGGTGCACGTGATGCAACGATCGATGCTGTCGTCTCAGCTCGTGTTTCAACTACAGTCTCGGGTTTATCCGCTTCTCGGTCCATTCCAGCCATCTCAGACTCCAATTTCTCTTCTTGGCTTGGTCCCGCATCAATCTTAACTATCCAAGTCAAGAGATCCATGTCAATCTCTGTTGAGTCAGGTGCATCGAAGCTTTCAAACTCAGGTAATTCAACATCAAATCCCCCTTTGTCTTCCACAAATTCCACGGCCTTAACTGCTAGACATGATCCATGATCCATCTGTGTGTCATCCTGAATGGGAATGTTGCTGGCATGAGCTTCTTGAGAATCCCTTCTTGGGGTAGAACTTGAAACTTGATCCATCTGTGTGTCCAGCTGCTTCATACGAGTGTTCAAAGATTCAAATTTCTCATTCAAATTAGTGTACAGGTTCTCTAGCTTCGAGCTGAAGGAAGCTGTGTTCTGCTGTTGCTTTTCAATTGATTATTCTATCATCATCTCTAGTTTGCTCCTTTGTGTAGGAGGTGCCGGATAGGAAGTATAATTATGGTCTCTTGATCCTTGAGCATGCCTAGAACCTTGTCTCTGCTGATGTCCCAATGTATGTCCATAAGAGTCGGCTCCAGCCATAAAGTGTACCTCTGCAAATTTATCAGTTTTTGCCTCTGCTCGGAACTGTCTCTCCCTAAGTAAGATGTCGGGGATGTCATCTATCTTATTCTGCATCTCAGCTACTTGCCCAACCAATACATGGTAATCTGGTAAGATGGGGTTTCCTTCCCCATCTATTTTCTGACCTTTTGCGTTGCATATATGACCCTCTTGGTCTCGTAAAACGCCGTTTTCACCGCGAATCAAAATCACAGGCTCCATGGCGCGGAACCTATTGAACGTCTCAGATCTCAGCATCGCTGTTCTCGCCTTGTGTCGATCGATGCAAGGTAGCAACGATCGATGCAGTGCGAATCCCTGCGAATCCAAAAATCAAAAACGTGAGTAAACAAAAAAATTAACAAGAATGCCTAGTCTAAATCCTAATACTGAATCTATCGGTGAACTCAAAGAGTCCCCGGCAACGGCGCCAAAAACTTGATAGGTGTATAGTTTTATCCCTATTCTACTGCAAGTGCACAGTTAATGCAATCGTAGTATATAAGGTATCGAATCCCACAAGGACTCTCAGTCACACAATAGATTATTAGTAGTTCAGATTAGATTAAGCGAAGCAGATGTGAAAACAGTAAACGAAATAGCAAAGTAAATCAAGTGAGTTTGTAAGCAAGAAGGCAAAGCGTTAGGTTTCAGGAGTTCTCAGGAAATCAGGAACGCAAGCAATCAATCTATCTAGATCTAATCAATAACTGTTCTAGAACTCAAACACTGATATAGAATTAACCAAATTCCTTTGCGATAATTCTCTAAGTCTAAGTGCAGCAAACCAAACTTTCGTTTGCGAGAACTAACAGATTAAACTAGCATTAATTCCAAGTTTGATATGTTCACAATTAACCTAAACCAAACTTCCGTTTGCGAACAGTTTAATTGCTTATGTAGGTTCTTTCTAGCTAAATTAACCAACTTCCGCTGCATTAATCAGCCTAACATCATAATTCTGATTAGCTACTTCAGATTAAGCATTAAGAACAACCTAAACAAAGAACTAGCAGATATGAATCTCTACAGATTAATTAAACTATAATTCTCTGAAATCCCTAATGAGAATCCTTCAACCTAACAGGTGATCTACTCAGACATATTCATCGAGACAGAAGATATCATAAGTAGAAAACCAAATATCATATAATCAAATAAGAACTGGGGTTCAAAATCAAGTCTCTTTCGAGATCAGG
The DNA here is from genome assembly GCA_030180135.1 of Orychophragmus violaceus. Taxonomy (NCBI): domain Eukaryota; kingdom Viridiplantae; phylum Streptophyta; class Magnoliopsida; order Brassicales; family Brassicaceae; genus Orychophragmus; species Orychophragmus violaceus. The sequence continues at coordinate 35,115,487 of CM058235.1, forward strand.
ATCAGCCCCTCAACTCTCTTTGAGTAAAACAAAACTTAAGAAAAGCTTGTAAAAAGCGTTTTTTAAACATTGGCTTAAAAACTCTATTTATAACCTAAAACACGTTTTGGGGCTTCTTTGTAAATATCAGGAACTTCTGGGCAGGACTGCAATTTCATCATTCTTCATTAAACCGTCGTTTGGCCCATCTCGCTGGTGCATCGATCGATGCCATAGGTGTGACGATCGTTGCAGCTCGGAAATATCAACAGTGAACTCTATCTCTCGGCCAAATACTCCAATTAGCTCCAGAAAGTGCCAAAATCACCAAATATGCTCCAAATGTGCTTGTACCTAATAAACACCTGAAAAGACTCTAAAACGTAGTAAAAGACTCGATAAATAACACATATACCATGGTTAAAATCCCCAAAATCCATGGTATATCATGGGTGCAAAATCTGTCATCCCCAATCTCTCTGCCACAGAGTACGGCATGAGATTTCCAACAGCTCCTAAATCACGCAAGGAACGCTTGAAGCCATCCTCAAAGATTGAACAATCCAGCACAAATACACCAGGATCTGGTAGCTTCTTGGGGACTTGATTCAGCAACACATCACTGACTCGTTTAGGAAGCACTACTACCCATTCTTTCAAGTCCTCATCCATAGGTACCATCTTTTCCATGTATTTATGTATACATGGATGATATGGCAAAGTATCAGCTTGTGGATCCTCTTTCAACTTCTTATCCATCATTTTCAGGTCTCTGGCTTCATCAAGCTCTTGTTTAGACTTCACAAACACCATAGGGAAAGGCATAGGAGGTTTGTGGGTCGTCTCTTCAGCGATACTACAATATGTTGGTAAATCTGGCTCCTCACGCCCTTGATGTCGACCGGCGTTAAAATGATGTCGGTCGACATTGGCTGATTCACCTTGAACGTCGATTCCAAAATCGGTCACGGTCGATTTCCGTTCGTCATGAGAACTCGAAATCTCTGTTTAAAGTGGATGTCGACCGACGTAAAAGTCAGTGTCGGTCGACGTTGGAGATACAGACTCGGGTTTTTGGCCATCTTCAACTATTTCAGCAGTCTTAATCTCAAATTCTTCTCCTTGATCCAACCCATCCTCAATCTGAACTGACCAAGCATTGATGTGGGTGTCCATAACATTCTTTCCTTTAACTGAGCTTGAAATTTGGTACACTTGTGTGTCCAGCTTCTTCATGTGTGTGCTCGAAGACTCAAACTTTCCATTCAGCTCAGTGTAGACAGCATCTAACTTCTTGTTGAAGTCCATAGCAGTCTTCGTCTGACCCTCCAGCAACCGTTCCATCATATCTTCCAGCTTACTCTCATGAGCATTAGTAGCAGGAGGTGTCTGATAGGAAGATGATCCATAGGTCCTCTGATAAGAGTTGTTCTGCTAAAAAGGCTTCTGGTAACTAGCATTCTGACCATATCCAGAAGAGTTTTGATTGCTTGTGAAAGCACTCTTCTGTCCACCATTAAAGAACTTGTTGTTCTGCTGATTTCCAAACCTGTTTCCTTGAAATCCAGAACCACTAATGTAGTTCACATCTTCCTCTGTGGAGCCTTCTTCAGGTCCAAACTCTTCAACATCCTGAGCAAAGTGGACATGCTTCTTACTAGTCAACAAGCTGTGAACAGAATCCAGCTTGTTCTTCATCTCAACTATCTGCAAATGATCAACCTTTCCACCAGACTCCTTCCTTCTTTCATCTGCAGTCTTGGTACTATTGCTACTGACCAAGCTTTCAATCAACACTCTAGCTTGTTCAGGAGTCTTTGTGTTGAAGTTACCATTGCTGGCTGCATCTAACGCAGACTGGTACCAGAGATCCACACCTCTGAAGAAAATGCCGAGTAGCTGAACTTCAGAGAATCCATGATGGGGACAGTCTCGTTGGTACATCTTGAACCTTACCCAAGCTGACTTAAGTGGCTCTGTAGGTCCTTGAGTGAATGTCAAAAGATCATGTATAAGCTTATCGGAGCAAGCATCATCATAGAAGTGTCGCAGGAACTCTCTCTTCATTGCATCCCAAGTAATTAACTTCCCAGGTAGAAGTTGCTTAAGCCAAGCTTCAACTTCTCCAGCAAGAGAGTATGGAAAAAGCTTGAGGAAAAGGAAGTCATAACCCACTCCATTGTGCTTCATCAAAGTGACGAAGGCTTCAAAATCCTCAATGTGGTCCATGGGTTGTTCATGTGGAAGACCATGGAAAGGATGCTGCCTCAGAAGCGTATAGTAGACAGTCTTGAGATCAAACTCATTCCTTTCAAAAGGAGGAGGTACAATTGCTGACCGGTTAGCATAAAACTCATCGGGTCTGTTGTAGTCAGCAAGAGTCCTCTCAGCAGGAGGAAGATTAGGAGGCTGTCCATTACCTTCAGCATTGACCATCTGCCCCTCACCTTAAGGTTGCTCAGGTTCAGGGATCACCCGTCCTTGGGCATCAATCCTTTGCCCCTGATCATTTTATGGGTTGTTCTGTGTGTCTCTCAGAACTCCCTCAGCATCTGGTCTCAAAATCAAACGATTGTTCATCATTCTTGTTCTTTGACCCTTTTTGTTCGTTCTCTCAAGTTTAGCAAGATCCTCAAGCCTAAGGTTCAATAGTTCTTCTCTTTGGTTGCTTCGAGTGTGTCGATTAGGCATACACTGAACTCAAGACACTGGTCTCGAGGTCGATGTCGGGCGACACTAGAAGGGTGTCGGTCGACGTCAAATGCGGATATCGATTCCTGCAGCAACAAAACATGTCAAACCGAGAAAAATCAGTAACAAAGAAATAAAAACGATTAGACTAAACTTTAAAACAAAATCTATCGGCGAACTCAGTTGAGTCCCCGGAAACGGTGCCAAAAACTTGATAGGTCAAGAAATATCCCTATTCTACTGCAAGTGCACATATATGCTATTGTAGTACTCAGGGTATCGTATCCACAAGGACTCACGACTCACACGATATATTGTATGTTCTCAAGTTAAGCTAAATCAATTAGAAGAAAGCAGTAAACGAAAGCAAGTAAACAAGGAAGTGTTTTCAATAGGAGAGAGGCGTAAGACTTAGGAAGTTCTCGGGAATTATGCAATGTCAGATACTTAACTAACCGGATTCAGATTAAACACAGGTTCAAGAACTAGAAACACAATGCTAAACAATCCAACTCTCGCTGAGATTGTTCTATATCTAGCAAACTAGCGATCCAAATATCTTTGTGATCCTAGAGTTCTAAACAAGCATTAAGAACAGGTTATATCGGTTCACAATTCTCCTAAACCAAATCTCTTTGTATCTAGTTGAATTGCTCACACTAAGTTTATTCAGATTATAACTCAAACTCTCGTGCTAAGTTAATTATCTCAGATCTAAACCCTAGGTGATCAGTCCAGAATTCATTATTAAACGCAACTTAGGTGATGAACGAACAGATTGTGAATCCTAATAAATCAGTTATCTAATGCATAAAACCCTTACGAGAATTCCTAAATCTAACTAGGTTACTACTCAGACATATTATCAGATTAACAACACATCATGAATAGATAACCGAAAGACTGAATAGATAAGATAAAGGGGTTCGAAATCCTTCTCTCAAAGGTTACAAGTAGCAAGAATCAGCCCCTTAGCAAAATCTCTCAATCTCCAAGCAAGAACAAAGTAAGTACCAGATCCACTGAATAAAGAGTCTGAAAACCTAATTAAAACTCCTAAACTCGTTTTGGGGATAGATTAGAATTAAGGGAAACTTCAGGGTCTTTTTGCAATTCTTCAAAACTTGTCTTCAACTCGCATATAAGACTCTGTCGCGCTTAGTGTCGACCGACACCAAGGTCAGTGTCGGTCGACATCCAGTCGTGGTCGAGACACCAACTTTAGCTCATTGCACCAATCACCAGAAACGTTCTATAATCCCACTATTTTCTCCAAACGCAAGCCTACTTGTAGAAGACTCAATAGACTCGAAAACCCAGGTTAAAGACTCAATATACACAACTATATCATGGTTGAAAACCGTCACATGTGGTAAAACCCTCTTTTTAAATGCCCCTTATGACCCACATATAAAAACGATTTTTTATCCTTTTTTTTACAGTTACCAAGGAAAGATAAAAAAAACCGATTCTCTGTCAAAGTCACTAAACCGACATCTTCAACTTGTTCTTCGTCTCGTTTCCAGATCTGGTTTCTCTCTGCTCCGCCGCTGTCATTCGACGGTAAGATTTATAGAATCCTCTTTTCGTCTGTATACTTAGCATAATTATTAGTAGACAGACGGTTAATGAGGTCTGATTATAGTCCTTAGACTGCAAATGGAGTCTGGCTATTAGTACTCAGGCTGCAAATGGAGTCTTACTTTTTTCTCGTACTTACGCTGGGCTTTTGTTTTTCTAAATTCCAGATCGTGTTTTTCTCTTCTCCTCCGTCGTTTTTCTTCGACGGTAAGATTCATCGACTCCTCTTTTCGTCAGTATACTTAACATAGCCATTAGTCGCCAGACGGCATAAGGTGTCTGACTGTATTACTCAGACTGCTAATGGAGTCTGGATATTCATTATGGAGTCTTACTTTTTTCTCGTACTTGTGCTGAGCTTTTGCTTTTTTAAATTCCAGATATGGTTTCTCTCTCCTCCACCGTTGTCCTTCGACGGTAAGATTCATCGACTCTTCTTTTCGTCTATATACTTAACATAACTATTAGTACCCAGATGGCATAAGATGTCTGACTGTATAACGCAGACTGTAAATGGAGTCTGGCTAATAGTATTAAGACTGCATATGAATTCTGACTATGATTTGAGTGGTTGTTGTTGCAGGTTTTCATTATGGCAGAGCATGAATTCCCACAAAGGATGTTCACACCTGGTTATGAGCCTATTCCGGATAAAATCATACACTATTTCAGTGGTAGGAGAGATCTGATTAATGATCTTAGAGTAGCGCTGTTACCGGGAGAATGGCAAGATCTCCTCGATTCAGACCTTGGGATTTTTTTTTTGAGATTCCATGACCTGCAATTCAAATGGTGTTCAAGGATGGTGCACTACATGCTCTGTTTGCAGTTAGATTACAAGAAGAAGTATGAGATATCGTCTCTTCTCGGCGTTCAACCAGCTAGGCTTTCCCTGAATTAGTTTCATGCCATAACCGGACTCCACTGCGACTATGTTGAGAATTTGGAGTACCCTGAAGTTGAGTATACAGACCAGATGAGAGTAATATGTGAGCTTCTTGGGGTGGATTTTGAGTTAGGCCCAAGTTATTTGTAGTTATATGAAGCTTGTAAGAGATGTGATGGTTGGGAACCGCAACAACGGATTTGGTTGGGCTATCTAGCCATTTATGTATCCTTCATTGAGGCTCAACATTGGACAACTTCCACAAGGGCTGACATTACTAAGCTTCTGCTGGTTCTAGGATCGTTACAATCCTATCCATGAGGAAGATTGGCCTTTAAACTTCTGATAGAATCTGTCATGGATGCAAACAAAAACTTGTAGAGGGCAAAAATTATCATATTGGAGGTTTTGCTGAGGTCTTGAACATTTGGGTATATTGGGCATGTCCCGCGATGGCTAAAACTTATGGAGAGCCCTTTCCAAATGCCCGAACCCCACCACTGCCGGCGTACCAAGGATCAAGGAGTCAGAAGAAAGCCGACAAAACCTTACGCATACAGGTATTTCTTAGACTTGATTTGAAGTCTGAAATATTTTAACTAGACTGAATTTGAAGGTTGGCATTGTGTACCAGACTTAATATGAAGTCTGACTTTGTGTATATCAGACTGAAATGCAGTCTGAAGTTGTGTATATCAGACTGAATTTGAAGTCTGACATATTATTCCCAGACTAAATATGATGTCTCACGTTGTGATTTAATAGATGCTTATATTCATATTACTATGTGATTTGTAACTTGCAGTCCCGCATCAACAACTTCATACTCAAGGATTTTAATGACATGTTCCCCAGGTAGGACAATGATGATGAAGAGGATGAGAAAGTTGAGAACATTGTGAAAGCAATGCATGGACAGCTTGGAGATGGAGTTCAAAAAACTGGAAAAATGAAGATGTGTTCAGAATCAAAGCTGGAGGTCCTGTTAAGCTTGAGGTTGTTAAGTCTAAGGATGTGGAGGGTGAGGTTTGTCAGAAAAAGCGAAAGGGATTCGGAGCTAAGAGGAAGTTAGTACATTTGCCGGATGATGATAAGGATGAGGAAGGAGAGGTTGAGGATGTTAATAAGAGAGCTAGATCAGGGAGGGCTGATCCCGCGCATGGTGATGCTGTTCAAATGATTGAGGGTTTGAAACAATCATTTGATACTCAGATTAATACATTGGAAGATGTTGTTAATGAAGGTTTTCGTATGATGGGAATCAGGATGGATAATCTTGGCAACGATATTAAGGATTTGAACGGAGAAAGAGCCAAGATGAATGGTGATGAGAAGAAGAAGAAAAATGCTACAGTTGAGAAGGAAAATGAGAAGAAGACAAATTCTATTGGAGGGAAAGGAAATGAGAAGAAGAAAGCTGGTACTGGAGGGAAGGGAAGGGGAATGAGAAGAAGAAAGATGCTAGTGGTGCGATTGGTGAATTGAAGAAGGTCGGAGTTGATGAGAAGGAAGAAGATCAAGCTGTAGATCTTCAGGATCAAGATGAAGTGACTGATGTTGTTGTTGATGAAGAGGGAGGAAGAAAGAAAAAGGAAAAGTATATGCGGGATCCGAAGAAATTGGTACTGAAGATAAATAATCTTGTTGTTGATACCGAACCTGGACCTGCAGGGAAAGGAATGGCAAAGAAAGCAGTGGTTGCAGACAAACCTGCCGTGCCGGCTGAGACTACCAAACATACTGCGGCTGATGATGGGGTAAGTCTCCAAAACCCTCAAACTCTGAATGCAAATAAGAAAAAGAAAGATGAGCCTAAGAGAAGTAGCAGACTTATGAAGAAAGACCTTAAGGAGAAGTAGACTTGTTAGAAGTTTGAATATTGGTGACTGTAAAAACATGAACATAATCGTATTTTTTTCCTTGTTCTTGTGTTTGCTCTGAACATGGATTCCTGGTATTAGTCTTATATTGCAGTGGTGTGATTTTTAATCAGCATTCAGAACATCTCAGACTTCCACGGAAGTCTGATGGTGAGGTATTTTAGTTATCAGACTTCTATTGCAGTCTGACTCTGGTGTGAATTTTAAATCGAACTTATGTTCAACACGGGTTGTCAAATTTTATATGTAGAGTATACTCGGGGGCAGAGATCCGAGTGTTTTAATCGTTTCACAGTCGGCTACGGACGTAGACTTCGATGCTGCTAGGAGGTTTAAACAAGACACTAAGAAAGCAGCAGCTAAAGTGTATATTCATGTGAAGGCAAAACAGGTTAAACAGAAGGAGAAGGTGAAGACTCCAGTTAAACATGTTGTCCAAGCGCAGGTTACACCGGGATATGACCCTTGTGTTGTTCTAACCAAGATGCAAGTGAAGGCACTTAATGTTTATAATAAAAGACAGTTGTATGTCTTAACACTCTACCTAGATGAGTAAGTTGTATACCTAATCTCTCGACTCGATCTCTAACAAGCGTATTGTTCTTTGTATGGGTTATCCGACTAGGACAGTGAACACAATACTCCAATGGTATTATGATCTGCGCACTCCAAATGGTTGTGAACACGGTCAGTATCACTCTAATGGTTGTGAATTCAGACTTCCACTGCAGTTTGGATGTATACTCAGACTTCTACGGAAGTCTGATTGTATATTCAAACTTCCGTAGCAGTCTGGTTGTATATTCAGACTTCCTTATTAGTCTGGTTGTGATTAAATTTAAATATTAACACATTCTTGGCTGAATGTAGCAAATTGATGCCGGGATTGATCTGCTGAGGCTTCGCCTACACAACCATCTGGAATGGTCCAGGAGCGAGAGGATGTGCTTCATTGACACACGCCTTCAAGCATTGTGGCGTCAACACTATCCAGATTTTATGAAGAGCGGTGCAGAAGAGAATCGTTCAGCCACAACTAGAAGGCTGCCTCCTGGTGTTTAGGATTACTATACTGGTCATCTACCCTTGTTCTGCAAATCAATGAAGCCTTGGGGGCTGTAAATTGATCATATCTACACTGCAATGCACATTGGCGGATGTCATTTGGTTGCAATTATGATTTCTATCTTGGATAGGCAGGTAACATGCTGGGACAGCATCCTTGGACCGAGAACTGATGAGTTGGTCGGAGCGGCACTGGCACCAATCTGTGAGATGTTTCCTTATGTGATGCACGTATTGGCCCAGGTGATGATAGGTGGTGTTATCCCTTGAATCGATACACCTACACGGTTGTTAGGAGCGAATATCTTCCCCAAAACAAGCAAACAACTGACTGTGGAGTGTTCTGCTTGAAGTTCATCGAGTTCCATTCACTTGGAATGGCGTTTCCAAAGTATCTTTGTGATAAGAACATCAAGCAAATCAGGGACAGGCTGGCTTTTGACATAATGACTGAACTCGGGAAAATAGGTGAAGAGAGATGTACCGAGTATGAATTGCTAGACACCTATGATGGGAAATAGAGTTCCCCGATATCTTTTGGATTCATAAAACAATGGATTTCTTGCATATATTATCTTTTGTAGGTGTAAGAAAAACTCATCCATCTTTTGGTTTACTTTTTCGCTTGTTCTTAGTTATGTAACAAACTCATGACTTGTTCTTAGTTATGTTTATGTGCTACTACGCTTGATGAAACAGAACCCAAACAATTGAGACAACAAGTATCAATATCAAACTTCTGAAATACATCCATTACTACATCAGACTTCAGTAAACCCTAAAACATATCAGACTTCAACCATTTCTTCATTAAAACATATCGTACTTCAGTAAACCATAAAACTTATCAGACTTTACTAAACACTAAAACATATCAGACTTTTGTAAACCCTAAAACATATCAGACTTCAACCATTTCTAGTCAGTCTCAGGTTCTGGACAATTAGGTTGTTTGTGGCCTGGTTGTCTGCAATTCGAACAACAATATTGATTGTGTAGTTTCCGCGGTTTACTGCCCTTCTTCTTGGCAATTTCTAGTGGGCATGGGCATAAAAACCGGAACCGAAGAACCAATAACCAGAACCGAAATTTTTATTTGGTTCCACCTATATTACCCACTGGATCCTAAGTTGAGGAACCGTTTGTATCGGGTAGGAACCGGAACCGAACCGAGAACTGAAACAAGGAACCGAAGAACCGAACCTATATAAGGCCTAGTAAAAGATTACCCATGATATCAACATCCATATAAAGAATCATATGAAAATATTGTTAGATCCATGGAATTTATGTTTATGTTATGTAATTGACATTGAATCATAGACCTTTTTATTTTTTGGTCAATGATTTGTTGAATTAACAGAAATTTTGATGTTTTTTTGTTGATTTCAGATATTTTTTTGTTGATTACGAGTATTTTTTTATTTTGGGTAAAAAATGCTATTTCGGTTCCAAAATACCCGGAACCGTTTAAGAACCAAAAATTTCGGGTATTTTACGGTTCCTAAAATGATGGAACCAAACCGAACCGGAACCGACAGGAACCGAACCGGAACTAAAGCAAAAATTATAAAGTACCCATTGGATCCTAAATCTATAAAACCGAAATACCCGGAACTGATTGGTTCCTACCCGGAACCGAACCGAATACCCGAATGCCCGGGGTTAATTTCTAACATAGATTGCCACCTCGACTTCTTCTGTCTTCCGGGCTTCCGCCTCTCTTCCGGAGGAAGGTCACGTATGGTGTCATGATCAGCTGTACCAGTAAAATTCTTAGGTAGGATGTTGCGAGAGTATGCAACGTACAAGTAGTCCGTTCTGTAAGATGGACATACAAGCGTAGAAATGTGTAGCTCAAGTTCCGGTGCAGCGCAATTGGCATGTTAGCAAGGCATCTTTTCATAATCCCAGCTGATATACCATGGATTTTAGGGATTTTAACCATGGTATATGTGTTATTTATCGAGTCTTTTACTACGCTTTAGAGTCTTTTCAGGTGTTTATTAGGTACAAGCACATTTGGAGCATATTTGGTGATTTTGGCACTTTCTGGAGCTAATTGGAGTATTTGGCCGAGAGATAGAGTTCACTGTTGATATTTCCGATCTGCAACGATCGTCACGCTTATGGCATCGATCGATGCACCAGCGAGATGGGCCAAACGACGGTTTAATGAAGAATGATGAAATTGCAGTTTTGCCCAGAAGTTCCTGATATTTACAAAGAAGCCCCAAAACGTGTTTTAGGATTATAATTAGGTTTTACAGCCACTTGTGAGGCTACGCTTTGACAAGCTTTTCTTACGTTAAGTTTTACTCAGAGAGAGTTGAGGGGCTAATCCTGATCTCGAAAGAGACTTGATTTTGAACCCCAGTTCTTATTTGATTATATGATATTTGGTTTTCTACTTATGATATTTTCTGTCTCGATGAATATGTCTGAGTAGATCACCTGTTAGGTTGAAGGATTCTCATTAGGGATTTCAGAGAATTATAGTTTAATTCATCTGTAGAGATTCATATCTGCTAGTTCTTTATCTTAGTTGTTCTCAATGCTAAATCTGAAGTAGCTAATCAGAGTTATGATGTTAGATTGATTAATTCAGCGGAAGTTGGTTAATTTAACTAGAAAGAACCTAGATAAGCAATTAAACTTTGCGCAAACGAAAGTTTGGTTTAGGATAATTGTGAACATATCAAACTTGGGAATAATGCTGGTTTAATCTGTTAGTTCTCGCAAACGGAAGTTTGGTTTGCTGCACTTAGACTTAGAGAATTATCGCAAAGGAATTTGGTTAATTCTATATCAGTGTTTGAGTTCTAGAACAGTTATTGATTAGATCTAGATAGATTGATTGCTTGCGTTCCTGATTTCCTGAGAACTCCTGAAACCTAACGCTTCGCCTTCTTGCTTACAAACTCACTTGATTTACTTTGCTATTTCGTTTACTGTTTTCACATCTGCTTCGCTTAATTAAATCTGAACTACTAATAATCTATTGTGTGACTGAGAGTCCTTGTGGGATTCGATACCTTATATACTACGATTGCATTAACTGTGCACTTGCAGTAGAATAGGGATAAAACTATACACCTATCAAGTTTTTGGCGCCGTTGCCGGGGACTCTTTGAGTTCACCAATAGATTTAGTATTAGGATTTAGACTAAGCATTCTTTTTAATTTTCTTGTTTACTCACGTTTTTGATTTTTGGATTCGCAGGGATTCGCACTGCATCGATCGTTGCCGTTCGACACAAGGCGAGAACAGCGATGCTGAGATCTGAGACGTTCAATAGGTTCCGCGCCGTGGAGCCTGTGATATTGATTCGCGGTGAAAACGGCGTTTTACGAGACCAAGAGGGTCACATATGCAACGCAAAAGGTCAGAAAATAGATGGGGAAGGAAACCCCATCTTACCAGATTACCATGTATTGGTTGGGCAAGTAGCTGAGATGCAGAATAAGATAGATGACATCCACGACATCTTACTTAGGGAGAGACAGTTCCGAGCAGAGGCAAAAACTGATAAATTTGCAGAGGTACACTATATGGCTGGAGCCGACTCTTATGGACATACATTGGGACATCAGCAGAGACAAGGTTCTAGGCATGCTCAAGGATCAAGAGACCATAATTATACTTCCTATCTGGCACCTCCTACACAAAGGAGCAAACTAGAGATGATGATAGAACAATCAATTGAAAAGCAACAGCAGAACACAGCTTCCTTCAGCTCGAAGCTAGAGAACCTGTACACTAATTTGAATGAGAAATTTGAATCCTTGAACACTCGTATGAAGCAGCTGGACACACAGATGGATCAAGTTTCAAGTTCTACCCCAAGGAAGGATTCTCAAGAAGCTCATGCCAGCAACATTCCCATTCAGGATGACACACAGATGGATCATGGATCATGTCTAGCAGTTAAGGCTGTGGAATTTGTGGAAGACAGAGGGGGATTTGATGTTGAATTACCTGAGTTTGAAAGCTTCGATGCACCTGACTCAGCAGAGAGTGACATGGATCTCTTGACTTGGATGGTTCAGATTGATGCGGGACCAAGCCAAGGGGAGAAATTTGAGTCTGAGATGGCTGGAATGGACCGAGAAGCGGATAAACCCGAGACTGTAGTTGAAACCCGAGCTGAGACGACAGCATCGATCGTTGCATCACATGCACCGATCGTTTCACCCCGAAAGGAATCAGTTTCGCTCATATCTCAAGGACCTGCTAAGGAAAGAACCTACAAACCTCCGTTACCATTCCCGAAAGCTCCCGTTAAGTCTAAAGATGTGGTTCAGTGCACAGTGGTGGTTGACAAGAAGATGGTGGTTCCACAAGAGCCTTCTCATAAACAGAAGGCTCCGAACATCAAATCTTTGCCAAAGGTAAAGCGTAAATCCTCTAAGTTTAAACCTCCTGACTCCACTGTCTTGAATGCAGGAAAGAGCGTTAAAACACCCAAGTGTCAATCTCACCCTACATTCCTCTCGACGTTCCTTGGACGACATCATGCTGCTACTGCTTCGCACCACCGTGGATGATAAGACATTCACAGAGACACTCAAAGTCTCTGTTGAAACCTCCCTGATTGCGACCTCATTTCCAAAAGTCAAGCTAATGACTTAAAACAAGCGCTGAGTGGGAGGCAACCCACTGATAGGTTTAGTTGTTTTTCTTTCTTATTTTCGGTGTTTTTCTTAGGATTTCACGTTTTTGTTTTTGTTTTTGCTAAGTTTCAGATGCAGAACTCGAGTCTGGAGATGTGTGACGATCGATGCGCTTGTGCACCGGTCGTTGCGAGGAGATTTGACGAAGTAGGGTAATCGCATTGTGACGATCGTCGCTTCTAAGCAACGGTCGTTGCAATTGGTTCAATTGCAAAATTATGGTACGTCGAGCTAAACCGAAATCAATCTGGTTCAACCAGCATCGATCGTTGCTTCTATGCAACGATCGTTGCACCCACGACCAAGGTAAGTTACCTTAAACCCTATTTTCTCTCCTTCTTCTCCATTTCTTTTGGTCGACACACCGAGAACCTCCGCCCAAAAATCATCATTTCTTCATCAAATTTCTTGTTTCCAAGTGCTATCTACTTATTTTTACACTCCCAATCTATTTCCCCAACCCATATCTCAAGAAATCAAGGTAATGTTTTTCTATTTTCGAATTTTCGGATTGGATTTTAGGGTTTTAGGGTGTTAGATTTTTGAACCAAAAATTGATGATGCATGCGTAATTAGAACGATTTAGGGTGATGGATGATGATTTTGAACTGATTTGAGGCAATGTGGCTTGGATTTGACTGATTTTGATGATTTGTTTGCGGCAGAATCGCCTTGCAACGGTCGTTGCTCTCGAGCAACAGTCGTTGCTTTGCGATTTTGGGAAATGTTCGATACAACGAAATCGTCTTGCAACGATCGATGCCTTAGATGCAACGGTCGATGCTTCGCGATTTCACAGTGAAATTTTGCCGAGACTTATAAATGTTTGAACTCTGTTTTTGCAGATGGCGTCTCAAAGGCAACCCCGCAAGAAGCGAGCCACAGCTTCCACAGCAACACGACACTACACCCCACCGCCTCAATGGTTTAGCAGAGAGTCAGAGCCACCCGCACCATACGCCAGATACGGGCCGCCAGTTGCTTTACCTTGGCCCAGAGAGGACGCCACACCGATTCAGACGACCAGACAGTGGCCAGAGGACCTTATACGTTTCTTCAAGTCCGCTGAGTTCACAGAGCGGCCATTGCTCAGTCGATGGGACGAGTATGACTCGCTTCTCTACAGTGGTTGGTGTGGGATGATCTTCAAGCCGACCAAGTTCGCTGACTACTCCACCTGCAAGATTCTGGGGATTGATGAGCTGGTACTCGCTGTATGCAGAGGCATTGGTCTAGGGACAATGCCGATGCGACATTATGATCTCTATCCTGAGCTGGTCAGGCTGTTATTGGCCACTTGCAGAGTGGTTTACTCGGATCCCGACCACAGGAGCGCTACAGTGGGTGCATTCACCTTCATGAGTTGGGGAGTCAGGTATCGGATTCCTCTACTTGACCTTTGCAGGATCTACGGGTTCAGTACTGAGCCGAGGCGCATCGCCATGCCACTCGAGTGGGATCCGGTTGAGGCTCGCACATTCTGGGAGAGTATTGGCAGCGGTCGATACAACTCCGGGACCACACCAGTAGTGCAGATGAGACATCCGTAAACTGCAAGTGTACAGCAATGTCAAAGTAGTATATAGGGTTATCGAATCCACAGGGACACTTGGTCTCAAGAGAATCAAACCGTAGGGAATGAATACTAGAAATAAGCAATGTGATTGTATTGAAAGTAGTGCAAGAAAGTAAATCAGTAGCAGAGATTATTGGTTGTGAAAGCAAGTAATTAAAAGCGTCAAACCTAGGGTATTCTCAGGAAATCAGACTAGCAGACAGTTCATTCAGCAAGGATCTAATTAAGCACAGTTCTAGAACTCAAAACACAGATATAGAATTAACCAAATTCCTTTGCGATAATTCTCTAAGTCTAAGTGCAGCAAACCAAACTTCCGTTTGCGAGAACTAACAGATTAAACTAGCAATAAGCTCAAGTTTGATATGTTCACAATTATCCTAAACCAAACTTTCGTTTGCGCAAAGTTTAATTGCCCAATTTAATTAGTTCAGATTCCTAAACCCCACTTCCGTGACGTATTTAGCAACCTAAGATCTAGATTCTAATTGATCAGGTTAGAACTAGCTTTAAGCACAATTAAATTGAAGAACAGATATAGTTATGAATCCTTAACTGAAATTGAACAAGTCTAGCAAGTCATGAAATCCTATGTGAGAAACCCTAAGTCTAACTAGGAATCTACTCAGACATAGATAATGAAAACATGATCATATGATAAGTAAATTGCATAAAAGAATAAGAGTAAAAGGGGTTCGAAATCTTCTCCAAATACAGATGATGAATTAGGTTCAGATCAGCCCCAAAAGCTCTAAAAATCCTCTGCTCTTAATTATGAAGTTGTGTCTAATAAAAACTCTAAAAACTCTATTATATAGGCATAATCTCGGCCAGGGGCTTCTTTGTAAATATCAGGAACTTCTGGATCAAAGTGCAATATCTTGATTCTTCTAAACCGCCGAGTTTTTGGCCCATCTCGCTGGTGCAACGATCGTTGCTAGAGTGCAACGATCGACACCTTTCTCTGTCTCGGACAGTGAACTCTATCTCTCGGCCAATCACTCCAAAAATCTCCAAAATGCTCCATAATCTCCAATTTAGCTCCCAACCTGATTATACCTGTAAAAGACTCTAAACAAAGACAAAAGACACTAAAACACATCTATATCATGGCCTAAAACTAGTAAAAACCATGATATATCAACTCCCCCACACTTAGCCTTTGCTTGCCCTCAAGCAAAACATAGAACTAAAACATGGTGAAGAGGTTTGAAAACTCTTCAGAAACTCATTTCATCTTAGAAGCTACAATACTCAGATTCCCCTTAGTAAACCACTGAAAGAATCAATCACAGGATATCAAGACCAACATGTACTTCCCCCACACTTAGCAACTGTCCTAGGTAAACTCCACAATCACATTCAAGCATTCAAATTCTCCCTACTGACTTCTGCAAGTATTTAAGTGCGGTCTCACCTAAGGAGTATCGATCTAAAGGCACATGGATTCTTACCTAATCAGCTCTAGACCACCATACTATCTTTCTCTAGTCCCTTTCTTCTCTTTCCCTTCTTTAACAACTGATTTTTCCCCACTGGGTATCATTTTATTTTTTTTATCAGTGTTCTTCCCGTTATGGGGTGTACTTTGGACACATTCCATGGATCACATGAGAGATAATAGTGTTTGCTACCACTCTCATGACCACTTCGGAGTTACTAACTCATCCTCAGTTTATTATTTTTTTTTTTTTTTTTACTTTATAGAAGGGGAGAAGGGAACTAAATAGGACAGGTTTACAGGCTGTGTCAGAACTAACAGGGAATCCGACATAAAGTATACCAAGCCCTTAGGTGAGAAATCTAAGTCAGTATTAGGGGTGAAGTCAGTAAAAGATCCTCTGATACCTGAAGTGATGTGGGTGTTCCCAGTAGGTTGATCTGTGATGGGGTTTTCTAATAGTCAGAGATAGATCCTGCAACTTCATCCCAATGGTTACTTAAGTTCCTGCAAGTTTTGTAAATCTCCTCCGAAAATCATGGTTTCTTACTTAAACAATTTTGACTCAATAAAACAAAAAATTTTGAAAAACGGACTGACTCTTAAGAAAACAGAAAGATAAACGTCAGTAGCACCTCCCCCACACTTAAGACACACTGTCCCCAGTAGTGTCCAGCGAAGGATCGGTAAAAAGAAAATAAAATAAATTGAAAAGGTGAGTTTATGTCTGTCGGGTTACCTCTGTCGCACAGCATCGATCGGTGCATTAGATGCATCGACCGTTACTTGGCGACTTTCGTGTATGGTCGATCGTTGCTCAGGACCGCAACGATCGCTGCAATGCGATTCCTTTCGTGTTGTGACGATCGATGCAGAAATGCATCGATCGCTGCACTGCGATTTAATCCGAGACCTGCAAACATGACTGCACCAGAAACAAAAACAAACGTAAAATCCTAACAAAAACACCAAAAATTAAAAAGAAAAACACCAGTACCTAATGGTGGGTTGCCTCCCACCCAGCGCTTGTTTAAGGTCAATAGCTTGACCGGACGCGCAAGGTTTTTCAAGCTGAGGGTGCAGCATCCAGAGGCAAAATCTGTCCTCTGGGAATCTCGGCCTTAGCCCAATAGTGTTTTACCCTCTGCCCATTCACAGCAAACTCATTACCTTCCTTACCTATTAGTATGACAGCTCCATATGGACGCACTTCTTTTATTGTGTAAGGACCGGACCATCTTGATTTCAGCTTTCCTGGAAACAAATGCAAGCGAGAATTGTATAGAAGTACCTGATCATTAGGCTCAAACCGTCTAGAAACAATCTTTTTATCATGATAAGCCTTTGTCCTCTCCTTGTACAGCTTTGAGTTCTCATAGGCAAGATGTCTAATCTCATCCAACTCATTAAGCTGTATCAGCCTTCTTTCTGCAGCTGATTTAAGGTCAAAGTTCATCTGCTTCACAGCCCATGCTGCTTTGTGCTCAAGTTCCACAGGCAGATGGCATGCTTTTCCATACAACAAGTGAAATGGAGTAGTCCCTAATGGTGTTTTGAATGCAGTCCTGTAGGCCCATAAAGCATCATCAAGCTTAGCTGCCCAATCTTTTCTTGTCTTCCCAACTGTTTTCTCCAAGATCTCCTTGATTTGTCTGTTGGAAACTTCTACCTGTCCACTAGTCTGTGGGTGATAAGGAGTAGCAACTCGGTGATGCACCCCATGCTTCTTCAAGAGCTTCTCAAATACCTTATTAATAAAGTGAGACCCTCCATCACTAATTACTATCCTGGGTACTCCAAATCTAGGGAATATAATGGATTTGAACAGCTTAATGACTACTGAAGAATCATTGGTTGGACTAGCTATTGCTTCTACCCACTTAGATACATAATCCACAGCAACCAATATGAACTTATTCCCAAAAGATGAGGGAAAGGGACCCATAAAATCTATGCCCCAGCAATCAAAAACCTCAACCTCAAGAATGAAATTCTGAGGCATCTCATGCTTTCTGCTGATTTTCCCTCTCCTTTGGCAGGCATCACAATGAGAAATAAAAGAGTGAGTATCAGCGAACATTGTAGGCCACCAGAAACCTGCCTGCAAAACCTTAGATACAGTTTTAAAAGTAGCAAAATGTCCTGCGTAATCTGATCCGTGGCAGTGGAACAGGATATCTGGAACCTCTGATTCAGCAACACATCTCCTATAAAGGCCATCCGAACAGTGCTTATAGAGGTAAGGTTCATCCCAATAGTACCTCCTAAGTTCTCTGAAAAACCTCTTCTTCTCATATCCTTTTAGATTATCTGGTTCAGCCTCTGCAGCTAGATAATTGGCTATGTCTGCATACCATGGTTGATCATTTGTTGAGACAGCATAAATCTCAAACTCATGTTTTCCAATCCGTACCGTAAAAGTCTCTGGGTCTGTGTTCGCGCTGCAACGATCGTCACAGCCAGATGTATCGATCGCTACCGCCCTGATAGATGCATCGATCGCTGCTGATGTTGCATCGATCGACGCAATGCGATTAATCCGACAGTTTTGCAGATCTCTGTCCAAATCTGTCTCACAGATTGTCCCAACCATATTGACGTTTTCCTCAGGCAAATAGTCATTGATTGGCACGTCGTCTTCTATCAGCATCCTAGAAAGATGATCAGCAACTCCATTCTCAACTCCTTTCTTATCTCTTACTTCAATATCAAATTCCTGGAGCAACAAGATCCATCTCAACAGTCTTGGCTTAGCATCCTTCTTCTGCATCAGATACTTCAGGGCTGAATGATCAGTGTGTACAATCACCTTGGAGCCAACAAGATAAGAGCGAAATTTCTCAAATGCAAAGACAACTGCTAACAGCTCCTTCTCTGTAGTGGCATAGTTCCTTTGTGCATCATCCAGTGTCCTACTGGCATAATAGATAGCATGAAGCTTTCTATTTTTCCTTTGTCCAAGAACAGCTCCTACAGCATAGTCACTTGCATCACACATTACTTCGAAAGGCAAATCCCAATCTGGTGGCTGAACTATGGGAGCGCTTACTAAGGCCTGCTTGATCTGTTCAAATGCGGTTTGACAATCTGCAGTGAACTCAAACTTGGTGTCTTTACACAGCAAAGCAGTTAATGGCCTAGCAATCTTACTGAAATCCTTGATGAACCGTCTATAGAAACCAGCATGTCCAAGAAAGCTTCTAATAGACTTAACAGAATCAGGTGCCTGCAGGTTCGTCATTACCTCGATCTTGGCGCGGTCTACTTCTATTCCAGCCTCTGACACTTTGTGTCCTAGTACAATGCCATCTCTGACCATGAAATGACATTTCTCCCAGTTAAGAACTAAGTGCTTCTCTTCACATCTCTTCAAAACCTTACACAGATTATCTAAGCATTCATTATAGGATGATCCATATACTGAGAAATCATCCATGAATACTTCCATAAAATCCTCAATCATATCTGTGAATATGGACATCATGCATCTCTGGAAAGTGGCTGGTGCATTGCAGAGTCCAAAGGGCATCCTACGGTAGGCGAATGTCCCATATGGACAAGTGAAAGTGGTCTTTCCTTGATCCTCTGGATGGATGGGGATCTGAAAGAAACCTGAGTATCCATCTAAAAAGCAGTAGTAAGGATGATTTGCTAACCTTTCGAGCATCTGATCAATAAAAGGTAGGGGGAAGTGATCTTTTCTAGTCGCAGCATTCAGTTTCCTGTAGTCGATGCACATCCTGTGTCCCGTCACAGTCCTAGTAGGTATCAGCTCGTTCTTCTCATTCTTAACAACTGTAACTCCACCTTTCTTAGGTACTACATGGACTGGACTTACCCAATCACTGTCTGAAATAGGATAGATGATCCCAGCATCCAGGAGTTTCATAATCTCCTTTTTGACTACTTCCTGCAGATTAGGATTAAGTCTCCTCTGATGTTCGATTGATGTCTTGGACTCATCCTCGAGATGTATCCGATGCATGCACAGCTCTGGTGAGATACCTGAAATGTCATTAAGGGAATAGCCAAGAGCTTTGCGATGCTTGCGCAGCTTGCTTAGCAGTAAAGTGAGCTCTGCGTTGTTCAAACTAGCGTTGACAATCACTGGATAAGTTGAATTTGGTCCAAGAAATGCGTACCTTAACCCGGATGGAAGTTGTTTCAGATCTATTTTCGGAGCCTTTTCTTCTGCCCAGTCGAGGTCGTCTTGCAACGATCGTTGCTTAGTTGGTATCGATCGTTGCAGTCCCGCGTCAGATACTTCGACCTGCATTGCAACCTCGATAGAATCCATCAATCTTGTATAGCACATTGCAGGCTCGTCCTGTAGGTACTCCAACTCCAAAATAGAACTCAGTAAGGCTCTTTCTAGTGGGTCCTCAGCATGTGATTGATGGAAGTACTCTGCAGCCAAATCACCCAATGTGTCCACATAGAAGGTCTGCCCGTCAATGGTTGGTCTCTTTACCAGCTTGTTCATGTCAAAACTCATCTTCAGATCACCCACATTCAGAATTATCTTACCTCCTTGACAGTCAATCATTGCACCAGCTGTTGCTAAGAAAGACCTGCCTAGAATTAATGGGTCTTTTGGCTCCTGCCCATATTGTAGAACCACAAAGTCAGTTGGGATCACACACTTGCCAACAGTTATAGGCACATCCTCTATTACTCCTTCAGGAATCCTGACTGATCGGTCTGCCAAAACTAGTGATATCCTAGTTGGTATAAAGTCTGTCATCCCTAGTCTTTTAGCAACCGAGAGAGGCATCAGATTTACACTAGAGCCAAGATCACATAGGGATCTTTCGAACCTCTCCTTGTAGATAGCACAATCTAATACGAAGCTGCCTGGATCCTTCAATTTCTCTGGAATTCTACCTTGAATCACTGCACTACATACTTCATTGAGCATCATTATACTTTCTTCGTCAGACCATTTACCAGAAATTGCATCCTTAAGGCATCTCTTCATCATGGGGGAGGTTTCAATAGAATCCAACAAAGGTACTTCAACCTTCACCTTTTTTATGAACTCCTTCCATTTTGCATATTGCCTATCATTCCTAGCTTTTCTGGGATTCTTGGGATAAGGTATCTTAGGCTTGTATAACCTTTCAGCCGGCTGTTTTGGGTTTTCAGCATCCGAACTTTCTGTAGTTACCTTGTGTCGATCGTTGCCCTTGTTGCACCGATCGATGCTAGGCGACTTCGTTACGATCTCCGGTTCTTTGGTTTCGCTTGGCAACGATCGTTGCTTGGATGCATCGATCGATGCGCGGCGAATACCGCGTATCTCATCTTCCAACTCTTCAATTTCTACGAGTTCCTCAACGCTTAACTGCTTTTTCTGGCCAGATGACAGCTCCTTACCACTTCTTAATGTCACGGCATTGCATTGGTACTTAGGATTGGCATCAGTCCTTCCCGGGAGATATCCCTCTTCCCTTTGAGCATGCCCAGCAGTTCTTGCAACTCTTGCATCAAGCTCTTTTATGTGCGTGTTCAAACCTTCAAACTTCCCATTCAGCTCCCTGTAGATGGTATCCATCTTTGCGTCAGAATCTGCTGCGTACTTAGTCTGATTCTCCATCAGCTGTCTTAGCATCATCTCTATTTTACTATCAGGCTCATTGGCTTTCTTAAAACCACTTTGCTGAACTCCATTTGAAAATCTGTTTCCCTGCTGATTTCTAAATCTATTGCCTTGGAAACCAGAACCTCCCATGTAATTCACTTCTTCTTCCTGAGTGTCCTCCTCAGTCTGAATTACATCTACATTTTGGGCAAGGTGGACATCTTTCTTACTTGTCAAGAGATTGTAAACTGTGTCCAGCCTAGATCTAATCTCAGTCATGTTAGGGTCCTCTGTACTTACACCAGATTTCTTCCTCATCTCATCCATAGACTTGCAACTGTAGCTGCCAACCAGGTTCTCTATCAACTGCTTAGCTTGTGTAGGAGTCCTGGTATTGAAATTTGCATCACTGGAATTATCCAAAGCAGTCTGATAAGGGAGATCTATGCCTCTGAAGAAAATACCAATCAGCTGTACTTCTGTGAATCCATGGTGTGGACAATCACGCTGATATTTCTTAAATCTCATCCATGCGGTTGTCAAAGGCTCCACAGCTCCTTGGGAAAAAGTAAGTATGTCCTGTCTGGACTGATCTGAGCGCGCAGCATCGTAGAAGTGACGCAGGAACTCACTCTTTAAGGCTGCCCAAGTAGTATACTGACCAGGTGCCAGTTGTCTCAGCCATGCACTAGCGTCTCCAGCAAGACTGTGCGGAAATAGCTTAAGGAACAGATAGTCCGGGCATACTCCTTCATACTTCATGCCAGTGACTATGTCCTCAAACTTGTCAATGTGATCCATAGGCTGCTCTGATTGAAGACCATGGAAAGCAATTTGTCTCATCAGTTGGTAGTAGATAGTTTTTACCTCAAAATCATTCCTCTCGAAAGCAGGAAGCACTAGAGCTGCTCGGTTTGCATGAAACTCATCAGGTCTATTGTAATCAGCTAGTGTCCTCTCATGAACTACCATCCGGCCTTCTGGCTCAACTTCATCAGGGATCACTCGTCCCTCAGCATCAATCCTTTGCCCAGCAGCATTGTAAGGATTGTTCTCTGGATCCCTCAGGATTCCATCAGCATCTGGTATCAAGATCAAGCGTTCTTGTACCATTCTCTCTCTCTTTTCTCTTCTAATAGTCCTCTCTAGACGTCCAAGTTCCTCTAGATTGAGATTAACTAAGCTCGAGTTCGGATTACTTCGAGTGTTCTGCGTTGGCATAAACTGTCTGTAATCGTCCAGCAACGATCGATGCTATCAGTGCAACGATCGATTCAATCTCAAATCGCTTAGCAACGATCGATGCAAGGGTGCAACGATCGATGCAAGGCGAAATTCGTACCTGCGACAGAGAGAAACAGAGAAAAAGTCAGCAAAATAAAATAAATAAAATAAAAACGAAAAACGAAAAATTTCTAGTAAAACCCTAAGTTCGGTCCTATCGAAGACTCAAAAGAGTCCCCGGCAACGGCGCCAAAAACTTGATAGGTCAAGAATTAATCCCTATACTAAACTGCAAGTGTACAGCAATGTCAAAGTAGTATATAGGGTTATCGAATCCACAGGGACACTTGGTCTCAAGAGAATCAAACCGTAGGGAATGAATACTAGAAATAAGCAATGTGATTGTATTGAAAGTAGTGCAAGAAAGTAAATCAGTAGCAGAGATTATTGGTTGTGAAAGCAAGTAATTAAAAGCGTCAAACCTAGGGTATTCTCAGGAAATCAGACTAGCAGACAGTTCATTCAGCAAGGATCTAATTAAGCACAGTTCTAGAACTCAAAACACAGATATAGAATTAACCAAATTCCTTTGCGATAATTCTCTAAGTCTAAGTGCAGCAAACCAAACTTCCGTTTGCGAGAACTAACAGATTAAACTAGCAATAAGCTCAAGTTTGATATGTTCACAATTATCCTAAACCAAACTTTCGTTTGCGCAAAGTTTAATTGCCCAATTTAATTAGTTCAGATTCCTAAACCCCACTTCCGTGACGTATTTAGCAACCTAAGATCTAGATTCTAATTGATCAGGTTAGAACTAGCTTTAAGCACAATTAAATTGAAGAACAGATATAGTTATGAATCCTTAACTGAAATTGAACAAGTCTAGCAAGTCATGAAATCCTATGTGAGAAACCCTAAGTCTAACTAGGAATCTACTCAGACATAGATAATGAAAACATGATCATATGATAAGTAAATTGCATAAAAGAATAAGAGTAAAAGGGGTTCGAAATCTTCTCCAAATACAGATGATGAATTAGGTTCAGATCAGCCCCAAAAGCTCTAAAAATCCTCTGCTCTTAATTATGAAGTTGTGTCTAATAAAAACTCTAAAAACTCTATTATATAGGCATAATCTCGGCCAGGGGCTTCTTTGTAAATATCAGGAACTTCTGGATCAAAGTGCAATATCTTGATTCTTCTAAACCGCCGAGTTTTTGGCCCATCTCGCTGGTGCAACGATCGTTGCTAGAGTGCAACGATCGACACCTTTCTCTGTCTCGGACAGTGAACTCTATCTCTCGGCCAATCACTCCAAAAATCTCCAAAATGCTCCATAATCTCCAATTTAGCTCCCAACCTGATTATACCTGTAAAAGACTCTAAACAAAGACAAAAGACACTAAAACACATCTATATCATGGCCTAAAACTAGTAAAAACCATGATATATCAATGGACCTGGTACTGAGACGGTAGGGAGTTTACTTACTCCCATTTTTGAGTACTGTGGGATTTCTCTTCATGGCACAGAGCGTGATACAGCTCGGGAGTTCCTGGATCTCAGCCATTTGCAGAGCGCTACCTGGCTCAAGGAGGGGCGCATTTGGGTTTACACTGATCCGACCACTGGGAGGACTGGTATAGAGCTTCCTGCTGCCAGATGGACACAGATTGACACATTAGAGGCACTGAGATTTCTGCCTCCTGAGTCTGCGCAGCGTGGGATTCCGACTATGGCTCATCCGCTGGGAGAGCCTTCCTCACGAGCCTCGACTTCTTCTGCCCCCACTCCTGCGCCAGCGCCTCCCCCAGTCGACGTTGTGGGTCCCTTTCCAGAGCCTGCAATGGCTTACGGTGCATACTCTGAGGCAGAGTGGAGAGAGAGATCAGATGGTATGTTTCGAGTTCTTTGGAACTTCGTGCGTACTTGTAGCTGCAGGAGGCCACCACAGATCCATCAGCCAGTACCTGACCGACGTCGTCGACAGCGATCTCCAGAGGATGCCACTGATCCCGCAGCTGAGGCAGCCGATGACGATGCACTGTATGGTGGGATAGATGATGTTAGCGAGTGAGCGTAGTCTCCATATTCAGACTTTCGGTTCTGTATTCTGACTTTTATCTTTTCTTGCACTTTTGTTTTTGCATTTTCTTATTTTCCTTAGGATTCTATTATGTTTGGATGGTTATGCTTGATCAGATACATTTGTTGCTTCGGTTTTACTCTGTTTCTAGTGTTTTCAGCTTGCAGGGATCAAAATTGACAAAAACAGACGGACTAACCTGCTAACTTGCTGACTGTTCGTGTAAACGCAGTGCGTCGATCGACACACCATTGTGTCGATCGTCACAATACGAAAGAATCGCACAGCAACGGTCGGTGCACCTAGTGCAACGATCGATGCTTGAGCGACAGAGGTAAACCCGACAGAACTAAAACATCCATTAACAATTTGTTTTCCTTATTTTTACCAATCCTTCGCACTACTGGGGACAGTGTGTCTTAAGTGTGGGGGAGGTGCTACTGACTTTTGTTTTCTGTTTTCTTAAGAGTCAGTCCGTTTTTCAAAAAAAATTTGTTTTATTGAGTCAAAATTGTTTAAGTAAGAAACTATGATTTTCTGAGAAGATTTACAAGACTTGCAGGAACTTAAGTAACCATTGGGATGAAGTTGCAGGATCTATCTCTGACTATTAGAAAACCCCATCACAGATCAACCTACTGGGAACACCCACATCACTTCAGGTATCAGAGGATCCTTTTACTGACTTCAATTTAATACTGACTTAGATTTCTCACCTAAGGGCTTGGTATACTTTGTGTCGGATTCCCTTGTTAGTTCTGACACAGCCTGTCAACCTATTTATTTAGTTCCCTTCTCCCCTTCTATAAAGTAAAAAAAAAAAAAGATAATAAACTGAGGATGAGTTAGTAACTCCGAAGTGGTCATGGGAATGGTAGCAAACACTATTTTCTCTCATGTGATCCATGGAATGTGTCCAAAGTACACCCCATAACGGGAAGAACACTGATAAAAAAAAAAAATGATACCCAATGGGGAAAAATCAGTTGTTAAAGAAGGGAAAGAGAAGAAAGGGACTAGAGAAAGATAGTATGGTGGTCTAGAGCTGATAAGGTAAGAATCCATGTGCCC
The DNA here is from genome assembly GCA_030180135.1 of Orychophragmus violaceus. Lineage (NCBI taxonomy): Eukaryota > Viridiplantae > Streptophyta > Magnoliopsida > Brassicales > Brassicaceae > Orychophragmus > Orychophragmus violaceus. The sequence continues at coordinate 35,141,225 of CM058235.1, forward strand.
TTTGATCGATACTCCTTAGGTGAGACCGCACTTAAATACTTGCAGAAGTCAGTAGGGAGAATTTGAATGCTTGAATGTGATTGTGGAGTTTACCTAGGACAGTTGCTAAGTGTGGGGGAAGTACATGTTGGTCTTGATATCCTGTGATTGATTCTTTCAGTGGTTTACTAAGGGGAATCTGAGTATTGTAGCTTCTAGGATGAAATGAGTTTCTGAAGAGTTTTCAAACCTCTTCACCATGCTTTAGTTCTATGTTTTGCTTGAGGACAAGCAAGAGCTAAGTGTGGAGGAGTTGATATACCATGGATTTTAGGGATTTTAACCATGGTATATGTGTTATTTATCGAGTCTTTTACTACGTTTTAGAGTCTTTTCAGGTGTTTATTAGGTACAAGCACATTTGGAACATATTTTGTGATTTTGGCACTTTCTGGAGCTAATTGGAGTATTTGGCCGAGAGATAGAGTTCACTGTTGATATTTCCGAGCTGCAACGATCGTCACACTTATGGCATCGATCGATGCACCAGCGAGATGGGCCAAACGACCATTTAATGAAGAATGATGAAATTGCAGTTTTGCCCAGAAGTTCCTGATATTTACAAAGAAGCCCTAAAACGTGTTTTAGGATTATAATTAGGTTTTACAGCTACTTGTGAGGCTACGCTTTGACAAGCTTTTCTTACGTTAAGTTTTACTCAGAGAGAGTTGAGGGGCTAATCCTGATCTCGAAAGAGACTTGATTTTGAACCCCAGTTCTTATTTGATTATATGATATTTGGTTTTCTACTTATGATATTTTCTGTCTCGATGAATATGTCTGAGTAGATCACCTGTTAGGTTGAAGGATTCTCATTAGGGATTTCAGAGAATTATAGTTTAATTAATCTGTAGAGATTCATATCTGCTAGTTCTTTATCTAAGTTGTTCTCAATGCTAAATCTGAAGTAGCTAATCAGAGTTATGATGTTAGGTTGATTAATTCAGCGGAAGTTGGTTAATTTAACTAGAAAGAACCTAGATAAGCAATTAAACTTTGCGCAAACGAAAGTTTGGTTTAGGATAATTGTGAACATATCAAACTTGGGAATAATGCTGGTTTAATCTGTTAGTTCTCGCAAACGGAAGTTTGGTTTGCTGCACTTAGACTTAGAGAATTATCGCAAAGGAATTTGGTTAATTCTATATCAGTGTTTGAGTTCTAGAACAGTTATTGATTAGATCTAGATAGATTGATTGCTTGCGTTCCTGATTTCCTGAGAACTCCTGAAACCTAACGCTTCGCCTTCTTGCTTACAAACTCACTTGATTTACTTTGCTATTTCGTTTACTGTTTTCACATCTGATTCGCTTAATTAAATCTGAACTACTAATAATCTATTGTGTGACTGAGAGTCCTTGTGGGATTCGATACCTTATATACTACGATTGCATTAACTGTGCACTTGCAGTAGAATAGGGATAAAACTATACACCTATCACCAGCCACCACATTCACACTTTTGATGTTCCAAATCGGCAACACAATCCCTATGTCCTCCCTTAACAACGAACCAATACGTATCTACGCGTTCTGCCGTCATCATATCTGCATAATGTTCACGAATAGCCAGCAAATATTCAACTCCTCAGGTAAATGTTGTTGTGAGAATCATTGCATTTAGCCGCCTTTTACAAAACCACATCCCTAGCTTCTCTTGTATGAACTCTAAAAGGAAAATATGGGATATCGTTTTGCCATCTTAACTGCAGAGTTTATAGATTCGGCAATGTTGCTCGTCTTTATGTTGTACCTTTCTCCAACAATTTTAAAGAAAAAAAACTACGTTGTCAGACTTCTCCTACAGTCTGATAAATAATCAGACTGCAGAAGAAGTCTGACTATAATATCAGACATCATGAGAAGTTTGAGTAGAAAATATTAAGTCTGACACTATATTGTCAGACTGCACACGTACATGTCTCCGCTGAAATGCATGCGTGACCATAGACTCAAATCCGTCTCCTCCAAGTAATCAGAAAGTTCAGTATATACCGCTCGTAAGGAGGCCATGTTTCGGTCAAAATCGTATATGCGTAATCCGCGTTTTTCACCAAGTACAGAAGATATTTTCCCCTGAACTTGGTTACTATGTTATTTTGTAGATGGTAATAGCATATCGCTCGTTGTGCCCAAGGAAAAACAGCTTCACACGCATTCTTGATTGACTCGCATCTATCCGAGACTATGACCAAAGGATATTGGTCTGAAATGCATTCTTTCAGCTTGGTGAAGAACCACTCCCACGAGTCATCATTCTCAGAGTCTACAATTTCGAAAGCCAACAGAAATATTTGAAAATTTTCATCTTGTGCGGCCTCCACTAGCATAACACCGCCATACTTTCCATTAAGATGAGTACCATCCACCACAATGACTCTTCTAAGAAACATAAACCCATGTATGGAAGCTCCAAATGCTATAAAAAGACATTTCAATATATTCTTCTCATCTAGTTCAAGAGAAGTTATTGATCTCAGTTTGGTTTGCCTGATTCCATGCGAAAAAGAAGGTAGTCTCTCGTATCCATCTTCTGTTGTTCCTCTCACAATCTTTGGAGCATGTAACAATGCTCTGTATGCGGTTGTGTTGCTCATCCTAATTCCAAACTGCTTCTTCATTGATACTTTGACATGCTTTGGTGTTATATGTTCAATAATACCAAAGCATTCAATAAACAACCAACCAATATAAACTGGAGTATAACGTTTACGCGTAGACGTCCGATCCACCACCGAACATGTATGGGTTTTTGAATAGATCATCAACCCAATACTTGTTTGGTTCGCTCTTCATAGACGCTCGAAGCATCCACTTGCATCCTTCCACACGACATTTAACCACAAAACGTTTCTTGTCAGACTTCTCTATCATGTATGCGAACTTCTTCATTATCGCCGTCAAACATAGCTCTGATATTAGGTCTTCCTTGCTATCAAAAAACTTGTTCAGAAAGATACCCTCGAACGAGTCCTTTTTGCCAACAAACCGAGTAGTCGTACCCTCCAACTCATATTTCTTATAATCTTCATCTTCTTCCACATCTACATCTTCATGTTTCACTTTCCCATACAGGGTATAATCAGCATCGTCACAGTAAGCCTCAGCGTGTTTCTTGAAAACATTCTCAGGCACATCCAAGTTACCAACACCATCATCACCACCACCACCACAAACAGAATCATCTTATACAGAGTCCACATCTTCCACATTCCAGTCTTCTTCTTTGTCATCTTCGTCTACATCTTCAGCTTCATATTTTTCATCATGATTCACCGCATCTTCATCTTCCATACCGGATCAGCTCGAGACACAAAGAAAGATTAAATGTGTATATAGAACGGCATGCTAGGAAATATATGCATCTATATATAGTATAACGAACATAATTAAATGAATCTATATATGTAATTAAGAGTTAAATTAAAATAAGGATAAAAATTATATAACACACCTTAGAATATGATAACCGAATTGGATTAGACGGTAAGATCATGTTAAGTAATTAGCATTAAATTAATTGGAAGTCAGGAGATTAGTAAGTTTAATAATCTCAGTATGGCGGATTGAGGTAATTAAAACATAGAAATAAGGAATGGAATTAAAAGATATAATCTGGGGTTGAGCTGTCTATGGAGTTAGTAAGTTTACTAACTCCAATCTAACGGTAAAATAATTGAATAATTAAAACTAAGTAATTAAAGATGAAAATGAATTAGGGTTTAAGCCAAAATTATTAATGGCACCTAAGTAATTAATTGATTGGTGATTGATTGTGTGATTGTTATCTACTCCGGTGTTGGACCTAGTAGATTGTTGATTGCTTGATTGTTTATCTACTCCGGTGTTGGGCCGAGTAGACTGTTGATTTCTTGATTGTTTATCTACTCCGGTGTTGGATCGAGTAGACTGTATTAGTAGATACTTACTCTGGTACGTGATCTTGTAAGTATGGTTGTGGTTACCTATTCCGGTACAGGACCGGGTAGGTTAGGATGTGTAGATGAATGGTGGTAGGACTTGCGGGATAGACTGGGTACGAGGATTGAGGTAGTGTTTCTAATTGACCTTGTCGGTCATGCGTGATAGAGTCCCAGTGAGTCTACTTGTTTACATTAGTGTTATTAGGACTCTATAGGGTGCGTTAGATTCCGCAAGTCTAGAGATAGTGTTCCGGTACTTCCAACCAGTTTGGATCCTCGGGTAGTTACCTTATCGGTTCACGTGCCTTCGGGTGGTGATTCTGGTTGTGGTGTTAACCTACTGAGTGACGCTGGTAAGTGTGTGGTCGGGAGAATACGGGGTCGCGTCCTAGGGCCGGACTGCATGGAAGCTTTGGTTATCTAGGGGTATCCCGAGTCACCGCATATCAATAGACAGAGAACGGTGTCCTAGTCGTAGGACTTCGTTTTTTCGTCTAGGATTCATGGGAGTTTTTAGTTACCGTGGGGTAGCTAAGTGTTCCTGTGGAAGTTATCAATTTCGCATTTGGGGCCCATGGTGTGGAGATTGCGTTAGAGATGCGTTTAGTGTAGATCGAGTCTAATCGAGGGCATGTGCCGCAGTGTTCTCGATTTCCTTCGTTGATGATATGTGTTGTGGAGCTCATTACGTCTTGGTAGCACGTAATTAGTTATTTTACTTTACTGCTTGTTAATGTTTGTTATTTTTGGTTTGGGTGGGATCCTTTTAGCTTGTTTAGAAGCCTGTTTAGTTGGGAGCCAACTCACTGGGTAATCTTAGATTGCTCAGTAGACTTATTTTTTTTCAGGTTTAGCTTAGCTCGGCAGACGTATAGGACACTCAGAGTAGTTTCGGGATTCGCATGAGGTTGTGGTTTGTTTTCGACTCGATTTCATGGATTTATTTGGTTTCAGATTTGGAGCTCCATAAGTTATCTTTCAAGAAACTCTTAAATTAGATTAACATATTTAAAATATTTGCAATACTTAAATGAAATATTCCCTGATATACGATTTAGTCCGAACCGAACACAACTCGTGGAAGCAATACGGGTTAAAAAGCCTTGTATCATGGAAAGGGGGTAAACGGAGTCAATGATGGTTTGGTTCGAGCCATTGACTCAAACCGGACCGTCTCTGGCTTTCGTATTGTGACAAACTCTTCTCATTTGGGTTGCACGGGTTCGAACGGCCATGTTCTTGTTTGATTGTTGTCCTGTCAGCTCGTCGGTCAGCGGATAACGGGAAGGGGGCGTTACAAAAGGTGGTATCAGAGCATGGTTCGTCATGGGTTCGAAAATTCCGATTTTTCAAAGTTTTCAATGTTTTATCGAGTCAAATGTGTCGCCAAAGCAACCATTAGGAATCTGAGCCGCGTCCGTCTCCGGGAAAAGGGTGAAGTTAAAAGTTTGTTAAGGGTGTAAAATGATTGTGTTGTGTTTCTATGCAGTCTTACAGCAGTGTTTTCCTGGGAGCAGTGTGTGTGTGGGTGTCAGACCGCGATAGCATGAATGAAGATTTGGTGTATCGTGAGACCATTGGTTCAGTTCCGGCTAGACTTGGCTGCATTTTCAGTCTGCGGAGTGTTCCCGCATTTTCATATCATTCTCGACATTTGCTCCGTCAAGGGAAATTCATGTAGCATCTCCGCCAGTCCCCGAGAATTCACACGACACAGTTACTTCAGGTGTACCCTTCCTCGAGAACTTGTGCCCGCCACAGGCCTCTGACGGCATCCCATCTTTGGGGACGCCACTGCATCCAGATCATCTTCATCCACCAAAGGCTTAGGCTCTGCCATCTCCATACATCCCTGGCGATCCACTCTTTCCACCGCTCTCAGTGTTCGATTTCCTGATGAAGCCGATTGATCCCGCCCAACATTTTTATTGTGAAGATCTGATGGCTGACCAGACCTGATGTTTATCCGAGCCTATCACCCCGATTGGAGGTTCTTACTCACCTATGGAGTTCCCGAGAGATGCTCAGCAGTACCAGCCTCCTCGGGCCATTAGTCCGCCATCTCAACCATTCCGACATGTTGTCTACGGGGTCGACCGGTCCTGCTTCGTCTGCGGAGATATAGAGTTCCACTTTTCATGGTGTCAGTTCTGCCACATGCCTTTTCCGTCTTTCCGCCGCCACCACCACCATCAGTGTGTCTCATTTGTGGCCCCCCAGGATACCTCATCCCGTCATGCCCCAACGGTCCATTCCAGTAGAGTCGCGTTGCACCACCACCACACCCGACACACCCTCCTGGTGCACCTGCCGGTTTTGTTCCACACGGAAATCCGTACTGCACTGAGTGCAAGACGTATCACTCGTGTTGGAAATTCTTAGGTTAGGCCCAGGTAAGTGAGGGCGCTAATTGATCTGTTGTGTGTTTATAGTAGCGGTGATTCTTTTTGGGGGATGTGTGACCGCTTTATATACCAAATAGACCCATGTACAAAAATATTCTACGTACATATTTTTGTTAGTGTGATAAGTGGATATTTATGTGCGTGGTGGATGTTGGTTTTTACGGTTTATCATTTCGAGTAACGGGGTAACTCTATTGCATGCATGTGTTTATGATGTTGAGTAGTTTACCATGCAATACGGTTACAACGTGAAAACAAATGGTGGTCTGAATGGATGGTTTTATCAGAACCTGTAAGGATAATCGTTTTGCATTTTCGTATGGTTGAGACGATTTTCTTTATTGTTTGATTGTGTATGATTGGATTGATTGTTTTTCTAGGTGCTAGATCATTTGATTGGATATCATTGAATTGATTGTGTAGTTAGGTTGTTAGATGATAAACCATTTGGATAGTAAATACATGGATTGATTGGTTAGAATGTTAGCCGAATTGGTAAGCGTTAGATCATTAGTCTTGTGTAGACGAGATGATAAATTATCGGTTATTCTTGTCGTTAGATGAAAGGTTAGAAAACCATTTGGATAGAAATAAGCTCGGAACTGATAATCAATTAAGGTAGAATGCTTATCTACGGTAATACGGAATTATAAGTTATTGCTCGTTAGCCACATGTAAATAATGGGTGGGTGAATAATTACCAATACCTATATAAGGAAGTGGTATTGATGAATGAGTTAAAAGGGTCTAACCATTCCAGTGTTATTGAGTATGTTGATACATGACGTCATGGACGATGAAACGCGAACACGAGACCGAACCCGAATCCCGAAAATCAAGATGGTGATTTTGGATCAGTATGGAAGTTTGACCCGAGTTTACAAACAATTCAGTGTGGCAATTAGAGCAGATTTGGTTAGATGGAACGTTTCAGTGCGACTTTAGAAAGGTGTTCTTGGTGTCAGAGGTTATCAGCAAAAGGGTCAGAGGCGCCAGTTTGAGATGAGGATCTTTTGGGAAATTTAATACAAGCAAGTCATGTATCATTAATGGAGTGAGTTATCTTGGAATGGCGCAGCGGAGTTTTGAAATCAGCGGAATCATGGGATCATGGCTAAGAGATTGAAATGAAGCAACGGAGTTCTGGAGATCAGAAACAAGATGTTTGAGAGAAGCATTGGAGTTGTGAAATCAGCTCGTAGTGGATTTGCAGAGTCAGTTTGGAATGAAGCAGTGATTTATGGAGCCAGATTCAGAAGCATCAGCTCAGACGAAAGGTTTTTGGAGTCAATAAGATATGGGAGTGAAGTAATGCGGATTGGGAAATTCAAGATTTTGGTATAGCGGGAATATTTGTGAGTCGGTTCTAGCGGAAGATCAGATTGGCAAATCAGGGTTTGTAGTCAGAGTTACCGCGATTTAATTGGAGCAGAGAAAGTTTTGGAGCAGTTTCAGAAACACTAGAAGTTGGGTTCAAAGTTAAATGATACAAGCAGAGCAGAGGAGTTTTGAGTTAGGATCAAAAGTAATGGACTTACAGGATTTTGCTTTCGAATTCGAGGTTTAATTGAACGGAAAATTCGGGGGCCGAATTCCTGTAAGTTGGGGAGAATGTAATACCCTGTCTCAAGATAACGTCAACGGGCAGATTACAAGTTAACGGAACGTCATCGGATGCTATTTTGGTAAATTTGGAACTCGAGATTATTTTGGTAAATTCACAAAAAATGAAGACGGGAAGCTTTGACGGGCCAAGTAATCTTCTTTTATTTAAATAGATTGCTTAGAAGATGGAGAGCGCTGAAATAAGAAATTTAGGAGTTTTACGGACTGTCGGGAATGGAAACCGATAAAACCGAGAAAAAGATGGAAACACCTCTAAATGCTCTAAAAATTATGAAATTTTGACCACAGCTCTAATAAATTATGTATGAGCTATGGTTAAAAGGGTTTGGCAATATTTTACTCTTGGATTAAGACATGATTTTTGGATCATTAAAGAGTAACTAATGACCAAAAATTCAAAATAAATTTATGAGGGCTTGTAGTTGGATCAAGGGACCGTAGACTGAGATATGAAGTTGTATTGGTCCTTAAATCATGCCCAATAATGAGCATGGGCCACGAAACCTTTCTATAAGAAAGAAGATGCATTGTATGAGGATTTATATGCATGAACCTAAGAAGTAGTGGCAACCATCCAAGGGGCTTCTAGAAGGGAGTGACAAGTGTAGGGTAAGGAGTGAGATGCATTGTTTTTGGCTTGATTTTTGTGTAAAATGTGGAGGGAGATGGAGAGGTGAAGAGTGACAAATGGAGGGTGGAGATCACTCCATTTTACTATAAAATGGAGGCCTTCCCCCATCCATTTTCATCACACCAAAAACTCAAAGGAGTAAAGAAGAGAGAAAGAAGAGAGGAGGAAGGGAGGAAGAAGAAGAAGTAGGAAGGAAGAAGAAGAAGAAGGAGCTGGAGGGAAGAACAAGAAGAAGCTGGAGGAAGGAGGAAGAATAGAAGGAGGAGGAGAGCCGGAGGAGAGAGAGAGAAAGGAGGGAGAGAAATAGGAGAGAGAAAGTGAGGTTAGAGAGAGATAAGAGATGGGATGGTGATGGAGGAACGGTGAAATATTTCCGGAAGCGGAGATTTTCAACGTTCATCTCACCTACCGACTTTCTCTTTCCTTATAGACGAATTGTAGTAGACTTCGTGTGAGGTTGGTCCGGAGGTTCGTGTGGAGGAACGATCAGAATTACTAGGGTTAATGCTTGGGTCAAGTTCGGGTCAAAGCAAGTCAACTGTTCGGGAAGGTTCGGGTTAGCGTCGGGTTTATGTCGGGTTTCGTGGTTCTGTCAATCCATCCGTCCGTCGTCACGATTTAACTGTGAGTTGGCTAAACTATTGTGTGATGCATTTAGGTAAATCATATAGACCTCGGAAGTATGGAACCCTAGAATCGTAGGAAAGCATACCCATTACTGAAATATGTTAGAACAGTTAGGTTGATTAAATAAATCGGGAGTTAAACAAAATGGATAGGACATATATATTGCAAATAGCTATCACTCATTGCTTGATTGATTGATTGTATCGTTGATTGCTTGATTGGATGTTGCATACATATAGAACGGCATGCTAGGAAATATATGCATCTATATATAGTATAATGAAGGTAATTAAATGAATCTATATATGGAATTAAGAGTTAAATTAAAATATGGATAAAAATTATATAACACACCTTAGAATATGATAACCGGGTTGGATTAGACGGTAAGATCAGGTTAAGTAATTTGTATTAAATTAATTGGAAGTCAGGAGATTAGTAAGTTTACTAATCTCAGTCTGACGGATTGAGGTAATTAAAACATAGAAATAAGGAAGGGAATTAAAAGATATAATTTGGGGTTGAGCCGTCTAGGGAGTTAGTAAGTTTACTAACTCCAATCTAACGGTAAAATAATTGAATAATTAAAATTTAGGAGTTAAAGATGAAAATGAATTAGGGTTTAAGCCAAAAATATTAATGGCACATAAGTAATCAATTGATTGGTGATTGATTGTGTGATTTTTATCTACTCCGGTGCTGGGCGAGTAGACTGTTGATTGCTTGATTGTTTATCTACTCCGGTGTTGGGCCGAGTAGACTGTGTTAGTAGATACTTACTCCGGTATGTGACCTTGTAAGTATGGGTGTGGTTACCTATTCCGGTACGGGACTGGGTAGGTTAGGATGTGTAGATGAATGGTGGTAGGACTTGCGGGATAGACTGGAACGGGGATAGAGGTAGTGTTTCTAGTGGACCTTGTCGGTCTTGCGTGATAGAGACCCAGTGAGTCTGCTTGTTTACATTATTGTTATTAGGACTCTATGGGGCGTTAGATTCTGCAAGTCTAGAGATAGCGTTCCAGTACTTCCGACCCGATTGGATCCTCGGGTAGTTACCTGATCGGTTCACGTGCCTTCAGGTGGTGATTCTGGTTATAGTGTTAACCTACTGAGTGACGCTGGTAGGTGTGTGGTCCGAATAATACGGGGTCGCGTCCTAGGGTCGGACTGCATGAAAGCTTTGGTTATCTAGGGGTAGCCCGAGTCACCGCGTATCAATGGACAGAGAACAATTTCCTAGTCGTAGGACTTCGTGTTTTCGTCTAGGAGTCATGGGAGGTTTTAGTTACCGTGGGGTAGCTAAGTGTTTCCGTGGAAGTTATCAAGTTCACGTTTGGGGACTATGGTGTGGAGATTACGTTAGAAATTCGTTTAGTGTAGATCGAGTCTAATCGAGGGCATGTGCCGCAGTGTTCTCGATTTCCGTCATTGATGATATATGTTGTTATTTGAATGCTTGTGTGTTGTGGAGCTCATTACGTCTTTGTAGCACGTAATCAGTTATTTTACTTTACTGCTTGATAATGTTTGTTATTTTGGGTTTGGGTGGGATTCTTTTAGCTTGTTTAAAAGCTTGTTTAGTTGGGAGCCAACTCACTGTGTAATCTTAGATTGCTCATTAGACTTATTTTGTGTTTTTCAGGTTTAGCTTAGCTCGGCGGACGCGTAGGGCATTCAGAGTAGTTTCGGGATTCGCATGAGGCTGTGGTTTGTTTTCGACTCGATTTCATGGTTTTATTTTGGTTTCGGATTTGGAGCTCCATAAGTTATCTTTCAAGAAACTCTTAAATTAGATTAACATATTTAAAATATTTACAATACTTAAAATGGAATATTCCCTGATATACAATTTTGTCTGAGCCGAACACAACTCCTGGAAGCAATACGGGTTGAAAAGCCTTGTATCGTGGAAACGAGGTAAATGGAGTCAATGATGGTTTGGTTCGAGCCATTATCTCAAACCGGACCATCTCTGGATTTCGTATTGTGAGAAACTCTTCTCGTTTGGCTTGCACGGGTTCGATCGGTCATGTTCTTGTTTGATTGTTGGCCAGCGGGTAACGGGAAGGAGGCGTTACATATAGAATATAAAAAATAAAGATGCCAAAGATTTCTCAAATATACCATTAGCTTCCATTAGCAAACTCGAGATACAAATGAATCTAATGAGAAGACGATGTCAATATATATATATATATATATATATATATATATATATATATATATATATATAGTACTATGATATTAGAGTTTCTTAGAGATGATTAATTTCTTAGGATTTTTTTACTAATATCGGTCACATACATTATACCCAAAATACTACAGTTTAGAGATTAGAAATCTAAGTTAGTATAATATCTTCTATTTTAAATGCAAGAATATCTCATTTGTTATTAGGATATAGTATAATTTGTTAAATTTCTTTTTACAGTTGGTAAGTATTTTCATATTTGAATTCCATACAAAATCGGTATTAAATTCTTTGAACCAACGGAATTACATTTGGTATGGAAGTAGCTACCAATTGTAAATGAAAATATAAAAAGTAATTGTCTATAATTCTTCACATGCAATATATATTTCCATAAAATTGGAAATCATGCATTTGTAAATAAAAAAGAAAAGTAATAAAGGGTCAAAACATTCTCTAGATTTAGTGTCATCCAAAAAATGCATTTGATGCAAATTCTAGTTTTTATCAAGTGAACACTTATACAAAACAAAGAAAAATATTAAAGAGAAGTTTTTGTCCCAAAATAAAACAGATATCAAACATAAGTTTTATATAGTTAAACATGATTTTTTTAGGAGAGTTTGAGGACAGAAGTAGTGGTGTTTTCCTAGAACAGTTGAAGGACGATTGTTTGGTTGGTCTTGACATTGTTTGCCAACAAAAACTCTCTTAAGCCGCCACTCAAACGTAAATGCCGCATGTTACTATCACAATGGACAGTCAGTTCAACAGACCACTTCCCTCCAGCATCATTAACCATAGATATGGTCTTGTCTGCAACCGTCTCTAAATCGTTTGCATCCACAAAGGATTTAGGAAGATACTGCAAAATAATAATTTTAATTATGTAACAATATGTTCGACCAAAAAAAAGATCATGTAACAATATTTTAAAATCAAAATACAAAGAAACAACTTACAATTCTGCTTCGTTTGATGTTGTCGGTCATGATGTTTAACGTAACGAACTTCTCCTCGGTTCCTTCAGAAAACAGTCAAATATTAGTCAAAATTTTACAAAATACATATAAAATTGTTTCGCAAATAAATAAAAAAACACTTACTCGTGCTTGCTTCTCCAGTTTTCGTTGTGACATTTTAAGATTTGATCTCACAACAGTTTGATCCGAAGGCATGAAACATATGGAAATCGAAACCTCCAGGGTACTCAAAAATCAAAAGGTCATATTTTTATTTTATGTGCCTCAAAGAAACGTCTCCAGCCTTTAGTAAGCATATCACCAACTCGTTTGATAGGAAATTTTGGTTTAGAAATATCAGATGTGAGTTTACCGACTTTAACATCCGTTTTTCCAAGTATATATTTTTGAAGAACTTTTCACGGATATACTGCAATACAAAGAATAAATATTCGTAAAAAGAAACAAACTATAAAAATAACGTAATCGAGAGAAAGAACTAAGATTACTTACCATACTATCATAACATTCGTCCGGAATAAGAGGCTTGAAAAATCGAGGGATTGACATCTTCTGATTTGTTTTTCAAAGATAATATATCTTCATATAAATCCAAAATCGTTACATGCATAAACCCAAAACAATTGGAATTAGACCTTGGAAAATTGAATAGACAGCATCTAAAAATAGAGAATATCAGAGAAGTTGACTAAACCCTAAAGTCTACTTAGAAATTCAAAATTGGTACTGATAATAAAAATCAATGATTAAAAATAGAAATTTACATCAAGAAGATATACGAAACACCATTGTTCATTGACAATCAATTTCTCAAAATAAGGATTTCTAACCCTAGGTTTATAGAAATCTATATGAAATAGTAGATTACCTTGTTTCTGGAGTTGTTGAAAGCAAACGATTTTCTCCTAATCATCTATGTATACCACACCTTAGTCCAACAGTTTATCTTCTAGATCTCCGTTTACTTTCTATTTGTTCTTTGATTGTAGCAAATGGCTGATTTCGGATTGGATGGATATGTGAGCAATTATCTTACAGTGGGCCAGAGTAATTTGGGCTTAAATTAATTTCTTAATGGATTTTAATATATTGGTTATTAGTTTTTTTAACTTTAGATTTTGGTGTTGTTTACAATAAAGTAAGTTATATTTGGATTTTTTTCTTCACATCATATTTTTGTTTATTGTTGTAAAATAATAATAAAAAATTACGAAATTAAAACACCAATTTATTTGTGTAAGTGTATTGTTTTAGAAAATATTATAGCTACATAAAGCTTTGACTTAACAGATGTGAGCGATTCTTTAAATGTGCAAAATACATTTTATTGTCGTATCACAAATGAATTATATACTCATTATACATGTTTTGTTATATCATTACTTATGTTTTTTAGACATTAATATCTAAATACCAAATTGTTTCTTACAATTTGTCATATTAAACTTCCACCTAAAACGTCTATTATCATGGAGATCTAATTATTTTGATATTTGAATTTAACATTAACCAAATTGATCAGTGTTAGATTCTATATAATATTTAAATGATGTAATAAAAAAGAGCTTATGATACTGGACAGAAAGGTTGTAAACATTAACGATAAATATGTTTTTAAAAGAAACATAAAGACGATCAACAGATCATCTAACCCAAAAAATAATAAATTTTAATAAGGTCTTCTAAAACAGGTACATAACTTAGAAGATCCAGAACGAGGACATGAGATTTTCTTCAGGATATTGGTCATGTACGGGATTTGGAAAGCTACAAAATAGAAAACAATGTATGAATTCCGGAAAACATATAAAGCATATTACATATTGAGTTTCATTAGGGTTATTGTAATACCCTGTTTCCAAAAATTGGGTCAACGGTAGCAGAAAGTCAACACGAGAAAATTTATAATTTTTAGAAGTTGGAGGGCATTTTGGTAATTTTACTAAAATGTGAGCAAGAAGCGGAGATGGGCCAAATGTTCTTCTTTTTAAATAAATAAAATATTTAGAAGACTATAAAAGGAAGGAACGGGTTTTAAACGAGTTTTCGGACTATCGGGAACGGAAACCTATAAAATCGAAGAAACTTGTAAAATCCATATCGGGAGCTACGGGTATCCAAATGAGGTGATTCAAGTTGCTAAATTCATCTAAAATCATCAAGAATCGGATTTTGTGAGTTGTAGGATTTATGGAAGCATCTATAGAGTTGTTAAAATATTAAGCGCGGGAATAGCTAAAACCGAAACAACGAAATGGTTCGGGAATAAGAGCTTCTAGAAGATGTTTGGTGCAATGTGATTGGTCAGAAAACACCCTCATAGGACAGGTGTCCCCTCCCCATTGTCGCCACCTCATTCTTTTTGGTGCAAAGAATGATTTTTGAGTTTATTGAACTCCTTTTTGCATGGTATCAACCATCTCATCACTCATTCATGCACTCACCTCACTCATTAAGTGCATCCCAACCTCTCTCTAGCCCCTCTTTAGATCTCCCACCTCTCTCCTCTCTCCAATTCAACAAAAAAAACAGAAATCTTCAAGAAGATGCATGTGTTCTTCAAGGGTTTTTGAGTGTTCATCTTTGCTTCATCAACAAGTTACCTAAATAACTCCCAAAACATGTTGAATCTGTCTAAACCACTTGCACCACAGTGATCACCATCCTATCCTCTCCTTTCGCCACCCCTTAGCCTCCTCCACCGCCGCCGGTTCGCCGGAAAACTCGCTGGAAAGTTATCACCGGCGAGTCACCGCCGCTCATCTCCTTCCTTCCGCCGGTGCAAGCCTTTGTCCTCTCCTCAGAATCCTCATTTCACTCTTGGGAGTATTCTAAGTCGCCGGAGAGCCTTTTCAGTCGCCGGAAAACCCCAAGAACCGCCGGTCAATGCGGTGGCTAGCCGGTCAACGCCGGAGTTGTTCGCCGGAGAAAGCCTCCTTCGCCACATTCTTCAGCTAGTTCTGGTTCAGGTGGTTTAGTAATGGGATTGGGTTGGTTTAGCATTGGTTCTGCCTTGGGATTGGTTAAGTTAAACCGGTCAAACCATTGGTCAACACCGGTTCAATCGGTCAACGGTTCCATTTGGTCCGGTTTACCTAAACCGGTTCAATTGGATTGGTCAGTTTGGTTCAGTGGATTGGTCAACCAGTTCAGGAGAAGTCAACGGTCAGCAGTCAACGCAAGTCAACGGTCGCGGTCAACGCCGGAAACTGATCCGGTCAACGCTCGGTCAACGGCCGTTTCTTGATTGTGTGGTCTGGAGATTACAGGATCATGTCCTAGGGCCGGACTACATGGAAACTTAGGTTACCGTGGGGTATCCCTAGTTGATGTGTATCGATGGACTGAGAATAGTGTCCTAGGTCGTAAGACTTCGTGTTTACGGCTAGGAGTCGTGGGTAGTTTTAGTTACCTTGTCGGTAGCTAAGTGTTCCCGTGGAAGTTATCGAGTTCGCATAGTGGGCCTAGTGGTGTTAAGTTCGATATGCGCGATAGATAGATTGATTCTAATCGAGGTCATGTGCCGCAGTGCCTTCGATTTCCGTAATCCTTCCTTTCGTTTGCAAGTGCTTGTGTGTTGTGGGTCTATCACGTCGTGGTGGCATGTGATAGACCATCTCTTCATTATGATTGTTATTTTGGGTTTTGGGGCGGGATTATTAGCAGTAGGTTAGACTAGAAGTCGTTCGTGGGGAGCCGACTCGTTGGGTGATCTTAAATCGCTCATTAGACTCTTTTGTGTTTTTCATGTTTAGCAGCGACGGACGCGGGAGGTCCTCGGTGTAGGTTCGGGATCGCTTGTTTGCTGGGAGTTTTGATTCGATGATTTCATTGGTTGTTGTTTTAGGTTCGGCTTTATGGCGCCTGTTTATTCTTGTTTTATTGTGATTAGAATTTTTTAGGAAAATTGTTTTGTATAAACGTTATGTAAATGTTTATTTACTTAGAAATGAAATCGCTTCCCTGATACATTGGTTTAGTCCGAACCGACACAACGCGAGGAAGCAATACATGTTGAAAAGCTTTGTATTGTGGAAGCGAGGTAAATGGGGTCAAGGACGGTTTGGTGCGAGCCCGTCTCAGACTGAACTGTCTCTGGCTTTGTATTATGACGAACTTTTCTCGTTTGACTTGCTCGGGTTCGACTTGGTCATGTTCTTGTTTGATTGTTGACCGGTCAGCGGATGACGGGAAAGGGGCGTTACAGTTATGACCGAAACCTATTGAGAAATCCATTAAAGTCCGAATTGTTGGTTTGATCGTACATAATTTTTGAAACCCTTCTTCTCCTTTGAGTCAAGTTACACCTATTTAAATAAATTTTATACACAAACACCATTAACATTGTAAACAATATAGAAATCAAAAGTCTCATCAGTCCTAAACCCAAACATGTAATAGACAATGAGATCATTCTAATAAAAAACTAAATTGAATTTCTAATCATACCCATTTCGTTCTTTCTGTAGAAGCAACAGAGAATCACAAAGAGATGTCTATCAGCATCCTTCCAAAACCTTTTTATTAGTTGCTTAGCATCTTCCCCGAATAATAAACACTGAAGATTCCAGAGGCTAGAAAAATTGTATTTTCAAGATTTTTATCAGAGACAAACAACAAAACATATGTGAGAAAGATTATAGGCATTTGTTTAACTAACCTTAGGTCGCGAATTGTAAATTGCAGCTTTGGCCTTGTCCAATAAGGTTGAAGGTCCAACATGTGTAACAACACCAAGGACATTTATAATAGAAAAATAAAATCATTGAGAGTTGTATACCTTAATCTATTTAGTTAAAAATATAATGTATACCACACATGCAAAAAACATGATTAATATAATCCGATACAAAACAAATGTATATACTAAAAATTACCTATAGGGTATTCATCACAGACTCTCACATCTAATATATCCGGAATCGATTCAAATTGCATAAAATGACCTTCCGGAATATTATCAGAAGTGAGGCAGAAAGATGTGTTTAACCCGAATATGAGCTTGAAATCCTGAGGGGTCAACGACAAATATTCCGGTGCTTGTACAACTCGAGCATCCGCAATTTTAAACCAACGACCCTCACACCATGTAGAGTAACGGAATTTCTCAATAAAAGAGGCAGGAACAGTGGCCTCTATTTTCATAACCTAAATCAATAAACGAATACCTTAATAAAACATGCAATAACCCAATAAACATATTACCTCCTCATCAACCAAAAGCATTTGGATTTTATGTTCAGTGGACCTAACACACATCCAAACACGCAAAAGAAGATCTTTTAAGTCCCAAAAGCAAGGAACGAAGTTGTTGATTTGAGAAATTTTTCTGAAAGTTTGTGGAGCCATAGTTTAGAATCGGAGAAATTTTCACAAAAATTAGCTTGAAAATAAGTTTTTTCTCTCAGTAAGTGGTAAGAAAATTAGGCGTCTAGGGTTTTAAAAATAAATAGTTTCCCAAATTGATAAGTAAAAGGTGTGATGCACTAAAAGATAACCCTTGAATTAAAAATAGTAAAAGGTGTAAAAATTAGAAGTCACAACCATTGGTTTAGAAAAAAAAACTATTTGGGCCACAACCGCTAATGATATTTTTTTTCTCTTAGCCCAGAACAACTTGGTTTCGAATCACACTAAGCCATGTCAATAAGGACGATTAAAACTTATTATTCTCGATAAACCCAACTAAATTATCTTATATTTAGATTTGAAATTAGATAAGTTCATAAGTTTATGAACTTATATGATCTTCTTTATCATAATAGGTAAACCTTTTCATATTAAGCCTTGTCAAAGTTAAAAAATGATTCTATTGTTGATAAATTCAACCAAGTTTAGAATTACAATAAGCCTTGTCAATATTAGGAAAATGATAACCATCAGCATTATATAAACCCAACACAGTACTCATATCTACGTTTGACCTTTTAATAAGATCAGAAGTTTATTAACTTATTTGATTTTCTTTATCAGAATCGGGACCACCTTTTTCATATGAAATGAAAAGTGGTCGTTCCGATTTTGAATAAGAAAATCAAATAATTTTATAAACTTGTGAACTTATATAAGTGAACAATATATATTTTGGTATATATTGATACTCTCCAAGTATATTGTTGAAGTCTTCAAACAATCCTAACAAAGATGAATTATATACTCATAATAAGAAGGAGTTTTTGTTGAGATGAATTATTGAAAGAGGAGTAGTTCTATCTTAATCGAAGTTACATGTTACAGATTTGACGGCGCAAAATACCTAACTCTAAGTTGTGGAGAATATATTGATCCTCTCACACATAATACTCAAATCTTTATTATGAAAGATTTCATAGATTTTGTAATGATTATAAATTTAACAAATTACTATTTTATGTTAGGGAAGATTCCATAAATTTTGTTAAATTTATTTAAAGATATTTTTAAATAATCTTCAATATAATAATTGATGGAAAAAAAAAAATCTAGAAATTTTTCTTGTGAATATTTTTTGGTTGCATGTTTGTATCCAATTTATAAACTTTTGTTCGTGAAACCAAACAAATTAGTTGCAGGAATTTAAATTAGTTAGAGAATATTTTGTTATCCAATTTCAATACACCATATACTATATATCTTTATATATATTTGTAATTAATAGTATATAGTAGATATAAACTATATCATTGCGTACAATAAAAGTTTTTATTATTGACAGTAATTAAAACGATTTGTTATATTGATTACTTGGAAGCAAAATTAAATGATTAAATGCATACTTTAATTAAAAATACCAAAGTGTTTTCATAATACGACGATAATCTTTAAAAAATGGTAACACAAAAGCAGATACGAAACAAAAGTCTAAAGTATCCTTCTTTTTAAGGCTTTCTTGTCTTCTTGCTTAATCTTTTTTGAAACCGATGAATTTTCACCAACACTGCTTAAAGAGATGCAATCTTATGATCTTTTTGATGTTAATGGTGTAAGTGCTAGGGCCATTGATGCATCAGAATCAGTCTCCATACCCGAGGTAAGCATAAGAAGTCCCTAATCAAATTAAAATATTAGCAAATTTTTATTCATGATTTAACATAATGTTTCAAAATGATCCAAATATATTACATACCTGAGTCGAGTTAGTTAAATTCTCAAATTCATCGATGGCAGAATCATCATCCCAAAATAAGTCCACGACATATGGACTTCTTTACACCTTATGAACATTGTCCTTTGGAATTGTCACTTTGAATAGACACTTGCGACTAATCAAATTGTATAATTCAGTAGGGAGATAATATGGATCCTCCTAAGAAGACAAAGAAGAAAAAACTACGAATTCTCAATATAAAAAATTTTATAATTTCAAAAGAAATAAAAAATTCAAATACCTCCATTTTCCTTCTGAAGTCATTATAGATATTGTATGACGATCTCTTTACAAGCTTATCTCCAACTTCATCAAATGTGAGAAATTTTGCTTCACCTTCGGAATAATTAGACAGGCGGAATATCAAATAATATATAGAGCATACATAAACAATATATAAACCAATATGTTTTTTATATATAAGTTAAATAGCACAGCATAGTTATAAACAAATTACCCTACAAGCATACTTATAAACAAATTACCTTGCAAATACATTTGTCACATCGCCACATGTTTTACAATTATATAAGGGTTTGGACTCTTTCTCATATTCTGAATATGATCCATACTGAAGCACTTTCAGTTTGCAAACTTTGCCAGCTTTAAAATACAAATTTTTTGAATTGTCAATTGAGACAATTGTAGCACACATAACCACATTACCATGCTAAACAACAATAAAATCATTAAGTAATTAAATTAATGATTTCAATTAAATACATATATATATATTGAAGTTTAAATACAGATAACTAACCATTTCCGATTGCAGAATCCCAAGTAGAGTCATTATATTATTCTTGATGAAAAATTCAGTACGCAAATCCAAGAGTGGACCCGATCCAAAAGAAACCATGCTTTTCTCAGACTTGATAATTAGAGCTTGAGATTCTTTTGGTATACTGTAAAATAGATTTTTAATGAATATATGTACTCTTCAATTGAAAATGTTCAGACAAATATTTAAAACATAATGTATGACATTACCTATCCAACCACTTTGAAATCTCAGAGTTCTTTTCATCTCTGAATGTGAGTTGGGTTGAATTGTAAACATTCGAGATGTACAGATTCCCTATATTTATTAAAATTTAAATTAAACCATTAATATTATATACAGCAGATTATTCATTAGGACAGTTTAGTAGTTACCTCCATATTCTTTGATCCATGCAAACCGGATAATAACCACGACAGGAGATGAGCTATTGGTGGAAGTATGGTCAATCACTTGTTTGGCATAATTTCCCCACAAAGTGCAAGGCAATGCATCATCTCTATATTCAAATAGACGATAAAAAATCATATAAAGTTGTTTATTTTTAATAACATTTACTACGAATAATGTTCTAACTTGTTATCTTTCAGGTATAACTCAGGTTTGGTGTTGTTTCCCGACTTGCTCTTAGTCTTCACATCTTCAATAGCACCTATATGGATAATGACTCCCATAACATCTTATTTAGGTAAAACAACAATTAAAACTATTTTTAGAAAAGTATAACATAAGGAATAGTACGTGTATTACAAAATAGCATCTTACCAATCAAGAATTTGAGAAATAGTATAACAATGCAATCTCAAAATCTTTCAATGGTTCAGTTCTTGTAGTCTGGGTGATTGATAACTTGTTAAGAAGATCACTTGGACGGAAGTCGCCAACATACTCCTTGGAAGAAAAAAGCATTAACCATAACATTTTTACTTATCTGAAGACATGTTTATGTTTGCTGAATAAGGATTCCTCACATGATGTTTGAACTCTTGTTCCCTGAACAAAGTAAAAACAAAATTATAGGTATACAAATGAACAATATAGAACCGAACATAAACAACAAAATAAGCAAAAAATGTACCTTTATATCAGACCAAATTATTTCTATCACGTTTCCAGAATTAGAGTTAAACAAAGTCCATTGTGCTAATACCCTAACCTGGATCTTCTCGGTTTCGAGGCTTGTGTCTATGTTTTCAAGCAAAACATAAGTCGAACGCCGTTTGCGAGGGATATTCTTATTGGTCTCAACTAATTCTGTCATCTTATAAAATATCGATATAGTTTAAAAGTGAATGATAAATACGTTAAATCTTGAAGAATATATATAGTAGTTTGGAGACCTAACGGATCATCGATCAAACTAATATAAAAATATTGTGTTTCAACTAAATTGGAATATTCTAGATTATAAGATTTTCTGTTACATAATAGAAATTTGCTATATATGATTTGTCATATTTGCCAAAATTTAAAATTTGTTTATTAGTATCGATAGTTATTAGTTAAGTCATTTTAGGTAGGGTGTTATTTAGTATTTGAAAAATAAGGAAAACAATGTGGGAGTAAAATATTATTTGTAATCTATAATTTAGGGAATGAGTTAAGATTACCATTGAACATTTAGGAAATATCATTTAATTGAATTCGATGAATTTTTGGTTTTTTCTTATAAATAATCTTTCAAATATGAATATTGATTTATTTTTAGTGGGGAAAACAGGATCATTCACAAATATTAAGCCGACATATTGTTTAACTCTCCAATTTATAACATATATCCTCAATATTTAAACACGAATACTCCACTCACTGATGTCTAGATAAACAGAAACATGAAACCCTAATACCAAAAATTATGGGAATATATAATTGTGTACAATCTCCAATATCTTAAAACGGGCCTTATACACAATATGTGAAGAGGGCTTGTGAAGACGTTTTTTGCTTATTAGAACGATGGGTTTTGCAAAAAATGCCATTGTTTGAACAATAAATCTCGCTGATTAGAAACAAACAATGACTAATACTGGATAATTTAACCACCATAGATTAATATATAAGGATCTCTATGAACAAACATTTGTTCTATTGAGAAGAAAAAATAAAACAAAAGTAAGTGATTAAATAGGAAAACCAAATTTAATTATTCCAAAGTGCTTTTGTAATGCAACAATAATGGTATACAAATGGTTAACTCAAAAGAACACATAAAACAATATTGTAAATAATATCATTGTCTTTAATACTTCCTTGACTTCCTGTTTAATCTTCTTTGTGTGTGAATTTTCACCAACACTGCTCGATAATGAGTAGCTATCTTATGAATGTCTTTTATTAAAAAAAATTCAAAATCATAAATAGCACAGTAGAAAAAATAAAATAGATACATATCGTTTGACTGGGTTAGTGACATAGCTGCAGATTCATCAAAACATCAAAACAAAATTGGAACCAGGTTAATTGTAAGAAAATAGATACCTATCGTTTGGTATGGTATGAAACATATCTGCAAATTCATCAAAACATCAAAACAAAATTGAAACCATGTTAATTGTAAGAAAATAAATACATATCATTTGGCTTGATATGAAACATAGCTGCAAATTCATCAAAAACCACAAAACAAAATTAGAAACATATTAATTGTAAGAAATAAATACCTATCATTTGGCTTGGTATGAAACATAGCTGCAAATTCATCAAAAACCACAAAACAAAATTAGAAACATGTTAATTGTAAGAAATAAATACCTATCATTTGGCTTGGTATGAAACATAGCTGAAAATTCATCAAAAACACAAAACAAAAATTAGAACCATATTAATTTCAAACAAAAGAAATGTCTCGATATGTGGATGTTCTATGAGCGTGGTAGAGGCTCTATTTATAAGGATCAAATTATTTAGGGTTGGACTATTTTTCGAAATCTTCTATTGGAAGATTAGAATATTCTATAAGATACTTTAATTTCAAATTTGCTCATTATTATCGACAGTTATTAGTTGCTAAATTTTAGGTGGGGTGTTATTTTGAATTTTAAATATAAGGAAATATAGTATGAAATAAATTTAAATTGTAATCTAAAATTTAGGGAAGAAGTTAAGATTACCATTTGAATGTTTAGAAAACAACATTTAATTGAATTTGATTAAATTGATTAATTATCGAATTTTGTTTTTTTAATAATATTTCCAAAATGAATTTTGATTTATTTTAAATCTGGAAATAACTCTCGATCAATCAAAACATTTCATTAAAGTCATGTCATCAATGACACCATAGTTTTGATTAGTCAAGATTCATCCACCTAAGCGATTCAATAATTCGACTTCGCAAATAATATATAGTAGATTTCCTTAAAATCATATTCTAAGACTAGGCAGGCGATAATGAAGGCGAAAGTGAGATCACCCATGCTCACTGACGGCGACCTCCTCTAACCGTATTTCTGATCACCGCGAAGAGAGGGAGACAACGATCACTCATCTCGATCTTTCTATGTTTCCATCGTCGTCACCTCCTCTGGTAAGCCCTAATCTTGGAATCCAAGATCCATGAGCCCTACGCTACACTGTTTTCTGGAAACACGTATACGCTTCTCTAGCGATTCCCCTGCTAGTCTATGTTCTACTTCCGCAAATCCCCTGATATAAGGCGCGGATCTGCCCGGTTTTTGCCTGCAAAGATGAGTCGCTCCTTTGATCACAGATCAGAGGACCCCCACAACAAGGGTGAAGTTTCCCGTCAACTACGAAGGAAAGTCTCAGAGGAAGAGGATGACGTCGTAAAAATCCCGGCCTTCTGTTGGGAATGTCCTGAAATCTATTGTACTTACTCTAAGTGAGAGTTGTATTGTCGAGATGAGACAGTCATATAATACTAGGCAATCATAATGCTTTGCTAGAAGCCACTTATGATCAATGAGTTTAGAACCCATTGCTAGTGTTATATGATCCTACAGGGTCACACACCTAAGAAAACTGAACATAGAATGTGAGGTTAATCATTAGTGTAATGATCTAATAAATGCATATTTGATATGCATTCAATATCGAGTTTCTGAGGCAGTGTCGATCGTCACAGATGTGCATCTATCGACACAGATCGCGAAAGGCCAGATTAACTTCGGTTTAATCGTTGGTTATTCGGGTCGTGGTTTAAGTCAACATATATAAGATATATGGTCGACTTTTACACATGAGCTAACCTAATTCACAGCCACAAAGTGAAACTAGAAACCTCTCAAGAGATCTGATCTCAAAAAGGCACTAGCATCCCAACTGTTCAGTTTGTGTGCGTGTGGATACCAGTAGAGGCGCAGCAATTGAGGCGCTGAGAATCTCGAGTACTTGCAAAACCCTTCCGCTGCTAATCACCCGGTAAATTCGAGATCTGTAGGTTCAATATAACATGAACCCTAGATCCTAGGCTACGGAATTCAGACTAAGGTTGCTAATCTGATTAGAACTGCTAGAAATTCCTACAGTGGTATCAGAGCCATAGGGTTATATTGATTCAGTAGCATGTTGATTAGATTAGTTGAATCTAGATCAATGTATAGTTGATTCAAGCATCCTAAAACTTGTTTTGATCATGATAATCTAGTTTAGGTTATTTGCTGAAAACGATTAGGGTTTATCGCCGTGTGTCGATCGATACCAATCCGGTGTGGATCGACACATAAGGATAACCCGAATGAAGCTTAGGTTTAACCTAACTGTGACGATCGACACAAGAGTTGTGTCGGTCGACACAGACCTTTCGGTCAAGTTGATCGGTTCAATTGGATTGGACCGGTTAGCTAACTTGGTTAAACCGCTAAATCGATTTATTGTGATTGAGTTGATAAGGTTAGCATCGACCGACACTAATGTAGTGTCGATCGACGCAGACCGGTTATCACAAAACCGGATCAATTGGGTTGATCGGCTATCGCAAATTGGTTTTGGTTAGTCTGTATCGATCGACACTAAAGTAGTGTCGGTCGACACAAGATCCGTTGATTTAGGTTATTGAACCTGAAATCACAGGACCAAACCAGGATAAATCAATTTTAATTAGAAGAATTAAAACATAATAAAACTGAACGTTTTAAAGGTTCCGTTCCTCAACCAAAATATCAAGTAAAACTTGATGTCTTCCCAATCTTGTCAACTGTCAAGACTTGTTTCATTGTGCGATAGACTTGCAGTGCAAGATGTCCACAATTACATAAGTAAGACAGGAAGTAATCGTGTTGATGGACTTACAGTGCAAGACATCAATAATTACATGACTCAAAAGATTGGTTTACTTGAATGGGCCATTAAAATCGTTTTGGGCCCATAGACATCAGGTGGATTGGACATGAGATGTAAATCCACAACCAAGAGTTGTATTGGATACAACTAGCAAAGTTGTTGCTTACCTAGATAGCTAAAATGTGGGTGATAGCCAGTGGCTCACTCAAATTTAGTGAAGTATGGATCTTGGATCATTATATTCATTTGAGGAAACATTGTTTGAATATAATGCGAGTTTTCTTAATAATTAAGATTTCTCATTTCTTGAATGTCATAACTAAATCCTTTCCTTTCTTTGATCTCAGCTATGACTAACACTCATCACAACACTTTCTCCCTGCGATCCGTCCTTGAGAAGGACAAGTTAAATGGATCGAATTTTCTCGAATGGTATCGGAACTTGAGAATTGTTCTCAAGCAGGAGAAGAGGGACTATGTCCTGGAAAATGTTCTCCCTGAAAAACCGAGAGCCAATGCTCCACATGCAGAAAGGAGTGCTTGGGATAAGCATTCTAATGATGTGGTCGATGTGACTTGTCTCATGTTGGCTACCATGAACTCGGACTTGCAGAAGCAATACGAGAACGTGGAGTCGCCCATGGAGATGATCACTAGCCTGAAAAGTATGTTTCAGGAGCAGGCACGAACTGAGAGGTACCAGGCGGTTAAGTCTCTCAATGAATGCAAGCTACCAAAAGACGGTCCAATAAGTCCTCATGTCATAAAGATGATGGGTTATATTGATAACCTGGGGAATCTGGATTGTCCCATTAGCCAAGAGTTGGCTACTGACATCATTCTGCAGTCACTGCCGTCAAGCTATGATCAGTTTGTTATGAACTACAACATGAACAACTTGACGAAGACGTTGACTGAACTGCATGGTATTCTCAAGACAGCTAAGCCAAATATCAAGAAGGGCACTCCAAACGTACTTATGGTACAAGGAGGCAAGAAGTTTAAGAAACTTGGCAAGGGTAAGGGAAAGGGCAAGGCCGTCCAGGTTGAGAACCAGGACAAGCTTGCGCCAGCTGCCAAACCCAAGCCCGGCCCATCTGAGACTGATAAGTGCCATTACTGTAATGAGCTTGGGCATTGGAAGAGAAATTGCAACAAATTCCTGGAAGAGAAGAAGAAGAAGAAGAAGACTTTCGAGACTTCGTCTTCAGGTATTTATGTTATAGAAGTAAATGTTACTACTTCAGGTTCTACTTCTTGGGTATTGGATACCGGTTGTGGTGCTCATATTTGTACAAATATGCAGGGGCTAAGCAACAGTAGGACGTTGGAGAAAGGACAAGTGGACCTGCGTGTGGGGAATGGAGCAAGAGTTGCTGCATTAGCCGTAGGAACATTTAATTTGTCTTTACCTTCTGGTTTGGTTTTAGAACTTAAAAATTGCTACTATGTACCTGCTATTAGCAGAAATATTATTTCTATTCCTGTTTTGGATATAGAAGGATATTTGTTTTCAATTAAGAATAAAAGTTGTTCTTTTGATTACAATGATATATTTTATGGTAGCAGCTCATTAGAGAATGGGCTTTATGTTTTAAACCAAAGCACACCAATCTATAACATTAACACCAAGAGATTCAAGTCAAATGACATGAATCAAACATTTCTATGGCATTGTCGTTTGGGCCATATAAATGAGAAACGGATTCAGAAGCTCCATAGTGATGGACTTCTGGGCTCATTTGATTATGAATCATGTGAGAAATGCGAATCTTGTTTACTGGGCAAAATGACCAAGGCTCCTTTCAACATACAAAATGAAAGGGCCAGTGACATATTGGGCCTTATACATACCGATGTGTGTGGCCCAATGAGCACAAGTGCCAGAGGAAATTTTCGATACTTCATCACCTTCACTGATGATTTCAGCAGGTATGGCTATGTCTATTTGATGAGACACAAGTCGGAATCTTTTGAAAGGTTCAAAGAATTCCAAAATGAAGTACAGAATCAACTTGGCAAAAGTATTAAGGCTCTTCGATCAGATCGTGGAGGAGAATACTTAAGCCAAGAATTCAGTGATCATCTAAGAGATTGTGGAATTGTTTCACAACTCACTCCTCCTGGAACACCTCAATGGAATGGAGTGTCTGAGAGGAGGAATCAGACTTTATTAGATATGGTTCGATCAATGATGAGTCACTCTTCTCTTCCATTATCCTTTTGGGGATACGCTCTAGAAACGTCTATGTTTACACTTAATAGGGTTCCGTCAAAGTCAGTTGCAAAGACACCACATGAGATGTGGACTGGAAATGTTCCAAGTCTGTCGTTCCTGAAGATTTGGGGTTGTGAAGCTTATGTTAAGCGGTTAATTACAGATAAGCTCGAACCCAAATCAGATAAATGCTACTTCGTTGGTTATCCTAAGGAAACCAAGGCTTACTACTTTTACAACCAGTCCGAGAACAAAGTGTTTGTTGCTCGGAACTGCGTTTTTCTTGAGAGAGAGTTTCTTTCCAAGAGAAACAGTGGGAGTAAAGTACAACTCGAAGAAGTTCGAGAGCCACAGGAAACCGCTCAGCCCGTTGCGGAGGAGCAACAGTTGGATCTACAAAGAGTTGTAGAACCCACGCCTGTGGAGCCTGAAATTTGCAGATCCGAAAGGATCCGTCACGAGTCTGAGAGATATGGATTTCTCGTAACCAATTGTCATGACTTGTTGATCATTGACAGTGACGAGCCCGCGAATTTTGAAGAAGCAATGATGAGCCCTGACTCCGAAAAGTGGCTGAAAGCCGCTGAATCCGAAATGGGATCCATGTCACAGAACAAAGTATGGACTTTGGTTTGATTTACCCAATGGTGCAAAAGCCATTGAGTGTAAATGGATTTTCAAGAATAAAATTGATGTGGATGGAAATATTCAGATATATAAAGCAAGGTTGGTGGCAAAAGGTTTCAAACAAATTCATGGTATTGACTATGATGAAACCTATTCCCCTGTCGCTATGCTTAAGTCCATTCGGATTCTCCTAGCAACAGCCGCTCATTATGATTATGAGATCTGGCAGATGGATGTGAAAACAGCTTTCCTTAATGGAATTCTGGAAGAGGATGTGTACATGACACAGCCTGAAGGTTTCATTGATCATAATGCTGCTAGGAAGGTATGCAAACTTCATCGATCCATTTATGGGTTGAAGCAAGCATCACGGAGTTGGAATCTTCGTTTTGATGAAGCAATCAAAAGGTTTGATTTCATCAGAAACGAAGAAGAACCGTGTGTTTACAAGAAGACTAGTGGGAGTGCAGTTGCATTTCTCGTATTGTATGTAGATGACATACTCCTTCTCGGAAATGATATTCCGATGTTGCAGTCTATCAAGACTTGGCTCGGAAGTTGTTTTTCAATGAAAGACATGGGAGAAGCCGCATACGTTCTTGGAATAAGAATCTATAGAGATAGATTAAATAAGCTAATTGGATTGTGTCAAGATACTTATATCGATAAGGTCTTACACAGATTCAGTATGCATGATTCCAAGAAGGGCTTCATACCAATGTCTCATGGCATAAGTCTCAGCAAGAAGCAGTGCCTGCGACACCTGCTGAGCGAGAACGCATGGGTCGGATTTCTTATGCTTCGGCTTTAGGATCCATCATGTATGCCATGCTCTGTACTCGTCCAGATATTGCTTGTGCTTTAAGCATGACGAGTAGATACCAATCTGATCCAGGTGAAAGTCACTGGACAGCTGTCAAGAACATTCTGAAGTATTTGAGAAATACTAAGGATAAATTCTTGGTGTACGGAGGAAGTGATGAGCTGGTAGTAAGTGGTTACACAGACGCAAGTTTTCAGACTGACAAAGACGATTTCCGATCACAATCTGGTTACGTCTTTTGTCTGAACGGCGGTGCAGTTAGTTGGAAGAGTTCCAAGCAGGACAATGTAGCAGATTCCACGACTGAAGCTGAGTACCTCGCTGCTTCTGAAGCGGCAAAGGAGGCTGTTTGGATCAGGAAGTTCATCACTGAACTTGGTGTGGTTCCTAGTATTTCTGAACCAGTGGCTTTGTATTGTGACAACAATGGAGCCATTGCGCAAGCAAAGGAACCTAGGTCACACCAGAAGTCCAAACACATAGAGAGGAGATATCACTTGTCCGTGATATCATTAGCAGAGGAGATGTGAAGATCAGCAGAGTCCCGACGGATGAGAACGTTGCTGATCCTCTGACCAAGCCTCTCCCAAGGCCTAAGCATGAGAGCCATACTGCGGCTATAGGCATTAGATTTCTTAAGATATGATCTTGATTTCAGTGGGAGTTGTATTTGGTTTTTAGTTATGACATGATGTTCGTAAAACATAATTTGGTTATGTTATTTTAATGAAATTATTTCAGTATTATTTAATTGTGTTATTAAATAATTGTCCCAAAGTAATTTATGACATTTTATAGGTCATCAAGTATGTGACTTGATCATGAAACCCTATAGGAAATAAATGACATAAATTACAATGGTCCCTGGTCGAGGTTGTTAAAGTGAGACATTAACGACCGCGTGAGACTAATATGTGAGGTGACTGATGACTAAGTTTCATGAAGTCATTAATAAGAGTATTAGAGTCAATCACATAGATATGTGTTAGAGAACACAGGATCGGAATTGACCCATTGATGAGAACTCTACAAGATGGTTATATGAGTGTCATAAGAGTTTCTCGTTACGACTATAGAGTATAGTCCTTAGACCTGAGTCCATCATGATTTCTTACATGTGGATTGGTCCGTCTTGACTTTGTCAAACGTCAGCCGTAACTGGTGACTATAAAGACACTGATTGGGCGTATCATGAAATGTGAAAGGAACATGGATGGAACAAGATGGGATTTGTACCTCCTATATGACAGGAGATAAACATCTCAGGGCCTATCGAAGATTTGATACTGGAAATGCGTGGCCGCGCTCAAACTAGGTGAATGTCAGTCGTTTGTCTTATCAGTATAAATCGGAATTCGATAAATATGATCTAGCTCAATAAGGATGACACAGTTCTTGCCTTATGCCAGATCGAGATATAGATACAAAGGGATTATGGGAATAGATGATTCCAGTACAAGTGGGAGATTGTTGGGAATGTCCTGAAATCTATTGTACTTACTCTAAGTGAGAGTTGTATTGTCGAGATGAGACAGTCATATAATACTAGGCAATCGTAATGCTTTGCTAGAAGCCACTTATGATCAATGAGTTTAGAACCCATTGCTAGTGTTATATGATCCTACAGGGTCACACACCTAAGCAAACTGAACATAGAATGTGAGGTTGATCATTAGTGTAATGATCTAATAAATGAATATTTGATATGCATTCAATATCGAGTTTCTGAGGCAATGTCGATCGACACAGAATGTGCATCGATCGACACAGATCGCGAATGGCCAGATTAACTTCAGTTTAATCGTTGGATATTCGGGTCGTGGTTTAAGTCAACATATATA
Organism: Orychophragmus violaceus; assembly: GCA_030180135.1. Taxonomy (NCBI): domain Eukaryota; kingdom Viridiplantae; phylum Streptophyta; class Magnoliopsida; order Brassicales; family Brassicaceae; genus Orychophragmus; species Orychophragmus violaceus. The sequence continues at coordinate 35,172,310 of CM058235.1, forward strand.
AGATATATGGTCGACTTTTACACATGAGCTAACCTAATTCACAGCCACAAAGTGAAACTAGAAACCTCTCAAGAGATCTGATCTCAAAAAGGCACTAGCATCCCAACTGTTCAGTTTGTGTGCGTGTGGATACCAGTAGAGGCGTAGCAATTGAGGCGCTGAGAATCTCGAGTACTTGCAAAACCCTTCCGCTGCTAATCAGCAGGTAACTTTGAGATCTGTAGATTCAATATAACATGAACCCTAGATCCTAGGCTACGGAATTCAGACTAGGGTTGCTAATCTGATTAGAACTGCTAGAAATTCCTACACCTTCGATTACTCAGACTTGATTGAGAAGTATAAACTAACTCTGGTTGGCTGTATGTTCCACGAGGATGGACGTAGCATCGACGCACTAATCCGACACATGCCAAAGCGAAAAAATTGGGATGTCGAAGGCCGAGATCGAGGTTTTAACCTGGGTGACACTAAGTTCCATTTTGACTTTGAGAATGAAGAAGATATCTTCAAGGTCCTACAGCGGAGGCCATGTCACTTCAACATATGGTGTTTCTCATTAGAACGTTGGATCCCCTGTATTAGGGCAGACTTCCCCAACTTGATGTTGTTTTGGGTGGAGGTTATCGGTGTACCGATTCATTACCGGAAAGACGCTACCTTCCGAAACATTGGGAGAGCCCTGGGTATTGTGGACAAAGTTGAGGTCAAAAGCTGTCGGGTCAGGGTATCTGTTAAAGGAGACGAGCCTCTTAAGTTCGAGAGGAGATCTGAATTCGAGAATGGAGATGTCGTAAAGGTCTCTCTGAAATATGAAGACTTGCACCTATGGTGGCTCACATGCAAGAGAATCTCGCATGAAGAAGGTAACATGCCCTGAGTTGTCCATAGATCAGAGAGAACAAAACAGACTACAACGCATTGAACAATAATCAAAAGAGGAGCTTGTGGTTAAGGAAGCCTTCTCTCTATTGACGAAAGCCATCCTTGTCAGCCCAAGAAACCGGTATAGTCCGGAAAGAACAAAGTCTTGGAGATCTTCGAGTGATCGGGAGCCAGAAGAAAAACAGAATCATCATGACATGCGTTGTAATATTCAGGCATCTAGATTAGCAAGAGGCAAAGATGTGTGGAAGAGGCTTGATGAAAGACCTCCTAAAAACTATCCCCGGAATCGAGAGCACTACCATCCTTATAGGAAAGATCAACAGATTGACCAAAGTTTAAAGTTCGGAGAATCCTATGTTTCATCCTTAAGGGAGAAACGAGGGACATATGATCGTCACACTGGAAAATAAGAGATTATCCGACGGGTAGAGAGAGAGAGATCATGATCGCTGGAGCTCGTCAAGAAGATCATCTCCTGACTCCCAGAAACGGTTTCTGAAAACTATGGGAATCTAAGACACTGTCCTCGCTCTTTGGACTCTGATCGGAGACTGCCTTACCCTAGAAACAGAACAGAATGGCGACCAAAAAGAAGGATAGAGGAGGATACAAATCACCATCATTAAATAAATAAACCGGAAGACAACAAAGAGGAAAAAAGAAGACGAATAAAAGGAAAGGGTATAGCCGTGTAAGAACCAAATAAGAAGAAAGAGGCTCGCTCCTCCATGCTTTAACGGCCTCCGGCGAACAGGTTCTCCGGGTCCTTAACTATTCGTGAACCGGGGGACACTGCGACACCTCCATCTCACACCAGACTGATAGTGAGAGACCAACCAACCAAGGAAAGGATGGAAGCTGGACACTAACAAAATACAGAGAAGATGGATATAAGTAATTCTCCCAAAAATCCCTCAGATGAGGCAAGGAATTCGATCCCCGTGACCAGTGGACGATCCTCATCCGTGCAGATAAATAAAAATGATAGGGGTAAAGCGATTAACACTGAAGATGAGAATGAAGAATTGGAAAGAGAAGAATCTGAGAGACTCATGTTGGAGGAGTATTTAAAATGAGAATGTTGACATCAAAATTGATAGGAACTTGATGGAAAATGATGATCTGCTAGGTGATGAACTAAGAGATGTATCAGACCCAGCGAATGGACATATTGAAGCGATTTCTCAACTCACGCCAGAGAGGATCAGCACAGATAAAGTACGTACAGAGAGCGCACAAAGGACTGAGGACATATTAGAAGCATCGGGGTGACAGACTGGTCTTGGAGCGAACTCGAGCAGGCTGACAAAAGCAAAAAGGCAAGCTGGCGCAAAGAAAAAGACAATCCCGGCAAGTCCGGAGCTCAAAGGAGCTGCAGCTTCAAAGAAGTTATTAATAAGAGGGAGAATTTCTCCGAAGAACAAGGCATCGCGACAATCTAAAGCTGGTCAGACAAAGGGTTGAGCTAGAAGACCTGCATACTCTCTCTTCCCTTGCAATGAGGTGTATCCATATGCGAAAAGCAGGAAACCTTCTTCTACTTCAGCTTCGGTGGGGTCCCAGAAACCACCCAGTACTCAGATATGAGTGCAATATCATGGAATTGTCATGGGGTGGGCGCCTACCTGACCAAGCAACACGTGCGGGAGTTGCGTCGTTGTTTTCATTCTAGCTTTCTTTTTCTTTCCAAAACAAAAAACCATTTTACTTTTATGAAATACTTTCAAATTTAGTTTGGTTATGATAGATTATTCACCGTGGAACCATCTGGTAGAAGCGGTGGATTGTCTTTGTTTTATAAGGATGACTTTGAGGTTGCGATATTGTTCTCAAATGAACGAATGATCTATATTGAAGTGAAGATTGATGGGCATAAGGTTTTTATTACCTTTGTTTATGGTGATCCGGTTGTTGAATACCGCGACAATGTTTGGGAGCGTCTTACGCGTCTTGGTCTTCAAAGATATGGAGCATGGCTTATGCTAGGGGACTTCAACGAAATAACTAGCAATGCAGAGAAGAAAGGAGGAAGAAAGAGACCATACTCGTCATTTCTCCCCTTCAAAACCATGCTCTCAAATTGTGGAATGATCGAATTTCCCCATAGAGGAAACCTATTCTCATGGGCAGGTAGAAAGAAGAATGGAAGGATCCAATGTCGACTGGACCGTGTAGTTGGGAATGAAGAATGGCACAATCTATTTTCCCACGCCGATGTGGAGTATTTACTGAGATGGGGGTCAGATCATAGACTTATGCTCGCATACTTTAAAAAGAGGAGCCAAAGAGGAGGAAAGGTTTCAAGTTCGATAAGAGATGGCTCGCAAAAACTGGTTTTGCGAATGTAGTAAAAGGAGGCTGGAACCGATATGGATCAGACCCTTCAGAAGGACTGATGGACAAGATTTCACAGTGCAGAAATGCCATTTCAAATTGGAAAAAATAGAATCCCACAAATAATGAAAAGCTTATCACGAGTATAAAGGAAAATTTGGATCAAGCACAAACGGATGATCTCTTATCCAACGAAGAAGAGTTAGAACTAAAATGGAAGTTATGCTCAGCTTATAGGGAAGAAAAATAATTTTGGAGGCAAAAAAGCTGTGCCATATACTTGCGCGAAGGAGATAAGAACACAAAATACTTCCAAGCAATAACGAAGCAGAGAAGAGCTCGCAACCGTATCGTCAAGTTGAAAAATCAGAACAACCAGTGGGTGGAAACGGAAGAAGGGATCGAGCAACTCGCTTCGAAGTACTTTCAGACCCTATTCTCCTCATCCTCACCTATAGATATTGACGATACAATCCGGTTTATTACCGCGTCTGTTACGAGTTAGATGAACCAAAGACTCTGCAGAGCTCCCACGGAGTATGAGATTAAAGAGGCCGTATTCGCGATAAATCCCGACAAAGCTCCAGGCCCGGACGGGATGACGAGCCCCTTCTACCAGAGATTTTGGAACACGGTTAAAAAAGACATCATGGACATGGTAAAGGATTTTTTGAGCAGGGAGAACTCGATGCTCGACTAAACCAAATCAATATATGCATGATTCCCAAAGTGGACAGACCCTCCAACATGGCGGAATTCCGACCGATAAGCTTATGCAATGTTGCATATAAGATTATCTCGAAGATCCTATCCAGCAGGCTCAAAAAAATTCTTCCTCAACTGATCTCGGAAACTCAATCGGCCTTCGTGGCTCGTAGAAAAATTACGGATAACATTCTAGTGGCACAGGAAATGTTCCATGCTCTACGCACTAACCAAAGCTGTAAAGAAAAGTTCGTAGCCATCAAAACGGACATGAGTAAAGCGTATGATAGAGTGGTGATACGATCAGGTTTTAATCCCTAGATCTACACTGCAAGTGCACAGACGTGAACCAGTAGTATATAGGGTATCGAATCCACAGAGACTCAAGATCTTGCGATAGATTGTAGAATTTCAGGTTAAGCTAGGTAAAGCAGTAGAAAGCAGTAAATCAGAGCACAAAAGTAAATAAATCGGTTTTGTAGACAATCAAACGAAGCGTCAGTTCAAGGGAGTTCTCAGGAAATCAGGAACACGGGCTAATCAATCAATCGGGATCTAATTAAGAACTGTTCTAGAACTAGAATCACAGAATTATAACAGACCAACTTTCGTTGCGAATATTATCTATGTCTAACAACCTAGTAAGCCAACTTTCGTTGCGAATCCTAGAGTTCTAAACAAGCATTAATCTCAGGTTCTTTCGTTCACAATTTTCCTAAGCCAAATTTCTTTGCGAATAGTCAAATTTCTCATCTAAGTTCTTTCTAGTTAATTAACCAACTTTCGTTGCAGAAATCAACCTAACATCAATAATCTAAGTGGCCAATTCAGATCAAGCATTAAGAACAACCCTAGATGAAGAACTAGAAAGATATGAATCCCTACAGATTGATCAACCTATAATTCCATGAAATCCCCTGTGAGAATCCCTAAACCTAACTAGTAAATACTCAGACATGGCAATTGAAGCAAAAGACATGATGAATAGAAAACCAAATATCATAAAAGAGAAACAAAGAATATGAGTTCCAAATCTCTCTCTCTGAAGAAAATAAAACTTAAGTCTGAAAGCGTAGCCTAAACAATGGCTTAAAAACCCTAATATAATGATCTAAACTCGGCTGGGACATCTTTGTAATTATGAAAAACTTCTGGGCCAAAGTACAAATTCCACAACTCTTCATTAAACCGCCGAGATATGTCTGACTCGCGCTTGTGTCGACCGATGCACTTGCTGTGTCGATCGACACAAGCCTGTGAAATCGATAGTGAACTCTTCTCTCGGGTAAATGCCCCAAATAGCTCCAGAATGCGCCATAATGTCCAAATCCGCTCCAAACGTGCTTAGACCTGAAAACATACATAAAAGGACTCCAAAGGACTCGATAAGAAGACATATACCATGGTTAAATGTCATAAAAACCATGATATATAAACTCCCCCACACTTAGCTTTTGCTTGTCCTCAAGCAAACAGAAGACCAAGATCAGGAGAAGAAGTTTGAAAACTTCAGAAACTCGTTTCATCGTAGAAGCACCACACTCAGATTTCCCTTAGTAAACCACATGAAAATGAACCTGCAGACATCGAGACCAACTTGTACTTCCCCCACACTTAGCAACTATCCTGAGTAAACTCCACAATCACATTCAAAGCATCTAAATTCACCAAACTGACTTCTATAAGCTAATAAGTGCGGTCTCACCTATGGGGTATCGATCAAAGAACACATGGATTCTTACTCTGTTAGCATCTGACCACTCAACTGTTGCTTTTGGTCCCTTTCTTCTATTTTCCCTTCCTTAGCACTGATTTTTCCCCACTGGGTATCATTTTATTTTTCTATCAGTGCTCTTCCCTTACTGTGGCATACTTTGGACATGTTTCCATGGATAGGGGTCTCTACCACTCCCGCGACCACTTCGAAGCTACTAGCTTATCCTCAGTTTATCTCTTTTTTTTTTACTTTCAAGGAAGGAGAGAAGGGAACCATAATCAGACAGGTTTACAAGTTGTGCCAAAACCAACAGAGGAATCCGACTCAAAGTATACCAAGCCCATAGGAGAGAAAATTAAGTCAAGTTAAAGGTGAAGTCAAGTAATGGATTCTCTGAATACCTGAAGTGATATGGGTGTCCTCAGTAGGCTGGTCTGTGTTGGGTTTTTTAATAGTCATAGATCATCTGCAACTCATCCAATGGTAACTTAAGTTCATGCAAATGTTGTAATCTCCTCAAAAAGTCCTTGTTTCCTACTAAATTTGACTCAATAAAACAAATTTGGACTGCCTCTAAGAAAACAAAAAGCGTGCGTCAGTAGCTACCTCCCCCACACTTGAAACACATTGTCCCCAGTGGTGTCAAGCCTAGGCTCGGTGAGAAGAAAACAGAATGAAAACAAACCGAAAAAGGGTCAGAACACTTACATGTCGTCGTATTGCGTCGATCGATGCCGCAAGTAGTGTCGATCGATGCATATCGTGAACGCTCACGGTTATGTAGATAACCGGTATCTGAACCGCAATAGAATCGGCAAACCGTAAATCGCATCTGCGTCGACCGACACAAAGTACGTGTCGATCGATGTTGGGCGATTCTGCCTGTTTCTCACGCTTTTGAACACACCAAAACAGAGAAATCAAAAACACCAAATCAAAACGAAAAATGAAAAGAAAAACGAACCTACTAGTGGGTTGCCTCCCACTCAGCGCTTGTTTAAAGTCAGTAGCTTGACTATGGAAAGGATATCAGACTTATGGGGGATTCAACAGAGACTTGGAGTGTCTCTGTTAATGTCTCTTCATCCAAGGTGGCGTATAAGCATTCGGATCATGAGATCTCCCAAAGAAGGAGCGAAGAGAATCAAGGTGGGAACGATGCGAGGGTGGGATACTACGTTTTCCTGCATTCACAGTTGATGGATTAGGAGGTTTGAGTTTAGAAGAGTCATACCTGTGCTTTGGTGGATGGAAGAGATTTAGAGCTTTCTGCTTAAGAGCAGTTGCAGGCTCTGAAGATGTTAGAGCAAGTTCAGAATGAACTGCCATCTTCTCTTCTCCAATAGGAACCTCTGGTTCCACCTCGACACTGAAGCTATGTCCATCGATGGTGGATTTCTGCAGCATATCCATCTTGAACCTCAAATGCTTGTCTCCCAGATGGAGATCAATCATTATGTGTCTCACGTCAATCACAGCTCCAGCAGTAGCTAAGAAAGGTCTACCAAGTAGCAAAGGATCATCTGGCTCAATGTTATAATTCAGCACTACAAAGTCCGTTGGAATCAAGTAGTTTCCAACTCTGACATGAATGTCCTAAAGAATTCCTTCTGGATACTTCTTTGAACGATCAGCTAGGATAAGAGAGATCCTAGTAGGCTGGAAATCTATCATTCTCAATCTCTCAGCCACATAGTATGGCATGAGATTCACACCAGATCCTAAGTCGCACAGAGATTCCTTGAATCTGTCCTTAGAGGTGGAACAGTCTAGCACAAAGGCTCCCGGGTCTGGTATCTTCTCTGTAATCTGAATCAGCTTCTTTTCCATCACTTTCATGCAGTTAGCCACTTCTAGCTCCAGTTTAGACAGTTTAGGAGCTTTGGGATAGGACACAGAGGGTTTATAGACTCGTTCTAGGACTGTTGCAGGTTTCTGGTCCCGTCTGCGATCTGTGTCGATCGATGCAACAGGAGTGTCGGTCGACACAAGGCAATTATGATCAAATTCATCAGACGTATCGGGGATGCATCGATCGACATCGAGGGTGTGTCGATCGATGCATGTCTCAGACATACAGTATTCATCTAGAAAATCCGAGATTATGCTCTCTTCTTCTTCCAGCAAGTCAATCTCATCTCTTATGGTCACAGTATTGACGAATTTGTTCTGTTCAGCTTTCCCAGCTCCATTCTGCCTCTGCACAGCTCCAGTCGTCTGTTGAACTTGAACATCCAGCTTCTTCAATGTGTGCTCAAGGATTCAAACTTCCCATTCAGATCTTCATACACAGCATCCAGCTTCTTGTTGAAGTCTACAGCAGTCTTAGTCTGACCTTCCAGCAACCGCTCCATCATGGCTTCCATCTTGCTCTCATGATCACTAGCAGCAGGAGGTGCCTGATAGGGGTCTAATTTTATCCTATTCTACTGCAAGTGCACAGTTATGTGATTGTAGTATATAGGGTATCGAAATCCACAGAGACTCCGGTCAACGGTAGATTAAGAACAGTAGAGGGTAAACTAAGATGAAAGCAATGTGAAGTAACTAAAAAGCAATGCGAGAAAGTAAATAAGTAGTAGGATTATCGGTTGTGAAAGCAGTTAATTAAGGGTGCTAAGTCTAGGGCGTTCTCAGGAAATCAGACAAGCAGACAAATCATTCAGTCAGGATCTAATTAAGCACAGTTCTAGAACTCAAATCACGGATATAGAATTAACCAACTGTCGTTGCGAGAATTCTCTAAGTCTAAGTGCAGCAATCCAAATTCTTTTGCAATTACTAACAGATTAAACCAGCATTAATTCCAAGTTCGATATGTTCACAATTAAACTTAACCAAATTCCTTTGCGAGTAATTTAATTGCTCAACTTAAATAGTTCAGATTCTAAACCACACTTTCGTGTCGTATTTAGCAACCTAAGATCTAGATTCTAATTGATCAGGTTAGAACTAGCTTTAAACGCAATTTAGATCGAAGAACAGATAAAGTTATGAATCCTTAACTGAATTAAACAAGTCTAGCAAGTCATGAAATCCTATGTGAGAAACCCTAAACCTAACTATGAATCTACTCAGACATAGATAATGTAAACATAATCAATGAATTAATAGAAATCATAAAAGAGATTAGAATAATAAAGGGGTTTGAAAACTTCTCCAAAACAAATGTAGTACAGGATCAGATCACCCCCAAAAGCTCTAAAAACTCTCTGCTCTAAGTTATGATAGCGTATGTATGCATATCTAAAAACTGATCTAAAAACCTAATTAAATAGCTAAAACACGTTTTGGGCTTCTGTGTAAATATCTGGAACTTTTGGGCTTTTCTGTAATATCAGCATTCTTCATTAAACCGCCGAGTCTGGCCCATTCGCGCTATGCAACAACCGATGCATGAGGTGCATCGATCGACGCAGTCCCCAAATCTGGACAGTGAACTCTGTCTCTCGGACCAAATCTCCAAAATGCACCAAACAGCTCCATAATCTCCACTTCTGCTCCAAACGTGTGTGTACCTAATAAAACATGTAAAAGACTCTAAAGAAACACAAATAGACTCTAAAACACACTTATATCATGGTCTAAAACTAGTAAAAACCATGATATATCAACTCCCCCACACTTAGCCTTTGCTTGTCCTCAAGCAAAACAAAGAACTAGAATGGTGAAGAGGTTTGAAAACTCTTCAGAAACTATTTTCATCGTAGAAGCAATAACACTCAGATTCCCCTTAGTAATCCACATAAAAGATTTCACCTGCAGACATCAAGACCAACATATACTTCCCCCACACTTAGAAACTGTCCTAAGTAAACTCCACAATCACATTCACGCATTCAAATTCTCCCTACTGACTTCTGCAAGTATTTAAGTGCGGTCTCACCTAAGGAGTATCGATCAAAGGCACATGGACTCTTACCTTGTCAGCTCTAGACCACCATACTATCTTTCTTTGGTCCATTTCTTCTCTTTTCCCTTCCTTAGCATTCTGATTTTTCCCCATTGGGTATCATTTTATTTTTTTTATCAGTGCTCTTCCCGTTAAGGGTACTTTGGACACATTCCATGGATGCACAGGATATGATAGTTGTAGCTACCACTCCCAGAGACCACTTCGGAGTTACTAACTCATCCTCAGTTTATTATCTTTTTTTTTTTATGGAAGGGGAGAAGGGAACCAAATAGGACAGGTTTACAGGCTGTGTCAGAACTAACAAGGGAATCCGACACAAGGTATACCAAGCCCTTAGGTGAGAAAATTAAGTCAGTATTAAGGTGAAGTCAGTAAAAGGATCCTCTGATACCTGAAGCGATGTGGGTGTCCTCAGTAGGTTGATCCGTGTCTGGGTTTTCTAATAGTCATAGATAATCTGCAACTTCATCTCAATGGTTACTTAAGTTCCTGCAAGTGCTGTTAATCTTCTAAAAAATTCATTGTTTCCTACTTAAACTTGTTTTGACTCGATAAATCAAATTTTGAAAAACTGACTGACTCTTAAGAAAACAGAAAGAAGGAGTCAGTAGCACCTCCCCCACACTTAAGACACACTGTCCCCATTAGTGTCAAGCGAAGGATTGGTAAAAAGAAAGAAAAAATTAAATGTTAATGGACGTGTTGAGTTCTGTCTGATTTTTACCTCTGTCGCACCTGCATCGACCGTTGCACTAGGTGCATCGACCGTTGCTGGGCGCTTTTCGTGTATGGTCGATCGTTGCTCAGGACCGCAACGATCGCTGTAATGCGATTTCTTTCGTGTTGTGAAGATCGACTAAGTGGTGTGTCGATCGACGCACTGCGAATACTTGATCAGTCAGCTAGTTAGCAGGTTAGTCCGTTGGAAAATCGAAGTTTTCGATCCTGCAAGCTGAAAACACTGAAAACAGAGTAAAATCAAAGCAACTGATGTATCAAATCAAGCACAACATCCAAACACAATAACATCCTAAAAATCAAAAGAAAAAGTGCAAAGAAAAACAAGAAAAGATAACATAACCGTAGTCTGAAAGATCACTCTCACTCGTCATCCATCTCAGCAATGCGATCAGTACCACTCGAAGAACCGGGAGTCGGAGATCGTCGTCTGCGTCGAGAAGGTCCTGGATGGTGTATATGTGGCTGTCTCCTGCAAGTGCAGGTACGCATGAAGTTCCAGACGACCCATAGAATACCATCTGAGCGCTCTCTCCACTCTGCCTCAGACATATCTCCATAAGGCATCGTAGGCTCAGGAAAAGGTCCAACGTCATCGACAGGGGCAGCAGCAGGCGCATGAGGTGCAGAAGAGGTAGAAGCTCGTGTAGAAGGCTCTCCCAGCGGATGAGCCATAGAAGGAACGCTGCGCCGATCTCTTTGAGGTGGCCGGAATGTCAAGGCATCCAGCGTATCAATCCGTGTATGACCGGCAGCAGGAAGATCTATACCATGCTTCGCAGTGGCAGGGTCATAATAGACCCATACGCTCCCCTCCTTGAGCCATGTAGCGCTCTGCAGGTGGCTGAAATCAAGGAACTCCTTGGTAGTAATACACTCTGTACCCTCTAAGGGAATCCTGCAGTGCATGAAAATGGGAGTAAGCAGGCTCCCGACTGTCTCAGTGTCCACGCCATCAAATGGCTTCTTCTGCAGGTCGCATAAGTGTTGAGCGAAAACAGCTCCCAAGTTGAGTCCCTTAGTGGGATCTCTCAAAGGGGTATCCTCAAAATGATCCCTGAGTCCGATGAACAGCATCTCCATCTCAAGATTGCGCATCTTGTTGGCTTCAAACTTGCACAACAAAGTCCATCCTAAGATGCGCAGAACATATCTCAGAACCGGATGCCTAACCTGCTTCACCGGTGTCTGTCTCGAGTTGTATCGACCATTGCCAATACACTCCCAGAAATACTGAGCTTCCTCCATATCCCACTCAAGACTCATGCCAATACGTCTCGGCTCAGTGCTGAATCCATAAATCCTGCAGATATCGAGAAGAGGAATCCGATACCTGGCTCCTAAGCACATGAAGGTAAAGATACCTCCTGAAGCACTCCTGCTGTCTGGATCCGGGTAAACCACTCTGCAAGTGGCTAGCAGCTGTTTCACCAACTCAGGATACAAGTCGTAAGGTTGCATAGGCATTGTCCCTAGACCAATGCCCTTACACAGTGTAAGAACCTGCTCAGCAATGCCCAGACTCTTACAGGTAGAGTAATCTGCAAACTTAGTTGGCTTAAGCGTCATGCCACACCAACCGTTGTATAGCAACGTGTCGAACTCATCCCAAGGATCAAGCAACGGTCTCTCTGTGAACTCAGCGGTCTTGAGGAACTCAGCAATATAATTTGGCCACTCTCTGTCTGACAGGATCTCTGTCTTGTCTGCTCTAGGCCAAGGCGGTGCTATTGCTTGACCAACTCTCACATAAGTCGCAGGATGTGGTGATTCTCGATGGAACCACTCTGGTGGTGGAGCGTGATGAGCTGTAGCAGCTGCGGCGGTGGCTCTGCGTTTGCGAGACGGTCGAGGAGGCATCTGCAAGAAAACAATTAAAAATGTAAGTCACGGCAGAAATCTCCCTGTGAAATCGTAGAGCAACGACCGTTGCACAAGTGCAACGACCGTTGCTCGGCGATTTCACTGCCGACAATCAATCTCCAAAATCGTTTCTAAATCCGTTCAAGAACCATACTAACAGCCTAATACCATCACCAATCATCCTAATTCATGTCTAATTCAGTACGGAATCATCAATTTCAAGCCAAAAAATCTCAAATTCTAAAACCCTAAAAACGAATCCGGAAATCACAAAATCGAAGCACATTACCTTAGATTCGTGACAAATGGGTTATTGGAATGAAATAAGAGTGTAAAAACAAGAGAATAGCACTTAGAGTCAGTGAAAATGACGAAGAAATGCGAGATTTAGGCGATAAGGGTTTCGGTGGTACGGACGGCGAGAGTGGAGAAGAAGAGAGGAGAAAAGGGTTTAAGGTACTTACCTCGATCGTGGGTGCAACGACCGTTGCAGATGAGCAACGATCGATGCTAGTTGAATCGAATTGATTCCGGTTTAGCGTGCGTACCTTAATTTTTGCAATTGAACCATTTGCAATGACCGTTGCACAGGGCCGCAATGATCGTCACAATGCGATCCATCTCCTCGTCAAAATCTCCTTGCAACGACCGGTGCACAAGTGCATCGATCGTCACACATCTCCAGACTCGAGTTCTGTATCTGAAACTTAGCAAAAACTAACAAAAACGTGAAATCCTAAGAAAAACACCAAAAATAAGAAAGAAAAACACTTAAACCTAATAGTGGGTTGCCTCCCACTCAGCGCTTGTTTAAGGTTATTAGCTTGACCGGACGAACAAGAATCAGGCACCGTGAGATCCTGATAGAGACTTTGGTTGTCTCTGTGCAAGTCTCCTCATCCAAGGCGGCGAGTAGGCTGTAGCAGAATGTGCTTGTCCAAGAAAAGAAGGAGTCAAATGTTCCCCAGGATCCAAAATCACAGTATCACTTGGCTGCTTATCATCTCCATCCATAATGGTGAATGCATGCCCATCACTCAGCGGTTTGCGCAGCTTATCCATCTCATAATGCAACGGCTCATCTCCCAGGTGGAGATCAATCATACTGTGTCTAACATCTATTACCGCTCCTGCTGTGGCCAAAAATGGTCTTCCAAGTATTAACGCATCATCAGGATCACTGTCATACTTCAGCACTAAGAAGTCTGTTGGAACTAAGTAGTTTCCAACTCTCACCGGGATGTCCTCAAGGAGTCCTTCTGGAACTCTTACAGACTGATCAGCTAGGACAAGAGAGGTCCTAGTGGGAGAAAAATCCAGCATACCCAGCTTCTCTGCCACAGAATATGGCATAAGACTTCCAGTAGCTCCCAGATCGCACAGAGAACGCCTAAAACTATCCTCAAAGATTAAACAGTTAAGCACAAAGATACCAGGGTCAGGCAGCTTCTTTGGGATCTTGGTTAACAGCACATCACTTATCTGTTGAGGGACCACAATCACCCAATCTTTCAGCTCTTCATCCAAAGGCAACATCTTATTCAAGTACCTCTGCAGACATGGGTGATAAGGTGGATCATTAGATGGTGGAATTTCTTCCAACTCTTCATTAATCTATTCCAGCTGCTTAAGCTCTTCAATCTCTTGCTTAATTACTTCAGACACTGAGGGATATAATCTAATGGATTGTGCATAAATCTCCTGCTGAGTAATCTCAGATACTCCATGAAATAAACGATCAAGCTCTAAATCTGCATCAATGCCTTCAGAATCCTGCGAGTCTGTCTGTTCACGACCTACAACGACCGACGCTAAGGGTGCGTCGATCGATGCATCACTGTTTTCACAGTTTCTACCCGAGATATTTTTCCAAAAATCCAAAAATTCAGCCTCTTCTACCAAATCAGATGTGCTTAGCTCAAATCCTTCACCGAGGTGTGATCCATCATCAATGTACACTGGCCAGGCCTTAATATGGGTGTCTGCTACTCCTTTTCCTTTAACAGAACTAGAAATCTGACTCACCTGAGTATCCAACTGCTTCACATGAGTGTTCAGAGACTCAAACTTCCCATTGAGATCCTCATAGACAGCATCCAACTTCTTATTGTAGTCCACAGCAATCTTGGTCTGACTTTCCAGCAGCTGTTTCATCATTGCCTCCATCTTACTCTCATGAGCAGTGGCTACAGGAGGTGATTGGTAAGAAGATGATCCATAGGTTCTTTGAGTACCTTGTCCAAAAGGTTTCTGAAAACCACTAGTCTGTCCAAAGCCAGAGGAGTTCTGATTGCCTGTGAAGGCACTCCTCTGTCCTCCATTGAAGAACTTGTTTCCCTGCTGATTACCAAATCTATTACCTTGGAATCCAGATCCTCCTATGTAATTCACATCTTCTTCCTGAGTGTCCTCCTCAGTCTGAATTACCTCAACATCTTGGGCAAAGTGGACAGCTTTCTTACCAGCTAGGAGATTACAAACTGTGTCCAGCTTGGATCTAATATCAGCAATCTCCAAATTCTCTACCTTTCCACCAGATTTCTTCCTCCTCTCATCAGTAGTCTTTCAACTGTTGCTGCTCACTAAGTTCTCAATCAACTGCTTAGCTTGTGCAGGAGTCCTGGTGTTAAAATTTGCATTGCTGGAGTTATCCAGCGCAATCTGATATGGAAGATCTATGCCTCTGAAGAAGATACCTAGCAATGTGACCTCAGTGAATCCATGGTGTGGGCAGTCACGCTGGTACTTCTTGAATCGCATCCAGGCAGATTTTAGTGGCTCCACAGGGCCTTGGGAGAATGTCAGAATGTCTTGTCTGGACTGATCTGAGTGTGCATCATCGTAGAAGTGTCTCAGAAACTCACTCTTCAGGGCATCCCAAGTAGTAAACTGCCCAGGTGGCAGTTGCTTTAACCATGCAGCAGCGTCTCCAGCGAGACTGTGTGGAAAGAGCTTGAGAAACAGATAATCCTGGCAAACTCCATCATAAATGATCGATGTGATCCATAGGCTGCTCCGATGGGTGGCCATGGAAAGCATCTTGTCTCATCAGCGAGTAATAGATGGTTTTGATCTCAAAATCGTTCCTCTCAAAACCAGGAGGTACTAGAGCTGACCGGTTTGCATGAAACTCATCTGGTATGTTGTAGTCAGCTAAAGTCCTCTCATGGACAACCATCCTCTGATCATGTCTACCTTGGGCCTGTATTTGGCCTTGGTTCTGCTCATGTTGTGGTTGCTCAGGAGGATCAGGGATTACATTCCCTTCAGCATCAATCCTATGCCCAGCAGCATTGTATGGATTGTTATCTCGGTCCCTCAGGGTACCTTGAGCATCAGGCATTATAATCACCTTTTGTACAACCATCCTTGCTCTTCTTTCTCTTCTGTTAGTCCTCTCTAGTCGTCCAAGTTCGTCGAGTCCGAGATTGACGAGATTCAAGTTCTGATTACTTCTGGTTTCACGCGTCTGCATAAACCGTCTGTAATCGCAGTGCAACGATCGATGCAAGAGATGCAACGATCGACTCAACTCAGAATCGCCTGGTAACGATCGACACAGGAGTGCAACGATCGATGCTAGGCGAATGTCGTACCTGCGACAGAGAGAAAACAGAGAAAAAATCAGTAAACAAAAATAAAAATAAAAATCCTAGTAAAAACCCTAAGTTCGAAGCTATCGAAGACTCTAAGAGTCCTCGGCAACGGCGCCAAAAACTTGATAGGGGTCTAGTTTTATCCTATTCTACTGCAAGTGCACAGTTATGTGATTGTAGTATATAGGGTATTGAAATCCACAGAGACTCCGGTCAACGATAGATTAAGAACAATAGAGGGTAAACTAAGATGAAAGCAATGTGAAGTAACTAAAAAGCAATGCGAGAAAGTAAATAAGTAGTAGGATTATCGGTTGTGAAAGCAGTTAATTAAGGGCGCTAAGTCTAGGGCGTTCTCAGGAAATCAGACAAGCAGACAAATCATTCAGCCAGGATCTAATTAAGCACAGTTCTAGAACTCAAATCACGGATATAGAATTAACCAACTGTCGTTGCGAGAATTCTCTAAGTCTAAGTGCAGCAATCCAAATTCCTTTGCAATTACTAACAGATTAAACCAGCATTAATTCCAAGTTCGATATGTTCACAATTAAACTAAACCAAATTCCTTTGCGAGTAATTTAATTGCTCAACCTAAATAGTTCAGATTCTAAACTACACTTTCGTGTCGTATTTAGCAACCTAAGATCTAGATTCTAATTGATCAGGTTAGAACTAGCTTAAACGCAATTTAGATCGAAGAACAGATAAAGTTATGAATCCTTAACTGAATTAAACAAGTCTAGCAAGTCATGAAATCCTATGTGAGAAACCCTAAACCTAACTATGAATCTACCCAGACATAGATAATGTAAACATAATCAATGAATTAATAGAAATCATAAAAGAGATTAGAATAATAAAGGGGTTCGAAAACTTCTCCAAAACAAATGTAGTACAGGATCAGATCACCCCCAAAAGCTCTAAAAACTCTCTGCTCTAAGTTATGATAGCGTATGTATGCGTATCTAAAAACTGATCTAAAAAACTAATTAAATAGCTAAAACACGTTTTGGGCTCTTGTGTAAATATCTGGAACTTCTGGGCTTTTCTGCAATATCAGCATTCTTCATTAAACCGCCGAGTCTGGCCCATTCGTGATATGCAACGACCGATGCATGAGGTGCATCGATCGACGCAGTCCCCAAATCTGGACAGTGAACTCTGTCTCTTAGACCAAATCTCCAAAATGCACCTAACAGCTCCATAATCTCCACTTCTGCTCCAAACGTGCGTGTACCTAATAAAACCTGTAAAAGACTCTAAAGAAACACAAATAGACTCTAAAACACAATTATATCATGGTCTAAAACTAGTAAAAACCATGATATATCAGTGCCTGATAGGAGGATGATCCATAAGTCCTCTGATAAGAATTACCTTGCTGAAAAGGTTTCTGATAACCAGCAGTCTGTCCATATCCAGAAGAGTTCTGGTTGCTTGTGAAAGCACTCTTCTGTCCATCATTAAAGAACTTGTCCCTTGCTGATTTCCAAAACTGTTTCCTTGAAATCCAGAGCCACTGATGTAGTTCACATCCTCTTCCTGGTGATCTTCTTTAGCCTCAAACATTTCAACTTCCTGAGAAAAGTGGACAGCTTTCTTTCCAATCAACAAACTGTGAACAGTGTCCAGCTTATTCCTGATATCAGTAATCTCCAGATTGTTGATCTTTCCACCAGACGTTTTCCTTCTTCTATCAGCAGTCTTGGTGCTATTACTGCTCACCAAGTTATCAATCAGCGTCCTAGCCTGTTCAGGAGTCCTTGTATTAAAATTTCCATTGCTGGCATTATCCAATGCAGACTGGTAATGGAGATCAATTCATCTTAAGAATATGCCCAGCAGCGTCACTTCAGAGAATCCATGATGAGGACAGTCACGTTGGTACTTTTTAAACATCATCCAAGCAGACTTAAAAGGCTCTGTAGGACCTTGGGTGAAGGTGAGAATATCATGTCTTGACTGATCAGAGCGAGCATCATCATAAAAATGCCTCAAAAACTCTCTCTTCACAGCATCCCAAGTAGTAAACTTCCCAGTTGGAAGTTGTTTCAGCCAAGCTGCAGCCTCTCCAGCGAGAGAATAGGGGAAAATTTTGAGATACAGGTAGTCATAGTTTACCCCATTGTACTTCATTCCAGTGATGAAGTCTTCAAAATCATCAATATGATCCATGGGTTGCTCATGTGGGAGACCATGGAAAGGATTCTGACTCAGAAGAGAGTAATAGACAGTCTTGATCTCGAAGTCATTCCTCTCAAAGCCAGGAGGTACAATTGCTGACCGGTTAGCATAGAACTCATCGGGATGGTTGTAGTCAGCAAGAGTTCGACTCTGTGTGTCGATCCATGCAGTGTTATTCTAGGTGTACCTGAAACGCAAAAAGAAAAGAAAAATCAGTAACCAAAAACAAAAAACAAAAAACCTAGTCTAAACCCTAAGTTCAAATCTATCGAGGACTCAAAAGAGTCCCCGGCAACGGCGCCAAAAACTTGATACGATCAGGTTTTAATCCCAAGATCTACATTGCAAGTGCATAGACGTGAACCAGTAGTATATAGGGTATCGAATCCACAGAGACTCAAGATCTTGCGATAGATTGTAGAATTTCAGGTTAAGCTAGGTAAAGCAGTAGAAAGCAGTAAATCAGAGCACAAAAGTAAATAAATCGGTTTTGTAGACAATCAAACGAAGCGTCAGGTCAAGGGAGTTCTCAGGAAATCAGGAACACGGGCTAATCAATCAATCGGGATCTAATTAAGAACTGTTCTAGAACTAGAATCACAGAATTATAACAGACCAACTTTCGTTGCGAATATTATCTATGTCTAACAACCTAGTAAGCCAACTTTCGTTGCGAATCCTAGAGTTCTAAACAAGCATTAATCTCAGGTTCTTTCGTTCACAATTCTCCTAAGCCAAATTTCTTTGTGAATAGTCAAATTGCTCATCTAAGTTTTTTCTAGTTAATTAACCAACTTTCGTTGCAGAAATCAACCTAACATCAATAATCTAAGTGGCCAATTCAGATCAAGCATTAAGAACAACCCTAGATGAAGAACTAGAAAGATATGAATCCCTACAGATTGATCAACCTATAATTCCATGAAATCCCCTGTGAGAATCCCTAAACCTAACTAGTAAACTACTCAGACATGGTAATTGAAGCAAAAGACATGATGAATAGAAAACCAAATATCATAAAAGAGAAACAAAGAATATGAGTTCCAAATCTCTCCCTCTGAATAAAATAAAACTTAAGTCTGAAAGCGTAGCCTAAACAATGGCTTAAAACCCCTAATATAATGATCTAAACTCGGCTGGGGCATCTTTGTAATTATGAGAAACTTCTGGGCCAAAGTGCAAATTTCATAACTCTTCATTAAACCGTCGAGATATGTCTGACTCGTGCTTGTGTCGACCGATTCAGATGCTGTGTCGATCGACACAAGCCTGTGAAATCGATAGTGAACTCTTCTCTCGGGTAAATGCCCCAAATAGCTCCAGAATGCACCATAATGTCCAAATCCGCTCCAAACGTGCTTAGACCTGAAAAATACATAAAAGGACTCCAAAGGACTCGATAAGAAGACATATACCATGGTTAAAAGTCCAAAAACCATGATATATCAAGTGGAATGGACGTTCCTTGAGGCTCTGATGTTAAAGATGGGCTTCGATACAAGATGGGTACAATGGATTATGCTATGTGTGCGTTCCGTCTCGTACCAAGTTTTAATAAATGGTGAAGCAAAAGGTCATATATGGCCTTCCCGGGGACTTCGACAAGGCGACCCGTTGTCACCATTCCTCTTTATTCTCTGTACTGAAGTACTGATTTCCCACATTCGAGAGTCACAAAGCGCTAAACGTATCGATGGATTAAAAATTGCGAGAACTTGCCCCTCGATTTCTCATCTACTCTTCGCAGACGATAGCCTCTTCTTCTGTAAAGCGGAGCAAAGTCAATGTGAAGAATTGATGTGAATCATAGATGTCTACAGACAAGCCTCAGGACAACAACTGAATAAATCTAAATCTTCAGTTATGTTCGGTTCTAAGGTAGTAGCATCGACAAAAACAGATCTGAAAAGATCACTTGGGATAGCAAAAGAAGGTGGAATGGGGATGTATTTGGAAATGCGAGAGAAAATTTGTGGCTCGAAGAAAAAGGTTTTCTCTTTAGTCTAAGACCAGATGAATGGCAAGATCGACTCATGGACAGCCAAATTCCTTTCAAAAGGTGGAAGAGAGATCCAATCAAAGTGGTGGCTCAAGCGACCCCTTCGTACGTTAAATTCTGCTTCCTCCTGCCCATGGACATCACCAAAAAGCTTACGAATGCCGTTGCTCGGTTTTGGTGGAGCTCAAAGAACAACAACAGAGGTATCCATTGTGTGGCATGGGACAAAATCTGCGTACCAATGGAACAAGGAGGCCTAGGATTCAGGGATTTCAGAGCTGTCAATCTAGCTTACCTCGGCAAATAATTGTGGAGATTATTAAAATACCCAACATCCCTTCTTGCTAGAGTGATGAAAGGGCGTTATTATCGTTATACAAACCCCTTGCGTGTTGAAAAAGCGTCAAACACTTCCTATGGCTGGAGAAGCATATTGGCAGCGAAGCCAATCATACAAGAAGGCATTAGACGTACAATTGAAAACGGAGCAGACACACTTGTGTGGGATGACGACTGGATTCCGGAGTGTCCTGCCCGACCAGCACTTCCAAAAGACCAAACGAGGGATACAGACATGCGGGTTCACCAACTTATAGACCATGAAGCAATGTGCTGGAATTTTAATATCATGAAAGAATGTATAGCTGAGAAAGACATTGACCGGATTACATCCATTAGACTATCTCGATCGAATCGACCTGATTCCTATAGTTGGGACAAAACTAAAATTGGTCACTATACAGTCTGGGTTGGGTACGAATTTGCCAGAGAACAAAGCACAGCATCTACGCTCACTATTCTGAACGAGCCGAGTACGACAATCTTGTGAAAACAAGTCTGGAAGGTTAAATCGCCGAGGAAGATCAAGCACTTCTGACGGCAGTTTTAATCAGGCTTAGTAGCCTCGGCCAGCAAACTCGTCGACAGACATTGCGGAGTTGACCGTATATGTCAAAGGTGCGGAGCGGACAACGAAACGATTAGTCACATTCTGTTTGAATGCCCCCCCCCCCCCCGCACTGCAATGTTGGGCTTTATCGTCGATCTCAACTAGTCCGGGTTTCTTCCCGCGTGAATCCATCTTCTTTAACTTCGATTAACTTCTAGAGAGAGCAAAGGACCAAGGTGCGACAGAAGAAATGCTGGAGGTGTTCCTATGGCTAATCTGGTACATATGGAAAGGCCGGAACTCAAAGATCTTTGAAAGAAAAGACGTATCACCTTTGGATACTGTCCGGCTTGCGATGCACGAAGCAAAAGCCTGGAAAATTGCACAGATCTTACATGAACTAGACCTCGACGATGAAGAGCATGAAGCACGCTCCAGCTGAACCATAGAGTCTAAGCAACAAGTGACACTCAGAGTGGTACGACGTTGTCAAGTAGACGCGTCATGGACAAAGGACTCACGAACAGCAGGCCTTGGCTTCCGCCTAACAGATTTGAATGAGACCATCTTGGTGGGGCTAAATGGATGCAGTAATACCCGATCTCCCCTCCAAGCGGAGATAGAGAGCTTGATCTGGGCAATGAGGACGTTAAGAAACAAACATCATATTGACATCCAATTCGAATCGGATTGTGAACAGATGGTCAAAATTCTTAACAATGACGAAGACTAGCCAACACTGGATGCAGAAATTGATGAATTCAAACTCATACGAGAATCTTTCCACTCTTTTGATCTATTATTTATTCCTCATAAACTTAGTGTTGGGAATGTCCTGAAATCATACTTGTAATCACTCTAGAGATAGTTGTGTTGTCGAGATTAGATATTCATATAATACTAGGTAATCATAATGTTTTGCTAGAAGCCACTTGTGATCTGTGAGTTATGAACTCATTGCTAGTATTATATGATCCTACAGGGTCACACACCTAAGCAAACTGGATGTATTATATGGGATTGATCATTAGTGTAATGATCTGGTGAATGTATATTCGATATACATTTAATGGCGAGTTTCTGAGGTAGTGTCGATCGACACAAAAGGTGTGTCGATCGACACAGATTGCGAACTTAAATACTGATTTAGGTTCGTGACTTAATTAACTACGGTTTAAACCTTGGTTAATTAGGTCGTGGTAAAAGTCTATATATATGAGATATATGCACAACTTTTACAGAAACTGAACCTAATTCACAGCCACCTCTGAGAAACTAAGAAATCCCTAAGAGATCTGATCTCTACGGCACTAGCATCCCGTCCGTTCCAGTTTGTGTGCGTGTGGATACCAGTAGAGGCGCAGCACTTGAGGCGCTCAAGAATCTTGAATACCTGTTCATTTTTCGCTGTTAATCTCCAGGTAATATTCGAGATCCTTATGATTCAATAAACCTAGACCCTGGATCCTAGGCTATGGAATTTATACTTAGGGTTGCTTAATGAAATTAAAACCGCCATAAGTTCCTTCAGTGGTATCAGAGCCTTAGGGTTTATCCTATTGAATCTAACAGCATGATATTCGAATTAGTTGAATTTGAATCGATATATGTGATATATGCATGCTATATTGTATTTTGTTCAAAGTAATCTCGTTTTAGGGTTTTTTGTTCAAATCGATTCCAGGGTTTCGCATGGTGTCGATCGATACTAATCTGGTGTCGATCGATACCAATCTGGTGTCGATCGACACAGTATGGAAACCCGAATAAAATTTTAGGTTTCGATCATAAAGATTGAAGTTCATGATGCCCTATCGTA
This sequence comes from Orychophragmus violaceus, assembly GCA_030180135.1. Taxonomy (NCBI): domain Eukaryota; kingdom Viridiplantae; phylum Streptophyta; class Magnoliopsida; order Brassicales; family Brassicaceae; genus Orychophragmus; species Orychophragmus violaceus. The sequence goes on from CM058235.1 coordinate 35,194,961, forward strand.
TCGATCGACACAAAAGTTGTGTCGGTCAACACGGGCCTTGCGAATGGTTTAATCGGTTTAATTGGATTGTACCGGTTATCGCGCTTGGTTAAAATTGGTAAATCGGTTCAATTGAATGAATCGGTTCAATTGGATTGGACCGGTTATCGCAATTGGTTAAAACCAGTTTGACCGGTTAATTGCGGTTTGATTGAATTGGGTTAATGTCGACCGACACAAGTGTTGTGTCGATCGACACTAACCGGTTATCAAACCGGTTCAATTTGATTGACCGGTTATCGCAATGGTTTTGGTTTGTTAGTGTCGATCAACACACGGAGTTGTGTCGGTCGACATACCACTCGGGATTTTGGTTATTGAACCAGAAATCGCAAAAACCGAAGATACATATATGATATGTATTTATTAAATTAAAAGTTTCGTTCCTCAAACTAAAAATCACGTAATCCTTGATGTCTTCCCGATCTTGTCAACTGTCAAGACTCGTTTCATTGTGCGGTAGACTTGCAGTGCATGGTGTCCACAATTACATGAGTAAGGCAGGAGGTAATCGTGTTGATAGGCTTGCAGTGCAAGGCGTCAACAATTACATGACATAAGAGATTGGTTTACTTGACTGGGCTATCAAAATCGTTTTGGGCCCAGAGACATCAGGAGGATTTGACATGAGATGTCAATCCACAACCAAGAGTTATATTGGATATAACTAGCAAAGTTGTTGCTTACCTAGATAGCTGAAATTTGGGCGATGAGCCAAAGCTCACTCAAGTTTTAGTGAAGTATGGGTCTTGGATTATTATATTCATTTGAGGAAACATTGTTTTGAATATAATGCGAGTTTTCTTAATAGTTAAGATTTCTCATTTCTTGAACATCATAACTAAACCTCTTTCCTTTCTTACTCCAGCTATGTCTAGTACAAACCATCACAACAATTTCTCCCTGAGATCCGTCCTTGAGAAGGACAAGCTAAATGGATCTAACTTTCTGGAATGGTATCGGAACTTGAGAATTGTTCTCAAACAGGAGAAGAAGGACTATGTCCTTGAGAAAGTTCTCCCCAAAAAGTATTGATCCAATGCATGGCAGTCAGAAAAGGATGCTTGGGATAAGCATTCTAATGATGTAGTCGATGTGTGTTGTCTCATGTTGGCTACCATGAACTCGGACTTGCAGAAGCAATATGAGAATGTGGAGTCGCCAATAGAGATGATCACTGGCCTGAAAAGTATGTTTCAGGAGCAGGCGTGAATTGAGAGATACCAAACGGTTAAGTCTCTAATTGAGTGCAAGCTACCAAAGGACGGTCCAGTTAGTCCTCATGTCATTAAGATGATGGGTTATATTGATAACCTGGAAAAACTGGATTGTCCCATTAGCCAAGAATTGGCTACTGACATCATTCTGCAGTCACTGTCGTCAAGCTATGATCATTTTGTTATGAACTACAACATGAATAACTTGACAAATACTTTGACTGAGTTGCATGGGATGCTCAAAACTGCTGAACCTAACATCAAGAAGGACACCCCAAATGTCCTTATGGTACAAAAGGGTAAAAAGTTTAAGAAACTTGGTAAGAACAAAGGTGATGGTAAGGCGATCTCGATTATGAATCCAAGTGAGTCTAACCATGCTCCTAAGGTTAAAACTGGTCCTTCTAAAGATATTAAGTGCCATTATTGTAATGGTTATGGGCATTTGAAAAGAAACTGCAATAAATTCCTGGAAGATTATGAGAAGCTGAAGAAGACGTACGAGACTTCTTCTTCATGTATTTATGTTATAGAAGTAAATGTTACTACTTATGGTCCTACTTCTTGGGTATTGGATACCAGCTGTGGTGCTCATATTTCGTACAAATATGCAGGGCCTAAGCAACAATAGGACTTTGGAGAAAGGACAAGTGGACCTGCGCGGTGGAAATGGAGCAAGAGTTGTTGCATTAGCCGTAGAAACATTTCATTTTTTTTTACCTTCTGGCATGGTTTCAGAACTTAATAATTGCTACTATGTACCTGCTATAAGCAGAAAAATTATTTCTATTCCTTGTTTGGATTTGGAAGGATATCAGTTTTCAATTATGAATAAGTGTTGTTCAATTGATTACAATGATATATTTTATGGCAGCGGTCCATTATAGAATGGACTTTATGTTCTAAACCAAAGTGTGTCAGTCTATAACATTAGTACTAAGAGATTCAAGTCAAATGACACGAATCAAACTTTTCTCTGGCATTGTCGTTTGGGCCACATAAATGAGAAACGGATTCAGAAGCTCCATAGTGATGGGCTTTTGGGCTCATTTGATTATGAATCATGTGAGAAATACGAATCTTGTTTATTAGGCAAAATGACTAAGGCTCCTTTCAACAAACAAAAGGAAAGGGCCAGTGACTTATTGGGCCTTATACATATTGATGTGTGTGGCCCGATGAGCACAAGTGCTAGAGGAAACTTTTAGTACTTCATCACCTTTATTGATGATTTCAGTAGGTATGGTTATGTCTATTTAATGAGACATAAGTCGGAATCTTTTGAAAAGTTCAAAGAGTTCCAGAATGAAGTACAGAATCAACTTGGCAAAAGTATTAAAGCTCTACGATAAGATCGTGGAGGTGAATACTTAAGTCAAGAATTCATTGATCATCTGAGAGATTGTGGAATTGTTTCACAACTCACTCCTCCTGGAACGCCCCAATGGAATGGAGTTTCCGAGAGGAGGAATCGGACTTTATTAGATATGGTTCGATCAATGATGAGTCACTTAGATCTTCCATTATCCTTCTGGGGATACGCTCTAAAAACGTATGCGCTTACACTAAATAGGGTTCCATCAAAATCAGTTACAAAGACACCACATGAGATGTGGACTAGAAATGTTCCTAATTTGTCTTTCATGGAGATTTGGGGTTGTGAGGCTTATGTAAAACGTATAATCTTTGATAAGCTCACACCCAAATACGATAAATGCTACTTCGTTGGTTGTCCTAAGGAGACCAGGGCATATTACTTTTACAACCAGTCCGAGAACAAAGTGTTTGTTGATCGGAACTGTGTTTTTCTTGAGAGAGACTTTCTTTCCAGGAAGAACAGTGGGAGTAAAGTACAACTCGAAAAAATTCGAGAAATCACAGGAGACTACTCAACCTGATGAGGAAGAGCAACAGATGGATCTACAAGAGTTGTAGAACCTACACATGTGGTGCATAAAGCTCGCAGATCCGAAAGGATTCGTCACGAACCCGAGAGATTTGTATTTCTCGTAACCAATTGCCATGATCTGTTGATCATTGACAGTGACGAGCCTGCGAATTTTGAAGAAGCAATGATGGGCCCTGGCCCCGAAAAATGGCTGAAAGCATCTGAATCCGAAATGGGATCCATGTCACAGAACCAAGTATGGACTTGGGTTGATTTACCCGATGGTGTAAAAGCCATTAAGAGTAAATGGATTTTCAAGAAGAAAAGTTGACATGGTTGGTAATATTCAGATATACAAAGCTAGGTTGGTGGAAAAAGGTTTCAAGCAAATTCATGGTATTGACTATGAAGAAACCTATTCTCAGTCACTATGCTTAAGTCCATTCGTATTCTCCTAGCAACCGCTGCTCATTATGATTATGAGATCTGGCAGATGGATGTGAAAATAGTTTTCCTTAATGGAATTCTGGAAGAGGATGTGTACATGACACAACTTGAAGGTTTCATTGATCCTAATGCTGCTAGGAAGGTATGCAAGCTTCATCGATCCATTTATGGATTGACGCAAGCATCTCGGAGTTGGAATCTTCGTTTTGATGAAGCGGTCAAAAGTTTGACTTCATCAGGAACGAAGAGGAGCCGTGTGTTTACAAGAAGACTAGTGGGAGCACAGTTGCATTTCTTGTACTGTATGTAGATAACATACTCCTTCTCGGAAATGACGTTCCATTGCTTCAGTCTGTTAAGACTTGGCTCGGAGGTTGTTTTTCAATGAAGCCGCATACATTCTTGGAATAAGAATCTATAGAGATAGATTGAACAAACTAATTGGATTGTGTCAAGATACTTATATTAATAAGGACTTACACAGGTTCAGTATGCATGATTCCAAGAAGGGCTTCATACCAATGTCTCATGGCATTACTCTTAGCGAGACGCAGTGTCCTTCGACACATGCTGAGCGAGTGCACATGAGAATCAGACTAATGCTGTAGACATTAGATTTCCTAAGATGTGATCTTGGTTTTAGGGGGAAATGTTTTTGGTTTTAGTTATGATATGATGTTCATATAGACATATTAAGGTTATGTTATTTCAATGAAATTTGTTTCAGTATTATTTAATTATGTTATTAAATAATAGTCCCAAAGGAATTTATGACATTTTATAGGTCATCAAGTATGTGACTTGATCATGAAACCCTATAAGTAATAAATGACATAAATTATGTTGGTCCCTAGTCAAGGTTGTTAAAGTGGGACATTAACAACCGCGTGAGACTAGTATGTGAGGTGACTGATGACTAAGTTTCATGGAGTCATTAATAAGAGTATTAAAGTCAATCACATAGATATGTGTTAGAGGACACAGGATCAGACATGACCCGCTAATGAGAACTCTACAGGATAGTTATATAAGTGTCATGAGAGTTTTCATTACGACTATAGAGTATAGTCCTTAGACCTGAGTTCATCATGTTTTCTTACATGTGAATTGGTCCGCTTTAACTTTGTCAAACGTCAGCTGTAACTGGTGACTATAAAGGCATTGATTGGGCGTATCATGAAGTGTGTGAAGAAATAGGGATGGAACAAGATGGGATTTGTCCCTCCTATATAACAGGAGATAAATATCTCAGGGCTCATCGAAGATTTGATACTGAGAAATGTGTGGCCGCACTCAAACGAGGTGATTGTCAGTCGTTTGTGAAGGAATTTCTAGCAGTTCTAATCAGGATTAGCAACCCTAGTCTGAATTCCGAGCCTAGGATCTACAGGTTCATGTAGTTGAATCTATCAGATCTGGAGATTACCTGGTGATTAGCAGCGGAAGTTATTTGCAGATAATCGAGATCTAGAGCGCCTCAAATGTTGCGCCTCTACTGGTATCCACACGCACACAAGCTGAACAGGAAGGGATGCTAGTGCCTTTTGAGATCTAATCTCAGAGAGGTTTCTTTTCTGTTTCTGGTGGCTGTGAATTAGGTTAGTTACGAGTTTAGGTCGACCATATATCTTATATATGTCGACTTAAACCGCCACGGGATTAACTAATGATTAAACCGAATTAATCTGCTAATCCGCGAGTTGTGTCGACCGACACACTCTATGTGTCGATCGACACGGCCAATCTATGTCGACCGATACTCTTAGTGCATCGATCGACATCGCCCAGAAAAGTCGATATTGAATGCATATCAAATATGCATTCATCCGATCATTACATTAATGATCATCCTCTTATGCAATGTCCAGTTTGCTTAGGTGTGTGACCCTGTAGGATCATATAACACTAGCAATGAGTTCTCAACTCATTGATCATAAGTGGCTTCTAGCAAAGCATTATGACTACCCAGTGTCATATGATTGTCTCATCTCGACAACACGACTTTCTCTCAGAGTAAGTACAAATAGATTTCAGGACATTCCCAACAATCTCCCACTTGTACTGGAATCGTCTTTTCCCTTTTAATCCCTTTGTATCCATATCTCAATCTAGCATAAGGCAAGAACTGTGTCATCCTTATTAAGCTAGATCACGTTTATCGAATCCCGATTTATACTGATGAAAAACAAACAACTGACAATCAGTTCGTTTGAGCGCGGCCACGCATTTCCAGTATCAAATCTTCGATAGGCCCAGAGATATTTAACTCCTGTTATATAGGAGGTAAAAATCCCATCTTGTTCCATCCATGTCTCTTTTATACTTCATGATACGCCTAATCAGTGTCTTTATGATCACCAGTTACGGCTGACGTTTGACAAAGTCAAGACGAAGCAATCCATATAAGAGAGGACATGATGAACTCAGGTCTAAGGACTATACTCTTTAGTCGTAATGAGAAACTCTTATGACACTCATATAACATCTTTTAGAGTTCTCATTAACGGGTCAAGTCCGATCATGTGTTCTCTAACACATATCTATGTGATTGACTTTAATACGCTTATTAATGACTCCATGAAACTTAGTCATCAGTCACCTCACATACTAGTCTCACGTGGTTATTAGTTTCCCATTTTAAAAACCTCGACCAGGGACCATTTATAATTTATGTCATTTATTGATTATAGGGTTTCATGATCAAGTCACATACTTGATGACCTATAAAATGTCATAAATTACTTTTTGGGACTCTTATTTAATAACACAATTAAATAATACTGAAACAATTTCATTAAAATAACATAATCAAATTATGTCCTACGAACATTATGTCATAACTAAAACACCAAATATAACTCACACTGAAAACAAGATCATATCTTAAGAAATCTAATGCCTACAGCAGCAGTGTGAAACTCATGCTTGGGCCTTGGGAGGGGCTTGGTCAGTGGATCAGCAACATTCTCATCCGTCGGGACTCTGCTGATCTTCACATCTCCTCTATTCACAATATCACGGATAAGGTGATATCGCCTTTCTATGTGTTTGGATTTCTGGTGTGATCTAGGTTCCTTTGCTTGCGCAATGGCTCCATTGTTGTCACAATACAAAGCCACTGGCTCAGAAATACTAGGAATCACACCAAGTTCAGTGATGAACTTCTTGATCCAAACAGCCTCCTTTGCCGCTTCAGAAGCAGCGAGGTACTCAGCTTCTGTTGTGGAATCTGCTACAGTGTCCTGCTTGAAACTCTTCCAGCTGACTGCACCGCCATTCAGGCAGAAGATGTAACCAGATTGTGATCGGAAATCATCTTTGTCTGTCTGGAAACTTGCGTCTGTGTAACCACTCACTACAAGCTCATCACTTCCTCCATACACCAAGAATTTATCCTTAGTATTTCTCAAATACTTCAGAATATTCTTGACTGCTGTCCAGTGACTTTCACCTGGATCTGATTGGTATCTGCTCGTCATGCTTAAATCACAAGCAACATCTGGACGAGTACAGAGCATGGCATACATGATGGATCCCAACGCCGAGGCATAGGGAATCCGACTCATGCGCTCTCGCTCAGCAGGTGTTTCAGGACACTGCTTCTTGCTGAGACTTATGCCATAAGACATTGGTATGAAGCCCTTCTTGGAATCTTGCATTCTGAATCTGTGTAAGACTTTATCGATATAAGTGTCTTGACACAGTCCAATTAACTTGTTTAATCTATCTCTATAGATTCTTATTCCAAGAATATACGCGGCTTCTCCCATGTCTTTCATTGAAAACAACTTCCGAGCCAAGTCTTAACAGACTGTAACAACGGAACGTCATTTCCGAGAAGAAGTATGTCATCTACATACAACACGAGAAATGCAACAGCGCTCCCACTAGTCTTCTTGTAAACACATGGTTCTTCTTCGCTTCTGATGAAATCAAACTCTTTGACTGCTTCATCAAAACGAAGATTCCAACTCCGAGATGCTTGCTTCAATCCATAAATGGATCGATGAAGCTTGCATACTTTCCTAGCAGCATTAGGATCGATGAAACCTTCGGGCTGTGTCATGTACACATCCTCTTCCAGAATTCCATTAAGGAAAGCTGTTTTCACGTCCATTTGCCAGATCTCATAATCATAATGAGCAGCTGTTGCTAGGAGAATCCGAATGGATTTAAGCATGGCTACAGGTGAATAGGTTTCTTCATAGTCTATACCATGAATTTGTTTGAAACCTTTTGCCACCAGCCTTGCTTTATATATCTGAATATTTCCATCCACATCAATTTTCTTCTTGAAAATCCATTTACACTCAATGGGTCTTGCACCATCGGGTAAATCAACCAAAGTCCATACTTGGTTCTGTGACATGGATCCCATTTCGGATTCAGCGGCTTTCAGCCACTTTTCGGAGTCAGGGCTCATCATCGCTTCTTCGTAATTCGCGGGCTCGTCACTGTCAATGATCAATAAATCATGACAATTGGTTACGAGAAATCCATATCTCTCGGGTTCGTGACGGATCCTTTCGGATCTACGAATTTCTGGCTCCACAGGCGTTGGGTCTACAACTCTTTGTAGATCCAACTGTTGCTCTTCCTCTACGGGTTGAACATTTTCATGCGGTTCTCGAACTTCTTCGAGTTGTACTTTACTCCCACTGTTTCTCTTGGAAAGAAACTCTCTCTCAAGAAAAACGCAGTTCCGAGCAACAAACACTTTGTTCTCGGATTGGTTGTAAAAGTAGTATGCCTTGGTTTCCTTAGGATAACCAACGAAGTAGCATTTATCAGATTTGGGCTCGAGCTTATCTGTAATTAATCTCTTAACATAAGCTTCACAACCCCAAATCTTCAGGAAAGACAAATTTGGAACATTTCCAGTCCACATCTCATGTGGTGTCTTTGCAACTGATTTTGACGGAACCCTATTAAGTGTAAACGCAGACGTTTCTAGAGCGTATCCCCAAAAGGATAATGGAAGAGTTGAGAGACTCATCATTGATCGAACCATATCTAATAGAGTTCGATTCCTCCTCTCGGACACCCCATTCCATTGTGGTGTTCCAGGAGGAGTGAGTTGTGAAACAATTCCACAATCTCTCAAATGATCACTGAATTCTTGGCTTAAGTATTCTCCTCCACGATCTGATCGAAGAGCCTTAATACTTTTGTCAAGTTGATTATGTACTTCATTTTGGAACTCTTTGAACTTTTCAAAGGATTCCGAATTGTGTCTCATTAAATAGACATAGCCATACCTGCTGAAATCATCAGTAAAGGTAATGAAGTATCGAAAATTTCCTCTGGCACTTGTGCTCATTGGGCCGCATACATCTGTATGTATAAGGCCCAATAGGTCACTGGCCCTTTCATTTTGTTTGTTGAAAGGCGCCTTTGCCATTTTGCCTAGTAAACAAGATTCACATTTCTCACATGATTCATAATCAAATGAGCCCAAAAGCCCATCACTATGGAGCTTTTGAATCCGTTTCTCGTTTATGTGGCCCAAACGACAATGCCATAGAAAAGTCTGATTCGTGTCATTTGATTTGAATCTCTTGGTGTTAATGTTATAGATTTATGTGCTTTGGTTTAGAACATAAAGCCCATTCTAATGGGCTGCTACCATAATACATATCAATGTAATCAAAAGAACAACATTTATTCTTAATTGAAAACTGATATCCTTCCAAATCCAAAACAGGAATAGAAATAATATTTCTGCTTATAGCAGGTACATAGTAGCAATTATGAAGTTCTAAAACCAAACCAGAAGGTAAAGACAAGTTAAATGTTCCTACGGCTAATGCAGCAACTCTTGCTCCATTCCCCACACGCAGGTCCACTTGTCCCCTTTCCAACGTCCTACTGTTGCTTAGGCCCTGCATATTTGTACAAATATGAGCACCACAGCCGGTATCCAATACCCAAGAAGTAGAACCAGAAGTAGTAACATTTACTTCTATAACATAAATACCTGAAGATGAAGTCTCGAAAGTCTTCTTCTTCTTCTTCTTCTCTTCCAAGAATTTGTTGCAATTTCTCTTCCAATGCCCAGGCTCTTTACAGTAATGGCACTTATCAGTCTCAGATGGGCCCGGCTTGGGCTTCGGGGCTGGCGCAGGCGTGTCCTGGTTCTCAACCGGGACTGCCTTGCCCTTTCCCTTGCCTTTGCCTAGTTTCTTAAACTTCTTACCCCCTTGTACCATAAGTACATTAGGAGTGCCCTTCCTGATATTAGGCTCAGCTGTCTTGAGCATGCCATGCAGTTCAGTCAACGTCTTCGTCAAGTTGTTCATGTTATAGTTCATAACAAACTGATCATAACTTGACGGCAGTGACTGCAGGATGATGTCAGTAGCCAACTCTTGGCCAATGGGACAATCCAGTCTCACCAGGTTATCAATATAACCCATCATCTTAATGACATGAGGACTGACCGGACTGTCCTTTGGTAGCTTGCATTCAATGAGAGATTTAACCGTCTGGTATCTCTCAGTTCGTGCTTGCTCCTGAAACATGCTTTTCAGGCTAGTAATCATCTCCACTGGCGACTCCACGTTCTCGTATTGCTTCTGCAAGTCCGAGTTCATGGTAGCCAACATGAGACAATTCACATCGACCACATCATTGGAATGCTTGTCCCAAGCACTCCTTTCTGCATGTGCAGCATTGGATCTCGGTTTTTCAGGGAGAACATTTTCAAGGACATAGTCCCGCTTCTCCTGCTTGAGAACAATTCTCAAGTTCCGATACCATTCGAGAAAATTCGATCCATTTAACTTGTCCTTCTCAAGGACGGATCGCAGGGAGAAAGAATTGTTATGAGTAGTAGTCATAGCTGAGAACATAGAAAAGAAAAGGTTTAGTTATGATGTTCAAGAAATGAGAAGTCTTAACTTTTTAAGAAAACTCGCATTATATTCAAACAATGTTTCCTCAGATGAATATAATGATCCAAGACCCATACTTCACTAAACTTGAGTGAGCCACTGGCTGTCACCCAAATTCAGCTATCTAGGTAAGCAACAACCTTGCTAGTTGTATCCAATACAACTCTTGGTTGTGGACTGACATCTTATGTCAAATCCACCTGATGTCTCTGAGCCCAAAACGATTTTGATGGCCCAGTCAAGAAAACCAATCTTTTTAGTCATGTAATTGTTGACGCCTTGCACTGCAAGCCCATCAACACGATTACTTCCTGCCTTACTCATGTAATTGTGGACACCTTGCACTGCAAGCCTATCACTCAATGAAACGAGTCTTGACAGTCGACAAGATTGGAAAGACATCAAGTATCACTTGATATTTGATTGAGGAACGGAATCATTAAAACGTTCAGTTTTATTATGTTTTAGTTCTTATAATAAATTGATTTATCATGCTTTGGTTCTGTGATTGCAGGTTCCAAAACCCAATCATCGAATCTGATGTCGACCGACACTACTATAGTGTCGATCGATACAGAATAACCAAAAGCAATCCGCGATAACCGATCAATCCAATTGATCCGGTTTCGAATACCGGTCGGTGTCGATCGATGCTACACTAGCATCGGTCGATACCAACCTAATCAAACCAATCGCAATTCAAACCATTTAACCAAGCTCGATAACCGGTCCAATCAAATTGAACCGGTTCATCAATCTCGCGAGGTTTGTGTCGACCGATACAACTCTTGTGTCGATCGACACTAGGCGAAAAGTTTTATTCGGGTTATCCTTCTGTGTCGACCGATACCCGCTTGGTGTCGATCGACACAGGGTGATAATCCCTAATCGTTTTTCAAGTTAAAACCCTAAAACTAGATTTTAATCAAAAACGAATTTCAGCATGCTTGTATCAACTACACAGAGATCCAGATTCAACTAATCTAATCAACATGCCATAGATTCAATGGAACCCTAAAGCTCTGATACCACTGAAGGAATTTCTAGCAGTTCTAATCAGGATTAGCAACCCTAGTCTGAATTCTGAGCCTAGGATCTACAGGTTCATGTAATTGAATCTATCAGATCTGGAGATTACCTGGTGATTAGCAGCGGAAGTTATTTGCAGATAATCGAGATCTAGAGTGCCTCAAATGCTGCGCCTCTACTGGTATCCACACGCACACAAGCTGAACAGGAAGGGATGCTAGTGCCTTTTGAGATCTAATCTCAGAGAGGTTTCTTTTCTGTTTCTGGTGGCTGTGAATTAGGTTAGTTACGAGTTTAGGTCAACCATATATCTTATATATGTCGACTTAAACCGCCACGGGATTAACTAATGATTAAACCGAATTAATCTGCTAATCTGCGAGTTGTGTCGACCGACACACTCTATGTGTCGATCGACACGGCCAATCTATGTCGACCGATACTCTTAGTGCATCGATCGGCATCGCCCAGAAAAGTCGATATTGAATGCATATCAAATATGCATTCATCCGATCATTACATTAATGATCATCCTCTTATGCAATGTCCAGTTTGCTTAGGTGTGTGACCCTGTAGGATCATATAACACTAGCAATGAGTTCTCAACTCATTGATCATAAGTGGCTTCTAGCAAAGCATTATGACTACCCAGTGTCATATGATTGTCTCATCTCGACAACACGACTTTCTCTCAGAGTAAGTACAAATAGATTTCAGGACATTCCCAACAGTTTGTCTTGTCAGTATAAATCAGAGTTCGATGAACATGATCTTGGCTTAATAAGGATGACACGGATCTTGCCTTATGCCAGATCGAGATATAGAGACGAAGGGATTATGGGAATAGATGATTCCAGTACAAGTGGGAGATTGTTGGGAATGTCCTGAAATCATACTTGTAATCACTCTAGAGATAGTTGTGTTGTCGAGATTAGACATTCATATAATACTAGGTAATCATAATGTTTTGCTAGAAGCCACTTGTGATCTGTGAGTTATGAACTCATTGCTAGTATTATATGATCCTACAGGGTCACACATCTAAGCAAACTGGATGTATTATATGGGATTGATCATTAGTGTAATGATTTGGTGAATATATATTCGATATACATTCAATGGCGAGTTTCTGAGGTAGAGTCGATCGACACAAAAGGTGTGTCGATCGACACAGATCGCGAACCTAAATACTGATTTAGGTTCGTGACTTAATTAACTACGGTTTAAACCTTGGTTAATTAGGTCGTGGTAAAAGTATATATATATGAGATATATGCACGACTTTTACAGCAACTGAACCTAATTCACAGCCACCTCTGAGAAACTAAGAAATCCCTAAGAGATCCGATCTCTACGGCACTAGCATCCCGTCCGTTCCAGTTTGTGTGCGTGTGGATACTAGTAGAGGTGCAGCACTTGAGGCGCTCTCATGAATCTCGAATAGATGTTCATCTTCCGTTGCTAATCTCCAGGTAATATTCGAGATCCTTATGATTCAATAAACCTAAACCCTTGATCCTAGGCTATGGAATTTATACTTAGGGTTGCTTAATGAGATTAAAACCGCCATAAATTCTTTCACTTAGTACCTACGCGGATAGCCTTGCGAAGGCGTGAGATCACGCGACACGGTTTTTTCTACTAGCTCAAGAACCTCCCCAATAACTAGTCTCTCCAACTAGCTGTGTGGACTTTACTTAATATATCGTTCTTTTGATGTCAAAAAAAAAAAGACATGATTTTATTTGCAAAAATTCTTGTTCATGTCCTATCTCTTTTCAATAACAATTTTCATTCTTGTTCATATTAGTCTTTCCTTTTTTTGGTGCAAACTTTCATATTAGTCTTTCCTATTTATGTTTATATACACTAAAGTTACGTAATGTTAATAAACACAGAAGTTCTAGACAAACATTTTTATTATTATTTTATGAATGTATTAGTTGGAGTACACATAATATATATTTTTAGTAAAAAATATAATATTTCTCTCTTTTTTTTGGAGATTTGTTTTTTTTTTTTTTTGGTATAAATGTTAAATTTTATTACCAGTTTTTGTTTTTGACAGAATACAGAGATACAACGAAGAATTTAGAAAAAAATGAAAATAAAGCTACAAATCGAAATGGGAGGGCAAGAGGATACATGGCTGCCGAAGAACCAGCCTAGAGCGCGAGGAATAGCCAGCTGAAGAGAACAACTAAATACAGCCCATGGAGTTATGCCACAGCTCACAAGAGCTCGAGTCCTTCTTCATCGTTGCCACGAGCAAACCGGACAGGCCTATCCAAATCACCTACAGCTTCTCCCCAGACAAACGCCACGAAACCGCACCTTCGAAATCCTTATCTTTGGCTCCGACATAAGATTTCCCGAGTAGTCGACGACAAGGGAGGACCATCAGGACAAAAGGAGAGTCGCCTCCAAACGTCAACCCCAAGTCCACAGATCTCAAAACTGAGCAACTGAAAACAACAACTGGGATCACCTCCCACGAACGACTCAGAGAATCCGCAATCGAAAAACCAAATGCTGAACAAATGCAAGTAGACGCCACTACCGCAACCCCCACTCGAAAACTAACACCAGCAGAACCAAAACCCTCTTGCCCAAAAATTGAGTCGAAGGAAGAAATCGACTTCACAATCCGCAACACAAACACACCAACAACAAGGAGAAGCCTAGCAGAGCCACGAACAGCAAGCTCAAACCCGGAAGAAGACGCTAGACCAGACCTGAAAATTCCAAGTCGGAATACACCAAACCAAGCAACATCAGACGCGGATTTGCAACTCCACGTGTCGGAGACCTCGCCAAAACTGCACAGCCACAAAACAGCAAGCAGAGACTCTCCTAGATCCAGCTACCGGAAGAGACGAGCCGACCACAGACTCCTCTGTTGCCGGATCAGACCACCAAGGGGACGCCAGCCACACCTCCGGATGAACACAACACGAGCACAGAAGTCTGAACCACCACACCGTAACCGGATTCCCGTCCTCAAGGAACACGCTGCCACATCGGCGGGGATAGAGAATATAGACCCGCAGTTTCACTGTCTAAGAGACCACCGGAGGCAACATCCCGAGCAGCCAATGACCCGAAATGTGCCGGAGCTCACCGCAGACCCAACATCGAGCCTGAGCAAAACTCCTAACCAGAACCAGAAAAAAAACAAGAAAGACCTACCAACAGAAGCCGCCAAAGAGGAGGCCGAGGATCAACAACCGCCAAAGAGAACAAACCGGATCTCAGCTGAAAGCTTCATAGACCTGAATAAGTCTCTAGAAACCCGCAAAGAACAACGACGCAACGAACGAGACGGATCTATAGAAACGCTGCCTCCGCTTGAAGACGACGACCACCGCGACAGAGCTCCTACTGTCCTCGAGCAGGAGAGACACCGGCGAGAGCCACCAATCTTTTCGAGGAGACGACGATGCGCGCCGGAGAGAGAGACGAGAAGCAGCGGAGGAGACACCAGTGATAGGAGAAAAAGACAGACACCGAAGGAGCCCTCTCACGACGCCAGGCGGCGCCGGAGAGGCAGAGACGAGCTTGGCGGCGGCGAAACCCTAGCAGAGGTCGAGATTTGTTTTTTCTTCTTAATGTGTGTGTTTTTAAACAAAGATGAAAAGGTTAGGCAACAAAAAGTCACACTTGCAACATTAAGAAGGTCTAGATCAATTGCGTACGCACACACATTAAGATATGCAGCAGATACATATTCATATACGTTATATATATGTACACATCTCCACCTCTGAATGTAGATTCTGGAGATATAATTATAAAAGCTACTTATTATAATCCTATGATTATTGTGAGAACTGAATTTTAGAGAGAGAGATTAGATTACCTTCTTCATAGGAAAGCCTTTCTTTCTTCTTCTGCATTCCTCAAATTTTATCTTTTATCAAGAAAACCCAACACAGAAGTTAATCTAAAAGGTACTTTTCATCGTTCTAAGTTTTTCTTTCTTTCAGATTTTACCCATTTCTAGTTAATCCTTCAAAAAAGGGTTTCTTAATTCTTGTATACATATATACAAACGCGTATTTGTGTTATATATATATATATATATATATATATATGTTATATATTTATACGTATCTCTGCCTTGACAATTGGTTTGTTTATGTCGGAAGTTTAGTGAATTGTGGCTGAGATGAAAGTTGGAGCTCCGAGAAAGAAGTCGGGTTGGGTCATATTCCAAATTCTTCTTCTGCCTCTTCTTCTTCAAAGTGGTCATTCTCAGAAATCACAGTATGTTTGCTCTTCTCTTAATTCAAAACTCTGTTTTTGCACCTGAACCGAGTCGGGTCATGTTTTTATCCGTCTCTTTTTTTTTTCTAAAAAAATCAAAAATTGGTTTCAGGAGCTTTTAATTTCCCAAGTTCACATGTTAAACTTACTGAAACAGAGAGGGTCTTAACTATTTTCATGAAAATGGGGTTTACTATTTTTTGTTTTCTTTTGAGAACGTGTTTACTATTTTTGACGCCATTGTTTTGTAAAATGTTCACCTTTCTATTGTTTTTTCATTATTTTATGTTAAAGTTCATGAAGAAACTATATAATTATTAAATTGTAAGGCTTAAAAAAATGTTTAGTCTTAATTTTTAGCCAGTTTCCAATAAACAAAACACAAAAGAGAAAGCAAAGGTTTCCTTGATCCCATTTTCATATTAACTTTTTAGGTTATTATATAGTTTTTCCCTATGTCCCATAATATAAAAATGTTTAAAAGGTTTTTTCCTGTTTCATTTTATAAAATATTTTACAAGTTTCTATACAAAATTTAAATTCATTTTATCTTTGTGACTATTGGTATTCTTTTTCTGAACTATAGACTATTGGTATTTTGTAGTATTTTTATGATTAGTTGGTTTATTTTTCATTAAATATTAAATGGTGTTCTCAATATAAAAAAAAACAAAATTTTATATATATTTTTAAACTTTGTGATTAACTAAAAAAGTACTATAATGGGAGAGAGTGAGTAATAATTATCTATGTTAATCTCTTTGGTGTTAGTTTCCTTGACTATATAAATGGTTTAGAGAAACATAATTGAAGTTTCGTTGGTAATGACGACAATCTTTAACTACTTTCTTTAGTTTGCGTTTATATCTACTATATATAAAACATATATAATCAATTATCACAAGAAGATAAAACATCATATATAAGTATATAAAAACGAGTGTTTCAAAAAAAAAAGTATATAAAAACGAGAATCTCGAAATCTCCTCATATTAAAGAAAAAAAGAAAAGAGAGAATCTCGAAACCACGTGTGTTTAAAAAGTTACTATTAACGTTAAACGACAAAAAATCAAACGAAGAATATATGTTTTAAAGAATTGGTCTCATTAATTTTTCAAAGTTGGAATAAAATCCTTTCAACCTTCGTTTCTTTTTACAATTTTTAATTACAAAAACCTTTAAAATATAAGTATTCTAGTGCTTTTCCCTTTCGGCTCTAAACCTACGTGTCTTTTTTTAACTACTAATCTTCTTCTCAGTTCTCACACATAAGTACATAACCTATATATTTCTTCTTCTCAGTTCTCACACATAAGTACATAACCTATATATTTGGTATGTGCTTTTTTCTTTCAAAAATATATTTATTTATATGATATAACCTTTAACACTGTTAGTATGTTCTTTATTCCTTTTCTTACCATGATGGATATTTTTGTTCCCTCCATTGGAATTACTAGATATGTGCCCGCGCTATGCCGCGGATTTCTTCAACTTTTTTCTTTTTGTTAAAGATTTGTTAAAATTATTTTTTGGTTTATAATATTTATATTTCGTAATTAAAATGTCATGTTTATGATTTATTGAAATTAAAATGAACTACTTTAAGATTTGCTAATAACAAATTAGAAAGGGTCAATGCATTGGTTTTAGTTTGAATTCTTGTGCACAAAATATTATAATCATTATTGAAGAGGATTGTATGTGAATGGAGCCTATGTAGACAAATGAAGGTTAGCTAAATACAAAACTAAGCTAAGCATCTCTCCAAACTCTAATAATTTATTTATATAGAAGTATCTAATTGCTTTCTAATTTTAAAACGAGTATTAGTCATAAAACAAAAAAAAATCATTTGTTAATGTAAATGATGGTTGTCGTAACTTGGAAGATTAGTGTTTCTTCTATATGGAGAAAGAGGTGTAGGACAATGGATCCTCTATAAATTAGTTTTGATGGAAGTAAGACCAAAAAATTAGGTTTGACCAATTAAGTATTTTTATTGTAGCCTATTTTGTCTTTGGAGGAGAGTGGTTGTCGCTGATGTCATAGGATGTCACATGGAAAGAGGTTTGTGGGCCAGATGCATTAAATGCTCATGTCTCCTATTTATTTTATATAAATAAAATAATTAAATATATCACATAAAATAAAATTTATTGTAATTAAGAGTTTTGGATGAGGATATAGGATTTAGGGTTTAGAGTTTGGGGTTAGGGTTTAGAGTTTAGGGGTTATGTTTTGTGTTTAAGGGTTTGGGTTTACGTTTTAGAGGTTAAGGTTTAGGGTTTGGGGTTAGGGTTTAGGGTTTAGGGTTGTAGGGGTTAGGGTTGTAGAGGTTAGGGTTTATACCCTAAACCCTAACCCCTAAGCGCACAAACCCAAACTCATAAACAAAAACCCTAACCCCTAAACCCCTAAACCATAAACCCTAAACCCTAAACCCTAACCCCTAAACACAAAGCCTAAACCCTAAACCCAAGCCTAAACCCTAACCCCTAAACATTAACCCTAAACCCTAAACCTCAAAACCTAAACCCTAAACAATAAACTCTAAATCCTAAACACTAAAACTTAAATCCCAAATCAAATCATAAATATTTAAAAGCTAACCCACTTATTATATAAAATTATTGGTATAAATATGTTTAACCCACTTATAATTTTCTTTTTATTTTTTTATTTTTTTTGTTTATTCTTTCTTCCCCCGACAAGAAAAAGGGAGAAAGAGAAAATATTGATTTTTTAATAAAAATGTAAAAAAGAGAGAAAAATGGATATGTAGTTATTTAGTAAAAATAGGGGTAAAATTGGTTTTGTATGAGTGAATAGTATGAGTGAATAGTGTGAGATGAGAGAGAACTAATTTCTCTATTATCCATTGCTATGGAATCATATTTCCCTATAAAATATCTATCTTTATATTAATTGAGAAGTGCTTTTGGTCTTATATTCGCTCTCAAAACGGTTGATTACTAATTTGACATTAATGAAACTAAGCTTTTTACAATATTAGCCTTAGTTTATATTTATATTTATATTTTTTCATTTATTATATTAATTTTTAAAATTAGTTTATTTTAGAGATATACATCATCCGAATCAAAAATAACCAAAAAGATAAAACGATAAATACAAAATTTGTTTTTGATTATGAGTTTTTAGTATTGATAACTATGATAAATTTGTATAAATATAGACGATAAAATATTTTAATAAAAATTATAATATTTATACACATATAATTATATTTTAGTTTAAATTTTATTTATAAGATATACATAACCTTGGATAAAAATAAAAGTAAGATGATAAATTTGAAAATATTTATGAAGATCTTTAAACATTAATAAATGTAGTTGTTATAGATAATACAATTTTATAAATTTTTATTATTTATATAATTTTTGAATTTATATATAAATGATAAAATATTTTCAATAAAAATTATATATTGATATTAATACATATATATAATTATAATTTATTTTTTTGCCACTAATATTTTTTTAGAATAAAGTATATAATACTATAAGAGGTTAATAATAATGTTTATATCTATGTTTAATTAAAGTAGTCTAATAAAAATGTATAATATTATTGTTATTAAATTAAAATGATGATTTTTTATAGAAAATTTGTATGTTAATAATGTTTGTGCTCGCACACGAATCATACTAGTTAATGGGATATTGAAACAAACTAAATATATTGATCTCTTCATGAAATTATGAATAACATAATAGATAATCAAACCCTTTTAAAATGTAGCTTTGTAAAAGCTTTTGTAAGAAGATAAGAGTTTGAGAGATGTGGTAACCAAATAGACAAGCTCGAAATCCCTCTGCAAATCGTTTCTGTGATTGTTGTTGTCGATGGTCCTTTCCTCTGTGCCGCCTCGGTGTGAATACCGATTCCTGGAACCATTTGTAGATTCTGGTACTCTGTGTCTTAAGCTGTGACTCTCTGATGATGCACTTGTTGATGAACCATAAGCTTCCTTTACTGCTGCAGGACGGCTACTCTCAGTGTCCTTATCGCCTAAGCCAGCTAACTCAGTTATCACCGAGTTAACCCAATGTGGATTACTACTCGGTAAAGGCTGAGAAATCACTTCATCACCTGAACAAGTCAAAGAAAAGGGTAATGCTGGAGATGAGTTATGCGCAGTGAAATGCTCAAACCAGAAACCCTGTTGTGATCATCTCCGGTTTCGCTTCTTTGCCTCTTAACTCTGTTCAGACAAGACTCGTCCTCCTTGTTTTCCTCCGCCAACCCCTTCAGAATCTTCTTCCCTCTGTTGTTGTTGTCGTTGTTCCAAGAAAACCCTTCTTCATATCCTCTTGTTGTTGCCAAAGGTGCCAAAGGTGGAAGCTTTATGCTCTGCCTAAGCAAACATCCACCGGTCTTGCGCTCAATCGGTTTGTTTTTGTTGTAACTGTTGTTGTTGTCGAGTGAGATGCTTCTTCCAAGTGTTCGGCTGGAAGGAGTTTCCTTGCGGGAGAAGCTACTGCTGCAGGGTAAATCAAATCTCTGTGTGTTCATGGGAAAATGTACTGATACTGTCGCTGATGTTGATGCTACTGCTTCACTCCTTAATCTTCGGGTCGGGGACAACAATGAAGGACTTGAACAACCTGCCAACATCGTCTACAAAATCTACCCACCCAAATATCTAGTTTCTTGAGAGATGGTCTAAGTGTGCGAAACAACAATATGGAAAAAATGGAATCCGATGAATAAAGAATCAAAATCAAAAGTTTTTTTTTTTAAAGGACTAAAGACATAAACTGTACCTCAGTTCTGATATATCCTTGCCATTGTACATTCATGTCGTGTACACCAGGGGCCTTCCTTGATTGTCCTAAAGTTCCTTCAAAACATACAAGACACAAAGATAGTGAGAGAGCAGGAAAATCCATAAATTGTAAAAGACAATTCTGAACATGAATATGACAAACTAACCAGCTAAATTATACTACTTGAGAAGTAACGCAAGAGAGAAGGTTAAAATACTACTACTTGCCTCTCAAAGCCAATAGAAAAGGAATACATCATTTGTATTGAAGGCTGCCACTGGCCCACTGTTATTAACGGCGGTGTAAGTCGTACGCAAATCGAATCCAGCAGCCATCTCGTTGACCACACACAGAGGAAATTTCACCGAGGAAGCTATTCCTCTTGGTAGATGAAACAGAGATGGAACTGAAATACATAGAAGAAAACACGTATTGGAAACATTTGATACAGTCATCGAACATCTCAGCTAATGACTTAATGGACTCAATGCCAAGTTCACGTATCTTTGTTGTGTCCAGGCTATGAGGCATGTCTCTCCCTTCTTCACTACCGGACCTGAAACATATCTCTTAAAGTTTCATAACCTATTTAGAGTATAATAAACTTGGGAGTATAACAGAGGATATAGTTACTTGGTCTCAAATGGGTAAAATGGATATTTGGGTCTGATTAGACAACATTCTTAAAGCTTACTTTTCTTTTGTTCCAAACAAGTATCCATACTTTTGAGATTTCCTAAAAGCAACTTCTGGAATCATCTGCCTCAAATGCTTCATAACCCCCCACATAGGAGACCTGAAAAAAAAAAACAATGCTGATTCAATTGAAGTTAAGCAATTGATGGAGTTATCAAACCATAACTTGAAAGAAAATAATAGTTAGCTGAAAATAACATCTCGTGTGCAACCTTTTCTCGCAATACACTTTTTACAAAAGTTCTTTTGTCATTCCTTTCTCGCAATAATAGTTCCTTTTTCAAAAGTGCAATTGTAAAATGAACTCACTCTAATCGTCTACTCATATAGGGTGATACAAGGGAAAAATAGAATCAAAAACAAGTTTGAATAGAACACAATTATCAGATTAGTATCTAATAGACTTGTATAAGAATCAAAATCTAAGATATATAACAGATATGATTGGGAACAGCTTGATTCTTCAAGATCACAAAGATAAACTAACAAAAACGAACCAGAAGCACACAAGTCACAGATCGGTACAAACTTAGATATTATGTACCTCAACAGGTCTGAATAAACTGGTTCAGGGCAATTTGCACAATCAAGCCCAAGCTTTTGAAAAGCTGGAATTCAAAAACAACATCAGATAAAGAAAAGAGAAATCATCACAGAAGACAAATCTCATATCCTCTAAAAGAATGGATGATGTAAGCCGATCCTACATTGAACGCCTGGCGATTACTTGACCATGTATCAATCATTACCCTGAGAAACCAAAATCAAAATTTACCCATCATTGAATCAAAACGAAGAACTTTCTCCAACTCATCATAAAGTTTGAAGCTTTTATTCTTCATCGGAACTTACCCATCAACCTCAAGTATCACGGCGAGTTCTTCAGATGGGTTTACATCTTCTCGGCTCCAGGAGACACCGATATCCGATATCAGTACCAGGAGACACCGGAGGCAGTGGTGGAGATGCAGACCGTCGATTACGAAGATTCGATCTAGGTTTTACTTGAGATTACAGTAAACCGATGAGCGATCGAAATAGAGAATGTGCCGATCTATATATAAGGAATTGGGAAGTTCGATGAGAAAATCAGATTTAAACGACTCTTCGATTTAACAGAGAGAATACTTACGGAGAAAATGTAGGATCTTTCGTGATAATCCTGATTCAATTCATCAGATTACTTGATCCTAAACATGCCAGATCTAGGTTCTCTTGAATAGAAACATAAGTAGATCTCACCTTTTACCTGTTTTGTGCAGCGGAAAGGAAGAACAGGCCAGAGATCAGAGAGCCACCGAGTGATAACTCCTCCAGAGGTTCACACACGCACACCAATCAGGAAGCAGGCTGCTAGGCCACTGGGAGAAACCGGCGCAGGGGAGAGAGAGAGTTGACGGCTCAAGTGTTAGGGTTAATCAGTCTGAAACTCGAGTTTTATGACACAAAACTCGTCCTGTTCCGTTTGGGCCATTTGGCCCAAATACCAATTAACTCGTCGGTGTTTGCGCATTGCATCGATCGTTGCACCTTATGCATCGATCGATGCACAATGGCTAAACCCTCTTATTCTCTCTAAGTATAGTAAATGCCTAGCACTTTTACCATACTCCTGCTAAACCGTTCCTACACGATTTCCTGTTAGCTTAGGCGTGTGACCCATATGGGATCATATAATAAAGGCAATAAGTCCAAGACTTATAGATCATGAGCGGACTCTAGCAAGCCATCATGACCCCCAGTATTATATGACTTATGTCTGATCTTTGACATACTCTTACTTTCTAGAGACAGTACCGAGATTACTGGACACAATTCCAACAATCTCCCACTTGTACTGGAATCTCTGTATTCATAATCCTTTTGTCACAATATCTCGATTAGTCATAAGGCAAGATTAGTGTCATCCTTATAAAGCCTAATCTTGTTCATCGGACTCTGATTTGATACTGACAATCCAAACGACTCGGGACAGTCCGTTTGAGCATGGCCATGCATTTTCCAGTATTCAAATCTCCGATTAGCCTAGAGATATTCACTCCATTTATATTGGAGGGACAAATCCCGTCTTGTTCCATCACTGTAAACTACTCATTTCATAATGTACCCAAACAAGGTCCTTATAACTATCGCAGAACGATAGCGTTAGACAATGATCAAAGTGCATCAGTCCATGTGCAGTCACATGCATGCGAACTCAGGTCTAAGGACTATACTCTATAGTCGTAGTGAGAATCTCTTATGACACAGATATAAATATCCTGAAGAGTTCTCATAAGCGGGTCGCGTCCGGTCGTATGTTCCCAACATACACCTATGTACTGACTTTGATGCCGAGCATCTATGACACACTGAGACTTTGTCATAAGTCACGTACCAATCCAGTCTCACACGGTTGTTGGTGTTCCAATTTCAACAATCTTTGACCAGGGACGGGATGATATAAAACATCTATCAAATGTAGGGTCTCATGATCAAGCTAAATGACTTCGATGACTCAAGATCAAGTCATTTACTTCGATGACCTATAAAATGGTTCATATCATTTTGGAACGATTATTTCATCACAGTTAAAATAATCTTGAAATAATAATTTCATTAAACATTTTTCAATGTTATTTCAAGAACATATCCAATAACTAAATAAGGCCCTTTAATAACTCCCACTGAAATTAAGACTACATCTTAATTTCACTTATCCTACAGCAACAGTCCGAGACTCGTGCTTAGGCCTAAGGAGTGGCTTCGTTAATAGATTAGCAACGTTCTCATTCGTTGAAACTTGCTGATCTACTTAACATCTCTGTCATTTATCTCACGGAATAGGTTATACCTATCCTCAAGGTGTTTGGACCTCTGATGTGCAGCTAGTCTCATCTATGCTGGAAATCACATCAAGTTCAGTGACGAACTCTTCTTTCCAAACAACCTCTTTCGCCACTTCCCAAGCTGCGAAATGTTCAGCTTAAGTCATGGAGTCAGCAACAGTGCCTTGCACCGCCAGATAGACACAAGATATAACCGGACTGTGATCGGAAATCATCTTTGTCTATTGGAAACTTGCCTTTCAGACTCTGCTGACTTGTAGCACATCACTTTCTCCGTAAATCAAGAACTTATCCTTAGTATTCCTCAAATACTTTAGGACACACTTTAGGAAACTTGATTCTTTGCTGGATTTGACTGGTCTTTACTTGTCTTGCTTAACATTAAAGCAACATCAAACAAGTATGTTTCATGGCATACATGATAGATCCAATTACCGAAGCATGTGGAATCCTATCCATGCATTTAAGCTCAGCAGTTATCGTAGGATACTGTATCTTGCTTAACTTAATGCCATGTAACATTGGCATAAAACCCTTCTTGGATTGCTCAAAATGTGTAGGACTTTGTCAATTTTAAGAATCCTGACTTTGTCCTACCAGCTCTTTTGGATCTCTATCTTTAAATCCAAAATCCAAGACTTTCGTGGCTATACCCATGTCATTCACAAAACCAACTCCCAAGCCAGTCCTTTACCGACTGCAGCATTGGGACGTTATATCCGAGAATCAGTATGTCATCGACATACACTATGAGAAGTGCAATATCGCTCCCACTTATCTATTAGTAAACACACAGTTCCGCTTCGTTCCTGTTCAAGTCAAAACCTTGACTACTTCAACAGAACGAAGATTCCAACTCCGATATGTTTGCTTCCATCCATGAATGGATCGATGAAGCTAACTTACATAAAATGTAATTTTTCGGAGTCCGGGCTCACTTTCGCTTCTTTGAATTTCGCAGATTCATCGCTTTCAATGATCATCAGATCATGCGAACTTTCAATGATTATCAGGTTCAACTAATGACGAGAAATCACTCTCGGATTAGTAACTGATTCATATCTGCGAACTTCAGGCTCCACAGGTGTAGATTCTACAGAAATCTGTAAATCCTTCCGCTGCTCTCCCTCAATAGGTTAAGCAGCCTCCTGTATTTCTCGAATTTCTTCGAGTTGTACTTTTACTCCCACTGTTCTTCTTTGGAAAGTAACTTCCCTTCTTAGAAAACAGAATGGTCGTAAAAGTACCGAGCCTTGGTTTCCCTTTGAAAACTTCGAGTTATACTTTTACTCCCACTGTTCTTCTTGAAAATAACTTCCCTTCTTAGAAAACAGATTGGACGTAAAAGTAACAAGCCTTAGTTTCTCTAGGACAACCAGCGAAGTAGCACAACTACAAATACTCAGTAAAGACAAATTTGGATCGATTCCAATCCACATTAACGTGGTGTCTTTCAACCGATATTTGTGGAACTATTTCAGCGTAAACTTAGATATTTTAGAGCGTTATTCTTAAATAATATCATGGAAGATTCGTGTGACTCATCTTTAATCATTTCTAATAAGATCTGATTCTTTCTCACAGAAACACCTTCAGGTTTTCAGGAGAAATGAGCTGTGAAACGATTTCACACTCATTAAGATGATCACACAATCAATGACTTAAGTATTCTCACTCGTGATTTAATCCAGAGTCTTAATACTTTTGTCATTCAGATCCTATACTTCATTCTGGAACTCTTTCGACCATGTCAAATAATTCCGACTTGTGTCTCATCAAATGAACACAGTCTTACTCACTGAAAAATCAGTAGAGATAATGAAGTGCAGGAAATTTTTCTCTGGCATTACTGCTCATTGGGCCACATACATGAGTATGTTCCAGGTCCAATAAGCCTTTGGGCTTTTCTCTAGCTCGGCTAAGATAGGCCCTTTGCCTTTTGGTCTAGTAAACAGAATTCAAGTCTCATAAGATATTTTTTTTTTTATCAAATGAGCCCAATAGTCCATGACTATGGGATTTCCGAATCCGACTTACTCTATGTGACCAAGACTTTATGCCAAGAAAAATCAGGTTTAATTCATCAGATTTAAACCAATTCGGTATTTATGTTACATTTAGGCACTCTTTGGTTTAAGATATAAAACCCATTCCATGAATAGGGTGCTACAATTAATATTTCATTAAGATCAAAAGAACAAAACTTGTCTTTTATCAAAATGAAAAACATTCAAATTCTTACAAGAAAATGAAAGACAACTCTGCTTAAAGCAGGTACATTGTAGCAATTACTTAATACAAAACCAAGCCTCAAAGGGATCTATAAGTGAAAACCCTACGGCTGAGGCAGCATCCCAAGCTCCTTCCAGACATGTAGTTTCACTTGCCCTTCCTTCAACGTTCTACTGTTTCTTAGGCTCTGCATATTATCACAAATATCAGTGCCACAACCAGTATCCAATACCTTTAAGGTAGAACTTGAAGTAATAACATGAATACCTGAGGAAGTAGTCGCATACATCGACTTTAACTCCTCATCATCTTCCATGAATTTAATGCAATTTCTCTTCCAATGCCCTGTCTCCTTACAGTAGCAGCACTTACCAACGTAAGAGGTATCTGACTCGGGCTCAGAAGACACACGCTTGCCATGATTCAAAATCTGGACAACTTTGTCTCCACCCTTGTCAGCATTAGGTTTAGCAAACCTACCCTTCTCATTCATGAGATTGTACAGGGTACTCTTCACGTTTGGCTCAACTGTCTTGAGCATTTCATGCAGTTCAGTCAACGTCTTCGTTAAGCCTTTCTTGATATAGTTCCTTACGAACTTATCATAGCTTGACGGCAGTGACTGCAGAATGATCTCAGTTGCCAATTCCTGGCTAACTGGATAATCCAGTTTCCTCAGGTTATCAATGTAACCTATCATTTTACTGACATGAGGACTTACTGGATGATCATTTGGTAGCTTGCAGCTAGTGAGAGATTTAACCAACTGGTATCTCTCCACTCTTATCTGCTCCTGAAATTTTAATTTCAGGCTGCTGATCATCTCTATTGGCGACTCCATGTTCTCATATTGCTTCCGCAAGTCTGAGTCCATGCTAGCCAATATCAGACCACGCACATCTACCGCATCATTATAATGCTTATTCCAAGCATCATATACTGCATGAGAAGCATTGGACCCGATCCTCACGGGGAGAGCTCTCTCAAGAACATAGTCCTTTCTCTCCTGTCTGAGGACTAGCCTCAGGTTCCGCGACCAAGTCAAGAAATTTGATCCGTTCAGCTTGTCCATCTTAAGGACAGACCGGATCGAGAAAGCGTTTTGATTGTTTGTGCTAGTCATAACTGAAAGTTAAGATAAAAGGATTTTAGTTAATATGTTCAATATGATTAATCCCGTATTAAATTAATATGATTAATCACGCGTTATATTCAATAACATAAGTTACCCTCAATAGAATATAATGATTCCAAGATCCACATATAACTAAGATTAAAGTGGGCCACTGGCCGTCACCCAACCTTAGCTTATATCGGTAAGCCCTGAATCGGCTAATTATATCCGTGATATAACTCTTGGTTGTGAATCTGGGCCCGAGGCCCAATCCACTCTGATGTCTCAAGGCCCGGGACTCCCGATGGCCTAGTCAAGAAAACCAGACTATACAGTCATGTAATCATTAATGTCTGGGACTCCCAATGACATTTATGAATCACAAACCGTCTTACCCACGCAAAAGCAGACATCCTCACACTGTAAGGCCATGAATACAATTGAATGGGCTTTGACAGCTGACATAGAATGGACAAGACATCCAACGCTTGATATTATATGAGGTTCGTAGGTTTATTAAAATTTCATTCCCAAAATAGAAGATTACTATTTCGGGAAACTTTCTATTTTAGGAAACCTACTATTTTAGGAAACTTTCAAAAAAAAAGAAACTTTCCTTAAATCCAAAACATGCAAATTCAGAAACTTCTAATTTAAGAAACTTTCTAATTTCAAAATTTTGGAAACTTATTAAATTAAAATCGATTTTAAAATTTCATAAAATAAATTTTAAATTAATCTGAAGAAAGACTCAAATAATTGGCCCAATTGTTTTAACTTCTTGGCCCGAGGCCCAAGAATTGGTCCATGTCCAAGACATGACCCAATTGTCCAATTAAATGACATAACCGGTCTGGTTCATTAAAATTGGTCTAACCAAATTTTAATTACTACGATGACCACAATTGTCAACCGGTTATTTACTAAACCGGATTTTCTCAATTTATTTGGTCCAACCAAATCAAATTAGAAATTCCTGGTTTAGGCACTAAATCCAATAATTCTTTCGACATTGGATTTCTTATCCCGGTTTAACCAGACTTAATAAAATTATTAGATCTGTTTATTAAACCGAGACGTTTAATTTTAATTAAATTAAACCGAGTCTAAACCCTAACCGCATCGATCCTGCAACGATCGTTCATCGATCGATCATGCGATCGCATCGATCGATGCATCGCGATCACAGCCGATACTCCTTTACGGCAATCGCATTCTTCCAAATCAATATAGCTTGGATTTTTGCGATTTCAAATGTGTTTAGGTTTCAATTCCTTGTTGCTTAAGTGATTTCTCTTATCAGTAATTGATTCAAAACACTTCTTAAACAAGAAAACAATCCTAAACTTGAATCTAAACAAGAAAAACCAGAACCAATGGCTCTGATACCACTGTAGGATCTTTCGTGATAATCCTGATTCAATTCATCAGATTACTTGATCCTAAACATGCCAGATCTAGGTTCTCTTGAATAGAAACATAAGTAGATCTCACCTTTTACCTGTTTTGTGCAGCGGAAAGGAAGAACAGGCCAGAGATCAGAGAGCCACCGAGTGATAACTCCTCCAGAGGTTCACACACGCACACCAATCAGGAAGCAGGCTGCTAGGCCACTGGGAGAAACCGGCGCAGGGGAGAGAGAGAGTTGACGGCTCAAGTGTTAGGGTTAATCAGTCTGAAACTCGAGTTTTATGACACAAAACTCGTCCTGTTCCGTTTGGGCCATTTGGCCCAAATACCAATTAACTCGTCGGTGTTTGCGCATTGCATCGATCGTTGCACCTTATGCATCGATCGATGCACAATGGCTAAACCCTCTTATTCTCTCTAAGTATAGTAAATGCCTAGCACTTTTACCATACTCCTGCTAAACCGTTCATACACGATTTCCTGTTAGCTTAGGCGTGTGACCCATATGGGATCATATAATAAAGGCAATAAGTCCAAGACTTATAGATCATGAGCGGACTCTAGCAAGCCATCATGACCCCCAGTATTATATGACTTATGTCTGATCTTTGACATACTCTTACTTTCTAGAGACAGTACCGAGATTACTGGACACAATTCCAACAGAAAATTTGTAGATCATGCTTCGAACTGGATTTTTTTTGGTCTTAGACTCAAGAGGCTACAAGTAGAAGGAGATAGGGTTAGAGAGATTAATCTGAAGATGATTCATGAGGCGAAAATTTCAGAGATGAATTACAAAGTTTTAGAGATCCTGAATCATGTTTTGTTTTTAGAGATCTGAATCATGCTTCGATTTGGATTTTTTGGTCTTACACACAGACTACGAAGAGTTTTTTTTGTCATCACGAAGAGTTTTTTTAGGCTTGTTTTATTAATAGTTGTATATGACATGGACAAATCATTAAATCTGATTGGCTTAAAAAAATTTTTCATTAAAACAGGTGTCGCCTCCAGAATCTCTCCTCATGCTGAGGTGTCATGTTTCTAGAGAGATATTTTGCTTTTATATATATAATTCTTTTTGTCTTCAACACTCTTCAACTAATGTCGACCCTTCATATTCAAGTGGAGTTCGTACCATACTATTTATAGTTGAAGTTATTAAAAATAAAAATAAAATGAATTGAATTCTTTTTAGATAATTAATTCTAATTAGTATACCCAATAGCTATTTGTTGGATAAATACGTTTAAGAATAAGATTGCCATTGCTTTTTCTTAATTAAAAAATGATAAAAACACATAATTTACTTATTCAAAAATACTTACAATTCTCTCCTATTTGATCAGATTAATTTAGTTTTTTGGTGCAACTTTTTTTTTTATCACAGAAACAAGCTAAACATCACAAAGCCTGGACAAAACATACCAGCCCTAAGAGCATCTCCACCAGCGGGACGCAAGGTAAGTCTCTTAACTCAATTTTTTTATTATTATTTTTTTTTTTTTTTGAAAAGGCAAAAAAAAAAAAATTAAAAAAAAAACAATCGACCAATAGAATGGCGACACGTGGCGAGACGAGACAAGAAACGTCTCTTAAACAAGCGATTGTGGATACGGTTTTAAAAAAAAAAAAGTGGGTCCCACGTGGGACCCACATTATTTTAATATTTTTTTTTAAGAGACCCACCCCTAATATACCCCAATGGAGCTGCTCTAACAGTTCAGCTGAGGAGAGTTGGTGATGATGAGGTAAGAAATATTCAAATCTTCTTATTTTTAATTCCTTTTATATTTATAAATATAATAAGAATTTTTGTTGGTTTTCAGGTGGTAGTTGATAATGGTATTATTCAACTTACTTTCTCGAGCCCACAAGGTTTGATAACTGGAATCAAATACAATGGCATCGATAACGTGTTAGATGACGAATTTGACTATCGTGGGTAAGATTTTTATTTTTATTTTTGATAAAAGTGGGTAAGATTTTTATAACACAACTTTTCTAATGTTTGTAACATATTATATTGAAGCAATATATGTTTATTATATACATATCCTTAATTAATGCACAACTATTTAATAAAGTCTTACTGCATTTCTTGGATAAATTCTTATGGAAATAGGTATTGGGACGTAGCCTGGTATGAACCCAAAAAGAAAACGAAAACTGACAAGTGAGTTTATAACTGCAACCATTTTTAGTAATAATTTATTGCCATTTTTAGAGCTGTTTAATTACGCTTTGGAGGTATATTTTTATTTCAGTTTTGCTGTCTATGATGATATAAAGTACACAAAAATATTCTTATTTAATATATATAACAAATATGATAGTTTTACCTTTTTTTGAATTTCGTAGATTAGAAGGAACTAAATTTGAAATCATAACTCAGAACGAAGAACAAGTTGAAATTTCATTTACAAGGACCTGGACGATCTCCAAACGTGGCTCCTTGGTCCCCTTAAACGTAGATAAAAGGTTACCTTTGTTAATTAAGATATATTTTTATGTAATTTTGATCTCCGAACTAAATAATTATAATCTTAATATTTTGTTTAAAGGTACATTATTCGAAGTGGTGTCTCCGGAATATACATGTACGGTATATTGGAGAGGTTAGAAGGCTGGCCGGACGTGGACATGGACCAAATTAGGATCGTCTTCAAACTCAACTCCAAAAAGTAACCATACGTTTTATTTAAATATATTTGTATGTAAATTCCAATTTACTAATGAATTAATAAAAAAATTGCAAAATTTTGGAAGCAAATATCAGATTTGATTTCATGGCGATATCTGATGATCGGCAGAGAAGCATGCCATCGATGGCGGACCGAAACAAAGCTAAGATATTAGCTTACAAAGAAGCTGTTCTTTTGACAAATCCAAGGAACCCTATGTTCAAAGGAGAGGTAATATATAAACTAAATTCAAGAACCGTTTGAGAAAGGATGGTTTATTTGGTTACTGATACATTGCACAGGTAGACGATAAATATATGTACTCAATGGAAGACAAAGACAACAACGTTCATGGTTGGATCTCGTCGGACCCACCGGTTGGGTTTTGGATGATAACTCCGAGCGATGAGTTTCGTCTAGGTGGGCCCATCAAGCAAGACCTCACCTCTCACGCTGGACCCATCACCCTCTCCGTGAGTCCATTAATATCATAATACAAAAAATACAAATCCTGATAAGTAGTGCTAATTATTGTTGATAACGACGTTACCCTAAAACATGCAATTTTGTTTTTGTTTTTGGTAGATGTTTACGAGCACGCATTACGCGGGAAAAGAGATGAGAATGGATTACAGAAATGGAGAACCATGGAAGAAGGTTTTTGGACCTGTCTTTGCTTATCTCAACTCTGTCTCTCCCAAAGATTCCACTCTTCGTCTATGGAGAGAGGCCAAACGACAGGTTATTAAATGATATATAGTTCCTGCTTATATCAATTAACTCCCTTTTTTATTTTTGAAAACTTAAGATTTACATTTTTTTTTTGTATTTATCTTATTAATTAATATGTCGCAGATGGCTGCAGAGGTCAAAAGCTGGCCTTATGATTTTGTAAATTCAGAAGATTACCCTCTTAGTCATCAGAGAGGAACAATCCAAGGTCAATTCTATATCAAAGATAGGTAAATATATATCCTCTTTCTCTAGAAAATACACTTTTTAGCTGTTCTTCACAATAATCTTATTTTCCTCTGCATTACCTAATCTTGTAGTTACGTGTCAAGGTTGAATATATATGGGAAATTTGCTTTTGTTGGTTTGGCACCAGTTGCTGAAGCCGGTTCATGGCAAACCGAATCCAAGGTGTATATAGTAATAATAGTAGTCTCACACTATACAAATGTATAAATTATAGTAATTTTTGTGGTAACTGTTATAGTGCATATCTAATTCTTTTAATACAAAAAGGGGTATCAATTTTGGACGAAAGCTGACAGAAAAGGGAGATTCAAAATAGAGAATGTGAGGGCAGGCAATTATTGTCTCTACGCATGGGGCATTGGTTTTATCGGTGACTATAAATATGACCAAAACATTACCATCACGCCAGGTACATATTTATATACGTATAATTATCCACTATAAGTCCATTTTTATCATAGCTACAGAAGCATGATTGGTCTGACGTATAAATATGATTGTTTGTTAGCGTTTACATTATATATATATCATATTCTAATTATCATACTATATTTACATAAACGCAGGTAGCGAGATGAACGTAGGGCCCATAGTGTATGAGCCGCCGAGAAATGGTCCAACGTTGTGGGAAATCGGTGTACCGGACCGAACAGCCCGAGAATTCTATCACTACAAGAAAACAGGGCTATTACCGACGGAATTACTGACGGAAAAAATTCCGTCAAAAATTACCGACGCAAAATCGACGACTTTCCGACGGGACGTTTTCCGACGGAATACCGTCGAAAATTTCCGACGGTTTTCTCATTCCGTCGGAAACACCCGACGGTAAACCGACGGTTTATTTTTCCGTCGGTTTTCCGTTGTATTTCGATCGGTTTAGCGTCGGTTTAATATAGCCGTTAAACTGACCGTCAGTGGAACCGTTGGGTCGACTAGAAACCGACCGATTTCCGACGGAATTCCGTCAAAAATTATGCTACATATACCTCATCCCTCCTCTCTTCCCCTCCACACCTATCCCTCCATAACTCTCTCTCTCTCTCTCTCTCTAATACTTCTAGTAACCAAGAAAAATGTCTTCTTCTAACTATTATAGATCGTGGATGGACGGAGTTATGATTGATGAGGCGACGAAGCTAGTGGACCGGGAATATGCACTTGGTATTGCAGAGTTTATGTCGCTAGCTTGCAATCAACCATATACGCTGAAAAATGGTATGTTAAAATGTCCATGTGCTAATTGCCGGAATTTTAGAAATCTTACGATTGGCGAAGTATGGTTTCACTTGTATTCAGTTGGGTTTATGTCGGGTTATAAGATTTGGTATCTTCATGGGGAAACTTCGGATTATGCAAGTAGTAGTAGAGAACCTCACGGTGGTACTAGTACTAGGGAACCTAATGTTAGTTCTAGCGAACCTTATACTGCCGATGTAGATTTTGGTGTAGGCACCATTCAGATGGTTAATGATGCACATAGAGAAATTATTCCAGAGGTAGGTGAATATCAAATTCCTAGGGTAGGTGAGGAACCAAATGTAGAATCTAGGAGATTTTTTGACATGTTAGATGCAGCGAAGCGGCCGCTTTACGATGGTTGCAGAGAGGGTCATTCGTCATTATAATCTGCTACAAGATTAATGGGCATAAAGACGGACTACAATCTGCCGGAAGAATGTGTGGATGCGATTTGCGAGTTTTTGAAAGATATTCTTCCAGAAGATAACCTTGCGACGGGTTCATACAATGAGGTCGAGAAACTGGTTAAAGGGCTGGGATTACCATATGAGATGATAGATGTGTGCATCGACAACTGTATGATATACTGGCGAGAAGAAGAATTCCGTCTGGAATGCAAATTCTGTAAGAAGCCGCGCTATGAGGATACAAGGGGAAGAGCTAAGGTTCCGTTCAAGAGAATGTGGTATATGCCATTAACCGATAGGCTGAGGCGGTTATACCAGTCAGAGCGAACTGCGGGGGAAATGAGATGGCATTCTGAGCATAGAAGAGAGGCAGAGATTGCACATCCGTCAGACGCTGAAGCGTGGAAACATTTTCAGAGATTATACCCAGATTTTGCTTACGATCCACGTAACGTGTACCTCGGATTATGCACAGATGGTTTTAACCCGTTTGGAAGGCATGGGAGACAATATTCGTTGTGGCCAGTGATTCTGACGCCTTATAATCTACCGCCGACTATGTGCATGCGTCGAGAGTTTCTTTTCCTCTCCGTACTCGTTCCCGGTCCAGAGCACCCGAAAAGATCACTTGATGTATTCTTGCAGCCGTTGATACATGAGTTGCAAATGTTATGGCTGCCCGGTGTTGTAGCATACGATGTTTCATGCAAGGAAATTTTTTTGATGAGAGCTGCATTGATGTGGACCATTAGCGATTTTCCGGCTTATGGTATGTTATCAGGATGGACTACACATGGGAGGTTAGCATGTCCGTATTGTCAGGAAATTACCGATGCATTCCAATTGAAGAATGGACGTAAATCGTGTTGGTTTGATTGTCATAGAATATTTCTACCGCATGATCATCCCTACCGGAAAAACACTAAACATTTTACGAAGAAGAAGAAAGTGTTTGATGATCCTATTCTCCAAGAAGCTGGGTCGACTACCTTGGGCCTCTTAGAAGGATTTGGTGCATTAAGAAGTCGTGAGTGTGGTGGGAACGGGCATGAGAATATATACGGAGATGGTGTAGTCCACAACTGGCACAAGCAAAGCATTTTCTGGGATTTACTGTATTGGAAGGACCAGTTACTAAGGCATAATCTTGATGTCATGCACATCGAGAAAAATTTCTTCGATAACATTATGAACACTGTGCTCAACGTGCAAGGGAAGACGAAAGATAATGTGAAGTCTAGGCTTGATTTACCTGAAATTTGTGATCGGCCTGAACTTCATCTTCAGACGAACGGAAAACCGCCAATTCCAGCATATTGGGTAGACTCGAAGTCAAAAGAAGAGTTGTTTAAGTGGATTATGCTAGAAGTTAAATTCCCTGACGGGTATGCATCAAACTTGCGTAATTTTGTGGACACTGACGGAGGAAAGTTTATCGGAATGAAGAGTCATGATTGTCATGTGATGATGCAGCGACTCCTGCCGTTTGCGTTTGCTCATCTCCTTCCTCGAGATGTCCACAAAGCAATTGCAGCTGTTGGATCTTTTTTCAGGGATATATCCACTAGGACACTCACTGTTGATGGGATCAGGAGTCTGGAGCAAAATATTCCAAAAATCTTATGCAATCTGGAAAAGATATTTCCACCGTCTTTCTTCGACGTTATGGAACATTTGCCTATCCATCTACCGGGTGAAGCTAGACTTGGTGGACCGGTACAATATCGGTGGATGTATCCGTTCGAGCGCTATATGTTCCACCTTAAAAAGAAGGTGAAGAATCCCGCTAAAGTGGAGGGTTCTATTGCCGCTCAATATAACAACGAAGAGACTGCGACCTTTGCTGGCTACTACTTCCCTTCGCAAGTACGCACAAGGAGCAGGCGCCCAGCTAGGAACGATGACAGGGGAGAAAGGCAAATTTATCGGTCAAGCGTTCCTAACATTTTTCAACAGGTTGGGCGGTTAAGTGGGAAAGTAGGCAAGCGGCAACTAACACCTCAAGAGAATACACATCTCCACAAGTACATTCTAACCAATTGCGAGGAAGTATTTCAATATGAGAGGTATACATGCTAGCTAGATTTATAATTTTGTATTACATTTGCTTTACTTATTTATATTCTTTTAACTTTTTGTAGGATATATATGGAAGCTCTCCAATATCATCATCCGGAATTGGACGAGGGCGAACGTGAGGCTCGGAAACAAAAATACTTCAGCCGTTGGTTAAACTTTTATGTAAGAATTAGTTTCTTAAATCATATAAAACACTTACAAACTGGAGCAATATATATCTTTTAACTTTGATGTGATCATATTGTTAGGTCCGGGGGGAACTCAATGCTGGACGCATCGTCGATGATTGGTTAGTTGACATTGTAGAGGGCCTCCACTACACAGCAAAGTCTTATCCGAGATATTGCACTAGGGGGTATGCATTTAAGGTGCATGTAGAAGGGTCAACAAGAATTACTGCCGATCACGGAGTATCATCTGCATCCGGAGAAGTTGTTTACTATGGTATTCTTAAAGAAATACTAGAAGTAAAATACATAGGAAAGCTTGGAATGCGTTGTGTAGTTTTTCTATGCGACTGGTATAACCCGATCGTAGGGCAAGCTGTTGTGATCGACGAGTTCGGTGTGACGTCGATTAATTCGAGCAAAAAGCTAAGAAACTACGATCCATTCATTATTGCTTCACAAGCAGATCATGTAAGTAATTGTAAATAATTATTTTGGATTTCAAACTCTGAATAAAAAAAATTATTAATATAATATTTACGCAGGTGTGTTACATTCCATACCCTCGACTAACTTATAAAAATGATCCATGGATCACCGTTACAAAGATAAACCCTCGAGGGAAGGTGTACGGAGTTGAAGAGCGCGAAGTAGAGCCCTTACAAACAAGTGGTTCTGGTGTGATCGCTCCGGTAGAAGAAACGCTAGAAGTTAATTTAGTTGTCGACTTTAGTCAATTCGGGGACATTGTTCTTCATTCAGAATCAGAAGAAGAAAGAGGCGAATTTGATGATAGTGACTCAATTTCGTCCGACTACAATACAGAGAGTGATGAAGAATAAAAATGTATTATGAATTTAATATTTATGATTGTTCTTAAATATATATAATGTGTTATGCTTTAAACATCAATAATATTATTTGAGGGTACAAAATATATGTAATTTTAGACTGTTATAGATATATAGAATTAGTATGTAATTTTAAACAAGTAATACTAAATGGATCAACTGGTTAAGAGTACAAAATACATGGTTCGAGGTGGGGGTTCGAACAGGGCCTTCCTCGGTTACATGTTTCTTAGTTTCCGACGGATTATCGTCGGTTTGTCGTCGGTTATCCGTCGGTTTACCGTCGGTTTGTCGTCGGTTTACCGTCGGTTTATCGTCCGAAATCCCGTCGGATGACAGCAGTAAATCTCTCGAGTAAATGGCATTTAGTCGGTAAATGTCATGTCCGAATTAACTCGATTTCCGACGGATTTCCGTCTGATTTACCGTCGAAAAGTTTTCTATATATACACGGCCAAAACATGAGATTTTCATTCAAATCCTAGACACAACAACTCACCAAATGGATTTCGTTTATTTCTCTCCCGAAGCCCGTGAAACGGCAATACGCCAACTTGGAATGCCGGGTCGGAGTCATCTACCTAATCTCGACCCAACCAGGCAGACTCATCGGGGGATTTGGTTCGGGTACAACACGGTTATTATATCCGTGACCAGTGAGATCATTCAGACACGTTGGTCTGGCGGCTATCTGACGTACTACCAACTCCTGACGTCCTTCAAAGAAGCATGGTTCAGTGACTTTCTCGTAAGTAATTTCCTATTCTTATAAATTATTATATTAATGTAATTATAATTAAAGTATTTATAAAATTAATTACAGGAATACTTCACCTGCTCTACGGACAATTTGTTCCGCGTCTGGCGGGAATTCCACAGGACTGCTAGGCGGGTTTTCCAAACTAAAATGCGGCGGTTGAAGCTAGTCTGGCAAAGAGGAGAAGGAAGACCTCCGTTGATTCCTGCAAGGTCTTGGAGATTGCTGGTGAGCCAATGGCGCGAGACGGACGTCGGAGATTGGTTTACTAACCAATTCCCGAACTACAATAGATTTTAAATTATGTTGTTTTTAATTTCTTGCAATGTTTTAAATTTCATGCAGTTTGTAAAATATGTTTTTAATTAAAGTAATTAAGCTATGTTATGTTTTGTTTTTAAAAAAAAAAAAAATCAAAACCAAAGCATAATTACATATACAATTAACA
Organism: Orychophragmus violaceus; assembly: GCA_030180135.1. Classification (NCBI taxonomy): domain Eukaryota; kingdom Viridiplantae; phylum Streptophyta; class Magnoliopsida; order Brassicales; family Brassicaceae; genus Orychophragmus; species Orychophragmus violaceus. The sequence goes on from CM058235.1 coordinate 35,233,439, forward strand.
TGTTTTAGTAAACGATTAACACAAACTGGCTCAACTGGTCTAATGCGAGAGAACAATTGGTTTAGGTGGCGGGTTCGAAAATAGCCCGCCGCATTAATTTTTTTTTAAATTAAATTTCGACGGAAATCCGTCGGTAACTATTTTCAGACGGTAATCCGTCGGTAATTATTGACGGATTTTCGACGGTTTAGGGTTTAGGGTTTAATAATGATTAGGAAGAATCGCAAAACACGTCACTAGTCAATGTAATGTTAGAATATATTATAATTCTTTAGTATCTGATCTATTTTGACATTTTTTGTTCGGGTTGAAAAATTAAAAACACGTAGGACCTAAACATTTCGAATTGTACATTAACGTTTAAGAAGAAGTTTATGTCAAACACTATCTGACTATGATTTTCCTAATATTCTTCAATTTGAGACATGTAATTATAAACTTCAAGCTTAATGGTAAACTAATGTGTTACCAGAAATAAAATGTCCAACCCTAAAACCAAATTGAAACCCTAAACTCAGTTCCCTCGGAATTCCGTCGGAAATTTCCGACGGCTATTCGTCTGTTAACCGTCGGTTTTCTGCATTTAACCCCTTTGGTTAAGTGTCTCGTCAGTAATTAAAACCGTTTCCGACGAATTTCCGTCGGAAATCATGTCGAAATGTTTTGTATAAATATGTACGGACCAATTGAAACCCTAAACCCTGTTCCCTCGTAAATCCGTCGGAAATTTCCGATGGTTATTCGTCGGAATTCCGTCGGTTTACTGCATTAATCGGTCAAAATCTAAATTAACTGCCCTCTCTTCCCCATGCAACGCTTTGGTAAGTGTATAGTCAGTAATTAAAACGATTTCCGACGGATTTCCGTCGAAAATACTGTCGCAATATTTTGTATAAATATGTACGGAGTTGTGTTTGGTTTTTCAAACATTTCATATAAGATTCTCTTTCCAAAAAAAAAAATGGATAACGTTTTTCTGACCCCGTCGGAACGTTCTTGGATAATTACAGGGATATTATCTCAACCGGGACGAGATCATCTTCCTGTGCTGGATCCTTACCGCCGAAACCGGACCATTTGGTTCGGTTTCAATGCTGCAATTCCCGCCGTTATTAGCGACGTAATAGAGGCTCGGTTTGAAACTGGTTACCTAGCTTACTACAATGTCCCGAGAAACGTTAAGGAGTTATGGTTCGAAGATTTTATGGTATATAATTTATATTTTTTGTCTTATTTTTACAAATTCTACAATTAATATTTATTCACTTATTAAATTGCAGGCTTATTTTAATTTTGATCCGCGAGTAGTCTTCGCGGTTTGGGTGGAATTCCACGTGGTGGCTAGGCGTGTTTTCCAGACCAAAATGCGCCGGGCCAAACTGCGATGGTTTAGAGGACAAGGAAGACCGTTATGGATGTCGGAGGGGGATTGGAACCGCATGGTTCAGCTTTGGGAGGAGACTGACATCGGAGAATGGTTCGGGAACGATTCCCCAAATAATGACTGAACAATTTTATAAATATGCTATTTATTTTCATGTAATGTTTAATTTATGCAACTACTAAGTTTTTAATATATGATATGTTTTTATTTTTTTTTAATAATCAAAACAATATCAGAACAATAACTAAAATTACAATGTAATTATAAACAATTAACACTAAATCGATCAACTGGTTAAGGGTTCTCTATATATTGGTCGAGGTCGTGGGTTCGAACCGAACCTTCCACCAATTATATGTTTTTCATAAACGGTTATAGATATATAGAAGTACCATGTAATTATAAACAACTAACACTAATTGGATCAACTGGTTAAGGGTACACAATATATTGGTCGAGGTTGGGGGTTCGAACAGAGCCTTCGACCAATTTTATGTTTTTTAAACGGTTATAGATATATAGAACGACTATGTATTCATAAACAACAAATACTCAATGGATCAACTGGTTCGGTTACACAACATTGTTAGAGGTTGCGGGTTCGAACAGAGCCTTCCTCGTTTAATTAGTTTTTTAATTTCCGACGGATAACCGTTGGTTTTCAGATAACCGTCGGTTATCCTTCGGAATATTTGGCGCCTTAAACCCGAAATTTTTCGAGTTAACCGCCAATTTTTGACGAAAACAATTGAACCGCCTAGAATACCGACGGAAAACCGACGACAAATGATTTCCGACGGATTTCCGTCGAAAATCAATTAATATTCTCCCGATCTAACTTCTTCTTCCTCATTTCTCTGTAACTTCTCTCTCTCTCTAATCGCGACATCGGACCCTCTCTCTACGATTCCGCCGGATTATCGCCGTTTCTCCTCATATCCGACCGCCACCAACACCACAAACATGTAAGTTACCCTTTTAACCGATTGATTTTTCATAATTTTGTTTAGATTTGTAGAAATGGTTGCATGTGTTGGATAAAACGGTAGTATAGGTGTTGACTAATGGATAGAACAATAGTTACTAGGATTTAGGCTTGTTTGACTTAGATTGATTGTGAATTTCTTGTTGAAGTTTCTTCAAAATCTTTAAAACTGTTTTTTGGTGTAATTTTGGAATTTGTTTTTGTTTTTTAAACGTTTTTAAAATTCTTATGGGTTCTAAAATGTTTTTTGATTTTTATAAAATTTGAAACGTTTTTTTGTAATTTATTATCAATTTTACAACAGATTAAGAAATTTTATTGTTGATTTTTTAAGCGTTTCTAAATTTTTTTATGAGTTCTAAAACGTTTTCTAATTTTTATAAAAATTTAAAATCGTTTTTGTAATTTATTTTGATTTTTTAAAGTTTTAGAAATTTTTACTGTTGATTTTAAAACGTTTTTAATTTTTTTTTAGTTCTAAAAAGTTTTTTTTTTAGTTTTTAAATCTTAAATACTTTTTTTGAAATGTATTGTGAATTTTAAAACGTTTTAAAAGTTTATTTTGTTGATATTATACACGGTTTTTATGAATTCTAATTTTTTGATTGATATGCAGGGATGATTTTCTGGCGTTTGAGATGCACCTCATGAACGACAGTCCACTAAATGAGGTGCATCAGGAACCGGTCCAGCAACAACAACCGAGAGCCCGACGGTCTCGGTCGACTCAGGTGATACCCACACCGGATCCGACACAGGCAGGACCGTCTGAGACTATGCCGGAGGCTAGTGGGAGTCATTCCGTGTCTCAGGCGCCCCATTATGTTTTACCGTCAATTGCCGATGAGATATCGGCATTAGTCGATCAGCCGGGACGAGAGCTGCTCAAACGGCTCGACCCTTTCTACGAGACCAACCCGGGCACTTTCTGGTATGAAATTTATAACTTTAGATTCTCATTTACACTTTTTAGTATATACAATTTTTGTAACCCTTTGTTTTTCCTTGTCTTATTAGGTTTACGTTGACCGAGTCGAAGGTCACGAAGAGCATCTTGGGAATGATGTACATCATGCTCAAGTTCGGGTACCCGACGTACAGGGAGATGCCTTTATCCGATAGACATAACTGGTTCCGCCAGTTCGCGGTAATACCTCCTCGTTAATTTTGTTGTATATATATATATTTTATTATTATTTTATATAATTTATTTTTAAAGTTTTTAATTCTAACAAATATTTATTTTTTTTGTTTTGAATAGCAAGAGTATACTTGGGATAGGAAGTATACGGTTATGGTGGAAGAGGAGTTCCACCAGAAGGCGTCGACGCATTACTCAAACGTCCTCAACACTTGGAAACAGAAATGGTGCCGTAATGAAGTTCCCAAGGGTATTGACAAAAAGGGCGACACCTGGCAGGGCTTCATCCGTCATTGGAGTAAGCCTGCAACCGCATCAACCTCTACGACGAACTCCCAGAACCGTAGAAGTGAGAGGGATGGTGCCGGTCCCGCAACTCATAATGCGGGAGCAAGAAGCACCGCATCAAGGAAGATAATCCTGGTAAGCAGTCTTTTTTAACATTTTCAATATGTTAAGTTATTTTTAAATTTTAAGTTCAATATCTTTTTTGCAGAAACAAAAGAAAGGAGGGCGAGATCCGACTCATATTGAGCTCATCGAGGATGGCCACAAGAACAAGGAAACGGGCCAAATCCAAGATCCAATTGCTCGGAGGATTGTGGAGTCGACGAAGAGGCGTTTGGATGAGGTGGTTACCCAATCCGAAGGAATTGGTTCAACGGAAGAGATACCTGACGAGCAGATCAACCAAGTCTTCCTCGCGGTAAATTTTAAAATATTTAAAATTTAAAATATGTTAAACCCTAAACTCTAACTTAAAATTCATAACGTATTATTTACTTTATAGGAAACTGAGAAGAGAAGAGGACGAGTTTTTGGTTTGGGAAACTTGGCGGACAAAGTGTCGACACCGCATTCCCGTTTTCGTCCGGAAGAGGACTATGCCCAGATCTTAAGGGAAAAGGATGCGGAGATCGAAGCATTGAAGGCTAGTCAATTGCGGATGGAAGCCCGGATGGTAGAACAAGATGAAGCAAACGCAAAGAAGTTCGAAGAGATGAACCAACGGTTTGAGACCTTCATGCAACAACAAGCCAATCTTCCAAATGTCGGACCGTCGACCAAGAGCGGAGGGAAGGGGACGACAAAGAAGTTGAGGAAGAGGGCGACGTGAGAGTGATTCGCTCCCGTTGAATGTAATTTTTTTTATGGACGAATGTAGTTTTTTAAACCTGTTTTGAATATTTAAATATAATTTTTTTTTTAATTAATAAATTTGCGAATATATATATATTTTTTAAATTATTAATTATCCGTCGGTAAACCGTCGATAAAACGCCCTCGGAATGCCGTCGGTAATCTTCCGTCGGAATACCGTCGGTAATCTTCCGTCGGAATACCGTCGGTATACGTCGGAATACCGACGGTATTATGCGTCCGAATACCGTCGGTATTATGCGTCGGAATACCGTCGGTATTATGCGTCGGAATACGGTCGGTATTATGCGTCGGAATACCGTCGGTATTATGCGTCGGAATACCGTCGGTATTATGCGTCGGAATACCGTCGGTATTATGAGTCGGAATACCGTCGGTATGTACGTCGGTTTATAGTCGGTAAACCGTCTGAATAAACCGTCGGTTTACGGTCACAAAACCGTCGGTAAATGTGCGTCGATAAACCGTCGGTGATCGGTCGGTATTATATACGTCGGTATTCCGTCGGTTTTTATAGACGAAAAACCGACGGAAAGTTTTTACCGACGAAATAGAAATGACGGACTATTTTCGTCGGAAATCCGTCGGAATACGTCGTTTCCGACGGAAATCCGTCGATTTAATCCCTCGGTAATGGCCTGTTTTCTTGTAGTGTATATACCGGATCCTTACCCTACACTTATGAATAAGCTCTATGTTAACCCACATCAAGACAGGTTAGTGCTATATATAATCTTATATGTACAACTACTTTTAGTACATTTATGTTTACATAGGAATTAGGAAATTCTCATTCCAGTTTTTTGAGGTTTTTGGTTGATGAATATAAGAATGAAGCTGAATATTGGCTGCATAGAATGTCATTCGATTTAGTTTTGATTTAGGTTTTGGTTGGGGTTGTTTTTTCAAACATTCAATCATTAACTTAGAGGATTAATTATTTGACTGTGTAATATTGACAATCACATTTAATATAATCACTAAAACTATTGCAGATTTAGGCAATATGGATTATGGGATCGTTACGCAGATTTATACCCACAAAACGATCTTGTCTACACAATCGGTGTAAGTGATTACAGAAGAGATTGGTTCTTTGCTCATGTCACCAGGTAACTTAGATAACAATATTTTTCTCTACACTAGTGCTTATATTAAATATATCTAGCTAGTGAATTTACTTTAGCTTTTAAATAATATAGAAACATTGGAAACAACAGTACATACGATGCAACGACATGGCAAATCGTATTCAACCTAAAAAATGTGAACCGGGTCGGACTCTACACGCTCCGAATAGCTCTAGCCTCAGCTGCTGATTCCGAATTACAAATTCGGATCAACGATCCAAAATCCGATCATATTTTCACGACCGGTTCGGAAAAGACAATGCGATTGCGAGACATGGGATTCATGGGTTATATAGATTGTATAGTATAATTGTGGCTGGAGATTTACTAGGCGTTGGTGATAATAAGATATATTTAACTCAATCGAGAAGTGTTGGACCGTTTCAAGGTATTATGTATGATTATATTCGTCTTGAAAGTCCTTTTAGAACTTGAAAATGATTAACTGTGTAGAGGGAATTAATAGTTTCTTTGTTTTTTCCCTTCTTTTTCTAGAGTTGGTTTGTTATTCATTTGAGTGTAATGTAATATCAATAGTGTGAATATTAATAAAACAGAATGTATTAATATATATATATATATATATATATATATATGATTTATGCTTTATATATATATATATATATACAAGTTATATATATATATGCATGTGCAAGTTATATATATGCATGATTTATGCTTTATATATATATGATATATATATATATATATATATATATATATATATATATATATAGGGGTTTAAATGATTGTTAAATGATCATTGTTAAATGATTACAAATGAGAAACTTATTTCCTTTTATATACAAATTCTCAACTCAAACGAATAGTCGAGATTGAAACGATATAACGGTGAAGATTAATCTTTACCTACTCCAATATCTCTAATATCACACTTCATTATCTCAACATCATCATTACATTCACACACCACAATCGATCCAAAAAAGACTGAAAGATCTGATGCATTAGAGTGCATAATGTGGCTGCTGCGTTCGTGAGGCCAAATAGCATCACAAGCCACTCGAACGACCTATACCGAGTTATGCATGCAGTCTTTGCTTCATCTTCTTTATCAGTCCGGACTTGATAGTACTCCTTTTGTAAATCCATCTTGGTGTAGACCTTATATCCCCCAAACCTATCAAATAAGACAACGATCAAAGGAATCAGGTAATGGTTCCTGATGATTACCTTGTTAAGTGCTTGATAGTCCACTGATATCCTCAAAACTCCATCAGGCCTCTTCTGGAAAAACACCAGCACATCGGAAGGAGATTTCGACGGTGTCATCTTTACCGTTGCCAACAATTCGTCGATTTGCCTCCTCAACTCTTCAAGTTCTGATGGAGTCATCCAAGTAAAGCGCCGTTTTTGGTGGTTTAGCTCCCTACTCCAACTCGATTCGGTGATCCACCTCACTCCTAGGCGGTAACTTTTCTGATAATTTTACTGGCATCACATCCATGTTCTTCTTGGGAACTGCTTCATAGATGGTGGTATTGATGTAGTATTCTCACATTCCTCTTCCACCTCCATCACCGCTAAAAATGTTGGCTCACCCTTTTTCATTGTTGGGAATGTCCTGAAATCTATTGTACTTACTCCAAGTGAAAGTCGTATTGTCGAGATGAGACAATCATATGACACTAGGTAGTCATAATGCTTTGCTAGAAGCCACTTATGATCAATGAGTTTAGAACTCATTGCTAGTGTTATATGATCCTACAGGGTCACACACCTAAGCAAGCTGGACGTTAAAGACGAGGTTGATCATTAATGTAATGATCTGGTGAATGCATATTTGATATGCATTCGATATCAATATTCTGGGGCAGTGTCGATCGATGCAGATAGTGCATCGATCGATGCAACTCGCGGATTAATCAGATTAATTCGGTTTAATCGTTGGTTAATTACGTTATGGTTTAAGTCGACATATATAAGATATATGGTCGACCTAAACTGATTTCTAACCTAATTCACAGCCACCAGAACTTGAATAGAAACCTCTGAAGAGATTGGATCTCTATAGGCACTAGCATCCCTGCTGTTCAGTTTGTGTGCGTGTGGATACCAGTAGAGGCGCAGCACTTGAGGCGCTTTAGATCTCGATTATCTGCAAATCTTCCGCTGCTAATCACCAGGTAATTTTGAGATCCCATTGATTCAATTACATGAACCCTAGATCCTAGGCTTGGAATTCAGACCAGGATTGCCTAATTGGATTAGGATCTGCTAGAAATTCCTTCAGTGGTATCAGAGCTTTAGGGTTCCATTGAATTTGTAGCATGTTGATTAGATTGATTGAATCTGGATCTCTGTATGAATGATACAAGCATGCTAAAACTCGTTTTGATCAAAGTAACCTAGTTTAGGGTTTTGTTCGAAAAACGTTTTAGGGTTTTTCGCATGGTGTCGATCGATGCCAATCCGGCATCGATCGACACAGGGCGAAAACCCGAATAAAATTTAAGGTTTTTTTTCGCATGGTGTCGATCGATGCCAATCCGGCATCGATCGACACAGGGCGAAAACCCGAATAAAACCTATGTTCCGCCTAGTGTCGATCGACACAAGAGTTGTGTCGGTCGACACAAACCTCGCGAGATTGATGAATCGGTTCAATTGGATTGGACTGGTTATCGAGCTTGGTTAATAATGGTTAAACTCTAAGAATGGTTTATTGCGATTGGGTTGGTATCGACCGATGCTAATGTAGCATCGATCGACACTGACCGGTTCTCAAAACCGGATCAATTGGATTGATCGGTTATCGCAGATTGGTTTTGGTTAATCAGCATCGATCGACACTAAAGTAGTGTCGGTAGACACAAGATTCGATGGTTTAGGTTATGGAACCTGAAACCACAGAACCAAACCAAGACAAATCATTTAATTAGAAGAATTAAAACATAATAAAACTAAACGTTTTAAATGGTTCCGTTCCTCAACCAAATATCAAGTGATACTTGATGTCTTTCCAATCTTGTCAACTGTCAAGACCCATTTAATTGTGCGATAGACTTGCAGTGCAAGATGTCCACAATTTCATGAGTAAGACAGACGTAATCGTGTTGATGGATTTGCAGTGCAAGACATCAACAATTATATGACTGAAGAGATTGGTTTACTTGACTGGGCCATCAAAATCGTTTTGGGCTCAGAGACATCAGGTGGATTGGGCATGAGATGTCAATCCACAACCAAGAGTTATATGGGATATAACTAGCAAAGTTGTTGCTTACCTAGATAGCTAAATTTGGGTGATAGCCAGTGGCTCACTCAAGTTTAGTGAAGTATGGGTCTTGGATCATTATATTCATCTGAGGAAACATTGTTTGAATATAATGCGAGTTTTCTTAATTGTTAAGACTTCTCATTTCTTGAACATCATAACTAAAACCTCCCTTGTTTTTCCAGCTATGTCTAGCACAAACCATCGTAACAATTTCTCCCTGCGATCCGTCCTTCAGAAAGACAAGTTAAATGGATCCAACTTTCTTGAATGGTATCGGAACTTGAGAATTGTTCTTAAACAGGAGAAAAAGGACTATGTCCTTGAGAAAGTTCTCCCCAAGAAGTACCGAGCCAATGCCTGGCAGTCAGATAAGGATACTTGGGATAAGCATTCTAATGATGCGGTGGATGTGAGTTGTCTCATGTTGGCTACCATGAACTCGGAATTGCAGAAGCAATATGAGTACGTGGAGTCTCCAATACAGATGATCACTGGCCTGAAAAGTATGTTTCAGGAGCAGGCACGAACTCAGAGATACCAGACGGTTAGGTCTCTGATTGAGTGCAAGCTACCAAAGGGCGAACCAGTTAGTCCTCATGTCATTAAGATGATGGGTTATATTGATAACCTGGGGAAACTGGATTGTCCCATTAACCAAGAGCTGGCTACTGACATCATTTTACAGTCACTGCCGTCAAGCTATGATCAATTTGTTATGAACTATAACATGAACAACTTGACGAAGACGTTGACTGAATTGCATGGGATGCTTAAGACTGCTGAACCTAACATCAAGAAGGACACCCCAAATGTCCTTATGGTACAAAAGGGTAAAAAGTTTAAGAAACTTGGTAAGAACAAAGGTGATGGCAAGACGAGCTCGATTGTGAATCCAAGCGATTCTGGCCATGTTCCTAAGGTTAAAACCAGTCCTTCTGAAGATGTTAAGTGCCGTTATTGTAATGGTTATGGGCATTTGAAAAGAAAATGCAATAAATTCTTGGAAGATTATGAGAAGCTGAAGAAGACGTACAAGACTTCTTCTTCAGGTATTATGTTATAGAAGTAAATGTTACTTCTTATAGTCCTACTTATTGGGTATTGGATACCAGCTGTGGTACTCATATTTTGTGAAAATGTGCAGGGCCTGAGCAAAAGTAGGACTATGGAGAAATGACAAGTGGACCTATGAGAGGGAATGGAGCAAGAGTTGATGCATTAACCGTAGGAGTATTTCATTTGTTTTTCCTTTTATGGCATGTTTTGAACTTAAAACTGCTACTATGTACCTTCTATGAGCAGAAAGATTATTTCTATTCCTTGTTTGGATATGGAAGGATATCAGTTTTCAAGTTAAGAATAAGTGTTATTCATTTGATTACAGTCATATAATTTTATAGTAGCAATCCATTAGAGAATGGACTTTATGTTCTAAACCAGAATGTGCCTAACTGTAACATTAATACCAAGAGATTCAAGTCAAATGATATGAGTCAAACTTCTCTCTGGCATTGTCGTTTTGGGCTACATAAATGAGAAATAGATTCAGAAGCTCCATAGTGATGGGCTTTTGGGCTCATCTGATTGAGAATCATAATGAGTAAAGTGGATCTTGTTTATTAAGTGAAACGACAAAGGCTCCTTTCAACAAAGGTAGTATCGATCGACACAAACGGTGCGTCGGTCGATACAAGTTGCGAACGAACAAAATGAAAGGGCCAGAAGCTTATTGGACTTTATACATATGGATGCATATGGGCCGATGAGCACTAGTGCTAGAAGAAAATTTCAGTACTTCATTACATTTACTGATATTTTCAGAAGGTACGATTATGCCTTATTTATAAGGCATAAGTCAGAATCTTTGAAAAATTTCAAAGAGTTCCAATATTGAAGTACAGAATCAATTTGGCAAAAGTATTAAAACTCTACGATGAGATCATGGAGGTGAATACTTAAGTCAAGAATTTAGTGATCGTATGAGAGATTGTGAAAGTGTTTCACAATTCACTCCTCCTGAATCGGACTTTATTAGATATGGTTCGATCAATGATGAGTCACTTAGATCTTCCATTATCCTTCTAAGAATACGCTCCAGAAATGTCTGAGTTTACTTTAAATAGAGTTCCATCAAAATCAGTTACAGAGATACCACATGAGATGTGGAATGTAAATGTTTCTGATTTATCCATCATGGAGATTTGGAGTTGCGAGACTTATATAAAACGTTTAATCTCTGATAAGCTCACATCCAAATCTGATAAGTGCTACTTCATTGGTTGTCCTAACAAAACCAAGGCATATTACTTTTACAACCAGTTCAAGAACAAATTGTTTGTTGCTCGGAACTATGTTTTCTTGAGAAAGACTTTCTTTCCAAGAAGAACAGTGGGAGTAAAAGTACAATTCGAAGAAATTCAAAAATCACAGGAGACTGCTCAACCTGATGAGGAAGAGCAGCAGTTGGATCTACAAAGAGTTGTAGAACCTGCACCTGTGGTGCCTAGAGTTTATAAAGGATCTGGTGAATGTATATTCGATATACATTTAAATGGCGAGTTTCTGAAGAAGTGTCGATCGACACAAAAGTTGCATCGATCGACACAGATCGCGAACCAAATATTGATTTTGGTTTATGACTTAATTAACTACGGTTTAAATCTTGGTTAATTAGGTCGTGGTAAAAGTATACATATGAGATATGTGTGCGCGACTTTTACAGAAAACTGAAGCTCGCAGATCCGAAAGGATCCGTCACGAACCCGAGAAATATGGATTTCTCGTAACTAATTGCCGTGATCTACTGATTATTGAAAGTGACGGGCCTGCGAATTTTGAAGAAGAAATGATGGGCCTTGACTCCGAAAATGGCTGAAAGCCGCTGAATCCGAAATGGGATCCATGTCACAGAACCAAGTATGACTTGGGTTGATTTACCCGACGGTGTAGAAACCATTGTGAGTAAATGGATTTTCAAGAAGAAAAGTTGACATGGTTAGTAGTATTCAAATGTACAAAGCTAGGTTGGTGGAAAAAGGTTTCAAGTAAATTCATGGTATTGACTGTGAAGAAACCTAATCCCAGACACCATGCTTATGTCCATCCGGATTCTCCTAGCAACCGCCACTCATAATAGTTATGAGATCTGGCAGATGGATGTGAAAACAGTTTTCCTTAATGGAATTCTGAAAAAGGATGTGTACCTGACACAACCTGAAGTTTTCATTGATCCTAATGAAGCTAGGAAGATATGCAAGCTTCATCGGTCCATTTATGGACTGAAGCAAGCATCTCGGAGTTGGAAATCTTCGTTTTGATGAAGCAGTCAAAAGGTTTGACTTCGTCAAGAACGAAGAGGAACCGGATGTTTACAAGATGACTAGTGGGAGCGCAGTTGCATTTCTGGTATTGTATGTTGATAACATACCACTTCTCGGAAATGAAGTTCCATTGTTTCAGTCTGTTAAGACTTGATTCGAAAGTTGTTTTTCGATAAAATTATGGGAGAAACCGTATACATTCTTGGAATAAGAATCTATAGAGATAGATTGGATAAGCTAATTGGATTGTGTCAAGATACTTATAGTGATAAGGCCTTGCACATGTCCAATATGCAGGATTCCAAGAAGGGCTTCGTGCAAATGACTCTTGGTATTACTCTTAGCAAGACGCAGTGTCTTTCGACACACGCTGAGCAAGGGCGAATGAGGGTGAGGCTACTGCTAAAGGCATTAGATGTCTTAAGATGTGATCTTAATTTTAGTGGGAGTCATTGTTATTAATTTTAGTTATGATATGATGTTCGTATAAACATAATTTGATTATGTTATTGAAATCTGACATCTGTATTATTTAATAATGGTCATTAAATAATAGTCCCAAAGTAATTTATGACATTTTATAGGTCATCAAGTATGTGACTTGATCATGAAACCCTATAGATAATAAATGACATAAATTATGTTGGTCCCTGGTCGAGGTTGTTAAAGTGGGACATTAACAACCGCGTGAGACTAGTATGTGAGGTGACTGATGACTAAGTTTCATGGAGTCATTAATAAGAGTATTAAAGTCAATCACATAGATATGTGTTGGAGAACACAGGATCGGACATGACCCACTGATGAGAACTCTACGGGATAGTTATATAAGTGTCATGAGAGTTTTCATTACGACTATAGAGTATAGTCCTTAGACCTGAGTTCATCATGTTTTCTTACATGTGAATTGGTCCGCTTTAACCTTGTCAAACGTCAGCCGTAACTGGTGACTATAAAGGCATTGATTGGGCGTATCATGAAGCGTGTGAAGAGACAGAGATGGAACAAGATGGGATTTGTCCCTCCTATATAATAGGAGATAAATATCTCAGGGCCCATCGAAGATTTGATACTGAAAAATGTGTGGCCACACTCAAACGAGGTGATTGTCAGTCGTTTGTCTTGTCAATATAAATCGGAGTTCGATGAACATGATCTTGGCTAAATAAGGGTGACACAGATCTTGCCATATGCCAGATCGAGATATAGTGACGAAGGGATTGAAGGAATAGATGATTCCAGTACAAGTGGGAGATTGTTGGGAATGTCCTGAAATCTATTGTACTTACTCCAAGTGAAAGTCGTATTGTCGAGATGAGACAATCATATGACACTAGGTAGTCATAATGCTTTGCTAGAAGCCACTTATGATCAATGAGTTTAGAACTCATTGCTAGTGTTATATGATCCTACAGGGTCACACACCTAAGCAAGCTGGACGTTAAAGACGAGGTTGATCATTAATGTAATGATCTGGTGAATGCATATTTGATATGCATTCGATATCAATATTCTGGGGCAGTGTCGATCGATGCAACTCGCGGATTAATCAGATTAATTCGGTTTAATCATTGGTTAATTCCGTTATGGTTTAAGTCGACATATATAAGATATATGGTCGACCTAAACTGATTTCTAACCTAATTTACAGCCACCAGAACTTGAATAGAAACCTCTGAAGAGATTGGATCTCTATAGGCACTAGCATTCCTGCTGTTCAGTTTGTGTGCGTGTGGATACCAGTAGAGGCGCAGCACTTGAGGTGCTTTAGATCTCGATTATCTGCAAATCTTCCGCTGCTAATCACCAGGTAATTCTGAGATCCCATTGATTCAATTACATGAACCCAAGATCCTAGGCTTGGAATTCAGACCAGGATTGCCTAATTGGATTAGGATCTGCTAGAAATTCCTTCATTCATGCCTTTAGAGAGTTACATCGCCGACAAGTGCTTCAGTCTATCGTTCTTCTATCCAATGGTAGGAACTATACAAGGTTATCCCTTCTCGAGTATGCAAACCGAGCTGAGTGCATGCATCGGTATTGCCATGACTGCTTCATGAAATCCAATATGAGGACAACTTTGAAGTCATCCATAGGCACCATGGAGAATTTAAATGGGCCAATCCAATCTCCCAGCATCATCTCCACTATAGTGTTACCATTAACCGGTTGGGCTTTGACATTCACCGTCTTCATCTAGCCCTCCCGTTTATCCCAATTGATCTCTAGCCTTCTAGATTTTTCGTCAGCCATGAGGTTGTGAGTGGCTCTTGTATCCACCATCACTTGAGTTTTCTTCCCATTAAGGGCCTCATGCAAATGAGTCCCTTGCTCATTGGGTTTTTACAAAGACTTTCCTTAAGAGCGTTAAGAAGTTGCAACAATCTCATATTTCTCGATTCTCCTTATTGGGTCTCGGTATCACGATTCTCCATATCGCCAGTAATGATCCCATCTTTGGACACTCCTTCATCTGATGTGGCCCCTTTCACACGAAACACCCACCCCTTGGTACGAACGACTTATTCTTGGCTTGAAAATATTCCCGTCGAGAACTATTCTCATAGTTCCTCGATGGTCGGGCATTTTCTCGGCAATAATCTCGCATCTCTCCCACATCTTTAGTCACAACCTTCTCTTTCTTCTTGTATGATTTAAAGGGACATTGAGTGCGGAAGACAGTTAACGACTTGGCAACCGCAATAGCCACATCGACAGATTGAACTCCCCTTCGTTGTAACTCTTGTTTACCCTAATTTCGCAGTCCATCGGTGAAGTAAAACACGAGTTCCTCATCCGAAATATTAGGATTTGAAGCATGAGAGTAGTGAGTCCTTCACATATTCATGAATCGTACCTTTTGTCGATGTTCCTTCAACTTCTTTCAGACTTCATACACGATGTTTTCCGGGTAGAATTCCCTCTTTAGTTCATTCTTGAACTCCACCCATGTCTCGATCCATGCGCGCCACCATAACATGGTCCTGTCAAGTACGAAGTCGCGGTCTTCACCTTCACCATCTCCTCCCCTAGATTAAGAATGTTAAAGTATTGTTCCATTTTCCAAAGGAAATTCTCAACTTCCTTAACATCTCTTAATCCATTAAATCGCGATGCCTTGGGAAATCCACCCGACTTGCTCCATTTGCAACAACGGCTCCTCCATTTGCATTCACCTTCTTGCATAACGCCACGTCTTCCTCCACAAAGATGAGTCTTGCTTCCACCCCTCGATGTCTTCTCAAAAGGCATGGATACATCCAATCATTAATTCTTTCAGCCCCTCAGACCGGGAGTCGAGGTCAAAGGCATTCTACTTGGCTTCCTCCAACCCTTGGAAGATATGACTCTCGAACCCGTTCACGGTGTATTCGAACCTCTCTAGCTTTTCTGACATCTCACTAACAATTGCCCCCAAAGCTTTAGGGATACACCCATATCCTGGTTGCTTGCTCCTTGGACAGCTTGTCTAGGACTTCATGCTGCTAGCATCCTTACTTTCCTTAGCCATTCTCTTAGAAAAACTTATCTTTACCCTCGGTCGAACTCGGCTCTGATATCACTTGTCAGTTGTCACAGACTAATTCTTCGGAATTAGTAAGTGCGGTCTTAGCATCTTTCCACCTCTTGTGGTTGTTAAATCAGTCTTACTCAGATTTGCGTAGAATTTTATGTCAGGAACTATGGTCCAAGTTGACTCGGAGAGGTCCGAATTCACACAGGTGTCCTAGAATGATTTTTTTTTTGAAAAAAAAATTATAAAGAGAAAATTTAGAAATATGTTTATATTGAAAATTGATGGATGATTACAAATGACAAACTCACCCCTTATATAAAATTTCTCAACTTAAATGAACGGTCGATTAAAACGATCTAACGATGGAGATTAATCTTTTCCTACTTCATTATTCTCAGTATCACACTCGACTATCACAACATCATTATTACATTCTCACAATACAATCCAATATCTCATCCACAATTTTTTTAAAATTCTAACAAAATTTAGGTGTTTACATTATATAAGTAAAATACTAAATAATTATTTAGTGGATTTACTATCTCTGTTAGATCCATTCAGTCGATTTGTCTGCTATATGCATGGACTGAAAATGGATCGTGACACCAAGCCTGGATATCACACGTCTTTCTCTTCGCGTGCAAGCTACTCGTTTTAGACTCTATATATGTAGTAGTAGTAATAATGAAACAATAAAGATGATGCAATTAGCAAGCTCAAAGTATGTTTAGGTAACCGTCAATCTAATCACGTAATCACAGGAGATTTTTTGTAAATGCTAGTTTATTTATCTTGACCAAATCTTCTTCCTGGGGTCTCTCTCTTTCCCAACCGGAGCTTGTTGTTGTTCTCTGTTAATAACTCTCTTCTGAGCGACAGGTACTTGGTTTGACGAACCAGAAACTGGTCTTGGTGGTCTTATTAATCTGGCAGCAACTTTTGGTGGGTCTGATTTCCTGATCCGTTTCTCCTTCATATGAGGATGATCATCACCGTTGTACTCTGTTTCGCCACTTCTCGAGACCCTCTTCTTTCTACTTACCTCATTGAGATTCAAAGAATCGTTTCTTCGAGTACTCGCCTTGAGACGGTTTGATGTTCTCAGGATGTTGTTGTTGGATTCAGCATTCTCATCGCCAAAGTTGTCTTCTCTGAAGCAAGGTTTCACTTCGTTAGGAGTAGCACTCCCAACATCAGGGAATTCTCTAGTTGCTGCCATTTGTTGTACATGCAGCTCTTGCTCCTTTAGCCTCACTTCAAGTTCTTTAATCTGCAAAAACAAAAACAAAACAAAAAATCTTTAGACGCATCTGGTGATAGATAAGCTCACAAATCTTGAGACAATCCATGAAACTAACCTTCTGTCGTAGCAAAACTGCTTCTTGACTTTGCTCGTCTTTTTGTTTCGTCTCCAACTCTTTAATCTGAAACAACATATCGAATAGAAGAGCCACATGTTTGAGACTTTTTAAACAAAAGAAAAGATGGTAAGCCTGAGAATATATCAGTCCTAACCTTCTGTTGCCACACAAGAGAGTTGCCTTCAGAATCTTTCAACTTATTCTCAAAATCCTTAACCTTCTGTTGCAACAAAATGGAGTTGCCTTCAGATTCTTTCAACTTATCCTCAAGATCCTTAACCTGCAGGCGTCATTTAGGAAGTTTTGGTGACTCTTTATTGTTCCTACTCTCAACAAAATCAATATGAGATGTATGTAACAATCAATAAACCTTCTGATGGTAAGCTGCAGAGTCTGATTGTTGTCTCTCCCGAAGCTTACACTCTACCTCCTTAACCTTTAATGGGGAATATGGTTTGCTAGTCATTAATTGGTAATATAGAAAATCAAGCATGTCATTAAGCAGAGAAAGAAAAAACGAACCTTCTGCTGGAGATTCGTACAAGTCTCATCTCTGCTTTTTAGTCTTTCTAGAAGTTGTGCATTTTGCTTTTCCGATTGGTTATGCAGTGACTCAAGCTGGCTTTCAAGTTCTTTGTTCTTTTCCTGGAGACTTCTGTATGAGTGGTCTCTTCCTTTATTCTTACCTTCCAGGTTCTGTATGTTCTCTTCCAGTTTCTTTATCAATTCATCTTTAGATCGGTTTTCTTGCCTTGCTTTCTCCACCTTTAAAAAGTTATACACGAAGCAATAAGGAAAAGCTGTTGAGATAAATCCATGAAGACAAAAAGCTTACCATTGCTTTCATCTTCTGAATCTCACCGGTATCAACTTGCTTCCTCGCAGGACCCAACTCAACCCCTCTAACACGAGTTGCAAAGTTTAGTGAGCTTAAAGTCTCACTCACATCATGCTCAGAGGGACTGATTTGCACAAACATCAGAGTCTTTGAGTCACCTCCTGCATCATTTGCACATGCACATCAGTTTACCAAAAGCAAAGTGTAACCATAGATTTGAATTCCTGATAGTTAATGAAGACTCTTACCCAGTGAATCTTGAAGCAAGTGTGTTAGTTTTGAGTTCCTGATAGTTAATAATTGGAAAAGCGTTAAAGCAGTCGTCGAGATATAAAGCTCTCCACAAAAATGGAGAGAGAATTCTGCATATGATTATACTAACCTGTATGGAATGTGGCTACTCTTTGTTGCCAAAGCATAAATCACATCCCCAAGAGCTGAAAGCGATCTGTTTATGTTCTGTGCTTCCTTGAGACGCTCACCTTGCACGTCAGTCTTTGCCAATCTCTCACTTCCTGCTAAATCTACAAGCCAAAGCTTGCTTTTTGTGCAATCACCATTCATCAGGTTCTTTGCCCTCACCATTATAGAGAGCATGCTGCGAAGAGAACTTAATCTATTAAACAACCCTCATAATATAACATAAAATGAGGGAAAGCCAAACATGCAAACAACATAGTGAGAGAGGCATAAATCCAAACATACCAGTGAGAGCGGCTACTATGTTCGTTCACATTGTTGGATCCAACAGCTCTTGCATTGCTCCCAGCTTGAAGCACATTCCACACTTCATTTATATTTTCTACCTTTGCTTCTACTAATCCAGGAACATGATGGGATCCCTCAGAGGATTGTTTTATCTCCAGCCTTATGAGCAAAAACCATGAAGACTGAGATCAAGCTCTGCGATAATTTTTTTTTTCAGTTGTGCTTAAGATTCAAATGTAATAGAATTTATTACCTTTTTGATGCTGGTGATGTTGCCAACAAGTCTCTTATCTGTTCGTTGTAGACCTCAAGGACACTAACCGATATATTATATGAAATTGTCTCCCTCCTTTCTTTAGCAATTTCAAATAATTGCTCCACAGTTCTGTAGTTGACACCCCTGTTCTGTGGCGTACCTTCCATTGTAAACGTCTTTCCTGTTCCTGTTTGCCCGTATGCAAAAATACACACATTGTAGCCGTCTAACACTGAAACAACCATAGGAGAAGCATCTGCAAAGACATCAACTGCAAGATTGAGAAAGAAAATTTGTTAGTAATCAGTGTTGTTCATACTTAACGATCTAACTTGACCATGATATATCACACTACCTTGACCATCTTTCGGTGTATAAACTCTGTCAAACTTGAAACCTTTCTTGGAATTATTTCCTGTAATAACACCAAGCTCTCCATCTTTTGCTCCATCAAAGTCAACAATCGTGGCACACCTCGTTGATGTCTCCTCCTTATTCAAAGGGCGGCAACGACAAAAGACCCTAATATTGCCTGATGAAAGGGATGCTGTTAGTAGATTCTTAAAGTGTGATGTCAAGAAGCCAAGGAAAATCATCAGAGAAAGATCAGATTTCTTTGCCTTTTGTCTCTTGTATTTGGTTATATAACTCCTTTCGCTTTGCTTGCTCTTCGCTGTACTTCTGCTTGAGATCCTCACATTGTGAAACTGTTTTACGAGTTTATATGTTTTAAGTTCATGAAAATGTCTCTTTAAATTTGATCTTCAGAACTAAAAGAGTGGAGGTAAGACTCACCAAGTGCCTGAACTCCATCAACCATTTTGTACAGTTCAGGAATCGATCCCACGCATTCGTGTGCTTCCTGGGATAGCTGAGATTGTTCCCTTTTCATTATCTGCACAGCAACAATTTAATAACTTACAATTTTTGTTTTTGAAAAACATGTACAATGTTGCAGAGAGGGTATGATACAACAATACTTGAGGAAACACCAAGCTACCTCTATTTTCTCCTGTAGACTAGCAATTGCACTGGTCCAATGTCTCTTGTCATTCTCATACTTGCTAGTGATACTGTTCAAATAATCTGCTTGCGTTACCACCGTTTGGTCTGTTTCAAGTAAGCATCAAATAAACGAAAGAACCTTCGTCACTAAAAAGATACCTAAGTGTAAAAATTTGGAATGACAATGAAAGGGAATTCTCCCACAAGGTTCTACATTACCTAGAGAGCGTGCCTCGTACATCTTATTGTCGAGTTCCATCATCACTTTATCTAGTTGCTCATTAGCAGCGGCCAGTGACATCCATGCTTCGTGGCACTCATTTGACTTATGTTGGTATCGTTCAGAAAGCTCTTCTATCTTCTTCTCATAGTTCTCATAAGCTTTTGCTCGCATAAGCCTCTTCTGCTCAATATCAACATAAAAGGAGAAACTTAAGTAATCCATTACGCTTATATTTTTAGGAAATAAGAGCCAGCAGGCTAATCAAACAGTACCCGAGCTGGAGAAATCTCCATTTCAGAAGCACAATTCTCACACTTAATATAGTCTTGTGATGTCCTTACAACTGTACAGGTATACAAAGAATGATTTATTAACTGAAAACTTGGGGATTCCCTATTAAAATCTTTAAAAACAAACAAACACCGTTACCTGAAACCGGTGGTGCTTTCCTGAGACAAATCCCACACACCACTGGACTTCCATTGATGCCTTCGAACCTAACCCTTATCAATCCGTCATCCATTACCATGACCCTTAAGTCAACCAACAAAAGTGGTCTGTTTGCGCCAACCACCGAGAAGATATCGAATTCAGATAAGACCTGAAGATAATAAAAAATCAGTTTTTTCATCATTAAGCAAACTCTTCTTCATACAAACATTGCATATTTGGTATACTTACCTTGTCGTCTTGAACATAGACATTGAACACTCTTATCCCTTTAGGTCCATTGGTATTAATAATCTCAGCGAAATGGAAATCAATAAAGTATTCTCCAGGAAGAAAATTGTTTAGCCGGTAGCTAAAGTTCCCTACACGAGCTGACTGGTATATGAATGGGTAGTCTCCTTCTTCAACGATAGACTCATCTGTTCTCAGCACGTCGCCTCCTTCGAAATAGGTGTCTCTGAGGATATTCAATTCAGAACCTAGCACCTTGGAATCAATTCCTCCAGCATTTATGAACATAATGGTATCATCTGCTAACACACAAATAACATAAGAATGCATCAATACATTAGTAGATAGAACCTATTTTCTCTTGGTTACAGTCAGATCAATATCAATTTGCATTTCTCTCTACGTGTGTGGATCTTCGAATTGAACAATAGGAGAATGTTTCAGTGAATATAGGGGAATAAGGGAAGACGCACAACAAATACCCAAACCCTAGGGATTTCATAGTTGGGGTTTAGACTCAGATCCAAACCCAAAAGAAGGATGGAACCGAAAGTGAGAGGATCGAACCTGCCTGATTAGCTCTTGTGAAACCAGTGCGGACGAGTCTTGAATTCGGATCACACACCATGGAATCAACCAAGGGATCTTCAGAGTCATCCACGGCGATCTCTAGTTTCTCCGTTGCTTCACTAACGAATAGGGAAATAGAAATCTCGGGTGAATCGGATGAGGTCACTTCTGGATCCACCGCGTGGATTTGAACATCTTCCATTGAAGCCGTTTCTTGCATTTCTCTCTGCGAATTCCTCTCTTCGAAGACTAAGAAAATTGAAAGGGTTAACGCAAAGAGATAGATAAAACTTAAGGCGTGACCGGAGACGGAGAAAGGATATTTCTTTTCCTTTTCTGCGTTTGGCGTTTAAAATTTGAATCTATGTGTGACGACCGTTGAGAATTTAGTGTACCGTTAACATGGGCCTTCGATTTTTAAATTGGGCTTTCTGGCAACTTATATGGGCTATATAAGTTACTGTTGCGCTGTTATATAGCTGTGGTTTGATCAGCAAAGAATCTGTGTTACTCCATTTTAGGAATGTTGTTTACCTCTTGTCCAGGTTATCGAAACTAGTAGGAGTGAAGCCAGGAAAATGAAGAAAAAAAAACTAAATGGCCTTGTGGTTGGAAAGTGTTTTATATAGTTTAATGGGCTTATTTTATTTAGGCCCATAATTGGGCTTTCCGATGACAAGCCGGCAAAAAAATTGGTAGTAATGGAGGTGCGGGGAATCGAACCCCGTGCCTCTCGCATGCGAAGCGAGCGCTCTACCATATGAGCTACACCCCCGATTGATAGCTGATTACATTTTCTGATTTATGAAATGTATTTTATTTTTGACGTCAAACCGTATTTGGAAATCCGTTGAAAGAAGTCAAAATCGAAAACCCAAGTTGTATAAGCAAATTGGATCGTAAAACAGAAGACCAAATCCAATATCCAATTTCTCTGACCCATTCAACCATCTTCTTTTCTCGTTCTGATTTTTGAAGGTTTTTTTTGGATTTTCTTCTAGGATCGCATAATGGCGACTGATGAAACGATACTCGATCAGCTGAAGAAGGAGATTCCAGTGGATGAGGAATCTCTGGTTTTGAATGGAGGCTCGAGCGTCGGTCTCGTCATCGTTGACGTTGTTAATGGCTTCTGCACCGTTGGCTCCGGCAATATGGTTACAATTTTGTTGTTTTCTTCATGTTTACAAAGTGTTTATGATATTGCTTGACTCATAATTGAAAGTGTTTGCCTTTTGATTCTGCAGGCTCCAACAAAGCATAACGAACAGATATCTAAGATGGTGGAGGAATCTGCAAGGCTTGCTAGAGAATTCTGCGAGAGGAAATGGCCTGTTTTTGCGTTTCTCGACTCTCATCATCCTGATATACCTGAGATACCTTATCCTCCCCATTGTATCATAGGAACTGAAGAATCAGAACTTGTTCCTGGTAAGTTCCTCTCTGTCAATTTCTTGTTACCAGTGAGAGAGAGAGACTCTCTTGACTTCTTCTTCGTATGATAATCAATCAGCTCTACAGTGGCTTGAAAGTGAGAGTTGTGTCACTCTTAGGCGAAAGGATTGTGTTAATGGGTTTGTGGGTTCAATGGAGAACGATGGTTCTAATGTGTTTGTTGATTGGGTTAAGGAAAAACAGATCAAAGTCGTAAGTTTTCTGATAATTTGATGACTTATTTTAAACAAGTTCAATGCTTTTTAGGCTTATATTTAACTTACTTGAAACATCCCTGTGTGTTTATGGGGTCTAAAGATTGTGGTTGTAGGTATCTGCACAGACATATGTGTGTTTGATTTTGTGGCTACTGTACTCTCTGCCCGAAACCACCGTGTTCTTCCTCCTCTAGAAGATGTCGTAGTGTACTCTCTTGGCTGCGCCACTTTTGACCTTCCTCTTCATGTTGCAAAAGACATCAAAGGCGCTCAGGCTCATCCTCAGGTATTAGATGTCTCTTGTGAAACTTTGATGCTTCTGAAATTAGCATCATTTATTTTATTTCTTCTGTTGAAAGGCGCTCATCTTCTTATTCTTCTATTGTGTTTCTGTATATCAGGAGTTGATGCACCATGTAGGTCTATACATGGCTAAGGGAAGAGGAGCTAAGGTAGCCTCTGAAATTTCTTTCGATCCTTGAAAGACTATCTCGAAAGATAATTTATCATTCTTGATTTCGATTATATCTGTAAATTGTTGGGTATGCTTTTTTGTAACTTTTTCATGAAGCTTGTTTGCTGATTATTAACTTTCATGAAGCTTGTTTGGTGACAAATAATTTGACTTCTCATCTGTCAATGAAATGTTCAATATGATTTTACACTGAGCTTTGAGAGACAGTGGCTCGTAGAGTCTTCTTAAGCATAGTCTCATATATTGCAGAATTGTTGTTTGTATTCATACCATCATGAAAACACAAATGAACAAATAAAATCACAAACTCTGTTTCTTGTAATGGTTCTGGACATACAACTTTTGAAGAAGAAAATGGAAGAAAAAAAACTGGGAGGCATTCCTCTTGCTTCACCAGTTACAAGCGGTGAACAATCTACAATACTAAAAAAGGATAACCAACACATAAAACTATTGTTTCAATCTCTCAATCCAAAAAAAAAGAGATGGGGAAGAAAAAAAGTTCAGTCTCCCCAGGGAAATACAGGTAAAAAAGACAATGAATCAAATCCTCCATGAATCTGAATAACTTACAGTGTATGATCATGTATTATGTAATATGTAAATCTTACCTATGTAGAAGTCTTCATCTTTCTATATAGTGAGGGATGCATGCAGGAGAATATCGACGGCTTTGCTCTCTTCTGTTTGGAGCCAAAGATGAATGACCTTAAGGGCACCCTTGAGCGACTATCCGAGTGCTGGAGATCAAGATCGTTTCTGTTCTTTGAACCCGTAAGAGAAAACTCTTCGCTTAGCTTTCCTATAGTCTTGTCAACCTCAAGTTGAAGCGTGGTTATGTGATCTAACCCTGCCTGTAACTCGTCTGCTACTTTGTTGTTCTCTTGCTTCATGTTCAACACCTCGCCTTGAAATTTAGCAGCCTGATAGCTCGTGAATCTGAAATCATCGTCTTCAGCACTTGACTTGAGGGCTTTTGTTATCTCGTCCTGTATGTTACACAGCGACTCGAATCTGGATTTCAGTTCCTCTTTCAATGATGCACCTTTCTCCAGCCAGAGACCAAGGTCTGTGTTTATTTCCCTCAAGTGTAGATAAAGTGGTCGAACATCTGATCTCACGGCATATTTAGCTGTGCTGCTTCCATCTTGCTTTCTTCTTTGCTCCAGCTTTGATATCTCAGCTTGTAGATCTTCGATTGATGTGTTGTAGCTTTGTATCTGTCCAAATGCTGTGCTGAACCTTAACCAGAAATCCAAATTCTCCTCTAGAAGTTCATCGATATTCAACCTGAACTGTTCCTCGACCAGGGACATGTTCTCGCTTTCTGAAGCCATGAATCCGATGGAATAGTCGTCGTTTGACAACTGGTTTTCCGTCAAGTCATTACTGTCTGCAAGACCCTTTTGCAGGAGGTTCATTTTCTCTCTAAGTAGCTTGATCTCATCATCTTTTGTGGCGTTCTTTGTTTTTGTTTCATCCAAAGTTTTCTTCATATCCTTGTAGTTCCTGAGAATAGTTGTGTACTCTGTAAGCAAATGCTTTTCTCTGTTTTCCATCCCCTTCATGAACATCTCTTTCCAGTCTGGTTCATTTTCTTTCTCCTTTTCATTCTCGCTATTGAAAGTGATATCAGATTCTTTAGAAGATATCTGCTTCTCTATAACATTATCCGGAACAGAATCTGTCTTGTCGGATGCAGCTTGCGTAACATTATCAGGAACAGAATCTGTCTTGTCAGATGCAGACTGCTTCTCAAAAACATTATCAAGAAGAACAGACTCTGTCTTCTCAGATTGCATCTCTGAATCAGAATCAACCTTTTCAGTAGATTCCAAAACAGTGTCTGGACTCTTACTTGGGATGATGATATCTTCTACAACTGTTGTCGCATCGCGAGTCTGTTCAGAGCTTTCACTCCTCTCGGCTTCCTCTTTCTTGTCACCTTCCAGATCTTTCTGTGGTTCCATTTCCATCGCCAAGTTATCAGTCTCGCTCTCTGGCTTCACCTCATGCAACTTCCCACTAGAGAGGTTATCGAGATTACTACATGCTTCATCAAATTCTGTATTCAGATTGCTACTCTTATCCATAACATTTCTGTCCAAGTCCTGCAATGCTTTGAGTTTCTCCTCCATTTCCTTCAGCTTCTTCCTCAGATCACTCTTGTCGTCTGCTAGTACAGCCTTATCGGTTTCAAGAGTACTGATCTGCGTCTGAAGACCATTGGTCTCGTTTCTTAATCTCTGTATCAGAGCAGTCTGCGAGGAAACTGCACTCTCCAAGCTAATCACTTTGTTCACAAGCTCATCCACTTTCTCAGCCATCTCTGTCGCGGTGAGCGTCGAATTCACACCAGACTCGAAATGTTCTCTAATCTTCTCCTTTACAGATTCCAACTCTTTCTTCTTCCTAGACATCTCTTCCATCTCATGTTCCAACTCTTCTGTTCTTCTAACCTCATCACCATCGTCTTTCGCAAAGGCACTTTCGTCCCCTAGAAACTGGCTCGCCATAGATCTTAGCTTCTCTTTAGACTCCATAATCTTCACATGCTCTTCTCTAGCTTCTTCATAAGACTTCTCTTGCTTCTCCTGCAACTCCACTAGCTTCTCCTGACACGACTTAATCGCAGTCTCGGTCATCAATCTCCGAGCTTCATCGTCTTCAATCACAACACTCTCACCAAACTCATCCTGCAAACCACAGATCCTCTCTTGTTTCTCCTTTATACTCTTTTCAAACTCCCAATACTTAGACAAACCTTGCTCGTAAGAGCTCTTCACAAACTCTTTCTCCGTCTGCAACGACAAAATCTCCTTCTGCAACTTATCAATCTCCCCCATAGCCTCTGACTTGCTCAAACCCGAGCTCTTAACAACCACATTGGTCGAACCGCCTGTGTACTTCATAGATTTCCTCGGCTGAAGCTTCTTCGTAGCCGCTTTAACCGCGCTCTTCAAGTCTTTAACAGGCAATTTCGGGACATTGGGGACATTAGCACCAGAAAGATTCTGTCTTTTGGCGAATTTAGACGTTGAGTGGCCGCCATCATCATCATCATCCATTGCAAAGTTTGGGACTTGGTCAGGAAAAACAGAGGCAATCGTCGTGTTAGCATTTTGAAGCTCTGTGGAAATGTGATCGTAACGCTCAGCTAAAGCTCTATAAGCTCTGTAAGATTCTTCGACAAAGCTTATGAGTTCTGGTCTCTTCTTGTAATACATCTCTGCACGCTTCGCAAACGAATCTCCATCTTCTTGTAACAGTTTCAACACATATTGCACCTTCTCTTCAATATCTGTAAATCATGGAAAAATATTTTCAAAGAGATCTCTTTAGATCATAAGTTTCTGACTTAGACAATTTTAAAGATCAGAAAGATCTCAACTTTTTTTCTTAAAACGAATCATATATAACCCAAACAATCAAGCAGATATCATATGCACATATAGAGAGAGAGAGAGAGAGAGAGAGAGAGAGGTGGATGAAACAAAAAAAGGAGAGACCTTGAAGGTTTTGTTCGAGCCATTTAGATTGTTTGGTACGAATATGACTCGCCCACCACCATGAATACGCATTACTCGCAGCTCTCTGCAGCATCGTCTTCCTCTACGAAAATAATCGCCAACAGAGAAAAGCTTATGACATGTATGTTTGTGTGATCCTTTTTTCTTCTCTCTCTCTCTAGATCTCAATAAAAAGAAAAAAAAAAAAGGAAAATTTCCCGAGAAAGAAAGAGAAAATTTTCGGGTTAAGCTTTAGACCGAAAGTTTGGATTTGAGGAAAGAACGTGCAGCTTTCATTAATCTCTCCTTTAAGCTGAGCTGAGCTGAGCTGAGCTGTTTGATAGATCATGGGTGGGAGCAAACCTCGGTCTTCTTTCTTTCTTTCTTTCTCTCTCTACCAAATATTTTGGGAAAAGATTATTTATTACTGAATTTGATTAATTGAGATTTTTTAAATATTGACTTCTACGAATGTCTTTATTACCAATCTTCTTCAATCTTATAGTGCCAGCGTCGTGTTCAAAGAAGTCGGAAGCATTCTCTCCGATTATTCTTCTCTGTTGTAACAAACGTTATAGAACATGTCAGAACCAGAAATAAAGTTTATAATTTATTAAGTTAAATCTGGAAACATTCTCAGCGAATGAACATATTAAAATAATGGAAGAGAAAAAGGAATGTGAAAATGTCGTCTCTCGTGCCATTGTCGGTTGTTCTCTTTAACAAAAGACGTTCAAGCAAGCAAAAGCCTTTTTTCTTTTTCTTAATCATTAATTAACTGAATCTTACAGAACCTTTCCTCTTTTTGAAGACGGTTTAAGTTTAACAAAAAAAAACCGGAAACGTTTCGATATATAAACCGGTCAAATGTGGGTGTGTCACGATCCGACTAGAACCTTTTTCTGTAGTTTTTTGGTCTTCGGTTTTGAGACCGGATCCCAGAAAAACTAAAAGAAAATCATGTATTGGTCCAAACAAATCCATTATACTTCCTCTGTTTCAAAATAATTGGTGTTTTAGGATTTTCACACATATTAAGAAAACAAATTAAAACATGTTTATAAAAGCATTGTTTTTTGTTATTTACAATTTTCTATAACTTTAAACCAATAACAATTCAATAAATTTAATTATATTTCTTGAAGTTTACAATTTATCATTATTAATTAATAAAAAGTGCATAAAAAACATAAAACATCAATCTTTATGAAACAAAAATAAAATCTAGAAAATCATTTTCTTAGGAACGGAGGGAATATTATTAAAAAAAAAAAATCAAAATCCTTTTCATGAGTCCAACGGTCAACTTTAGAAAAAGCGGCATTTCACCTCTTGAACTTAAGCTGATACAGTCACCTGTTGGGCTTAGTAACAAGTTGAATGGCCCAAGTCCGGTTAAGAGCTCTCTCAGGTGATGAAGATCCGGGTCGGGTCATAACGACTTATGATTGGTATATATATATATTTACTTCTCCGAGAAACAGAGTAACGAACTAACGTCTTCTTCTTCGTCCATATTCTTCGTTTCTGTGGATAGATTCTTGTAACAAAGCGAGAGAGAGAGAGAGAGAGAGAGAGAGAGAGAGAGAGAGAGAGAGAGAGAGAGAGAGAGAGAGAGAGAGAGAGAGAGAGAGAAAGGAACTAATTGTCATCATCAAAGAAATTGTCTAGTGGATTGTGTTAAGGATTTAGATATCCTAAAGTGACTTAGCCGATTTGAGACTTCTTATGATTATGATCTTGAATGCGATTAGAAACTCGAGAACTTAAAAGAAATTGAGATAAGATTTGGTAACCCAGACTTCACCATTGTCGCTACATCTCTCGAGAGAAAACAAAGTTCTCATGCTTGCACTATATAACTAATGATTGATTATACAATCAATCTTATAACTTGTTCTTCTCTTCATGGGTACATGAAGAACAAGCTCCGGGAAGAAACCGGTAAGACAGTGCCTGCGGAATCAAGCAAGAACCGCTCAAGCTCCTCTCGCAAACGAAACCACCGTATTCGCCGAGCTCGCCGCTGAAGATCACCGAAGATGCAACACCGAAGATGCAACACCGAAGACCTTTCTCTCTTCTCTGCAATCTCCTTGCTCTTTTTTCTCGTTGTAACAGACTTAGAATGGCTTTCTCGGATAAGCCTTAAACCGACTCGAACCAGTAAACCAAACTTTAATCTGAGAGATTCTGGACTTGTTTGAATCATTTAGCTGGCCCAACTTCTTATTTTAGCTGAACTGACCCATGAAGACTGAGACGACACCGTTTCCAACAAACTACACCTTGTCGTCTTCGGTATGAACTGATGAGCTGAACCCAAATAAAAAAACCACCTGAAAAATCTCTTAGAGTAAATCCTTGTCGAAAATCCTGTTATTTTCCGATTAAGTATGGTTTTACGGCCAATCTTCAGCATTGTCTTGCTTTTGCCTTTGAACCAAGATTCTCCATTGATTTATGAGCTCGAACCGCCTCAATCACCGACCCTGATTCCACCTTTCGTTTATGAGCATGTCGACTTTGATGCCGACCCTTGTAAGTACCACTAAATTTCGATCAAGCTCTGAACAAGATTTCATGCACCATAACTTTTTAAACAGTAATATCCAGATTTCAGATCTTGTTGCATGCAAAGAACTGATATCCTTACTGGCCCTTTTAATGATTTTACCAGCACCAGAAGAAGAAAGAGAGTACGACGCATTACTTCCTAACACAAAGTAAGTATTCTCCTCTTTCTTTACTTTTGTCGATTCTTCCACCGAGTTACCGAGCAAACACTAACCATTTGCTCGACGAGACCACCATCGACAGAAAAGTCTCAGATTTTATCATGAGCAAGTCAGGCACTGACTTTGAGCTTTACGAGGCACTTCTCAAACGAATTACCAGGTAAAACTATAGTCAACATGTCTGCAGGATTTAATGTAGTATGAATCTTTAGGACTTGAACCAAACCTTCCTCTATGATGTCTCAGATGAAATGTATCTTAGTTGCAACATGTTTAGTTCGATCATGATGCACTGCATTTTTAGCTAAACATATATCACTCTAAGAATCACTGAATAGCTTGAAGTAATCTGATTTGAACCCCAACTCACTGCAAAATTCCCTTAACCATAAGCCCTCTTTAGTTGCTTCTGACATTGCCATATACTCGGCCTCCGTGGTTGATAAAACAACCACATGTTGTAGATATGATCTCCAACTAACTGTGTTTCGTCCTACCTGAAACACATAGCCTGTAACTGACCTTTGCCTGTCAAAGTCAGTTGCATAGTCCGAATCACAGTACCCTTCAACCCTGAAATGATATGACTTTGTAAATGTCAAGCTGATCTCGGATGCGCCTTGAAGATACCGAAGAATCCATATGACTGCTCCTAGTGTTCTCTACTAGGTTTAGCCATAAACCTGCTTACCAAGCCCACTTCAAAATCCAAGTCATGTCATGACCCAACCATTGCATACATCAGACTGCCTACCGCACTGGCGTATGGAATGTTGTCCACATGTGAAGATTCTTCTTTCCGTTCCTTATATGTTAAGATTTTTGATTATTTTGAGAGCTCATTAGAGCAACCACTGGCTTGCAATCCTTCATATTAATGGTTTCCAAAACCTTTTTAATATATCTTTCTTGAGATAGTTGTAGAATACCCTTTTCCTTGTCTATGATAATATCCATTCCTAAGATTTTTGTAGCCGGTCCCAAGTCTTTCATGTCAAATTCTGAGTTTAGCTTATCCTTGAGTTTCCTGATCTTTTCTTTGTCCTTAGCTGCTATAAACATGTCATCGAAATATAGCAGTAAGTATATCCTTTCTCCTTGCGATGATCCTTTGTGGTAAACACAATGATCTTTCACGCTGCTGAATCCCTAAGATCTTATAAATGAATCAAACATTTGATTCCTCTGTCGTGGGGACTTTCTTTAGTCCATATAAATATTTCTTCAGCAAGCAAACTTTATTTTCTTCACCCTTCTTGGTAAATTCCTCTGGTTGTTCCATGTAAATAACCTCATCAAGATTCCTTTGAAAGAAAACTGTCTTTACGTCCAGCTGCTCTAATTCCATTTCTCCATAGACTACAACTGAGAGCATAATCCTAATGGATACGTGCTTTACTACAGGAGAAAATATCTTGTTGTAGTCTATTCCCTCAACCTGAGTAAATATCTTAGCCACTAACCGAGCCTTGAATCTTGGTTTCTCAACCCCTGGGATTCCCTCTTTCAATTTGAAAATCCATTTTGACCCAATAATTCTTTTCTTTGATGGCCTGTTAACAACTTCCCAAGTCTTGTTATTTTCCAAAGACTTCATCTCTTCTGTCTTAGCTTCTCGCCACCTTGTCCAATCTCTGCTCCGTTTAGCCTCTGATAATGTTATTGGCTCATCCAGTTTTAAGTCTTCTGCAAGGGCAAGAGCGTATGCAACAAACTCACCACTCGCAAACATCTTTGGTAGCTTAGAAACCCTCTTAGCTCTATCTCTCACCAGGATATATTCGTCCAATGAAGTTTCCTGTTTTGTTTCATTGTTAGCTGATTCCTCTTCCTGATCATCTTCTTGATCACTTTCTGACTCTGAACTGTTGTGTTCTGAATTTGCTCCACCTTCACGGCTTCACTAGTAGACCCTGAATCATTCTCAACCTGAGACCTGCTTGTTGATCCATGTATCAGATTTGGATTAAAGGTAACCTTTTTTCATGTCCTTGCTTTAGAGATTTTCTTTTGAACTGGCTTCATGTACAGACTGTCCTCATCAAATACCACATTTCTACTGATGGTAGATTTCCCTTCTTTTGGTAACCACACTCTATAGCCTTTTGTTCCTTGTGGGTATTCCATGAATATGCCTTTAACTGCCCTAGGAATCATCTTATCCTGCACAGTATGTGTTGGGATTGTGTCATGAAATCACACTTCGTACTCACTCCTGATGATAGTTGTGTGTCGAGATCAGACATTTGTATAATACTAGGTGATTGCAATGTTTTGCTAGAAGCCTCTTGCAATCTGTAAGTTGTAGACTTACTGCCAGTATTATATGATCCTATAAGGTCACACACCTAAGCAAACTGGAAGCATAAATATGGGAATGATCATTATGGTAATGATCATGTTGATGTGTATTGGATACACATTGATATTGAGTTTTGAAGAGGTGTGTCGATCGACACAGTGAGTGTGTCAATCGACATAGGTCAGGATTCGAAACTGATGTTTCGATTTGATGACTTAAACGAATTGGATTAATCCAATGATCGGTTTAATCATCCCAGGTCTATATAAAGGCTAATATGGTCGACCTGAAACCCTAGAAGTTGATCTGTTTGTTTTGCAGAGAAACCGAGCCTCCCAAACTCAGTGTTCCCAAGATCCGGCACTAGCATCCCGACTTTCCAGCTTTGTGTGCGTGTGTATCTGGTAGAGGCGAAGCATCTGAGTCGCTGCTGATCTCGATTACCATTCATTCCGCTGCCATCTCTGAGGTAAACACAAGATCAATGATTCAATTTCACAAACCCTAGATCCTAGCTTTTACAACAGTGGTATCAGAGCCTTAGGGTTTTAATCATTGAATCTAAAGCATGTAATTCAAATAATGATGAATTTGGATAGGTTAATGCATGCTAGTTTTCGTTTTGATGAAAATAATCTCGGATTAGGTTTCGTATCAAAAACGATGATCGTGTGTTTTCGCATTGTGTCGATCGACACTAATCTTGTGTCGGTCGACACACCGCGAAAACGCTTATAAAATTTTAGGGTTTCGATCTTAGAGATCGAATTTTCTGTTACCCTACTGTGTCGATCGACACACTGAATTGTGTCGGTCGACACAGGCTGTGCGAAAGGATAGATCGGTTCAATTGGATTGACCGGTTATCTCGCATGGTTATGTCGGTTAAATCAGTTCAATTGGATGAACTGGTTCAATTAGATTAGACTGGTTATCTCAATTAGTTTAGAACCGATTTAATTGGTTGATTTCGGTTAAATTAGATTTACCAGTTATCGACCCGGTTCAATTGGATTGAACCAGGAAACCCAATTTTGTTTTGGTTAGGTCGTGTCGACCAAAACAAGGATGTGTTGATCGACACACACTCGCAGATTTTGTTGTTGAACCTAAATTTGCAAATACCAGACTAAATTTAATCCTATGTTCTAGATTAACCTAAACTTAATAATTCTAGATGTTTGAAAACAATTAAAACACTTCTTGGATGCATATTGGATATGTATCAAGATTAATAGTTCTTTTCCTCAACTAAATATCAAGTAATCTTGATGTCTTGCCCGATCTTGTCTACTGTCAAGACTCGTTTAGTTGTTGGATAGTCTTGGAGTCCTTGGTATCCACAACTACATGAGTAAGGTAGGTGATCATTGATAGACTTGCAGTGCGACTGTCAATAATCACAAGACTGAAGAGATTGGTTTACTTGACTGGGCTATCAGAAGTTCTGGGCCCAGAGACATCAGAGTGGGTAAGACATGGATTGTCTTATCTGCGACCAAGAGTTGTACTGGGTACAATTAGCAATGATTTGTTACCTATATAACTAAAGTTTGGGTGATGGCGAGTCTCCCACTCAAATTTTGGTGAAGTAAGGATCTTGGTTCATTGTATTCATTTGAGGAAACATAGTTTTGAATACAATGCGAGTTTTCTTATTAGATAAGAATTCTCATTTCCTTTAACATCATAACTAAAACCTCTACCTCTTTTAATTACAGCTATGTCTGTCCCAACTCACATCAACACTTTCTCGCTAAGATCCGTCCTTGAGAAGGACAAGCTTAATGGATCAAATTTCTTGGAATGGTATCGGAACCTGAGAATAGTTCTCAGGCAGGAGAACAAGGAATATGTCCTTACAAGAGTTCTCCCCGAGAGGCCACGTTCCAATGCCACGCAGGCAGACAAGAATGCTTGGGATAAGCATTATGCTGATGTCAAAGATGTTAATTGTCTAATACTGGTGACTATGAACTCTGAGCTGCAGAAGCAATATGAGAACGTGATGTCACCGATTGAGATGATTAACAGCCTGAAAGCCTTGTTTCAGGAGCAAGCTCGCACAGAGAGATACCAGACGGTTAAATATCTCATGGATTGCAAGCTGGCTAAGGACAGTCCAATGAGTCCTCATGTCCTTAAAATGATGGGTTACATTGATAACCTGGGGAAACTGGACTGTGCCATTAGCCAGGAGCTAGCCACTGACATGCTTCTGCAGTCTTTGCCGTCGTGTTTTGATCAGTTCATCTTGAACTACAACATGCAAAACATGACTAAGACATTGACTGAGTTGCACGGCATGCTAAAGACAGCAGAGTCGAATCTCAAGAAGGCGACTCCTAGTGTACTGATGGTACAAGGGGGTAAAAGGTTCAAGAAACCTAGTAAGGATAAGGGAAAGGCTAAAGATGTCCAGACTGAGAGTCAAGACAGGCCCAAGCCCAAATCCGTGCCTTCTCCTGAGGACAAATGCAACTACTGCAAGCAGCTAGGGCATTGGAAGAGAAGCTGCAAGAAGTTCATGGAAGATTATGCGAAGCTGAAGAAGACGTATGATGCGTCTGATTCAGGTATTTATTTTATCAAACTTAATGTTATGACTCCTAGTTCTACTTCGTGGGTATTGGATACCGGCTGCGGTGCTCATATTTGTACTAATATGCAGGCACTAAGAAACAATAGAACACTGAAGAAAGGACAAGTGGAGCTACGGGTCGGGAATTGAGCTAAGGTTGATGCACTGGCCGTAGGCACTTATGATTTGTCTTTACCTTCTGGCATGGTTTTAGAATTAAATAATTGCTACTTTGTACCTGCGATTAGCAGAAACATAATTTCAGTTTCCATTTTGGATTTGGAAGATTTTAATTTTGCTATTAAGAATAAAGTTTGTTCTTTTCATCGTGATGGTACATTTTATGGTAGCGCCCTATTAGATAATGGGTTATATGTCTTAAACCAAGAAATGCCTGTCCTTAACATAAATACAAAGCGGTTTAAGTCAAATGACGAAAACCCGACTTTCTTATGGCATTGTCGTTTGGGCCACATCAATGAGAAACGCATTCAGAGGCTCCATCGTAATGGGCTTCTGGGGTCATTTGATTTTGAATCATGTGAGAAATGCGAATCTTGCTTGATGGGCAAAATGGCTAGGGCCCCTTTCAACAAAACGACTGAAAGGGCCAGTGATTTATTGGGCCTTATTCATACTGATGTATGTGGTCCAATGAGCACTGTTGCCAGAGGAAATTACAAGTACTTCATTACCTTTACTGATGACTTCAGTAGGTATGGCTATGTCTATTTGATGAGACATAAGTCAGAATCCTTTGATAGATTCAAGGAGTTCAAGAATGAAGTACAGAACCAACTTGGCAAAAGTATCAAAGTTCTGCGGTCGGATCGCGGAGAAGAATACTTATGTCAAGAGTTCAGTGACTATCTGAGCGAGTGTGGAATTGTTTCACAACTCACTCCTCCTGGAACACCCCAATGGAATGGAGTGTCAGAGAGGAGGAATCGAACTTTATTGGATATGGTTCGGTCTATGATGAGTCATTCAAATCTTCCATTATCCTTTTGGGGATACGCTCTAGAAACGTCTGCCTTTACACTAAATAGGGTGCCATCTAAATCAGTTGAAAAGACACCACATGAATTGTGGACTAGGAATATTCCAAGTCTGTCTTTCCTGAAGATTTGGGGTTGTGAGGCTTATGTCAAACGTTTAATCTCTGACAAGCTCGCACCCAAATCAGATAAATGCTACTTCGTTGGTTATCCTAAGGAAACCAAGGCATACTACTTTTACAACCGATCTGAGAACAAAGTCTTTGTTGCTCGGGACTGTTTTTTTCTTGAGAGGGAATTTCTTTCTAAGAAAAGCAGTGGGAGTAAAGTATATCTAGAAGAAATTCAAGATGCACAGGAGACTGCTCAACCTGCTGAGGAAGAGCAGCAGTTGGATCCACAAAGTTCTATGGAGGCCACGCCTGTGGAGCCTGAAGTTCGCAGATCCGGAAGGATCCGTCACGAACCCGAGAGATATTATGGATTTCTCGGGACCAACTGCAATGATCTGATGATCATTGAAAGTGACGAACCAGCGACCTTCGCGGAAGCAATGATGGGCCCGGACTCCAAAAAGTGGCTTGGAGCCTCTAAATCCGAAATGGGATCCATGTCAGAAAACCAAGTATGGTCCTTGGTCGATTTACCTAATGGTGCAAAAGCCATTGAGTGTAAATGGATCTTCAAGAAGAAGATTGACATGGATGGTAATGTCCAAATTTATAAAGCTAGGTTGGTGGCTAAAGGTTTCAAACAGATTCATGGTATTGACTATGATTAAACCTATTCCCCAGTCGCTATGCTTAAATCCATTCGGATTCTTCTAGCAACTGCTGCTTATTATGATTATGAGATTTGGCAGATGGATGTCAAAACCACCTTCTTGAATTGAATTCTGGAAGAGGATGTGTATATGACACAGCCTGAGGGTTTTGTAGATCCTAAGAATGCTGGGAAGGTATGCAAGCTTCATAAGTATATTTATGGATTGAAGCAAGCATCACGGAGTTGGAATCTTCGTTTTGATGAAGCAGTAAAACAGTTTGGTTTCATCAAGAACGAAGAAGAACCATGTGTATACAAGAAGACTAGTGGGAGCGGAATTGCGTTTCTCGTATTGTATGTCGATGACATACTTATTCTCGGTAATGACGTTCTGTTGCTTCAGTCTGTTAAGACTTGGCTCGGAAGTTGTTTTTCCATGAAAGACATGGGAGAAGCCGCGTACATCCTTGGAATCAGAATCTACAGAGATAGAGCGAATAGGCTGATTGGATTGTGCCAGGACACTTATATTGATAAGGTGTTGCACAGATTCAAGATGCATGATTCCAAGAAGGGCTTCATACCGATGTCCCATGGCATTAGTCTCAGCAAGAAGCAGTGTCCGGCGACACATGCTGAGCGAGAACGCATGGATAGGATTCCTTATGCTTCTGCAATAGGATCTATCATGTATGTCATGCTCTGCACTCGTCCAGATGTAGCTTACGCGTTAAGCATGACGAGCAGATACCAATCTGATCCAGGTGAAGATCACTGGACAGCTGTCAAGAATATTCTCAAATATTTGAGACATACCAAGGATAAGTTCTTGGTATATGGAGGAAGTGAAGAGCTTGTGGTGAATGGATTCACTGATGCGAGTTTTCAGACGGACAGAGACGATTTCCGATCACAGTCTGGATACGTCTTCTGTCTAAATGGCGGTGCAGTGAGCTGGAAGAGCTCTAAGCAGAATACCGTAGCTGATTCCACGACGGAAGCTGAATATGTTGCTGCTTCAGAAGCGGCAAAGGAAGTTGTTTGGATCAAGAAGTTCATGACTGAACTTGGTGTGGTTCCTAGTATCTTGGAGCCAGTGGCTTTGTTTTGTGACAACAATGGAGCCATTGCTCAGGCGAAAGAACACATGTCACACCAGAAGTCCAAACACATAGAGAGAAGATATCACCTGATTCGTGATATCGTCAATAGATGAGAAGTGAAGATCAGCCGAGTTCCGACGGACGAGAATGTCGCTGATCCTCTCACTAAGCCACTCCCAAGGCCTAAGCATGAGAGTCATACTACTGTTGTAGGCATTAGAGATCTTAAGATATAATCTTGATTCTAGTGGGAGTTCTTGTTATTTTATTTTAGTTATATTAAGATGTTCTTGTAAACAAACTTTTGGATATGTTTAATGAAATTTGATTTCAACATTATTTATTGTGATCTAAATAATGGTCCCAAAATAAGTGTATGCCATATTATAGGTCATCAAGTTGTGGACTTGATCATGAAACCCTATAAGTTACAGATGACATAAATTAAGATGTGTCCCTAGTCGAGGTTGTCAAAGTGGGACACTGACAACCGCGAGAGACTAGATTGTGAGGTGACTGTTGACTAAGTTTCATGGAGTCAGTGATATGAGTATCACAGTCAGTCACATAGATATATGTTGATGAACATATGATCGGACGTGACCCGCTAATGAGAAGTCTCCAGGATAGTTATATATGTGTCATGAGAGGTTCTCATTACGACTATAGAGTATAGTCCTTAGACCTGAGTTCATCATTCTTTCTTGCATATGAATTGGTACACTTTGACCTTGTCAAACGTCGACCCGTAACTGGCGGCTATAAAGGCATTGCTTAGGTGTATCATGAAGTGTGTATAAGAACAGGGATGGAACAAGATGGGATTTGTCCCTCCTGTATAACGGGAGATAAATATCTCAGGGCATATCGAAGATTTCATACTGAGAAAATGTGTGGCCGCACTCAAATGAACTGTAGTTCAGTTGTTTGTCTTGTTCAGTATAGATCAGGAGTTCGATAAACACGATATTGGCTTAATAAGGATGACACTAATCTTGCCTTATGCCAAATCAAGATAAAGAGACAAAAGGATTATAGGAATTGATGATTCCAATACAAGTGGGAGATTGTTGGGATTGTGTCCTGAAATCACACTTCGTACTCACT
Source organism: Orychophragmus violaceus (assembly GCA_030180135.1). Taxonomy (NCBI): domain Eukaryota; kingdom Viridiplantae; phylum Streptophyta; class Magnoliopsida; order Brassicales; family Brassicaceae; genus Orychophragmus; species Orychophragmus violaceus. The sequence goes on from CM058235.1 coordinate 35,272,196, forward strand.
CCTGATGATAGTTGTGTGTCGAGATCAGACATTTGTATAATACTGGGTGATTGCAATGTTTTGCTAGAAGCCTCTTGCAATCTGTAAGTTGTAGACTTACTGCCAGTATTATATGATCCTATAGGGTCACATACCTAAGCAAACTGGAAGATACATATGGGAATGATCATTATGGTAATGATCATGTTGATGTGTATTGGATACACATTGATATTGAGTTTTGAAGAGGTGTGTCGATCGACACAGGTCGGATTCTGATGTTTCGATTTGATGACTTAAACGAATTGGATTAATCCAATGATCGGTTTAATCCAATGATCGGTTGATCTGTTTGTTTTGCAGAGAAACCGAGCCTCCCAAACTCAGTGTTCCCAAGATCCGGCACTAGCATCCCGGCTTTCCAGCTTTGTGTACGTGTGTATCTGGTAGAGGCAAAGCATCTGAGTCGCTGCTGATCTCGATTACCATTCATTCCGCTGCCATCTCTGAGGTAAACACGAGATCAATGATTCAATTTCACAAACCCTAGATCCTAGGTTTTACAACAGTATGAACATATGTTGTGTATCGAAACCTTCTGAGATGATTGTAGTTTACCTTGCTTCCTGACCAAACCTCCTCTGGTATCTTGAATTCAATAGATGAATTTGGTGTTCTATTGATCAAGTACACAACTGTAGATGATGCTTCTGCCCATAATTTCTTTTCTAATCCAGCTTATGTTAGCATGCGTCTAACTTTGTCTGATATTTTTTTATTCATTCTCTCGGACACTTCATTATGTTGGGGTGTATAAGTGCACGTCATGTGTCGCTTAATTCCAGCATCTTTGCACAACTTGTCCATCTGGTTGTTGCAAAATTCCAAACCGTTATTTGTTCTTAAACACTTTACTTTATTTCTAGTTTGAGTCTCCACGAGTTGCTTCCATTCTGGGAACTGACCAAACACCTCATCCTTATTCCTTAAAAATCGGATCTAGACTTTCTTAGAATGATCATCAATTAGTGTGAGGAAGTACTTGCATCCTGATAAGCTTTCCTCGTTTGATGTTGATCCCCAGAGATCACTATGAATGTAGTCAAGAACTTCCTTAGACGTGTGTTTGGCTGTGGGAAAAGCTTGTTTATGAGATTTCCCTAGCACACACTCTTCACAGAATTCCAATGTGTGAACATGTTTCTCATCCAAGTATCCTTTTGATACCAGCATATTCATGTTCTTTAAACTCATGTGTCCAAACCTTGAGTGCCATCGATTTTTCCAATTTACCTCACGCCTTGCAACTAAGACCTCAGCATTTGCCATGTTTCCCTGAAGATAGTACATACCATCTCTATAGTTCCCTTGTTGTAGAAAGTAACCTTGTAGTCTCCACCTTCATACCTGCAACCATGTTTCTCCATCTGACCATAGCATATGAGATTCCTACCCTTTGTGGGCATATATCTTACTTCTGTAAGAATCACAGAAGAGTTATCTGGTTTTACGATCTTCAATTTTCCTATCCCTTTGACTTCACTGACTATGTTACCACTCATTAAAACTTTTGCACCGTCGAACTCCTCCAAGTCAAACAGAACTTCTTTGTTTAGGGTGATGTGGAAAGTGCAGCCAGAATCGAGTACCCATTCATCCTTGGTATCTTGTATTCTGGCTGTCAAGATCATTGGCTCTTCTTTGTCCTGAGCTATATTTGCAGAATTGCTTCCTTTCTGATCCTTTCTTTCAGGGCATTCACGTTTGAAGTGTCCCTCTTTTCCACAAGTCCAGCATTCCCTATCTTTAGGCTGATTCATTGTCCTAGATTTTGAACGTCGATCAGACTTGTAGTCCTTGCTCTTGCTACGGTTCTCCCCGTTTCCCCCTGATCTCTTATTTAGTCTTCCTCGGGTTACCATAAGGCCTTCTGACGTTGACTTTGATTTTCCCAGAAGTCTTTTTTCCCTGAGCTCTGCTTCCTTAGCATAGCCGAAGTAGTGACTTCTTTTACAGTAAGAGTGTCTTTACTGTTTCCATATCTTAATGTATGGACTAGAGAGTCATACTGTTGAGGTAAACTTGTAAGAATCTGTATCGCTTGATCTTCGTCTGAAACATTTATGTTTAGACTAGCAAGATCATCGACCAGTTTCAAGAAAGTATCCAAGTTCTCTTCAATGCTTTTTCTTTCTGACATTTTGTAGCTTGAAAAACTTTGTTTCAAGTAAATGCGGTTAGAAAGAGTATTGGTCTGATAGTCTCCCTCCAGAGCCTTCCATACCCCATTCGTTGTTGTCTCTTTCATAACCTTTCGAAGAACCATGTTAGCTAGACTAGAGCATATTAGATTTCTAGCTCGAGTATCCTTTTCTTTTGCCAATAGATCTATATGTTTGTCTGCTTCTGGTTTGGGTGCAGACTCACTATCTTAACCAGTTTCCTTATCCTGATCCTGCTTAATAATCTTTCCCAATCCTTGTAGTTCCATCTGCATCAGCATCTTAAATTTCCACATACCAAAGTCGCCTTGTCCATCAAAATTTTCCATCAAAAATTTCGTATTGACTGACTCCATGGTTACCTTCTAACACCCAATATACCACAACCTTGTTAGTCCCAAGATCACACCAGAAACTATCGAACTAGATCACTGACCTCGATCCACCGATCCTTCTGAGTAGAAAGACCCATTCTTTATCCGCGATGACCTTCGACCTCTGAAACCAAAAGATCTTGAATACCACTTCGATTAACCAAGGGCTCTGATACCACATGTTAAGGATTTAGATATCCTAAAGACTTAAGTGACTTAGCCTATTTGAGACATCGTATGATTATGATCTTGAATGCGATTAGAAACTCGAGAACTTAAAAGAAATTGAGATAAGATTTGGTAACCCAAACTTCACCATTGTGGCTATCTCTGGGGAGAGAACAAAACTCTCATGCTTGCACTATATAACCAATGATCGATTATACAATCAGTCTTATAACTGGTTCTTCTCTTCACACGTACATGAAGAACAAGCTCCGGGATGAAAACGATAAGACAGTGCCTGCAGAATCAAAAAATAACCGCTCAAGCTCCTCTCGCAAACGAAACCACCGTGTTCGCCGAGCTCGCCGCTGAAGATCACCGAAGATGCAACTCCGAAGACCTTTCTCTCTTCTCTGCAACTTTCTCTGTAATCTCCTTGCTCTGTTTTTCTCGTTGTAACAGACTTATAACGGATTTCTCGGATAAGCCTTAAACTGGCTCGAACCAGTTAACCAAACTTTAATTTGAGAGATTCTTGACTTGGGTTTAATCATTTAGTTGGCCCAACTTCTTGTTTTAGCTGAACTGACCCATGAAGAATGAGACGACACCGTTTCCAACAGATTGCAAAGATACTCTGTCAAGATGTACTCACAATCGTGAGGAACTCGTAAAAGTGTTTGTGTTCTTTACTTTTCTGCATTTTGATTCCGCACTAAAACTTATCAGATTAGTCGAAATCAGAAACATCTTTATTGTCCAAAGTATCTCTAAATAAAACTGAAGATGTTAATATTTTAATGTTTTCTAAATACATGTAGAGTGACATGTTATATATTTATTGTATATGCATAGTTTTGGGTGTCCTTAGTATGCCTTGCTCAAGAAAATAAACCTGCATTACAGAAGATATGTGACCGAAGTCACATGGAACACCGTGTTTACCAAAAACCTTCCACCTTTAGTCATAAATCAAAATGCAGTCGTAAAAGCATCAGGGTTTAGAGGCAACCGAATTGGTTGATTCAACGTTTGGTTTAGGTGTCTTGGTGACTTAAGAGTTTTAAAATATTCATTTTGGTTCTTAGAAATGATTGATCTGTTAATTTTGTGGAGCATATCTACATATCACTACTATTAAAAAATTAGAGTCAAAAGAAAACTAACTTTGACTTCATGTGTGATTTACAAGTTATGCCACTGGAATTGTAAGGGTATTTTAAATTCTCATTAAGGATAAAATTGGAAATAAAAAACAGACACATGTTGATAAATTTCGGATCCGGGTCTGTTATATGGATAACACGCGGGTTTTGCATTTTTAAATCATGGCCGCACGTTTTTATCTAATCTTAAACGTCCTCTTCCAAAAAGTTATATTACAAAATACAAACAATTTTAATTGGTATCATCCCAGCCCAGCCTGCATTTAACGTAATGATATCATCCAAGCCCACTTTACACGAGTCCATAAACACATGATTTTCACAGTATCGTTCTATGTAAAATTAATAGGTCATTTTCATACTTCACATTATTTTGCTGATTTTACAATTACGTAGCAATGAAAATATAACATGCACAAATAAGCAAATCTATTATACTTACTGTATTATAAAGTTATCCAATATACATAGTAAATATTTAATCATAGTTTTTATATCTTATGTGTAACACCCGTCTCCCGGCATAACCGGAGACGCGGCATTAGGACGTCCGTTGAACCGAAGATGGTCCAACCGGGACGCCATCTCAACTTGTCCCAGGACCCGGCGCTTCCTTCGTATTCAAATCCACCAATCACGTCACAACGATCGATCAATCCTGCATCCGGACCTGCGAGGAAAAAGAAGGGAAAAAGGAAAGAGGCCTGAGTAATTGTTTCAAACACAATCACCCAGTGAGGACGGACTTAGGGAGTCCGCTATCCCGCTTACACCACACGACTACGAATCACAAGTCCTAAGCTAATATCACCTTGCAAACAGGCCCGAAGGCTTTCACCACACAACCTACATCCACTCGTGCTTCCACACTCGTGAACCCCTCTCTAGCCCGAAGGCTCCACGCAACCGGCTCACCCGGTAACCCTAGGCCCGAAGGCCTGAACCAGGGGAGGCTCGCCAACACCTCCCATCCGACGATTTAAAGGGCGCGTACCAAAACTCGTTATACACGCCCTGCCACGAAACACCCTTTCGGGGGACCTACCACAACTACCAACCATATCCATCACACACAAGCAACATTTTCAGGCTCAGCGATAACCTAGCAGTTCTACGTTCTCAAGCAATCACATCGAGATCTCTACTATCCTACGCTACCTAGGAAAGACGACATTAACAAGGGACTATTGCCCGGAATCGAATAGAGCAAGGGAGATCACCAACGGTCCTCACCTTAGCCAAAGAGGAGGGCAAAACCGTGGATTAGCAACCCCATTGACCCGAACGGACATCGGTTCTGAAAAGAGGACGAGAAATCGAGCGAGATAGGCTTTTGAATCGCTTAAATCGGGCTTAGGATGAGCGAGATATGATCGATTGAAAATATCCCTCCCAAACCAGCTAAACCGACCTAAACCGGAATTTGAAATTGGAAATTGGAAATCGGATTAAACCGGTCGGTCAACCCGAACCAGACCCGGTCAAGGATCCGACCCGAGCGGTCAGACCCGACCCGATCCGACCCGACCCGACCCGGACCGGTCAACGGTCAACGGGTCCGGTCAACGGTCAACCGGCGGCGGAAGGGGCGGTCAACGGCGGCTCCGGCGGCGGTCAACGGCGGCGCTCCGGCGGGTCTCCGGCGACGGGCGGCGGCTCCGGTGGCGGCGGCGGCAACGCGTGGCGGCGGGCGGCTCCGGCGGTCGGCGCGTGAGCTCCGGTGCGTGGCTCCTTCGGCGCGCGTGGATCTCACGCGCCCGTTACTCCTCCGGCGCGTGCGGGCGCGTGCGGCGGCACGTGGCGGTCAGCTCGGCGGCTCCGGCTTCGTCTCGTCGCGACGGTCACGGTGGTATGCTCGGTTTCTCGGGATTTGGGGTATTTAAAAAGTTGCGAAGGTTTGAAAACGTTTTTGATCCTAAAAAGCTCAGATCTGGTTCCCGGGGTTTACCTGGTGAGAAGGGAGGAGAGAGAAAACGTGAATAGTGCTCCTGGATGCTCGAACGCCTTCTGATCCCGACAGGGCTTCGCCGAAAGAGAGAGAAATAAGTTTCTGGGGAAAAGGAGGCACTATTTATAGGGGAAGACCTGCTGAAACCCTAGGGTTTTAGAAAAGGAAAGCAGGCTCTTGGGCTTGGTTAATGGGCTTGGCCCTATAATCAGGAAAGGAAACTCCTGATTAAGGAAATAATTAAAAAGGGAAAATGGATTTGGGCTGGCTTTTGGGCTTTTCTTTTAAAAAAAATTTGGGCCGGGTTTGGATATGTTACATTATAGGTCTACATTCTTTAGTGGTTATACACATGCTTATAGTAGGTAACCATAATGATAGAAACACCGAATTAAAACAACCTATAAATATTATATATGCATTGCTAACTAAAATCTAGTTTGCTTTATTTAAAATTCTGAAAATCTACACACAGTTAACCTTTAATTTGAAACTATTAACTAGGAAACAAACATAATTATTCTATTTAAAATTATAGAAACATAATAACTTCTAAGTTATATTCTTTCAATATATTAGCTTAAATAAAATATCTTCATTATCCATCATCTATATTTTAAGTAACAATATTTTGGTATCTTATTTTAATTCATAGTTTTAAAATATACACGAATTTAGCTCCCAAAAATCTCATAATATATATGTCATATCTGTGAAGATGATATATATTTCCAGAAATCTCCTAACAAAATGGTAGGGATATATATTAGACTGAATCAATTCTTTACATAATGTTTTCAAAACCGGAATATATACGGGCTGTTTGCAAAAATACCCCTAAAATTGAAGTCAACCCTGAAAGTACCCTCTTCCTTTTCCTGCCTCTTTTTCGCTAATATATCCCCTACTAATCTGTGTATTCACGATAATACCATCGCCATATTTTTACCAAAAGACAAAAAAAAGCCTTTCAGATTTAACTTAATTACGAAACTGTCATCTTCTCCAATTCACCCAACCACCATTAACAACCAATTTTGAGCTCATAATGCTTCACACAACCAATTTCGAGCCATCAAAACTCCATATTAGAACTCACAACCTTCTATTCTCTTATTTTCTCTCCAATTTCATTCAAAAATCTCTTTATTTCACGTTTAAAAAAAATTAAAATTTAGATCTCTTGTGATAGTGGTTATTCTTGCATAAAAATAGTTGGGTTTGTTGGGTATTGATGTAACTAAAAGTTTTGAGTGTTTGGAGAAGGTAAAAACTAGCTCAAAATCAGATTTATGTGATTTTTCACAAGATCCCCCGATTTTCAGATCTGTTTCGCGATTTCAGACTTCCCACGAAGTCTGATGAAAAATTATGGTCAACGAGAGGGTAGTTTTGCAATTGACTTTCAATTGACAGACTTCCATAGAAGTCTGAGAAATTCCTTTGAAAACAAAAAAAAAAATTTATCTGACGACACCAAGAAGTCAAAATAAGAAGAGGGTAGTTTTGCAATTGATTCAAATTTGATTATTTAGTCAGACTTCTTATGTAGTCTGGCAAGAAATTGACCGATTTTTGACTTTTTGTCAGACGGGATCCGATGTCTGAAAATATTGGGGGGTAGAAACTGCAATTGACCCAAATTTTCAGATGTTGACCAGAATAAGCGAAAAAGTCGTCAGACTTCTAAATCTGTCTGAAAATAAGGAAAAAAAAATATTAGACGGCTATAGACATCTGAAATTCCAAACTTTTGCCAGACGACTATAGACATCTGAAATATCGAATTTTGGTCAACGCTCGATAAAAACCAAAAATGCGATGTTTTTATCAGACTTCCCTCGCTGTCTGAAATTCTTGTCAGACTACATCCGCTGTCTGACATTTCAAAATCAATTGCAAAACTACCCTCTAATTTTTTTTTCGGACTTCTCCCGAAGTCTGACAATTGAAATTCAATTGCAAAACTACCCTTTTTTTCTCAGACATCATAAGCTGTCTGACAAAAAGTTCAAAATTTTTCAAAGCAGACTGCGTACGCTGTCTGATTGATTTCAGACTGCATCCGCTGTCTGACATTTCAAAATCAATTGCAAAAATACCCTCTTTTTCAGACTACCATAGAAGTCTCGTTGCACTACAATCAGACATCTATAGACGTCTGAAATATTAAAAACTTTTAAAATATATTTTATTGAATATTTGCGATTAATTTGGTTGATTTTAATTTTTATAAATGTGTGTTAGTTTTCTATGTTTTTATGTGTGAGTTTTACATTTTTATATATGGTAATTTTTTTTGAATCAATTTTTGAATAATATTGGCAATGTAGCTAGTAGCATCCGAGCTGGTGGAACGAATGTCTATGCATAAACGTCATACTCCATATTATATATGTTGGTTGTTTATTGAATGCTTTGATATAATTGAACTGATTACACCAAATCATATCAAAGTATCAATGAAGAAGTAGATTGGGATTAAGATTAGCTACACAACCACATGTAGAGCGTTTATAAGCTTTTTTCAGTAAGATCGCTAATGTGATGATGAGAGAACGAACTTGACATTTGGACTTGTTAATTTTATAAACTTTTAGCTCATAAGAATCAGACAGCAGTAGAGGTCTGACGACCAATTCATCACCACTTAAGGTTATTTTAGTTTGTCATATGTTGGTATATGTAATCCAAAGAGTAATGTTTTCTTCCAAGGTTAAACTAACCCATTTCTTGATATTGTATACTTTCAATGAACAAAATTCCTTGTTGATTTTGAGTAGACAATATAAATTTATACAACTTTGTATTTTTCTACAAACATAATACATAAGGAGAACTTTCTTTCTTTGATTTGATAATCCAATAATCTAATACAATACAATGTGTTCAACAAGAAGTCTAATAACCAGTAAAAATCTACAAAAATGAGAAAACACCTAATTTAGTATCAAACTTCAGACTTCAAAAGTAGTCTAATATAAGACTTCATGTTGAATTTTTACTCTCAGACTTCTATTGTAGTATGGTATTAGACTCTCAGACTTCGTGTTTCTCGTAACAGTGAAATTTTATGAGCCATTAGCACATAATAAACCCCAACTCCAGCTTCTTTGGAGAGTCATCTGGATCAACCTTAAACCAAGCACCTGAAAAAGCAAAAACACAGAGCTCTTGCATTAGTTAGCGAACAAGTCTCCAAAAAATGGATAATAAAGGATTTTTTGAGCAAATCAAAATGTATAACCAAAAGTCTATGTCAAAAGTCTTAATTGGTTCAGTTAAAAAAACCTTGAAAACACTAAATCAGAACCGATCCACTCACCTATTTCACAGCTCAAAGAGAATCAACTATGAATCACATACATAAGAACTCATATGAGAGAATAAGCTTAAGAACATTTTTGGATGAGAAATTTTAGAGAGGTTTTACAAAAGAGAGAGAAAAAGAGAGGTAGTAAGAAAAAAGGAAGAATGTGAAGATTTTTTTTTCTAGTTGTTATATGTGTGTAAAAAAATAGGTTTAGATAAGATGAGAGAATTGGAGGGAAACTTTGCCGCCAAATTTTTAATAATTAAAAATTGTAAAATATCTGGTATCAGACTTCATATGCAGTCTGAGAAAGAACTTCTGAATTGAGCGGGAATTCTGAAAATTTCGGCAAAAATTTCCCGCCTTTTTGAAAAGTTTTCGTGTGAAAATTTTCAAAAATATTTAAATTTCAGACGTCATACGCAGTCTGAAATAAGACTTCGAGAAGTCTAAATACTCGAACCATATTTACCTGGAAGTCTGAGAGTTTCTCAGACTTCTATTGTAGTCTGGTATTAGACTCTCAGACTTCGTGTTCCTCGTAACAGTGAAATTTTATGAGCCATTAGCACATAATGAACCCTAACTCCAACTTCTTTGGAGAGTCATCTGGATCAACCTTAAACCAAGCACCTGAAAAAGCAAAAACACAGAGCTCTTGCATTAGTTAGCGAACAAGTCTCCAAGAAATGGATAATAAAGGATTTTTTGAACAAATCAAAATGTATAACCAAAAGTCTATGTCAAAAGTCTTAATTGGTTCAGTTAAAAAAACTTTAAAAACACTAAATCAGAACCGATCCACTCACCTATTTCACAGCTCAAAGAGAATCAACTATGAATCACATACATAAGAACTCATATGAGAGAATAAGCTTGAGAACATTTTTGGATTAGAAATTTTAGAGAGGTTTTACAAAAGTGAGAGAGAGAGAAAGAGAGGTAGTAAGAAAAAGGAAGAATGTGAAGGTTTTTTTTTTGTGGCTGTTATATGTGTGTAAAAAATAGGTTTAGATAAGAGGAGATAATTGGAGGGAAACTTTGCCGCCAAAAAATTTTAATAATTAAAAAATTGTAAAATATCCGGTATCAGACTTCATATGCAGTCTGAGAAGGAATTTCTGAATTGAGCGGGAATTCTGAAATTTTCAGGCAGAAATTTCCCGCCTTTTTGAAAAGTTTTCGTGTGAAAATTTTCGAAAATGCGGGAAATTTCAGACTTCATATGCAGTCTGAAATAAGACTTCATGACAAGTTTAAATACTTGAACCAGATTTTCCTGGAAGTCTGAGAAACCCTAAATCTAATAATTACTACTTAAATACCATCATATTATATAGAAAACTTATAATAAACATCAAACTCGTTTAGAATAGTCACAAACTAACTAAAATGGAACAATATGAATGAAAATTCACAAACTCTGAATCTAACCCTACAGATAAAACATGATATTCACCTTCATATGTGAAATATAGATCAAACTACATGGTGTTTTGAACCAAATATATCTTAAATGCTTAAGTTTGATCAAAGTTTATGTTATTTTAATTTATATACATAACAAATGCTTATGCTTAATTTATGTATCAAAATTTATATCAAATTATTTTTTCATATTTTTAAAATTTAAAATTTTAACTTAAATACGTCTCAGACTTCTAAAGAAGTCTGAGAAACCACAAAATTCAGACTTCGTCGTGAAGTCTGAGAAACCCTAAACCTAATATTTATCACTTATCGGTGAAAAAATTTAAACAAAACAATTAGAAAACATCAAATTCGCTAAATATATGCACATTATAACATATATATACAAATTTAATATTTCAAATATAAATTTGGTAAACCGTGAATCTAACCCTAAAGTTATATGTAAGTTATATGTAAATGTTCCATTACAAAGAATGTTTTGAGGTTTAGAACTTACTCTACCTTACATATTGTTTAGTTTGACTCAATTTTACCAAATGTTACGAGAAATCTGAGAGATAATTAAGTTGGAAATTTAAATTATAAAATTATTAAAAAAAATATTTTGAGGAAAAATTTGGATACATAAATTAAACATGAGACTTTTGGACATATGTAAATTAAAATTACATAAAATTTAGTCAATTGTACTCATTTAAGGTATATTTGGTTAAAAGTATTTACGAAACCCCAAAATTCAGACTTCTATAGAAGTCTGATAAACCCTAAATTTAGTATTTATCACTTAACATCAAAAAATATTTAAACAAAACACCTAGGACACATCAAATTCGTTAATTATATCACCATTATAACATACATGTGCAAATATATTTTTTCAAATGTGAATTTTTTAAACCATGAGTCTAACTAACCCTAAGGTTATATGTAAGTTATATGAAATGTTCCATTATGTTCCATTACAAAGTAGGGTTCTAAGGCATACTTAACTAACATTGTTTAATATGACTCAATTTTATCAAATTTTAATTTATATACTAATAAATTGTTTATATATAATTTATGTATATAAAAGTTTTGACAAAATATTTTTTTATAATTTTAAAATTTAAATTTACTAATTAATTCAGTGTCAGACTTCTATTAGAGTCTGAAGTCTCAGACATCCATAGAAGTCTGAAATAGTCGAATGTTATAATGGTAATTGCGTTTGACGTTTTTTTGATTGGTCATAAAGACAGCGCGGTAATTTCATAAGGCTGCAAAACCAATTTTATATTTGATTCAAATTTGGGGGTACACTTTTATTTAAAATCAAATTTGAGCGCATTTTAAGCAATTTTCCCAATATATACTAGATTTAATCCGTGCTAAGAAAGCGCGGTTTATTTTTTATTAAAAAAATTGAAAGGAAGATCTTTTTGATTATTAAGTTTAGAGGTATTTATTTTGTTATAAATAATTGAAAATTAATAATTTTTTGGTTATTAACGGAATGCCAAATAACATTTTTGATAATTAAGTTTTAAGCTATTTATTTTGTTATAAATAGTTTTAAATTAAGATAATTATGAACGGAATGTTGAATAGTATTTTATAATTTTAATTATTATAGTTCAAATAATTAAAATTATAAAATGTTATTCGGCATTCCGCCCATAATCATTTTAATTTTTAAGTATATATAACAAAATAAATAGTTCAAAATTTAATTATAAAAAAATATCTTTCAAATTTTTTAAAAAAGAAAAATAAATCTGCGCTTCTTTAGCGCGGATCAAAATCTAGTTGAGTTTTTAAATATTTAAGCCAACCTGACGCATGACTCATGTGTTTCGTTGATTTGATGCAATTAATGTCACGTGCATCTCTTACTTAACCAAGACGACATGCTATATATATTATCTTTGTCCGCAAAAAAAAAAAAACTTAAACTTCCAACGCAAATTTTATTTTGAAGCATCGAATTTGAAATATCTTAGAAAACATACCGGTTAAAAGAACAAGAGCAGAGTATTCGAGAAAACCACAACAGGTCAATGGCGACGGTGTTTTAGTTATTGGAGGTGGTGGTTGCTTGGCAGGCAGCTGCTGAGTCTTTAAACAGAGGGTTTCACTACTTTTAGCTATCGTGTAGAAAAATCTAAAGAACTACAACTTTTTTTTATTAAACAAAGTGGGAAAGCTAAGGTTTTCTCTACATGGACCAAAACATCATGGACTAAACCTAAAATGTGATAACTAGCATAGTACGTAAGATCAGTGTTCAAGAAAGCGCTAGGCACTAGTTGAGCGGCGATCCACCGCCTAGCACCTAGAACACTTAGTCGGGGCCTAGGCGATTTTAGGCGGTATATGTATTTATAAAAGAAAATGATATATATTAGATATATTACATAATAGATTTAAAACTCAAAATACATTGAAATAACAAAAAAACATTTGTTAAATTTATCAGCACACGACATTTGCTATCAAATCTATTAAATTTACAACATTTTTTATTGATAAACATTAATTTATGAAGTAAGAACTTATAAATTTAGTTATATGTAATAAAATTTTAAAATTACACCGAAACAAACATGAAATTTAAAATTCAAATGATAATTGGTTAAAGATTGTGTATAGCCGCCTAGAACCGCCTAGGCCCGCCTAGGTCCGCCTAGAACCGCCTAACCCCGCCTAGGATCGTCTAGAACCGGTAAAATCCGCTTAATAACATAAACGCCTAATTCTAACGCCTAGGAGAAAGTCGCCACGGTCAACAACCGCCTAACGCCTAAGCCCCGTCTAGGCGGCCGCCTAGACCGCTTTTTAGAACACTGCGTAAGATACATTATTTGAAGAATATACGTTTTCCGATGAGCTAAGACAATTGTGATACTCGTACTGTTTGAGAGGTACCCATATCACTTGAGGGCCGGTTAGCTTAGGAGGCTAAGAGTGTAACTTCCAGGTCCATGATAATAAAGACCCATATTTTCAACAACGAAATTAAAAAAAAAAAACAAATTAGATCAATTAAACAAACAAAAAGTTAAGATATATATTTTTAACTAATTTTATCTTAATATTTATAACTAGATTTATAAAAAAAAAAATCTCATATTTTATATCTGATGGGATGTAGAGGATGGATTCAGTGATTAAATAAAGTTGATTTTCGGCATTGAGGCCGAAGGTGGAGCAAGGACATATCTAGGTTTACCCGAATGTTTCAACGGTTCAAAAATGACATGCTAGCCTTCATTCACGAAAGGATGAAGACTCGGGTTTCTGGTTGGTTTGTTAAACTCTTGTCACAAGGAGGTAAAAAGGTTTTGTTGAAAACGGTGGCTTTAGCAATGCCAGTGTTCGCAATGTCAGTTTTTAGCCTTCCAAAGTCTACTTGTGAATCCCTCTTTTTGGGTATGGCAGAATTCTAGTGGAGTTCTTTGGAACAAAAAAAAAGATTCATTGGCTTAGCTCACTACAGAAAAATCAGGTATTCATAGCGTCGCCTTATAGCGTTTATATATGTTGTGCTATGTTTAAGTTTTTAATAGCGTTTCATTTTTTGTAAACGCTACGAAAAGGTCGCCTTTTTAAAAAAAAAGGTGACGCGTAGAATACATAGCATTACATAATTTAAAACGCTCTCGAAATTGATAGCGGGAAAAATAAATAGGCCCGGTAAAACTTAATGAAATTTTCAGTCTCGTCTTCACTCTCCCTCTCAGCTCACAAACATAAATTCTTGTCCTCTATTACCGTCGAGTTTCTGCTTCCTATTTCGATCGATCTTCGATATCTGAAGGTTTGTATTTAGCTTTGGCTGTTCAATTTCATGTAGATTTAGGGTTTACAAACTATAATTTGAGGTTTAAGATCTGATTTTATTGAAAAGGGTTTGTGAATTTAGGTGTTCTGGTAATGGATAAGTCGTGGGTTTGGCTTCCGAGGTACGAACCTCTCTACAACTTTCTGTCAAATTCTTGAACACAGTGTAGTAACAATTTGTTCGATGTTTTAATGTTAAACAAACTTTGAATCTTTTTATAATTTACAGGGAAAGCTCTGAGTATGAGGAAGGTGCACGTGCTTTTGTGTATGCATCAGCGAAGAGATTGGGTAATCCTTTGCAGATGTTATGTCCTTGTATCGATTGTCGGAATGTGTGTCATCAAGATATATGCACAGTACTGGATCATTTGGTAATTAGGGGAATGGATCACAAGTACAAGAGAAATGCTTGTTGGAGTATTCATGGAGAGATAAGGACTGAGAAAACAGGTGATGATGAACAACCTTAGAAACATATGAGTTGTTTAGATCTGCCTTCTTTGAAAATGAAGACAATTCAGAGTCCTCGAATAAGGATGGAGAACAGCCTGAAGTTGTTGGAAGTGAAGAAGAATTTGAGTTTAAGAAGAAATTAGAGGATGCAGAAACTCCTCTACACTCGGACTGCCCAAACTACACCAAAGTTGCAGCAATTATGGGACTCTACAGAATCAAAGTAAAGAGTGGGATTTCAGAGAATTACTTTGATCAGCTTTTGAGTATGGTTCATGACATGCTTCCCAAAGGTAATGTGCTTCCAACATCCACATCTGAGATAAAGAAATTTTTGAAGATATTTGGTTTTGGATATGATGTTATCCATGCGTGTAAGAATGACTGCATTCTTTACCGGAAACAGTACGAGGAGATGAGTAGTTGCCCAAGGTGTGGTGCTTCAAGGTGGGAAGTTGATAAGCATTCTGGTGAGACAAAGGATGGGATTCCTGCAAAGATACTCAGATATTTCCCTATAAAAGAAAGATTGAAGAGGATGTTTAGATCGGATATAATATCTAAGAATTTGCAATGGCATTACAGTTATGCTTTTGGAGATGGAACAATGAGACACCCGGTTGACTCATTGACATGGGCTCAGGTCAATGCTAAATGGCCACTTTTCGCAGCTGAACCAAGAAACCTAAGACTTGGTTTATCTACAGATGGGATGAACCCCTATTCTATCTAGAATACCAAGTATAGCACATGGCCAGTTCTGTTAGTGAACTACAATATGTCTCCAACGATGTGTATGAGGTCAGAGAACATTATGGTAACCCTTCTGATCCCTGGACCAACTGCACCAAGTAACAACATCGATGTTTACCTTGCTCCTTTGATTGATGATCTAAATGATTTGTGGAATGAAGGTATCCAGGTATATGATTCGTTAGCGAAGGACACTTTCACACTAAAAGCTATACTATTGTGGACTATCAGCGACTATCCGTGATTGGGGACCGTGTCTGGTTGTAAAGTTAAAGGGAAACAAGGATGTAATGTATGCGGGAAGGATACACCTTGTGGGTGGTTGACGTTTAGTCGTAAGTACGTCTACTTGGGAAATAGGAAAAGACTCAGGCCTGGTCATCCATACCGACGCCGATGAGTTTGGTTTGATAACACTGTGGAGGAAGGGACTCCTAATAGAATTCAAACAGGAGCTGAAATATTTGAGCACCTTAAGGATTATAAGAATGAATTTGGAAAACCTTTGGAGAAAGAGAAAAGCAAAAGGAAAAGATCAGGTTTGTGTGATGCTGATGAGCTTACCCATGGAGAATATGAAGAACACTCTGACCAATGGAGGTGGAAGAAACGTTTTATCCTATTTGATTTACCTTACTGGAAGGTTAGTCATCTATCAAAATAAAAATTATAAAAGAAATTTTATAATGTTTATCAGTTTCTAACCTTTTTTTCTTTTTTGTTTGTTGAGTTAGGATATGCCGGTGCGTCACAACATCGATGTTATGCATGTGGAAAAGAATGTGTCTGATGCCATTCTTTCCCTTTTGATGCACAGTGCTAAGTCAAAAGATGGTGTGAAAGCACGACAAGGTTTAGAGGAAATAGAGATTCGAAGTAAGTTACACACTCAGCTACGTGGGACTAAAACGTATTTACCACCAGCTGCTTATTGGCTGAGCAAGGAAGAGAAGAAGACATTCTGCAAGAGATTGGCTGAATTCAGAGGACCAGATGGGTATTGTGCGAACATTGCAAACTGTGTCTCACTTGATCCTCCTACGATTGGTGGTCTGAAGTCCCATGATCATCACGTTCTTCTCCAGAACTTGTTACCAGTTGCATTGAGAGGGTTTTTGCCAAAAGGACCTAGGACTGCAGTTAGTAGATTATGCAACTTCTTCAGTAGACTATGCCAGCGTGTAATTGACCCGGAGAAGCTAATAACACTGGAGTCTGAGCTTGTTGAGACGATGTGCCAAATGGAGAGGTTTTTTCCTCCATCTCTATTTGATATAATGTTCCATCTTCCTATACATCTAGCTAGAGAAACACGTTTGGGTGGCCCGGTACACTTCAGATGGATGTATCCATTTGAAAGGTACATAGTTATTATAGTTTTTTATATTTTGTTATTTTATTTATTATAAGCAAGTATCTGAGATAGTTGTTTTACGATGGTCATTTAGGTACATGAAAACACTAAAATCGTACGTTAAGAACTACGCAAGGCCAGAAGCATGTATGGCGGAGGGTTACTTGGCAGCTGAATCTATTGCTTTTTGCTTGGAGTTTCTCAAAACATATGTACCAGATCTGGAGTCTGCAAATCGTAATGAAGATGTTGATTTGGATGAGCGTATACTTGAAGGGCGTCCAATTAATAAGGGTACAGAAGTTACGCTATCTGATAAAGAGCTTCAAATTGCTCACAGATATGTGTTGATGAACACGGCAGCTGTAAATCCATATGTTCAGTAAGTTATGATTTTTAGTTCCTAATACTTATTTAATATATGATTGTTGGTTGTTAGTCACTAATTCTAACTCTTTTGCTTTGTAAAACAGCATGCATCTTGACGATTTACAAGATAAGGATGCCCGTTGCAGAAGAAATCAAACTCTTTTGTGGAAGCTACACGGGGAACGTTTTTCACAATGGCTAAAAGAAAAGGTCTGTAGAAAGATCTCTATACATCTTTTCTCTTTAAGTCAGTAATGATACTATCACTAATATCATATTGTATTTGTTTATATCAGATCCCTACTAATTCAAAAGAGCATTCGACCAAACTAAGATGGTTAGCATTTGGTACAAGGCATAAAGCTCAAACCTATAATGGGTATATCATTAATGGACATCGTTTTCACACCGAACGCTTAAAGCGGAAGACTCAGAACAGTGGAGTAGCGTATGAAGCTTTTACTATGTGTAGATCAAGTGTGAAAGATACCAATCACGTGGCAGACGTAGTTTCTTACTTTGGATTGATACAACAGATAATATTGCTGGACTACCACATGTTTGAGGTTCCATTATTCTAGTGTAAGTTGGCCATCAAAGGGAATGGTCTCAAGGAAGAAGAAGGCTTTATGCTTGTGAACTTCAGCGTTAACCAATCAGCATTCCGCCAAGATCCATACATTATGCCTTCTCAAGCAAAACAAGTGTTTTACTCCAGAGAAGATGAAATATCACCTTGGAGTGTTGTTATGAGGGCACCACCAAGGGGGTATCATGAGTTAGAAACCGAAGAAGAGTTCGTAGCTGCGCCAATATCCATCGAATACGATGATGATTTGGGGAATGAATCTTCGGATGATGAGAGTTTATGTGTTAGGACTGATTGTGACGGGGTCCTAGAAGATGAATAATTTGGGATTGGTCGTTAGGTTTATTATGTATTTAGGATTATTGTCCGGTTGGACCCCAATTCATATGTACACTGTTTGATTTATAGTTAAATCATATATTACATCAAATGAATTAATTTGGTACAACACATGATGGCCAAACCTATAATGTCTTTGTAACTCGATTTTTAAAGATGGAGGTAAACAAAACCAACGCAATCGGGTTTGTGTTTCTACACAATCCAATACATATGTACAATTTTTGTGTTTCTACCATTTAATTGGAAGGGTTTGTAGTAAAACGAATATTTCATTTTGTTTTATTTAAATTTTTTGATGTGTATTCTTTTTTGTTATGAAATATTTTGGTATTGTAATGATTAAACAAATTGTTTAATATATATATTGGTGATTTGGATGATTGCATATGAAGATTGGAATTTTGTTTCCATTTTAATCGATAACAAACTGATTTCTATAACTGTAAAATAAAAGTTCCATGTCTATGATTATTAACCAATAAAATAATTACTGAAGTTTCTTGACAATTAGGTTACTAATCTACATTTTCATTTATTTGAATTTAAATTACAACCCAATTGTTAAGACAATACATTATATAGAGTTATGAATACATTCTATACTTTCTAAACCCTAAACCCTAAACCCTAAAAATGGTATTTTTGGTACTCTTTATTTTGAAATTTCTTTTCTTAAAAAGCCTATATAGAAATCCTAATTTTGTACCCTTTTTTTTTGGCAACACTAATTTGTACCTATTTATTCTTAAAGTAAACAAACAAATTTCACCTTAACAACCAATTGAAAGAGCTCGCTAAGATCACCATCTCTGACCGTTCGATCAGTTTCACCATCTCCATCAAACCGTCCATTTTTACTCAATTACACTAATATCTCTATTAGGAAAACACTTCGGCTCTATGTACCCTAACCCTCTCCGCCGTGAAACAAACAAGTAGTTCCTCCGCCTGTAACTATTTCTTGGAATCTCTCTTAATCTCTCTAATATCTCTATTAATCTCTTTTGGGATTTAACCTCTTGAATCGATTTGGATGAAGGAACTATTTGTCGGAGCCGCAAGAAGCAGTGATTGATAAGAGGTACAATCTACTACTGATCATATATGAATTGTTAATTACACTTTTCTAATCTTCTTTGATACAATTCCTTTCCATCTCTTGTTGCAGGTTTACTCACTGTTGCACGAACGAACAAAGGTCGAAGAGAATCCCAAAGGTTAGCTCATCCTAATACTCTCTGTTACAAAACCCTAGATGAGACAACTGATGTAGTTCTCTGTCTGACTTAGCAACTTAGGCATTTCGCTTGTAGTATATTCATCACTTACATGCATGTTTGACAGGTTAAAAACTATTGTCTATCTCATATCATCAGTTTGCATTGAGGTTAGTCTTTCATTTCTATCTGGTTTCTTTTTGTTTGTTTTTTTTTTCTATTATTCGTTAGTTTCTGACTTTTAATCGTCCTTCACTTTGGCATTGTAGGAACTGCTTTTTACAATGGAACCAATGAAAGGACTTGTCTGCGGTCTCCCTGCCTTTGGATTTAAACCGCAACTCCCAAAAATCCCTCAAGTCCCACACCAAAACCAACAAGAAGCATATGAAGATGAGCGAAATGATGTGGAGGAAATCACCGAACGACAGTTTAGACGCAACTGCGGCTACTTGGTACGCGTTGAGGTTCCTGAAGAGGACATCGAACCAATATTCTGTGCTGCTATCAGAAACATGAAGATAGCAAGCACCTCCGCACCAAGGAAACGTCCTAAACAAGAACAAGGACAATCCTCCAAAGGCAAGGCTCCTACACTAGACTAAAGGAATGGTTGTAAATCTCAGTTGTTTGTTTAACTTTGTTATATGGTTATGTATTGGCTTTGTTAATCTTCTCAAACTTTTGTATGCTTGGAACAAGTAAAGAGGAATCTTTTTCTAAGGGTTTTCATTCTCATTTCGATTTTCTTTTCATATTAATATACTAATTTACAATTTTCATGAAAAATCAATATATAAAAATAATCAAATTAAATTCAATTTTATTAATTAGTTACAAATACAAAAAATGCTATTGCAGAAATAAAACGCTATTTTTATCATGTAAATTACTATTGCAGAAATAAAACGCTATTCTAGAGTAGACTATAGCGTATTTAAAAACGCTATAAAACAATTGGGTAATGTGTAAAAACTATAACATATAAATAAACGTTGTATTAAGAAAACAAACCAATAACGTTTTCAAATACGCTATCTATAATATTATGTAATCTGATATAAGTAGCAACTATAGCGTTAAATAACAAAATAATAACAGAAAGAAAGCGCTATTGTATAATATACAATTGCATTTAAAGAAACGCTATCGTATACATAACTATCGTAGCATAATGAAAAAGCGCTACAATAGGTCTTGGACCTATTGTCGCGGGGGCAGACACATCGTTTCTAAATACGCTGCGATAGGATTAGATAGCGTTTTTCAGACGCTAAGAAAATGTGTTTTCCGAAGGATCATGGTGGCTTAGGTTTCAGAGACTTAGAAAATTTTAACCAAGTTTTACTGGCTAAGCAAGCTTGGAGAATTCTCCAATCACCAGACTGCCTTCTTGCTTGAGTCCTTAAAAGCAAATACTTCCCGAATGGGAATTTTCTAGAGGCAAGTTGATGAGGACATCCAACCTGAACCGGACCAAGAGGAGGACGAATCCAGCCAAGGAGAAATCAAGGTGCCCTTTGTCCCTAGCAAACCAGTAACAAGGTCAGCAGCAAGGAGCCTTCACCAAAGGTTCAATGGAGTGATTAGGAGGATCATGGAGCAGCTGGAGCACCTGGAACGCAATGGAGCATCAGTTGGCCAAGCACTTAAGCCATTGGCCAACCGCTTACCTGATAAAGGCCCTATGAAGATTCAAAACCTCAAATGCCTTCAAGAACACACCAAAAGCTCAGGACACCAATTGGTCTTGATAGAAGACTCAAAAAGATACACTCTACCAGAAGATGAAGACCCAAGACGACCTGTAGAAGACGAAGACTTCAACAGCCACCACAAGGCCATCGAGGAGCATTTGGCGACCACCTTTGGTCAACTCTCAATCAATCAAGACCCAGCCACCAATGAACATCCAGGAGACTTATCTGGGACTCAAGAAGCTTATAAAGCAGTGGAGAATAGCCAGGACACAACATTTTGGGTTAGGAGCCACTTTGGCCACTTTGGCCCAAAATCGGGCCAACTAAGGCAAGTTACATTCTCTTGCCTATCTTTGGACGACCCAACATGATTAGAAGACTCCAAAGGAGCCAGAGTATCCCACTAACTCGTGGCTGTATTGGATTGCTAAGGAGATTCCATCTTTGAAGACATTACCATAAGTGGATCAAGACCAAATCAAGGCCAACGGCCAAAATACTTAATTTCTGTCATTTCCTTCTTTTTTTTAGCTTATTACCATTGTCTAGAGCCTTTATAAGCTCTGAGTTTCATTTGTTTCAGTCACCTTTGAATTTACACAAAACTTGAGTTTATCTCTTTTCTTAATAAAAGTACTTGTTTTCTTCAAAAAACTTGTCTTTGTTATTCTTGTTCTTGGATTAGGACAAGGCTTGATGTATCACTAGCCTCTTCATAGCTAGTGTGGTGCGTTCATTCCACTTCACTCCATCGTATTTATCCGGATTCCCAAGAAGAAGCCTTTAGCCTTCAAAGGAGTTCACACCACAGACTGATCTTTATAAGTCCTAGGGCCTAGGCTTATATCATTTGGTATCAGAGCTTAAAGCTCCTGCGCCAAATCGAAATCAGGTTGTATCTTTTCCATTTTCTTTTGTTTTTTCAATTTTTTTCTCGATTTCGATTTGCATCTTTTATATATAAAAAAAAAACTAAAAAAAATATTTTCTAGTTTGATTCGTGATTTCTACTGTTTATTTGACTATTTTTGATTTTATTTAAAAAAAAAAAAAGAATATCGCAGTTTCTATTTTTTCTTACCGGTCACATAAAAGTTTACCGGAAAGTTTCCTTTTATCGTCTGATTCCTATATTTGGTTGTATCTCATAATCAAGTCTGAACTGGCACTGGTTTTTCTTTACTAGACACGTCTAAATATCTAGAGGCAGTGTCATCAGGAAGATAGATCAAGGAAAGCATTCAGTTTGATTGAGCTTACACGGTTTTATCGGTTTTTGTCGAATTTGCGTCCAGATTCGAATTTTTTGTTTTCTTTTCAGTTCTCTCTGTACCATCTCCTAATATTAGTTTGTTTAGGACTAAATAAGGGGTTTGGATTGATTAGAACAGCCCTGGTTTGGATTGGTTTGTTAGATATTTAGTTTGGCCTTAATTCCTTTGAAATTGATACTTTCTTTGGAATCTTGCAGGATCAATGGCTGATGATCATAACCCACGTCCTCCACCACCTGACCCCATGGCTGCCATGATGCAAATGATGCAGAATATACAAGCCCAACTTACTGAACAGCAAGCTCGCTTCACTGCTTTGGAAAACCATGTAAGGAATTGAGGCCCAAGAAGACCTAGGAGAGCAAGGAGAAACATTTATGATGAAGAGCACCGAAGAAGATGTACCACCTCCACAACCACCAAGGCAGAACAACAGTGATTTGAAGATGAAGCCACCAACTTTTGCTGGCAAGGTCGATCCAGAAGCTTATCTTGAATGGGAACAACGCATGGATCGAATTTTTGAGTGTTACAACTATGCTGAAAACAAAAAGGTGGCCATGGCTACGGCCCAACTTACTGGTCATGCGTTGACATGGTGGGAAAGAGAAGCTGCAGACCGTAGAAGAGCCCAATACCATCAAGTAACCACCTGGGCAGACATGAAGTTTTTGATGAGGAAGCGCTATGTTCCACCACATTTCCTTAGGGATTTGCAAAGGAAGTTCAGGAGACTTACCCAAGGAACCAGGTCCGTAGAAGACTACTTTGAGGAGTTTGAACACATCAAGAATAGGCTGGACTTGGAGGATAATGAAGATAGTCTCATGATGCAATTCCTAGATGGGCTTAATGATCGCATATCTAGAAAGGTGGAGAGGCAGCACTATCATAACTTGCAGGATCTCATGCATAGTGATATCCAAATTGAGAAACAAATCAAGAAGAAGAATGCTTATACCAGCAGGAATAAACCACAAAGCTCTTGGCCAAAACCAGCAATCAAACCGGACGATAAAGGCAAGGGCATCGCCGTTGAGTCTAAGTTCAAATCTAAAGCACCTGATCCTATCAAACCGGGACAAGGTAAGCCTCTTAACACTCAAAGGTCTAGAGATATTGTGTGTTTTAAATGCAAGGGACATGGCCATATATCAAGAGATTGTCCAAACAATCGAGTGATGCTTATCAATGCCCATGGAGAGTATGAGTCTCAAGATGAGGAAGAAGAAGTTGAGGAAGTACAAGATGACTCCGAAGACATGGAGTATCCTGATGTTGGAGAGTGTTTAGTGGTCAGAAGGGTTCTTAGTGCAATGCAAGAACCGGAGGAGACACAACAAAGAGAGAATCTCTTCTACACCCGCTGCACCATCAAAGAGAAGGTATGTAATCTTGTTATTGATGGAGGGTCTTGTACTAATGTGGCTAGTACGGAAGTGGTAGACAAACTTGGGTTTGTCAAAACAAAACACCCACGGCCTTATAGGCTAAAGTGGTTGGATAACAAGACCATTATCCAAGTCAATGAGCAAGTTGTTATCCCTTTTAGTGTTGGTGGATATCAAGACCAAATGACTTGTGATGTAGCTCCTATGAATGCTGGCCATCTCCTTTTAGGACGTCCTTGGCAGTTTGATAGAGAGACATTGCATGATGGTCGCAAGAACACTTACTCTTTTGTGTTCAATAAGAGGAAGTTCACATTGGCACCATTGGCACCAAGTGAAATCTTTGCCTTTGAGAACAAACAAGCAAAAGAAAGTGCTTCTAAAACTAAGCACAACTTTCTTGTTCAAAGAAGTGTAGTTCATAAAGCTTTGGCTAGTCATAGAACAGTGCTACTCATGGTATTTCGAGATGTCTTTCTTACAGATTCAGGTGAATTGGAGCTTCCACAAGAATGTTACAAGCTACTGGATCAATTTAAAGATGTCTTTCCAGAAGATATACCACCTGGCCTTCCACCATTAAGAGGAATTGAGCACCAAATCGATCTTGTTCCCGGCGCAGCCTTACCTAACCGGGCAGCTTACCGAATCAATCCGGAGGAGGCCAAGGAACTTGAGAAGCAGGTTAAGGAGCTGTTAGACAAGGGATATGTGAGGGAAAGCCTATCTCCATGTGATGTGCCCGTGTTACTTGTACCAAAGAAAGATGGCACTTGGAGGATGTGTGTAGATTGTCGTGCTATCAACAACATCACCATTAAATATAGACATCCAATACCAAGGCTTTATGACATGCTGGATGAACTCAGTGGAGCCACTATCTTTTCTAAGATTGATTTGAAAAGTGGTTATCACCAGGTTCGAATGAAAGAAGGGGACGAATGGAAAACAGCTTTTAAGACCAAACAAGGCTTGTATGAATGGTTGGTCATGCCCTTTGGTCTAACCAATGCCCCAAGCACCTTTATGCGTCTTATGAACCATGTTCTAAGGCCATACATCTGTAAGTTCGTGGTTGTTTACTTTGATGACATTCTGATCTATAGTAAGTGCTTAAATGATCATTTATCACATCTTGAGCTTGTACTAAAGGCCCTTCGTGAGGAGAAACTTTATGCCAATCTCAAGAAGTGCTCTTTTTGTACTGACCAACTTGTTTTCCTAGGCTTTATTGTGAGTTCTCAGGGCCTGCAGGTGGACACTGAAAAGATCAAAGCCATACAAGAGTGGCCGACACCAAGCACCATTGGACATGTTCGGAGTTTCCATGGCCTAGCCAGCTTTTATAGGCGATTTGTTAAGGATTTCAGCACCATAGCAGCCCCACTCACGGCTGTGATCAAGAAGAACGTGCCATTCACTTGGGGATCAGCTCAAGAGAAAGCATTTCAAGCCTTGAAGGACGGCCTCACCAAAGCACCCGTTTTGGTTCTACCGGATTTTGAGAAAACTTTTGAAGTTGAGTGTGATGCATCAGGACTTGGGATTGGAGCTGTTCTAACTCAAGGAGGAAAGCCAGTAGCATACTTTAGTGAGAAACTAAGTGGTGCCACTCTCAACTATCCGACTTATGACAAGGAGTTATATGCACTTGTTCGAGCTTTGGAGACTTGGCAACATTATCTCTTGGCTAAGGAGTGTGTGATACATACTGATCATGAAACTCTCAAGCATCTAAGGGGTCAAACCAACCTGAAGAAGAGACATGCTAGATGGTTAGAGTTCATTGAGATGTTTCCCTATGTAATCAAGTACAAGAAGGGAAAAGAAAACATAGTGGCCGATGCTCTCTCAAGAAGACATGCTTTGATCACGACCATGGAGTCTAAGGTATTGGGTTTTGAATTGATTAAGGATCAATATGCTGAAGATCCAGACTTTGGAGAGTGCTACATAAAGTGTGGCAAAGGAGAATTCGGAGCATACTATCAACAACAAGGCTTCTTGTTTAGAGACAAGAGATTGTGCATTCCCAATGGTTCTTTAAGAGAGTTACTAGTTAGAGAAGCTCATGAGGGAGGATTGATGGGTCACTTTGGTGTGGACAAGACCCTAACAGTTCTTAAAGAACACTTTCATTGGCCACACATCAAGAAATCGGTAGAAAGCTTTATTGCAAGATGTATCACTTGCAAAAAGGCTAAGTCTCAAACTCATCCTTATGGCTTTTATATGCCTTTACCCATTCCTTCTATGCCTTGGACTGATGTTTCTATGGATTTTGTCTTAGGATTACCAAAGATTAACCATAAAGACTCTATTTTTGTTGTTGTGGACAGGTTCTCTAAGATGGAACACTTTATACCATGCAACAAGACAAATGATGCAACTCAAACGGCTGATCTATTTTTCAAGGAAGTTGTCAAGTTACATGGGCTGCCTAGAAGCATTGTTTCAGACCGCGACTCAAAGTTCTTAAGCCACTTTTGGAAGACTTTGTGGAGAAAGCTAGGAACCAAGCTCTTATTCTCTACCACTTGTCACCCACAAACGGATGGACAAACTGAAGTTGTTAATAGGACCTTATCCACATTACTTCGTGCATCCTTGGGCAGACACTTGAAGAATTGGGTTGACTCTTTACCATTCATTGAATTTGCTTACAATAGAGTACCTCATTCAGCTACTAAGCTTTCACCATTTCAGGTTGTATATGGGTTCAATCCAACAACACCACTTGACTTGGCACCCATTCCACACAACATTGCTGTATCTTTGGATGGAGAAAAGAGGGCAGAAGATATCAAAAGAATCCACCAAAAGACCAAGGAGAATTTGGAAAAGAGAACGGAGCTATATGCAAAACAAGCCAACAAAGGGCGCATAGAAAAGAGATTTGAACCAGGAGATTGGGTGTGGCTACACATGAGACCAGAGAGGTTCCCAAACCAGAGAACTTCCAAGCTTTCACCAAGAGGAGACGGCCCATTCAAAGTCCTTGAGCGCATCAATGACAATGCCTACAAAATCGACTTACCCGGTAAGTTCTAAGTGTCTAATACTTTCAATGTTACTGACTTGGCCAGTTTTAATGCAGGACCTTCTGTTTTGAGGTCAAAACCTTCACAAGAGGGAGGGAATGATGAGGACATCCAACCTGAACCGGACCAAGAGGAGGACGAATCCAGCCAAGGAGAAATCAAGGTGCCCTTTGTCCCTAGCAAACCAGTAACAAGGTCAGCAGCAAGGAGCCTTCACCAAAGGTTCAATGGAGTGATTAGGAGGATCATGGAGCAGCTGGAGCACCTGGAACGCACTGGAGCATCAGTTGGCCAAGCACTTAAGCCATTGGCCAACCGCTTACCTGATAAAGGCCCTATGAAGATTCAAAACCTCAAATGCCTTCAAGAACACACCAAAAGCTCAGGACACCAATTGGTCTTGATAGAAGACTCAAAAAGATACACTCTACCAGAAGATGAAGACCCAAGACGACCTGTAGAAGACGAAGACTTCAACAGCCACCACAAGGCCATCGAGGAGCATTTGGCGACCACCTTTGGTCAACTCTCAATCAATCAAGACCCAGCCACCAATGAACATCCAGGAGACTTATCTGGGACTCAAGAAGCTTATAAAGCAGTGGAGAATAGCCAGGACACAACATTTTGGGTTAGGAGCCACTTTGGCCACTTTGGCCCAAAATCGGGCCAACTAAGGCAAGTTACATTCTCTTGCCTATCTTTGGACGACCCAACATGATTAGAAGACTCCAAAGGAGCCAGAGTATCCCACTAACTCGTGGCTGTATTGGATTGCTAAGGAGATTCCATCTTTGAAGACATTACCATAAGTGGATCAAGACCAAATCAAGGCCAAATCAAGGCCAACGGCCAAAATACTTAATTTCTGTCATTTCCTTCTTTTTTTAGCTTATTACCATTGTCTAGAGCCTTTATAAGCTCTGAGTTTCATTTGTTTCAGTCACCTTTGAATTTACACAAAACTTGAGTTTATCTCTTTTCTTAATAAAAGTACTTGTTTTCTTCAAAAAACTTGTCTTTGTTATTCTTGTTCTTGGATTAGGACAAGGCTTGCTGTATCACTAGCCTCTTCATAGCTAGTGTGGTGCGTTCATTCCACTTCACTCCATCGTATCTATCCGGATTCCCAAGAAGAAGCCTTTAGCCTTCAAAGGAGTTCACACCACAGACTGATCTTTATAAGTCCTAGGGCCTAGGCTTATATCACAAGTATCGGTACAAAACCCTCTTTTGCTTGGAGAAGTCTACTATGTTCATGGAAGAGATCTCTTAACATTGGGTATGAGACATATGGTCGGAAATGGGAAACCATTAGAGTATGGATTGATTTGTGGTTACTTGATGAAGTCATGAGATTCCTCAGGGTGAAGACTCACTTTTTATTGTTTAACATGAAGGTCTCGGAGCTCATTGACATTGAAAGAAGGGACTGGAAAAAAGATTTGATACTGTATTTTTTTGTGCCACATGATGCGGAAAATATTTTAGCAAACAAGCCTCTTGTTTCAAGTGAGGACTTCTGGTCGTGGCTGCATAACCGAAATGAGTTGTATATTGTTAAATCAGGCTATTGGTTAGCTTGCCAACATAATATGAAGGAACTTATCCAAGGAGCCTTTACCTTGCCTTTAAACAATGGTCTCAAAGATGAGGTATGAAAGCTTAAAACTTTGCCTAATATCAAAACTTTCTTATGGCGGGTTTTAAGTTGAGCTATACCGGTAGTTGATAAGGTGGTTTCAAGAGGCATGAAAATCGATGGTAGGTGTCAATTTTGTGGGTTAGATGGAGAGTCCATTAACCATGAGATGTTTACTTGCACTTTAGCTAGACATGTTTGAGCAGATTCGAATTTCCCATCACCGGCTGATGGCTTTGACTCGTATTCCATCTATGTGAACATTTAGTTTCTGCTATAGTCAAAAGATAATTTTTCTGTACCACTGGAGCTGAAGGGATGCTTTCCATGAATTCTTTGGATAATTTGGAAGAACGGAAAGAAATTTCTCATTGAAGGTATTAGCTTTGATCCATTTGTTGGAACTTTTCTAAGCCCATGTCCAATTCTCTCTTATTAGTATGATATTGTCCACTTTGGGCCGAAGAGAAAGGCCGCATGGATTTGTTTTGGTTTCCTTCCCAAAAGGCCTAATACTAATCAGAGTTGGACATTACTTATATATTAGACACTCTTTGTCTAAACTTCCGATGTGGGACTTTGTTTGTTAAGCCATCTTATCTCAACCACCTTGTTAGAGATATCTTGGGCTTGAAGCTTCTGAAGCTTATCCATATTCTCCCCCATAAGCTTCAACCACATCATGCTCACAATCACCTTCTCGTGATCCAGGACCGAAACCTAGGAGCTCTGATACCAATTGTTAGGACTTTTCAAGCACACGTCCAACTCTCTCTTATTAGTATGATATTGTCCACTTTGGGCCGAAGAGAAAGCCCGCATGGATTTATTTTGATTTCCTTTCCAAAAGGTCTCATACTAATCAGAGTTGGACATTGCTTATATATTAGACACTCTTTGTCTAAACTTCCGATGTGAGACTTTGTTTGTTAAGCCTATCTTATCTCAACCACCTTGTTAGAGATATCTTGGGCTTGAAGCTTATGAAGCTTATCCATATCATTACTCTCGGCTCATAAGATTAAAGAGGAATTGGAAAGATGGTTTCTCACTCAGCAAGTAGATGGAGAGTAGGAATCAGCTTATGTGCCTCTAACGTTTGTTGAAAGGATTAAATGGGAACCTGCCCCCATTCTTAGTTGAAGTGTAATGTTGGGCACTCTTGAAATAAGAAAATAAGTTGTTAGGTGAAAAAATAGTTAAAAAAATGTTAATTCTAATTTTTTTTTTCAAAAACAAAAAAAAAATCTAAATTTTTATTAAAAAAAAATCCCCCAAGGACCTCCAATAACTTTGAGCCCACGCTGATCACTTTCTAATTTCTATCAATCACGCATTGGTCTACCTCTATATGTCTGGAACTTTGGCTACTACTGTACTTGTTGGCTTAGAGGCTTCCCGTATGAGATTGACGCAAAAGATCTAAGGAATGTACCAAGATATATACTATGGGTTTGACACCTACGTATCCCAATCTCATTGGTCGGTACCCCATAAACGATAATCTCTCTGACTCTCTCATTTACCAGCTTACCATGTCCATACAGTTTGTTGATGACAACACAGAAATGCAGTGAAGAGAGCGAATATATTATGGAAATCTTAAAGGAAAAAACTCTTCCTCAGACAGAAACTTACAACGACCATAAGAGAATTTTACTACATTGCCTCTTGTTATTACAGAGTTAAAAAGATATACATTAATCTCCTCACTCCACCAACTTCTTTGTTATTCCATCTCTAACCGCCATACGGTAATCTGAACAAAACCAAACATTAAATCATTTAGTCCTTTTTAGGGTGATTCAAGTAATGGCTATGTTTCAGAAAAAAACACTTGCAAAACAAAATGTGGTGACAAACCGTAAATAAATGGACTATTTTTCCACGTTTGATTTAGATAAATAATATCTAACATCATATAAAATAGAGAACATGTCATAAGATAAAATAGCATATTAATCGTTAAAAACATGCACGAAATCTATGGTCTTAGAAAAAAACACCTGACATATAAACCAACTTATTTACTATTTTATTTTCCAGAAAGAAATGACCACCAACATATGATTATTTAGGGCATATATATACTCTTCTTAAATCATGTAGACTTATTAAATCAGGAAAAAACAAAATTAAGAGAAAAGGTGGAACAAAATAATGAATTACCCGAGCCTAAGAGAAGTGTCGGAGCTCTCGGAGTCAACAGGAGCGCCGGTAGAGTTTCCGACGTTAGTAATGGACTCCGACGAGTGTCCTTCCTCGTACATGGCGTTATTCTCCGACTCAACACCACCCAATCTCTCATGCACATTATTACATATCTGCACCGTAACCAAACAAAAGTTCTACATTTAGCATTAAACAAAAAAAAAAAAAATACAAAACTCGAAATAATATCGACTTACTTGCTTGCCTAGTCGCTCGTTCTCTTCTGTCAGTTGTGTTCCCTACAAAATCAAGATTGAAAAACAGAACAGAAAAATACATATCATCATCAAGTTGAACCAAAGCCATGCACAATCCCACATTTAAGACCATTAGACATAAAGACACTATTTAACCACGCTAATCACTCAGTTTAACTATTTATGTCCAAGTATGATCAAAGATATGTGTTATAGGAGAAAGAGTAAGATGCGTACTTGCTGCCTTAGCCGGTTGTTCTCATCCATCAATTGCATTCCCTAAACATCAAAAAAAAATTTGAACTCTCGAAATTGCCAAAATCATATGAATCAATAAGTAATAAACCTCATTTTGATATTTTACCTTTCTTTGAAGGTCGCTGATCTCATTCATAATCTTCTCACTCTGTAAACAACATCCCGTAATAGTAAGTTACATATTCGTAAGCTAAGAGAAATCTTATACGTTGTATCATACTACTTTTAACATCAATAAGTAATTAATAAACAACCTTTGTATCAATCACGCGAGCCAAACCAGCTTCAAGGGCCTTTTCCAGATTTTGCAGCTCTTCAATGTTCAGTCCTTGAAGTTCCTCTCCTCTCATTTGCCTATATAGAATTATATATAAACATATAGTTAGAAATATGATAGTTATGAAAAAATTCATAGAA
Organism: Orychophragmus violaceus; assembly: GCA_030180135.1. Classification (NCBI taxonomy): domain Eukaryota; kingdom Viridiplantae; phylum Streptophyta; class Magnoliopsida; order Brassicales; family Brassicaceae; genus Orychophragmus; species Orychophragmus violaceus. Next base: position 35,303,830 of record CM058235.1, read on the forward strand.
AATGCATATGTACTGTACCTTAGTTGGTGGCTCTTGTCTGCAATTTCTTTGCTCAACCGGGCGTGATCACTGTTCTCAACCAGCTAACAAATAATACATTGACTTAAGCATTTAAGCAAATCCATTCATGTAAAATTGGTTTTAAAACAAATTATCATTTATACATAGAGAATCACAAACCTAATTAAATACTCTTAGTTCATTTGGATCGAGTACTTGTATATGATTTCGCTTTCATCAAAATGTAGTCAAATCGTATGCAAAAAAAATATTATAAGAATATAGGAAAATAGAACAAATATCATCCTTGGGGTCCAATTATTATAAAATATTTTAGAGTTTCTTGATCAAACTTTTGTACATGAGGATACATTAATCTAAAAATGGTAAATAACGAATCAATATTTTCTCATATAACTCAAAACCAGCCGGCCGTTTTGTTTCGGCATGAAAACCGCAACACCAACCAATATTGCTTTACTAGATAGAGTTAGTTGACAATAAAAAAATTATGCAATAGATTTATAAGTTATAGAATCGCAAAGCTAACCTGTAACTCAAGAGATGGCTGATCAAGCTTCTCCAAGTTCTTTGACTGCAAGTTATGCCTCTCTAATACTTCCCTCATGCTTCATTATATAATGCAAACACATTCCAATAAGTACCTTACTATATTAAGACTGTAAATGATCTATATTACCATGACTACCACTATGTTATAAACAGCAACAATGTTGATATGTCCCTGTACTTTAGATATAAAAATACGACACCCAAAATGTAAAATCAAAAGACACTAACCTAAATCCACAAAACAATTTTATCCTCAAACTAACATTATTTCATGTTAAACACTGTCGTTTTTAAAATACATATATAGACTTATATGTGAGCGTGTGTGTGGTGTATAGATGTCCCCGAAGATAGGAACTGAACTGATAACTCGTGGGTCAGAAATCCAATATGGTATCTTTATGATATGATACGTCGTTTTTGATTCCCAACATCTATAAACATATCCAAAAACCTCTCTATGACTTTTCTCAACACTAGTAATTAAATATTCTAACCTGTTTATTATTTCTATTAATCACTTCTTCATGAAAAAACTTTCCCAAATTTTTATACATCCACACATATATAAATTACCTCCTAAGTCCATTTTTTGTTGGTCTAAATCCTTTTAAGTCCTAAATCCCTAAATTCATATGGTCACCTCATATTTATACATAAATATGACATTGATGGCTTCCATATATAATCCACAATAACTATGTATACATATTTATACAACAAACAATAAAATATAGAGTATTTATACAGATGATTAAGATTTACATTATCTTGAATATTAAAGTACTAAGATACCTTATTGTTGCCTAAATAAAGAGTTCACTATAGTTTTAGTTATGTCTTTTTTGATCATTAATATTTCTTATATAAAAAGTTAGTGGTCCAATAAGGTTTGATACAGTAAACTTCTGTGTGTGACATATACATCTAAGAAACTCTAAGCTTTTTTTCTGGATCTAGAGACGATTCCTTCAAAGATTTTGAGAAATCTAATGACAAATATATAGAGAGAGAGACCTGGAGCTACAAAACTCGAAGAGCTTTCCGGTGGAAGAGAAGATGATAAGAGCAACATCTGCGTCGCAGAGAACAGAGAGCTCTTCAGCCTTTTTGAAAAGACCTCTTCTTCGTTTCGAGAAAGTTACTTGTCTCGCCGTCGCGTTGTCGATTTTCTTGATCTGAATCTTCTCTCTCGCCATCGTAAAACAAGGAGGAAAGAAAAACCCTAGAAAAAGGATGAATTGGATGAACAGTAGGAAGATCTTGAATTAAGATTCGAGAATGAGTGATGCCTAAAGAGAAAGATGAGAGAGAGAGAGAGATGTAGAAGAACCAGAAGGAAAATTGTGAGAGAAAAGAGAGAGAGAATTTTTGCTAAAAAAAGAGACTTTAAAGATGGGAGAGAGAGTGACAAGACGACTGAAATGGAAAGTAAATCGTGTTCTTTTTGCTAAATTTAGAAGAATAATATGATTTTCAAGACAGTAAAAACCCTAGTTTTTGAAAGGAAATCAAAATCTTTGTGAGAATTAAGATCTAGATGATGAATCCACAAGGAGAATTAAGTCTGAAGAGGTTACAAAGACTAAGAAAGAAGAACATAAATGAAGAGAAAAGCTAAAGGAATATATTAAATTTTAATTTCCACCTCAAAGGTCAAGGAAAGAAGTAGACATGAGAGGGTTTTTGATTGGTTAAGGTGAGATATTTATCAGGAGGAGTTTAATATATAATAATAATATCAACATGATGGGTTTTCTTAAATGATTATTTTTGGAAAGAAAAAAAAAGATTTTTATATTATTATTATTTTTGGATATTGGTTTGTGTGTGGTGGTTATTGGATATGGTGAGGAAATAGTATCTGTAAGTCTCTAATGAGATGAGAGAGAGAAGAGAAGTGTGTGTTTGGGTTAGTGGAGAATTTCTTTTTATAGGGAAGCATAAAATGAGTTGTCTCAATTTGTCACTTACATTCTCGTAACTAATTCAGTCGTATTCGCTGTAAAAATTGTAAAAACCCTGCAAGAACTTAGAGCATGATTAGTGCCTCATGGGGTTTTTAAAATTTTTTTTTTTTTTTTTATTGGGAAAAGTGTAAAAAAAAAAAAAAATCGAAAAAAAAATAGACGAATGACAGACTGCCACGTGTCATGAACAGTGTAAGAACCGGTTCTTAAATAAGGATTTTTAAGGGTCGGGTTCTTAACTATTCACGTGGGACCCACGTGAATAGTTAAAAACCCCACCCTTAAGAACCCTTGATAATCATGCTCTTAGGGGCTAGAATATAATTTCATATTTGTAAAGTGGATAAATATGGCGATATCAATTATGGTAGTAGCTCATAAATAAGTAATATTCAGAAAAAGGATATTACAATAAGTTATGTTTTTATAATCAATACTATTAAAAAATTGGAGTTTGGCCTTGGTACATAAATGTTGTTCCCAAAATTTGCCCTTGATATTATTAGGATTTGTAACATTCATTAAGGGTAATTAGGGAATATAACATTATCTCTACAATCCATGTTTCCAAACAAGACAATTATTAATCATGTAGCCAAACAACCAAAATCTAATGGGTCCTACTTTCCTAATTAATTAAAATCAAAACAAATTAATTGATAAATATAATGAATAATTTATACATCAACTATTATATATAAATTAAGATTCTCTAATTTATGATTTAATTCAAAATATATTTATAATATATTTTAATATCTTTTTATTTTGTTTCAAATATATATATATATATATATACACATATTACGATTGATGTTTTTACGATTGTACTTTTTAGCAGGTTTTTCCATCAAACTGAAAAATATTTGAATGAAGTTTTATACTTAGCAGGTTTTTACGATTGTACTTTTTACGATTAAACCCGCACTTAGTCAAAATCTATTCGATTCATCTAATCAATACTATTAAAAAATTAGAATCGTTAAAAACTAACCTTTAGGATATGTGTTATTTACAATTTGTGCCATTTAAGATTTAAAGATGTTTTTAATATTAATTAAGGGAAATTAAAGAATATACTTAGCAGATTTTTACGATTATACTTTTTACGATTAAACCCGCACTTAATCAAAATCTATTTGATTCATCTAATCAATACAATTAATAAATTAGAATCGTTAAAAACTAACCTTTAGGGTATGTGTTATTTACAATTTGTGTCATTTAAGATTTAAAGATGTTTTTAATATTAATTAAGAGAAATTAAAGAATATACTTAGCAGGTTTTTACGATTGTACTTATTACGATTAAACCCGCACTTAATCAAAATCTATTCGATTCATCTAATCAATACTATTAAAAAATTAGAATCGTTAAAAACTAACCTTTAGGGTATGTGTTATTTACAATTTGTGCCATTTAAGATTTAAAGATGTTTTTAATCCTAATTAAGGGAAATTAAAGAATATAATATTTTCTCTATTATCCATATTTCCAAACAAGACAATTACTAAATATGTATCCAAACAATTTAAATATAATGGGTTTCATTTTTCTAATTCATTATAATAAATAAATAAATATATATATATATATATTTATATATATATAACCATGAAACTATTAAATCAATTGATAAATATAACTAAATAATTTAAACATCAACTATTAATATATATAAGATGATATTCTTTAATTATGATTATATTCAAAATTCATTTATAATATATTTTAATATCTTCTTTATTTTTTTTTTGTTTCAAATATAAATATTTATTTTTATATTATATAAATATATTAAATTAATTTATTTCGTAAGAATTTTTCTTTTACGATTGCATTTTTAGCGGGTTGTTCCATCAAATTGTAAAATATTTAAACTATTATAAGAATGGGTTAAAAAATAAATTAGCCAATTTCGAATTCTAAAAATAAACTTTGCACGAATTTAAAACAAATATATATATATATATAAATTAATTCCAATTGATATATATATTTAATTTAATAAAAACATAAATTATTAATTAATACCTCCTCCCAAATAACACGTTTTTCTTTTTAAAATCTAAATTATTAATTTATTTTATAATGCGGATTAAACAATTATAAAAAATTAGATTGCATAATTAAAAAATTTTAATTAGTAATAACAAAATAAATAAAATTTATATTTGTAAAGAAAAGTAAACCCGCGCTTTCTAAGCGCGGATCAAAATCTAGTCTAATCTATTAAAACAGGAAGGTTTGCCATGGTACATAAATGTTATTTCCGGAATTTTCCCTTGATATTATTAGGATTTGTAACCTTCATTAAGGGTAAAACTGTAAAACAATATATATTTGATTTATTCATATATCTTATAATATCTTTTGTTTTCCTTTTTCTATCCTAATCATATCAAACGAAAATCAATTTTCAAAAATTTAATAAAATAATAATTAAGTTCGAAATTAATATTAAAATAAATATTATAAATTATTCTTAACTAAAATTTAACTTAAATAAATAAAATCAAGCATAATTAAGTTACTAAATCAATTGGTACATATAATTATATAATTTAATACATAATTCTTTTATAAATTATATAATCATTAAACATATAATAACAATTAAACATATACCACTTAGAAAGTGCGTGTTTAATTTAATAATTTAATACATAATTCTTTTATAAAATAATATTTTAGATAAATATAATAACAATTAAACATATACCACATAACTTTTACAATAGTTGTTTTCACATATATATATATATATATATATATATATATATATTTTTCCAAACTATAATCTTACGATACAACACATATTAAAATATATAATGCGAAATCGTTATTTTAATCTCTTAATCCTTACGATATATCTCCTCCAAATAACACATAATTCATTTAAAAAAAAAATTAAATTGCTAACTCACTGTTTATAATGTTGGTTAAACAATTATAATCAAAATTAGATTACATAATTAAAAATCTAAACTACTATTAACAAAATGAATAAAAAGTAAAATTTGTAAAGAAAATTAAACCCGCACTTTCTAAGTGCGGGTCAAAATCTAGTTATGATTAATCAAAGAGTTGATATTTTTTCGTATAAAAAATGTATGTCTCGTGTCCAAGTAAAAATCAAAGTAGAGGCGCCTCGTGTCCAAGTAAAAATCAAAGTAGAAGCTCAAAGACGCAAAATATTGCAAGGATTCTTAAACTTGTTATTAAGTGTTTAATTGAGTAGTTATAGTTTTAATTCAGATACAAATATAAAAATTAATTCATAAGATTTTATGTGTCACCAGATTTTAACACAATTTTCATTTCTTTTAAGTATGTTAAATAAATTTTGACAAAAATCCTTTTCCATAAATCCACATGGCCACATTAGTAAAAGACCATTAACTAAAATTGAGTTGGGATTAAAAATCTACTTGATATATTAATATTTTGATACAATAATATTTCATTTTTGTTAGAATGTAACTTTTTTAGAACTTAAAACTATATGGGTTAGAATGTAGCCTTTATAGGGGATATATTTATCATCTTATTACGTAAAGTTAACACTACTAATCACGTTTATACTACACTAACTTCATTAACCAGACCAACCATCAATTTCAATCGCCACAGTTATCTTATAGACCATGTTAAGAAAAAGAAAGAAAAAAAAAGATTAGAGGAGTTTTAATTATATAAATTTTTGTTTTTGTTTGTCGGCAAGAAAATAATGATTTAGCATGCCTTATGCGAAGAAATAGTGAATAGAGGGACCCTGGAGCAAGAGTAAGTAAAACATTGTCGACCACTAGATAATATAGAAGGGGACCCCAAACCAGACCCGAATCATCCATCCACAAGGTATCTGATTGGGACACGATCACATTGTCCGTACAGATTTTATTTTTTTATTAAAACAAATAAAAATAAAGAGATAAGACGTCACAACTTCTTTATTATTACTCCAAAACATACAATTATTTACCCAATTTTCATGTGGCTCGTATCGCTCGCTCCCTATTTTCTTTTTCGCGGAAAATCTCGCGTTGAACTATTACCACACGAATAGTATTCTCAATATGAGTCACAATTAGCGGGTCCCGCCCTGTAAGATTCACTACAAGGCAAATGCAGATGGATCAATTTCGAAAACGGGTTGATACTGGTTAACATGTTTGAAATGCGAGAAGAATGTAGTTAAAATATGTTGCGGATTAGTGGCTATCCGCCATTTTTTATTAAAGAAATACAAAATTTAATTATAAATATTTATTTAAATTTTATTATCAAAAATTTAAAATATTATATAATAGCTTATTATATAAAAGTCCAACCTCAAACATAATAATTAACACGATCATAACACGTGTCAGTCATTCAATAAACATATTAAAAACTTTTTCAATTAGATTTTACCTCAAATTAAAATAATCTTATCTATTTAATAAAAAAAACTAATATCAGTAGATTGTTGAATAATATTATAAAACAAATTATTTTTTAATTTAATAAATATTTATTGTGCTAATAATCTTGATCCAAAAAATAGAAAAATAAATAATCTAGGATTACAAAATTCAAATAGGAATATGAGAATCCTATTGTGAAAATTTGATTATAATAAAAATGATAAGATTTTGATTCATAATATGAAAAAGTCAAAAAGTTTTCAATAAAAATAAATCTAATTCAAATAGGAACAAGAGAATCAAATCATCAAAATTTTGAAAAGTAAAGATAACTAAATAATAATAATAAATTAATTAAAATATAGGATAAAGTTGTTATTTGGAAGCATGTAATAAAATTTAATTGAAAATCAACTATACAAAATAGGAGAATCAAATTAAATAAATAAATAATTGTGATGCTTTTCTATCGGCGCTCCCTCAAATTCACAATCATTAAGAAAAAATATTTTGAATTCTTGTTCATATTGTAAAAAATATAGAAATATAAAAAGTGATTAAATCTAAAAAGAAGATAATATGTCGATTCAGAAAATAAAAGAAGTCAACTGTGGCAAATATAATTTAAATAGGAATAAGAGAATTAATTCGTCAAGAGTTGGGAAAACATATATATATATATATGTGTGCGTGTGAGTATTTAAATAATAAAATATTAAATGTAATTCAAATAGGAATAAGAAAAGATTTTTATTTGGAACTATGCAATAATTTAGTTGGAAACAAAATAATACGAAATAAGAGAATTAAATAAATAAATAATTAAATAATTGTTACACTTTTTTTTGGTTGTTTCACATAGACGTTTCCAATATTATTTTATTTAGCAGATGATCTAACTTTATTTTTAGTTTCCTTTTTTATATTTAATCACATATTATAATATATTGAATTATAAAACCGCGTATACGCGGATCCTAATCTAGTATATTAGTAACTTTTATTTTTTTTAAATGCATTTTTATAATACATGTTTTACCAAAACCTTTAGTTTATCTCATATTAGTCATACGGAGAATGTATGTGATGATAGTCTTGCAAAAAAGGTGAGAGAGCACATGGCCGGTTATTTATCCTTGTAAGTTAAGAACTGTCGGCTTTTAGAATTCTACAAGAAAACCAAAATGTCCAAACAAATTGATTTAATAAAAAAAGAAGTAGTTGACAAAAAAAAGAGATGAAAATCAAGCTATATTAGTTAGACTAATTTTGAATTGGAACAATTTTGGGATCAAGTAGATCAGATAATTTGTATATATTTCCATCAATGTGTTTTAAAACTTTGATATCTTGTTAATTTTTATTGCCTATAATTCAAAATAATTAACAATCAGTTAATTGTTTTATATCCTTTACATATTGTTTAAGGTCCCATCAACATTCCAATGTAAACTGTTTTTATATAATGAAATTTTGTTTTCTATTTTTGTTTAATTGTGATAAAAATAGTAAATTGGGTGGAAAATATAAAACCGTGTTAAAATTAGGTAACCGTGTCAAAATTAGGTATATCCTTTGCATTATCGTGCGAATGATTATAAAGGCCTAAGGCAATTTTTTAAAAATGGTATCTTCATGATTTTTTCTGGATATGTTTACGAATAAATCAAATGATAGAAATAAAGAATATGAAAATACGAGACTAACATAATATGGAATGTGACACAAAGATAGTATTTTTTAAAGACTGTTTATTGTAAAACAAACAAAAGTTTCACATTAACAACCTAGTCTTAGGGTCGGCCCTGAGATTTGGGGGCTAGAAACATTTTAGTACAAAGCTTACTAAAGTTTTTTTCTTTTGTAATTTGTGGACCATAATTTTTTTTTTTTTAGCATAACAAAATTTTGGAGGTCAAGACCAATGTTTCATCCGGCTGTGCTCAGGGCCGACCCTGCCTAGTCTTCTTCTTGCTTTTCGATCTAACAATGATCTCAAAGCCTCCTAGATTCACCCTTAACACCAAGCTTGTTTCTCTCCAAAGAACTCACAAACTTTTGCTAAAAGTAATCTTTCTATCTAAAGGTGCACCAAGCACAAATGCCCTATATAACCTATTTATACATCATAGGTCATCGCACAACTTCATAATCCTCTTAGGTATATTTCCATTTATCTTTGTCTAGGAAAAACCTATTTTCCTAAACTTTTTTAAGTGCATATTTCATGCGCATCTTCACTAATCTTCATGTCCAGCTCAGCTACTCTTCTTAAGGTTCAGCCTTGTCAGCTCCTAACATCCTTAGCTTCCTTATCCATCAGCTCCAGCTCACGCTATTCATCGTTGACTTAATCGTTGTTGCGCATGTTGATTGATTCATAATATGTCGTAACTCATGTTCCAGCTCATTGCATCTTCAATCTCCCCCTTTTTAGCTTCGTGAGCCTCTCAAGTACCTATACTTCAATAAGCTTATACACATATCTAGCCGAAGCACAGGAATTCTGTTTATCACAAGACTCGTTAAGCAATCACACATTATAACATAAAATCCAAAATCCTTGAAAGCAAAACATGAGTTCAACATTAAACCAACAAAAAAGAACAAGTTCTTAATCCAAGAAAAATAAATCCTACTCCCCTAGAATTCTATCACTCCCCCACAAGAAAAGCCCTACAGAACACTCAAGCATCATTCGATGTCATCTCATCAGAGTCATCATCTCCATTAGGAGACTCTTCTTCTTGATCCAACTCGTCAACCTCCTCTGTTTCTCCCCTGCTTGAGAGCACACAAGTTAAAAAACACTTATGTCAGAGTAATAACCAGAGACAGAGATTTGAAAACATTGCATCATTCAGGTTCTGAAGTCCCTCGGCTATGTCTTGAAGTGCAGTCTGAACCGAGAGCTGATCTATCAAAGTCTTAACTGGCATCCTGACTGTACCAAGTTGCAAAATCTCCACTGGTTATTCTTCAGTAGATGCAGAAGCCTTAGATCGTCCAGCCGAACGGGTAACTGAGGATACCTTACGCTTGCCAGATGCAATTTCATGTCTCTTCCTCTCAGCCTCTCGCTTAAGAAACGCTTCCCCACTCCTTGGATCTTTCTTGTATAAGACAGGTCCAATAAGGTCTTCACCATCAAACGTGCGAGGTGGATGCTGCATCTCAAGAACTGCTGATATGATCCTTGGAAAAATCAACCAACGACGATCATTCTGCTGATCTGTGGTAAAGCTCATCACTTGCTTGTACACTAACTTCCCAAAGTCAATCCGAATGCCATGAGCTATCTTGTAAATCAGCCTTGCTCTGATCTCTGAGATGTGATTCTTGTGAGTGGATGGAAACCAGTTCGTTGCTGCATACTTTGGAGGAAGATCCACAGATTTCATTACTGCCCAGGTCTTCTTCTGTCCCTGAGTTAGGTACTTGGCTAGAGTATCAGGCGAAACTCCATCAACACTTGCATCAGCCTTGATCTCAGCGTTGTTTAGGGGTTCTAAGTACATCCAGACATTGATATTAGCTGGAGAGAAATCATACATTTTCTTGCGCATAAAGACTCGAACTCCCTTATCAGAAACATCTGGGCTAGGTTCAGGCAGATTGGTGTAGAATTCTTTCACAATTTCAGGGACAAAACCAATCAATCCATCAACAAAACTTCTCAGCATCCCTATGTTTATCAAGCCTAGGTATCCCCACTTATCGGTTTCATCAAAATCCATTATCCGTTCAGCTAGGATTTCGCGATCTTTAAACAAAGCATACCTGACTTTAACCTCTCAGGATGGAAAAAGCTTGGCTACAAAAACCTGTTTGCCCTTGATCTTGACTGATGCACCAGTTGCAATAGACGACCCAGCTTTGTCAGAGACTTTCTTCTTTTGATTCTTATGCATAGGTTTGCTCTCTTCAGTCTTTTCAGCGCGTGCCTTCTTTAACTCAGGCAGAGATCCTGTATGTTTCCTTGCTTTCCGCTTCTTAAGCCTAGATGCTGGCTCAGTATGTTCATCTCCTGTGTTCTGCTAAGATAGATTGTTATCGATTTCTGTTGTACTGACTGGATTAGCCACCACAAGAGCTAGAGCATCACTCTTTGTGACCAGAGAAGCTAACCCATCGACGACATCTTTCTCATGTTCATCTATCTCCTCAAGATTCTCCTTCCCATCCTGTCCATCTGAGCGAACTGACTCAGCTTCCTATCCTTATGTGACTCTGTTGTTCGGATTTCCTCTGTTTAGGATAAGATGGTTGCTTGGGCGGCGGATTTTCCGGTTCTGAGACACGACCTGACTGAGCTTCATCATCGCCTTTCTCATGTACTAGATCTTCGTCGACCGGATCTGTTACCTCCAACTCTTGAGCTGTTGCAAAGGAATTTGTGCCAGTCTGTTGAATTTCACCCATAATCTGGTCAGAAACAAGATTAGGGTTTCTGGGTGGCGGTACCTCCTCATCGGAGCTTGAGTCATCAAGTAGCTGTGGCGGTTTCTGTTCCGGTGGAGCTTGAGTTTTCCGTTGGGTTGAGCTAGAACCAACTTTACCTCTTCTAGTTGCATGCACCATGGTTATATTTCAAAAAATTGAAGCAAGAAGATTTTGGAATGAAGAGAAAAGAGCTAAGTTTCGTCGGATTTTCAAGAGAAGTGATTTTCCTTTTTTGCTTCTCTCTCCTTTTATGAGTTGAAGCAAAATCTGTGTCAGAGATATCATTGCCTTTTTGCATGCGATTCTATTGGGAGAAGATTTTTCAAATATTTGAATTTTAAAATTCAAATCTTCTTTTCCTCTTTTGTGCCCAAGATCTCGGATATTGTTTCCTTGTCAGACCAACATTGAACCGATATAAACCATGAATCATGTTCACTGTATCACTCATTCATTTGATTAGTTCACAAAGTATATCATCACATTAGATCAACCACATACTAATTTTCAAGCAATGGGAATTAACTTCGAGTGAATTGACTACAACTTTACTGAAACAACTGGTATTTTAAGCATAGAAAAACAATATCTTTTCCCATTGAATCCTCTCATCAATGTTGTGTGTGTCATGAACTGACACTTCACATGACTCAATCTTTACTCCTTGCTCATATGATTCCTGCATTTGGCCATCATTCTCTCAGTGGCTAGCTTTCACACTCTCATGCCTTTATCCTGTCTCAATTCAGTTTTCAACCTTTATCCTTCGAGTGAGATTGCCACACACATTTTTTTATTGATTTAGTGACTGAGCTATTATTGGAGTTGATTCCATCATGTGATTTCTCAGGATATCAACACCTATATTTTTCTTTCTTTCTGGCTTTTGAACCTCACTCGAGAAACCTGTACTGTACATTAGACAAGACGGCACAACATGCATCTCTTTTCCACTAGATTACCTGACTCCAAAAAAAATCAGAACTTGATGTACTTCATGAGTTAGTGCATGTGCCAGCCCTGTAGACTTTTTACATCTCACAAACACCGATTGAGTTTCTTAGAGTAATAAATCGGTTAAAATCAAGAGGTTTTGTAAAGAAATCAGCCAGTTGCAAATCAGTAACTATGTATTCAACCACAACCTGTTTTTCCTCCACTAGCTCTCGAATGAAGTGGTGTCTTATTTCAATGTGCTTTGTTCGAGAGTGTTGGACTAGATTCTTTGAGATGCTTATGGCACTCTTATTATCACAGTGAACTAGGAGTGGTTCTGAATCGATCCCATAGTCAGCTGACATTTGTTTCATCCAGAGAAGCTGAGCACAACAACTACCCATCGCAATATATTCAGCTTCTACAGTAGAGAGTGACACAGAGTTCTGCTTCTTGCACATCCAGGCAATCAAATTGTTTCCCAAGAAGAAACATCCTCCACTCGTGCTCTTTCTGTCATCCAGACTTCCTGCCCAATCAGCATCGTAATAACCAACTAGGTGTTTATTAGATCCTTTTGAGTACCAAATCCCTATATTTTTCGTCCCTTTGACATACTTGATGATCCTCTTAACTGCCTCAAGATGTGACTGTTTCGGTTTAGCTTGATATCTTGCACATATTCCCACACTTAGGCATAGATCCGGTCTACTAGCTGTTAGATACAATAAGCTGCCAATCATCCCTTGATACAGTTTTACATCCACGTATGTCCCATCCTCATCTCTTGATAGCTTGGTTGTGGTACTCATCGGTGTTCTAGCCTCCTTACATTGATCCAGTTTGAATCGGCTTAACCGGTTCTTAGCATATGTGCTCTGAGATATGAACACTCAGTCACTGTTTTGGCTAACTTGTAGACCCAGAAAGTACTTCAATTCTCCTACCATACTCATTTCAAATTCTTGGGTCATATCTTGTACAAACGTATCAACCAGCCTTTGAGATGTACCTCTGAAAAATTATGTCATCCACATAGATGTGGACAATTATAATCTCATTCTTTTGTTTTAGAACAAAAAGAGTTTTGTCCACACTTCCTCTTGTGTATCCTTTTTCAAGAAGAAAACTCGTGAGTCTTTCATACCATGCTCTAGGTGCTTGCTTCAAGCCGTACAGAGCTTTCCTCAGTTTGTACACATACTCAGGATTGTTTGCATCCTCAAATCCTTTTGGTTGTTCTACGTGAACTTCTTCTTGAAGGAAGCCGTTCAAGAATGCACTCTTCACGTCCATTTGGTACACGGTGAAGTTCATGATGCATGCCATTCCAAGAAATAGTCTGATTGACTCAAGTTGTGCAACATGCGCAAAGGTCTCCTCAAATTCAACTCCTTCAATCCGAGAGTATCCCTGAGCCACAAGTCGAGCCTTATTCCGAAATACCACCCCATTATCATCAATCTTGTTTTTAAGATCCATTTAGTTCCTATAACATTTATTCCTCCAGGTCGTGGTACAAGTTCCCATATATCATTGCGCACAAACTGCTCCAGTTCCTGTCCCATTGCCTCAATTCAGAATTCGTCATCCAAGGCTTGAATATGTGTTTTAGGTTCTATGACTGAGACATAACATGCAAACCTCACCATTTCTCTAAAGTTCAGATTGACTTTCCTTGTCATCCGTTCATCATTCACATCGCCTAATACTTCTGAGATAGGATGGTTCTTCTGAGTTCTACTTGGTTTGATTCTCAAAGGAGTTTTTACTTCTTCAAATTGAGTGTTTTCTAAAGTTACTTCTTGCTCTGTGTTACCTACATTCGTGGGCTTGTGCTGTTCTCCTTGTTCTGATTCACTGTCTGACGAATCATCAGGGATCTTCATTTGACATAGATCATCAAATACGACATTGACTGATTCAACAATCATTCGTGATCTTGTGTTATACACTCTGAAGGCTGTACTAGTTCCTGAGTAACCCAAGAAGATACCTTCGTCACTTCGTGAATCAAACTTTCCAAGATGATCTTTGTCATTTAGTACATAGCACTTTCCTCCAAAGATATGAAAATAGCTCAGATTAGGAGTCTTTCCTTTCCACATCTCGTATGGTGTAATGGTTGTTCTGCTTCTTACATACACTCAGTTGATGATGTAGCATATTGTATTGATAGCTTCAGCCCAGAACTTCAGTGGTACATCATTACCATGAATCATGGCTCTGGCCATTTCTTGGAGAGTCATATTCTTTCTCTCTACTACTCCATTATGTTGAGGAGTTCTTGGTGCTGAAAACTGATGAGCTATTCCATGATCTTCGCAGAATACTTTCATAGTTTCATTCTGAAATTCTCCTCCATGATCACTCCTGATTTTCTTGATTCTGTCTTCTTCATTGATCAACTGAAGTGCCCAGATCCGAAAGTTGTCGGTTGTATCTGACTTGTCCCGAATGAATCTCACCCATGTGTACCTTGTGAAATCATCTACTAGAACAAACACATATCGTTTGCCTGTTGCACTTTCAACTTGCATTGGTCCCATCAAGTCCATGTGCACTAGATCCAACTTGTGTTTTGTCTGAACATCTGGTACTTTCTTGTGCTGAACTTTGACCTGCTTGCCTTTGTTGCATGCCCCACACACCATCTTACTCTCTTCCTTGAGTTGAGGTATCCCTTGCACTATCTCGTTCTTAACCAGAGTGGTCAAGTTTCTCTCATTCATGTGACCAAGTCGTTGGTGCCACAAGTGAATATCGTTTTTAGCACTGAGACACTTTGCACTGAAGCATTTAGAATTGTTCTCCCACATGTAGCAGTTGTTGCCAGATCTTTTTCCTTGAAGGATGATATCACCAGTGTCATCTATAGCCTTGCAATCATATCTTGTAAAACACACCATCAATCCTTCGTCGCACAGTTGACTCACACTGATCAGGTTTTCCTTGAGACCCTTCACAAGATAAACATTCATTAGTTTCGGTAAACCTGAGTCAAGTGTCTTACTTTTGCCTTGTATTGCCCCTTGTCCTCCATCACCAAAGGTTACTTTGCCGGATTTGATGACTTTGATGTCTTTGAGATGATCTCTTGTCCCTGTCATATTCCTTGAGCAACCACTATCAAAGTACCATTGACTTTCCTCCTCTGGTTTGTCGGTAACAAAGGCCATACTGCATCGCAACTGTTTCTCTATGGTACTCCTTGTACTACTCCCTGTTCCATATAGATCAATTTTTCTCACCAAAATCTGGTATTTGTCCTTGTTCCAGTTGAATCTTCCTAACTTCCTGAGTTGTCGTACCCTTTGATGGAATCTGTAGCAGTATGCTTTGTAGTGTCCTATTTTTCCACAGTAGTAGCAGCTCCTTGAAGATGTGTCATACACTGATTGAGTTGGCGTCGAGCTTGCACGTACGAACATGGTTTTTCCTGAGCTGGATCCAGTTCGTCCAGTGTACCCAAGTCCTGACTTTGTATATTCTATTATGCCATAGCTAAGAATTGTATCCAATTGTTTGGTTCTTGCAAACATGTGAATTTTGCGATGATGTTGTTCTAGCTCGGATTGTAGCTGTTTTGTTACTTCCTTTTCCTTCCTCAACATCAGCTCCAATTCTTCTGATTTCTTAGCCAGTGTTAGCTTTTCTTTGATTAGCTTAACACTTTCTTTACTGAGTTTCCGTTCGGTTTCCAGTTCATCCTGTAGTAACTCAATATGTGCTTCAAGTCGCTGCTTTGTCTGTATTAGTGCATGGTTCTCTAGCCCGATTTTGACTAAAGTATCCCTTACCTCCTTGTAGCTGCTTACTAGATCTACTTATGTTTCTGAATATGAGCCAGACTCATTACTTTCAATTTCGGCAATCCCAAGAAACGCTACAAAGTTGTTGACTTCTTCTTCATCACTCTCCTCATCTGACTCATCGTTGTTGACTCCCAGCATAGATTTTTCTTGTCTTCGTTTTTGGTCATTTACACATTCCAGATGAGTGTGTCCAATTCCTTTGCATCCAAAGCATTTCATCTCTCGTCTTCTGACTGTTGGGCATTCACTTTTGAAATGTCCAAACCCTTCAAACTTGGTAGCCATAAGATCTTTTCTTGAGTTTTGTACTTTCTCCGTTCCTTCAAAGTGAATCTGAATAATATCCCATGCTTCTTTAGCTAGTTCACATCCTTGTATCAGCTCGAACAAATGGGGTTGATGACTTTTACAGCTATGTGAGATGAAAGTTTTCGATTCCGATGTGCTCCTCCGAGCTAAAATCATCGAACGAGGTTTTGCCCCTATATAAAATGAAAGTTTACTGTTTCTTGGCTACACCACAATGGATTGCAGTCAGAGCTCTGGAGTTGAATTTAGACAGCTTGAGTTCTACTTCAGTCCATTGTTCCTCCGGTTTGGGTACATCGACTCCTGCCTCATTCCTCATAGTAGGGGCTGTCCAACCTGACTCGACTGCTTTCCATGCAAGTGGATAAATACCTTTGATTTGTGATCTTGTTCTTGCTTTCCAGAAGCCATAATTGGTCGCATCCAATATTACTCTAGAGCTATTGATTAACTCATTGTAGTTCTCCATTTTTTTCCACAGAATCTCACTTGTGTATATGAGCAAACAAGTGTCCGCTCTGATACCAAATGAAAATGCGAGACTAACGTAATACAAAATGTGACACAAGGGTAATCTTTTTCAAAGACTGTTTATTTCAAAGCAAACAAAAGTTTCACCTTAACAACTTAGTCTTCTTCCTGCTTTTCGATCTAACAATGATCTCAAAACCTGCTAGATTCACCCTTAACACCAAGCTTGTTTCTCTCCAAAGAACTCACAAACTTTTGCTAAAAGTAATCTTTCTATCTAAATGCGCACCAAGCACAGATGCCCTAGATGACCTATTTATACATCATAGGTCATCGCATAACTTCCTAATCCTCTTAGGTATATTTCCCTTTATCTTTGTCTAGAAAAAAACCTATTTTCCTAAACTCTTTGAAGTGCATATTTCATGCGTATCTTCACTAATCTTCATGTCCAGCTTAGCTACTCTTCTTAAGGTTCAGCCTTGTCAGCTCCTAGCATCCTTAGCTTCCTTATCCATCAACTCCAGCTCAAGCTCTTCATCGTTGACTCAATCGTTGTTGTGCATGTTGATTGATTCAGAATCTATCGTAACTCATGTTCCAGCTCATTGCATATTCAGAATAGGTTTATAATTAACAATCTAAGAAAAAAAAAGAATCCAAACTAAATGTAAAAAAAGAAATATGACAAATCAAATTCTATGTATAAAAATATATGCAAACACCCCAAAATTTTATTAACTAATGTATCTATCTTATAAAAATAGGGGACCTTTTTAGAAAATAATCTTATGTTTACGTGTTATATTACGAAGAATGCCATTGAGTTTATTAGGAAATTTTATTATTCATTAAGGGTAATTTCGAGTGTATGAAAATTAGTCACACAAGGATATTTGGGCGGATCCGGAGTTGGAATATAGATATATACGCGGATCCTAATTTTTTAAATCTTGATCGTTCATTTTGTAGATTTAATACTATCCGTCAGATTAATTTGTTTTATTATTCCTACCATTTATATATTTTTAATTCATTTTATCACCAGACTTACCGTTTATATTTATTTTTGTAGCCTATATTTTAGGAAATTGAAATATGTAATCTTAATGAATATATTCTTTACAATCTTGATAAATATCACGTAATCCTAAATTTATAGAAACTATTTCAAATATAATATTTGTTTTTATGAAAATAATATTTATTTATTATTACTATCACTATTTTATTTTGAAAATAATATTAGTTTGTTCAACATTAATTTTTGATATTATTTGTATTTCATTGTCTATATTGCTTGAAAACGTTTCATATTATCATATTTACAAATTTATATAGTTATAACATTTGAATATTATATTTGTTAATAAATTTTATTTCAAAACGTTTATTTTCAAAACATATTTTCTAATATATTAATTGATATTATATTTTCAATAACCACGTAAAGGAGTATCCTATTTACTTTCACAAAATCTTCATTTTATTAAATTATCAATTTTATTTGAGAAAAGGCATTATTTGGCACTAAAAACATGTCCAATCACAAGCGTGGCACTTAATTCGCCGTGTCAAAACAATAGCATTTTTAATTCGGGCAATTTACCATTGTATCCTTCCTCTTGTCAAGCGATTAGGTCACGATTGTTTCTGAGACGGCGGAGATTCGACGGCGATTCCGACGATTGACGATGGAGATTGACGACGGAGAGATTCCGCACCTCGGCTTGTGCTACTCCTATACAGATAGATAACAAGCGAGGTAAGAATCGAAGTAAGAATCGAAGTAAGAATCGAAGCAAGAATATTATCGGTTTGATTTCGTTGCCTTAGCTTATTGATGTGATCACTGCAGTGTCTGCTCCGATTGACGACGGAGATTGACGACGAAGAGATTCCGCTCCACCTCGGCTTGTGCTACTCCTATACAGATAGATAACAAGCGAGGTAAGAATCGAAGCAATAATATTATCGGTTTGATTTTGTTGCCTTAGCTTATTGATATACTATGGATTTTAGGGATTTTAACCATGGTATATGTGTTATTTATCGAGTCTTTTACTATGTTTTAGAGTCTTTTCAGGTGTTTATTAGGTACAAGCACATTTGGAACATATTTGGTGATTTAGGCACTTTCTGGAGCTAATTGGAGTATTTGGCCGAGAGATAAAGTTCACTGTTGATATTTCCGAGATGCAACGATCGTCACACTTATGGCGTCGATCGATGCACCAGCGAGATGGGCCAAACGACGGTTTAATGAAGGATAATGAAACTGCAGTCCTGCCCAGAAGTTCCTGATATTTACAAAGAAGCCCCAAAACGTGTTTTAGGTTATAAATAGAGTTTTTAAGCCAATTTTTAGACTACGCTTTGATAAGCTTTTCTTACGCTAAGTTTTACTCAGAGAGAGGTGAGGGGCTGGTTTTGTTCTCGAGAGAGACTTGATTTTGAACCCCAGTTCTTATTTGATTTTATGATATTTGGTTTTCTACTTATGATATCTTCTGTCTCGATGAACATGTCTGAGTAGATTACCTGTTAGGTTGAAGGATTCTCATTAGGGATTTCAGAGAATTATAGTTTAATTAATCTGTAGCGATTCATATCTGCTAGTTCTTTATCTAAGTTGTTCTTAATGCCTAATATGAAGTAGCTAATCAGAATTATGATGTTAGGTTGATTAATGCAGCGGAAGTTGGTTAATTTAACTAGAAAGAATTTAGATAAGCAATTAAACTGTTCGCAAACGAAAGTTTGGTTCAGGTTAATTGTGAACATATCAAACTTGGAATTAATGCTAGTTTAATCTGTTAGTTCTCGCAAACGGAAGTTTGGTTTGCTGCACTTAGACTTAGAGAATTATCGCAAAGGAATTTGGTTAATTCTACATCAGTGTTTGAGTTCTAGAATAGTTATTGATTGGATCTAGATAGATTGATTGCTTGCGTTCCTGATTTCCTGAGAACTCCTGAAACCTAACGCTTTGCCTTCTTGCTCACAAACTCACTTGATTTACTTTGCTATTTCGTTTACTGTTTTCACATCTGCTTCGCTTAATTAAATCTGAACTGCTATAAATCTATTGTGTGACTGAGAGTCCTCGTGGGATTCGATACCTTATATACTACGATTGCATTAACTGTGCACTTGCAGTAGAATAGGGAAATCTATACAACCTATCAAGTTTTTGGCGCCGTTGCCGGGGATTCTTTGAGTTCACCAATAGATTTAGTATTAGGATTTAGACTAAGCATCCTTTTTAATTTTCTTGTTTACTCACGTTTTTGATTTTTGGATTCGCAGGGATTCGCACTGCATCGATCGTTGCTCACCTTGCATCGATCGACACAAGGCGAGAACAGCGATGCTGAGATCTGAGACGTTCAATGGGTTCCGCACCATGGAACCTGTTATTTTGATTCGCGGTGAAAACGACGTTCTACGAGACCAAGAGGGTCACATATGCAACGCAAAAGGTCAGAAAATAGATGGGGAAGGAAATCCCATCTTACCAGATTACCATGTATTGGTTGGGCAAGTAGCTAAGATGCAGAGTAAGATAGATGACATCCACGACATCTTACTTAGGGAGAGACAGTTCCGAGCAGAGGCAAAAACTGATAAATTTGCAGAGGTACATTATATGGCTGGAGCCGACTCTTATGGACATACATTGGGACATCAGCACAGACAAGGTTCTAGGCATGCTCAAGGATCAAGAGACCATAACTACACTTCCTATCTAGCACCTCCTACACAAAGGAGCAGACTAGAGATGATGATAGAACAATCAATTGAAAAGCAACAGCAGAACACAGCTTCTTTCAGCTCGAAGCTGGAGAACCTGTACACTAATCTGAATGAGAAATTTGAATCCTTGAGCACTCGCATGAAGCAGCTGGACACACAGATGGATCAAGTTTCAAGTTCTACCTCAAGGAAGGATTCTCAAGAAGCTCATGCCAGCAACATTCCCATTCAGGATGACATACAGATGGATCATGGATCATGTCTAGCAGTTAAGGCTGTGGAATTTGTGGAAGACAGAGGGGAATTTGATGTTGAATTGCCTGAGTTTGAAAGCTTCAATGCACCCGACTCAACAGAGATTGACATGGATCTCTTGACTTGGATAGTTCAGATTGAAGTGGGACCAAGCCAAGAAGAGAAATTTGAGTCTGAGATGGCTGGAATGGATCAAGAAGCGGATAAACCCGAGACCATAGTTGAAACACGAGCTGAGATGACAGCATCGATCGATGCTTCACACGCACCGATCGTTGCACCTCGAAAGGAACCAGTTTCACTCATATCTCAAGGACCTGCTAAAGAAAGAACCTATAAACCTCCATTACCATTCCCGAAAGCTCCCGTTACGTCTAAAAATGTGGTTCAGTGCACAGTAGTGGTTGACAAGAAGATGGTGGTTCCACAAGAGCCTATTCTAGCATCTTCAAGGCCTAAAACTACTCATAAACAAAAAGCTCCGAACATCAAAACTTTGCCAAAGGTAAAGCATAAATCCTCTAAGTTTAAACCTTCTGACTCCGCTATTTTGAATGCAGGAAAGAGCGTTAAAACACCCAAGTGTCAATCTCACCCTACATTCATCCCGACGTTCCTTGGACGACATCATGCTGTTGGATCGTTTAGTGTTTCCTGATTCAATTCTCAATTGATTCATCCTACTAAACATGCAGATCTAGGTTCTCTTATTTAGAAACTTAATGGATCTCACCTGTTACCTTTTTGTGCAGCGGAATGAGGAGGTAATGGTCAGAGATCAGCAGAACCACCAAGAGATGGATCCTCCAAAGGCTCACACACGCACGCTCGGGAATTGGCTGCTAGACCAGACAGAGAGGAGGCGCAGAGAGAGGCTAAGGGAGGCGCAGAGGTTCTGAGGAATTAGAGAACTTTAGGTCAAGTTTTATTCATTAAAACTCCCTTTAGTTCTCATGGGCTTTTGGGCCCAATTCTCAGTTCTGATTAAATCCCATGGATTTAATCAGGCCCTTTACTCTCTCTAAGTACAGTAAATGCCTAGCACTTTTACCGTACTTCTGCTAAACCGTTTCTTCGTATTTTCCCGTTAGCTTAGGCGTGTGACCCATATGGGATCATATAATAAAGGCAATAAGTCCAAGACTTATAGATCACGAGCGGACTCTAGCAAGCCATCATGACCCCCAGTATTATATGACTTATGTCTGATCATTGACATACTCTTACTTTCTAGAGACAGTACAGAGATTACTGGACATAATTCCAACAATCTCCCACTTGAACTGGAATCTCTGTATTCATAATCCTTTTGTCTCAATATCTCGATTAGTCATAAGGCAAGATGAGTGTCATCCTTATTAATGCTAATCATGTTCATCGGACTCTGATTTGATACTGACAATCCAAACGACTCGGGACAGTCCGTTTGAGCATGGCCATGCATTTTCCAGTATTCAAATCTCCGATTGGCCTAGAGATATTCACTCCATTTATATTGGAGGGACAAATCCCGTCTTGTTCCATCACTGTAAACTACTCATTTCATGATGTACCCAAACAAGGTCCTTATAACTATCGCAGAACGACAGCGTTAGACAATGATCAAAGTGCATCAGTCCATGTGCGGTCACATGCATGCGAAATCAGGTCTAAGGACTATACTCTATAGTCGTAGTAAGAATCTCTTATGACACAGATATAAATATCCTGAAGAGTTCTTATAATCGGGTCTTGTCCGGTCGTATGTACCCTACATACACCTATGTACTGACTTTGATGCCGTGCATCTATGACACACTGAGACTTTGTCATAAGTCACATACCAATCTAGTCTCACACGGTTGTTGGTGTTCCAATTTCAACAACCTTCGACTAGGGACATGTTGATATAAGCCATCTATCAAATATAGGGTCTCATGATCAAGCTAAATGACTTTGATAACTCAAGATCAAGTCACTTACTTCGATGACCTATAAAATGGTTCATATCACTTTGGAACGATTATTTCATCACAGTTAAAATAATCTTGAAATAATAATTTCATTAAACATAAAATGTTTTACAAGAACATATCAATAACTAAATAAAGCCCTTTATTAACTCCCACTGAAACTAAGACTACATCTTAATTTCACTTATCCTACAGCAACAGTCCGCGACTCGTGCTTAGGCCTAAGGAGTGGCTTCGTTAATAGATTAGCAACGTTCTCATATCGTAGAAACTTGCTGATCTACTTAACATCTCTGTCATTTATCTCACGGAATAGGTTATACCTATCCTCAAGGTGTTTGGACCTCTGATGTGCAGCTAGTCTCATCTATGCTGGGGATCACATCAAGTTCAGTGACGAACTCTTCCTTCCAAACAACCTCTTTCGCCGCTTTCCAAGCTGCGAAATGTTCAGCTTAAGTCATGGAATCAGCAACAGTGCCTTGCACCGCCAGACAGACACAAGATATAATCGGACTGTGACCGGAAATCATCTTTGTCCGTTGAAAACTTGCCTTTCAGACTTTACCGACTCGTAGCACCTCACTTTCTCCGTGAATCAAGAATTTATCCTTAGTATTCCTTGAATACTTTAGGATATTCTTTACGGCAATCCAGTGATTCTTTGCTGGATTTGACTGGTCTTTACTTGTCTTGCTTAATATTAAAACAACATCAAACAAGTACGTTTCATGGCATACATGATAGATCCAATTGCCGACGCATATGGAATCTTATCCATGCATTTAAGCTCAGCAGTTATCGTAGGACACTGTGTCTTGCTTAACGTAATGCCATGTGACATTGGCATAAAACCCTTCTTGGAATGCTGAAAACGTGTAGGACTTTGTCGGGATAAGAATCCTGACTTTGTCCTACCAGCTCTTTCGGATCTCTATCTTTAGATCCAAAATCCAAGAACTACGTGGCTTTACCCATGTCAATCATAAAACCAACTCCCAAGCCAGTCCTTTACCGACTGCTGCATTGGGACGTTATTTCCGAGAATCAGTATGTCATCGACATACACTATGAGAAATGCAATATCGCTCCCACTTATCTATTAGCAAACGCACAGTTCCACTTTGTTCCTGTTCAAGTCAAAACCTTGACTACTTCAACAGAACGAAGATTCCAACTCCGATATGTTTGCTTCCATCCATGAATGGATCGATGAAGCTCACTTACATAAAATGTAATTTTTCGGGGTCCGGGCTCACTTTCGCTTCTTTGAATTTCGCAGATTCGTCGCTTTCAATGATCATCAGATCATGCGAACTTTCAATGATCATCAGGTTCAACTAATGACGAGAAATCACTCTCGGATTAGTAACTGATTCATTCATATCTGCGAACTTCAGGCTCTACAGGTGTAGATTCTACAGAAATCTGTAAATCCATCCGTTGCTCTCCCTCAACAGGTTGAGCAGCCTCCTGTATTTCTCGAATTTCTTCGAGTTATACTTTTACTCCCACTGTTCTTCTTGAAAATAACTTCCCTTCTTAGAAAACAGAATGGACGTAAAAGTAACAAGCCTTGGTTTCCCTAGGAAAAACAGCGAAGTAGCACAACTACAAATACTCAGTAAAGACGAATTTGGATCGATTCCAATCCACATTTACGTGGTGTCTTTCAACTGATATTGGTGGAACTATTTCAGCGTAAACTTAGATATTTTAGAGCGTTATTCTTCAAGAATATCATGGAAGATTCGTGTGACTCATCTTTAATCATTTCTTATAAGATCTGATTCTTTCTCACAGAAATACCTCAAGGTTTTCAGGAGAATTGAGCTGTGAAACGACTTCACACTCATTCAGATGATCACACCATTAATGACTCAAGTATTCTCACTCTTGATTTAATTTAGAGTCTTAATACTTCTGTCACTCAGATTCTATACCTCATTCTGGAACTCTTTCGACCATGTCAAAGAATTCCGACTTGTGTCTCATCAAATGAACACAGTCTTACTCACTGAATTAATCAGTAGAGACAATGAAGTACAGGAAATTTTCTCTGGCATTACTGCTCATCGGACCACACACATGAGTATGTTCAATCTCCAATAAGCCTTTGAGCCTTTCTCTAGCTCGGCTAAGATAGGCCCCTTTGTCTTTTGGTCCAGTAAACAGAATTCAAGTCTCATAAGATATCCGATCAAATGAGCCCAATAGTGCATAACTATGGGATTTCTGAATCCGACTTACTCTATGTGACCAAGACTTTTATGCCAAGAAAAATCAGGTTTAATTCATCAGATTTAAACCAATTTGGTATTTATGTTACATTTAGGCACTCTTTGGGTTAAGATATAAAACCCATTCTTTGAATAGGGTGCTACAATTAATATTTCATTAAGATCAAAAGAACAAAACTTGTCTTTTATCAAAATGAAAATCATTCAAATTCTTACAAGAAAATGAAAGACAACTCTGCTTAAAGCAGGTACATTGTAGCAATTACTTAACAAAACCAAGCCTCAAAGGCATCTACAAGTGAAAACCCTACGGCTGAGGCAGCATCCATAGCTCCTTCCAGACATGCAGTTCCACTTGCCCTTCCTTCAACGTTCTACTGTTGCTTAGGCTCTGCATATTACAACAAATATCAGTGCCACAACCAGTATCCAATACCTATAAGGTAGAACTTGAAGTAATAACATGAATACCTGAGGAAGTAGTCTCATACATCAACTTCAACTCCTCATCATCTTCCATGAATTTAATGCAATCTCTCTTCCAATGCCCAGTCTCTTTACAGTAGCAGCACTTACCAACGTAAGAGGTATCTGACTTGGGCTCAGAAGACACACGCTTGCCATGATTCAAAATCTGGACAACTTTGTCTTCACCCTTGTCAGCATTAGGTTTAATAAACCCACCCTTCTCCATTAGGAGATTATACTGGGTACTCTTCACGTTTGGCTCAACTGTCTTGAGCATTTCATGCAGTTCAGTCAGCGTCTTCGTTAAGCCTTTATTGATATAGTTCCTTCTGAACTTATCATAGCTTGACGGCAGTGACTGCAGAATGATCTCAGTTGCCAATTCTTGGCTAACTGGATAATCCAGTTTCCTCAGGTTATCAATGTAACCCATCATTTTACTGACATGAGGACTCACTGGATGATCATTTGGTAGCTTGCAGCTAGTGAGAGAATTAACCAACTGGTATCTCTCCACTCTTATCTGCTCCTGAAATTTCAATTTCAGGCTGCTGATCATCTCTATTGGCGACTCCATGTTCTCATATTGCTTCCGCAAGTCTGAGTCCATGGTAGCCAATATCAGACCACGCACATCTACCGCATCATTATAATGCTTATTCCAAGCATCATATACTGCATGAGAAGCATTGGACCCGATCCTCACGGGGAGAGCTCTCTCAAGGACATAGTCCTTTCTCTCCTGTCTGAGGACTAGCCTCAGGTTCCGCGACCAAGTCAAGAAATTTGATCCGTTCAGCTTGTCCATCTCAAGGACAGACCGGATCGAGAAAGTGTTTTGATTGTTTGTGCTAGTCATAACTGAAAATTAAGATAAAAAGATTTTAGTTAATATGTTCAATATGATTAATCTCGCATTAAATTTAATATGATTAATCACGCATTATATTCAATAACTTAAGTTACCCTCAATAGAATATAATGATTCCAAGATCCACATATAACTAAGATCAAAGTGGGCCACTGGCCGTCACCCAACTTTAGCTTATATCGGTAAGCCCTATGTCGGCTAATTATATCCGTGATATAACTCTTGGTTGTGAATCTGGGCCCGAGGCCCAATCCACTCTGATGTCTCAAGGCCCGGGACTCCCGATGGCCCAGTCAAGAAAACCAGACTATACAGTCATGTAATCATTAATGTTTGGGACTCCCAATGACATTTATGAATCACAAACCGTCTTATCCACGCAAAAGTAGACACCCTCACACTGTAAGGCCATGAATACAATTGAATGGGCTTCGACAGCTGACATAGACTGGACAAGACATTTAACGCTTGATATTATTTGAGGTTTGTAGGTTTATTAAAAATTCATCCCAAAATAGAAGATTACTATTTTGGGAAGCTTTCCTTTTGGGAAACCTACTAATTTTGGAAACTTTCTAAAATTGGAAACTTCCTAAAATTGGAAACTTTCTAATAATGGAAATTTCCTAAAATCCAAAACATGCAAATCTAGAAACTTCTATTTTAAGAAACTTTCTAATTTCAAAAAATTTTGGAAACTTATTAATTTAAAAATCGAATTTATAATTTTATAAAAATAAATTTTAAATTAATCTGAAGAAAAGACTCAAATAATTGGCCCAATTGTTTTAACTTCTTGGCCCGAGGCCCAAGAATTGGTTCATGTCCAAGACATAACCCAATTGCCCAATTAAATGACATAACCGGTCTGGTTCATTAAAATTGGTCTTAACCAAAATTAATTACTACAATGACCACAATTGTCAACCGGTTATTTACTAAACCGGATTTTCTCAATTTATTTGGTCCAACCAAATCAAATTAGAAAATCACTGGTTTAGGCACAAAATCCAATTTTTCGACTTTGGATTTCTTATCCCGGTTTAACCAGAACTTAATAAAATTATTAAGTCTGTTTATTAAACCGTGACGATTAATTTTAATTATCTTAAACCAAACCACCACAAACCAAACCGAACCAAGCTCAAGCCAAACCGAACCGACCAATTAGGTCACGTGTTGGGATGGCCGCGAGCAACACACGCGATCGGGACGGCCGTAAGCCTCACGATCGGGACGAGCTCGGTTGTGATCGGGACGGGACGATGGGTCGAGAGCGGGACGATGGCGGGTCGAGAGCGGGACGATGGCGGGACGATCGCAGCGATCGCTTCATGCGATCCGCTCGGTCCATCCACGCACGATCATCACTCGCGCACGAGCATCACCGATCGGCATGACCACGCGATCGATCCATGATCGGTCCGTGCGTCAAGCGATCCGATCGGCCGACTCTCGGACGCACACCGATCCTTTAGCGATCGGTTCATGCGTTTTAGTTTAGGTTTTTAAACTTGTTTCTTAAGTGTTTTACAAATCAGATTCAAGCAAAGATTGATTCAAACACTTCTTAAACAATCCTAAACATGATTCTAAACAAGAAAAACCACAGAACCAATGGCTCTGATACCACTGTTGGATCGTTTAGTGTTTCCTGATTCAATTCTCAATTGATTCATCCTACTAAACATGCAGATCTAGGTTCTCTTATTTAGAAACTTAATGGATCTCACATGTTACCTTTTTGTGCAGCGGAATGAGGAGGTAATGGTCAGAGATCAGCAGAACCACCAAGAGATGGATCCTCCAAAGGCTCACACACGCACGCTCGGGAATTGGCTGCTAGACCAGACAGAGAGGAGGCGCAGAGAGAGGCTAAGGGAGGCGCAGAGGTTCTGAGGAATTAGAGAACTTTAGGTCAAGTTTTATTCATTAAAACTCCCTTTAGTTCTCATGGGCTTTTGGGCCCAATTCTCAGTTCTGATTAAATCCCATGGATTTAATCAGGCCCTTTATTCTCTCTAAGTACAGTAAATGCCTAGCACTTTTACCGTACTTCTGCTAAACCGTTTCTTCGTATTTTCCCGTTAGCTTAGGCGTGTGACCCATATGGGATCATATAATAAAGGCAATAAGTCCAAGACTTATAGATCATGAGCGGACTCTAGCAAGCCATCATGACCCCCAGTATTATATGACTTATGTCTGATCATTGACATACTCTTACTTTCTAGAGACAGTACAGAGATTACTGGACATAATTCCAACACATGCTGCTACTGCTTACACACCACCATGGATGATAAGGCATTCACAGAGACACTCAAAGTCTCTGTTGAAACCTCCATGAGTCTGACCTCTTTCCAAAAGTCAAGCTAATGACTTAAAACAAGCGCTGAGTGGGAGGCAACCCACTGTTAGGTTTAATTATTTTTCTTTCTCATTTTTGGTGTTTTTCTTAGGATTTCACGTTTTTAGTTGTTTTTGTTAGTTATTAGATACAGAACGCAAGTCTGGAGATGTGTGACGATCGTTGCTCTCATGTGCAACGGTCGTTGCAATTTGTTTAAATCGAAAATTAAGGTACGTTGAGCTAAACCGGAATCAATCTGGTTCAACCAGCATCGATCGTTGCCCCTAAAGCAACGATCGTTGCACCCACGACCAGGTAAGTCACCTTAAACCCTATTTTCTCTTCTTCTTCCCCATTTCTGTTGGTCGACACACCGAGAACCTCCACCCAAAAATCTACATTTCTTCGTCAAATTTCTTGTTTCCAAGTGCTATTTACTTATTTTTACGATCCCAATCCATTTCCCCAACCCATATCTCAAGAAATCAAGGTAATGTTCTTCAATTTTCGAATTTTCGGATTGGATTTTTAGGGTTTTAGGGTTGTTGATTTTTGGACCAAAAATTGATGATGCATGAGTAATTAGAACAATTTAGGGTGATGGATGATGATTATGGACTGATTTGAGACAATGTGGCTTGGATTTGACTGATTTTTGATGATTTGTTGCGGCAAAATCGCCCTGCAACGGTCGTTGCTCTAGAGCAGCGGTCGTTGCATTGCGATTTTGGGAAATGTTCGATCACGCGAAATCGCCTTGCAACGATCGATGCCTTAGAGCAACGGTCGTTGCACGACGATTCAACAGAGAGTTGCCGAGACTAATTTGTTCAAATTTTCTGTTTTGCAGATGGCAACCCAGAATCAACCCCGAAAGAAACGAGCAACAGCCGCAAGCGCCTCACGACAATACATTCCACCACCGGAATGGTTGCACAGGGATTCTGATCCTCCACAGCCGTATCATTTGGTTCATGCGACCATAGGACAACCATGGCCAAGGCCAGAGAAACTTCTGATTCAGTCTGATCGCAACTGGAGCGGTTCTATTAAGAGGATGCTCGGTACGGACGATTTCACAGAGAGGCCACTACACGAGTACTGGGACGAATACGACACGTTGCTGTATAACGGTTGGTGTGGTATGGAGATAGCGCCAATCAAGTTCGCTGATTACTCGACCTGCAAGAGTCTCGGCATAGACACGCAGGTTATGGAGCTGTGCAGAGGCATTGGTCTAGGGACAATGCCGATGCAGCCTCACGATTTATACCCAGAGCTGGTGAGACAGTTGCTGGCCACATGCAGGGTTGTCTACCCAAACCCGAACAGCATGGATGCTCGAGGAGGCACTTTCACCTTCATGTGTCTCGGCGCCAGGTATCGAGTACCCCTTCTCGATATCTGTAGGATTTATGGGTTCAGCATTGAGCAGCCACACACCGACATGACCCTTGCATGGACACCAGCAGAGGCAGTGCAGTTCTGGCAGTACATTGGTGGTGGACGGTATCACTCACGGACTACGCCTGTTATTCAGGTTAGGCATCCGGTTCTCAGGTATGTCTTACGTATCTTGGGACGCACTCTATTGTGCAAGCATGAGGCCAACAAGATGCGCAAGAACGAGTTGGAGTTTCTATTTAGAGGACTGACAGAGCAGTTCAGGAGTACGGATGTGCGGAACTCGGCTAGGAAAGTCAACCTGGGAGCCGTATTTGCTCATCATCTTTGAGAGCTGCAGAAGAAGCCTTATGAAGGCGCGCGCAAGGAGACAGTAGGGAGTCTTCTCACTCCTATTTTTAGACACTGCGGGATCCCTATGAGGGATACAGAGTGCGTTACTGAGCGCGAGTTCTTGGATCTCAGTCACTTGCAGAGCGCTACGTGGCTGAAGGAGGGGCGAGTGTGGGTCTACCACGACCCTGAGGATACACAATACGGCATCGATCTTCCTGCTGCCAGGTATACTCGGATCGATACCATTGATGCTTTGAGTTTCCACCCTCCCGCTAGCGCTCGACGTGCAGTGCCTACTATGGCTCGTCCGCTGGGAGAGCCTTCTACGAGAGCGTCATCTTCCTCTACACATGCTGCTGCACCTGCTCCACAGGACATTGGTCCATATCCAGCCCCGTCTATGCCTGTGCGTGAGATGTCTGAGGGTGATTGGAGAGAGCGTCATGAGGGTATGTTCAAGACCAATTGGGATTTCCTGCGCGGCTGCACTTGCAGGAGAGAGCCGCCAGTTCATCAGCCCGTACCCGCTTCTCGACGCAGACGACGATCCCCGACTCCTCCTCCCACGACTGATACTGATCCCTCACCCGAGGCAGCCGATGACGATGCACTGTATGGTGGGATAGACGATGAGAGCGAGTGAGAGTAATCTCCATACTTTCGGTTCTGTATTCTGACTTTTTCTTTTCTTTTGCACTTTTCTTCTTTTGATTTTTAGGATTCTACTTTGTTTGGATGATGTGTACTTTATTTGGTACATCTTTTGCTTCGGTTTTATTCTGTTTCTAGTGTTTTCAGCCTGCAGGGATCAAAATTGACAAAAACAGACGGACTAACCTGCTAACTTGCTGACTGTTCGTGAAAGCGCAGTGCGTCGATCGACACACCATTGTGTCGATCGTCACAATACAAAAGAGTCGCACAGCAACGGTCGGTGCACTTAGTGCAACGATCGATGCTTGTGCGACAGAGGTAAAACCCGAGAGAACTAAAACATCCATTAACAATTTTTCTTTCTTTTTACCGATCCTTCGCTGGACACTACTGGGGACAGTGTGTCTTAAGTGTGGGGGAGGTGTTACTGACTTTTGTTTTCTGTTTTCTTAAGAGTCAGTCCGTTTTTCAAAAAATTTTGTTTTATTGAGTCAAAATTGTTTAAGTAAGAAACTATGATTTTCTGAGAAGATTTACAAGACTTGCAGGAACTTAAGTAACCATTGGGATGAAGTTGCAGGATCTATCTCTGACTATTAGAAAACCCCATCACAGATCAACCTACTGGGAACACCCACATCACTTCAGGTATCAGAGGATCCTTTTACTGACTTCAACCTTAATATTGACTTAGATTTCTCACCTAAGGGCTTGGTATACTTTGTGTCGGATTCCCTGTTAGTTCTGACACAGCCTGTCAACCTATCCTATTTAGTTCCCTTCTCCCCTTCTGTAAAGTAAAAAAAAAAAAAAGATAATAAACTGAGGATGAGTTAGTAACTCCGAAATGGTCATGGGAATAGTAGCAAACACTATTATCTCTCATGTGATCCATGGAATGTGTCCAAAGTACACCCCATAACGGGAAGAACACTGATAAAAAAATAAAATGATACCCAGTGGGGAAAAATCAGTTGTTAAAGAAGGGAAAGAGAAGAAAGGGACTAGAGAAAGATAGTATGGTGGTCTAGAGCTGATAAGGTAAGAATCCATGTGCCCTTTGATCGATACTCCTTAGGTGAGACCGCACTTAAATACTTGCAGAAGTCAGTAGGGAGAATTTGAATGCTTGAATGTGATTGTGGAGTTTACCTAGGACAGTTGCTAAGTGTGGGGGAAGTACATTGTGGTCTTGATATCCTGTGATTGATTCTTTCAAGTGGTTTACTAAGGGGAATCTGAGTATTGTAGCTTCTAGGATGAAATGAGTTTCTGAAGAGTTTTCAAACCTCTTATCTACATTTAGTTCTTTGTCTTGCTTGAGGACAAGCAAGAGCTAAGTGTGGGGGAGTTGATATACCATGGATTTTAGGGATTTTAACCATGGTATATGTGTTATTTATCGAGTCTTTTACTATGTTTTAGAGTCTTTTCAGGTGTTTATTAGGTACAAGCACATTTGGAACATATTTGGTGATTTAGGCACTTTCTGGAGCTAATTGGAGTATTTGGCCGAGAGATAAAGTTCACTGTTGATATTTCCGAGATGCAACGATCGTCACACTTATGGCGTCGATCGATGCACCAGCGAGATGGGCCAAACGACGGTTTAATGAAGGATAATGAAACTGCAGTCCTGCCCAGAAGTTCCTGATATTTACAAAGAAGCCCCAAAACGTGTTTTAGGTTATAAATAGAGTTTTTAAGCCAATGTTTAGACTACGCTTTGACAAGCTTTTCTTACGCTAAGTTTTACTCAGAGAGAGTTGAGGGGCTGGTTTTGTTCTCGAGAGAGACTTGATTTTGAACCCCAGTTCTTATTTGATTTTATGATATTTGGTTTTCTACTTATGATATCTTCTGTCTCGATGAACATGTCTGAGTAGATTACCTGTTAGGTTGAAGGATTCTCATTAGGGATTTCAGAGAATTATAGTTTAATTAATCTGTAGAGATTCATATCTGCTAGTTCTTTATCTAAGTTGTTCTTAATGCCTAATATGAAGTAGCTAATCAGAATTATGATGTTAGGTTGATTAATGCAGCGGAAGTTGGTTAATTTAACTAGAAAGAATTTAGATAAGCAATTAAACTGTTCGCAAACGAAAGTTTGGTTCAGGTTAATTGTGAACATATCAAACTTGGAATTAATGCTAGTTTAATCTGTTAGTTCTCGCAAACGGAAGTTTGGTTTGCTGCACTTAGACTTAGAGAATTATCGCAAAGGAATTTGGTTAATTCTACATCAGTGTTTGAGTTCTAGAATAGTTATTGATTGGATCTAGATAGATTGATTGCTTGCGTTCCTGATTTCCTGAGAACTCCTGAAACCTAACGCTTTGCCTTCTTGCTCACAAACTCACTTGATTTACTTTGCTATTTCGTTTACTGTTTTCACATCTGCTTCGCTTAATTAAATCTGAACTGCTATAAATCTATTGTGTGACTGAGAGTCCTCGTGGGATTCGATACCTTATATACTACGATTGCATTAACTGTGCACTTGCAGTAGAATAGGGAAAACTATACAACCTATCACTTATTGATGTGTTCACTGCAGTGTCTGTTCTTTTCAACCGATTTCGTTTCATTAGCTTATTGATGTGTTCATTATTATGAATCTGTATAATCTCCAATGTCTGCTGTTCTCAACTGATTTCATTGCTTTAGCTTATTGATGTGTTCACTGCAATGTCTGTTGTTCTCAATTGATTTCATTGCCTTAGCCTATTGATGTGTTCACTGCAATGTCTGCTGTTCTCAACTGATTTCATTGCCTTAGCCTATTGATGTGTTCACTGCAATGTCTGCTGTTCTCAACTGATTTCATTGCCTTAACTTATTGATGTGTTGACTGCAATGTCTGCTGTTCTCAACTGATTTCATTGCCTTAACTTATTGATGTGTTGACTGCAATGTCTGCTGTTCTCAACTGATTTCATTGCCTTAACTTATTGATGTGTTGACTGCAATATCTGCTCTTCTCAACTGATTTCATTTCCTTAGCTTATTGATGTGTTCATTATGAATCTGAATAATCTCCGATGTCTGCTCTTCTCAACTCATTTCATTTCCTCATCTTATTGATGTGTTCATTATTATGAATCTGTATAATCTCCAATGTCTGATGTGCTCAACTGATTTCATTGCCTTAGCTTATTGATGTGTTCATTATTATGATTCATTTCCGTTTTGTGGTTGTAGATAATGTTGGATCTTTATTGTGTCTGTGGTGAATGGAAAAGAGACGAGAAGATGCAGTGGGAATTTGAAGTTGATGATAGCAGAAGAGCCTCACTGTTTGATGTTGAGGAAGAAGTCAGTTTCAGTGATCTAGTAAAGATTATCACCGAAGACTTTGATATAAAGAATAGGCAGTTTAGTCTTTCTTAAGGGCTTCTGATATATCATGGTTTTTACTAGTTTTAGACCATGATATAAGTGTGTTTTTAGTGTCTTTTGTGTTCTTTTAGAGTCTTTTACAGGTATAATCAGGTTGGGAGCTGAATTGGAGATAATGGAGCATTTTGGAGATTTTTGGAGTGTTTGGCCGAGAGATAGAGTTCACTGTCCGAAACAGAGGAAGGTGTCGATCGTTGCACTCTAGCATCGATCGATGCACCAGCGAGATGGGCCAAAAACTCGGCGGTTTAGAAGAGTGAAGAATTTGCACTTTGATTCAGAAGTTCCTGATATCTACAAAGAAGCCCTTGGCCGAGATTATGCCTATATAATAGAGTTTTTAGTGTTTTTATTAGATACGCTTTATACTTTTTACAATACACTTTGATAATTAAGAGCAGAGGATTTTAGAGCTTTTTGGGGCTGATCTGAACCTGTTACATCATCTGTATTTGGAGAAGATTTCGAACCCCTTTTACTCTTATTCTTTTATGCAATTTATTCATTCTATGATTATGTTTTCATTATCTATGTCTGAGTAGATCCATAGTTAGGTTTAGGGTTTCTCACATAGGATTTCATGACTTGCTAGACTTGTTCAAATTCAGTTAAGGATTCATAACTATATCTGTTCTTCAATTTAATTGTGCTTAAAGCTAGTTCTAACCTGATCAATTAGAATCTAGATCTTAGGTTGCTAAATACGTCACGGAAGTGGGGTTTAGGAATCTGAACTAATTAAATTGGGCAATTAAACTTTGCGCAAACGGAAGTTTGGTTTAGGATAATTGTGAACATATCAAACTTGGACTTATTGCTAGTTTAATATGTTAGTTCTCGCAAACGAAAGTTTGGTTTGCTGCACTTAGACTTAGAGAATTATCGCAAAGGAATTTGGTTAATTCTATATCTGTGTTTTGAGTTCTAGAACTGTGCTTAATTAGATCCTTGCTGAATGAACTGTCTGCTTGTCTGATTTCCTGAGAATACCCTAGGCTTGACGCTTTTAATTACTTGCTTCACAACCGTTAATCTCTGCTACTGATTTACTTTCTCGCACCGCAATTTATTTCATTCACTATTTGCTTATTTCTAGTATTTATTCCTATAAGTTTGATTCTCTTGAGACCGAGTGTCCCTGTGGATTCGATAACCCTATATACTACTTTGACATTGCTGTTCACTTGCAGTTTAGTATAGGGAAAACTTAGAACCTATCAAGTTTTTGGCGCCGTTGCCGGGGACTCTTTGAGTCTTCGATAGGACCGAACTTAGGGCTTTTGCTAGAAATTTTTCTTTTTGTTTTTGTTCTTTTTCGTTTTTATTTTTGATTTTGCTGATTTTCTTTTTTCTCGGTTTCTTTCTGTCGCAGGTACGAATTTCGCCTTGCATCGATCGTTGCATCCCTTGCGTCGATCGTCACTAGGCGATTCTGAGAATTGAATCGATCGTTGCACTGATAGCATCGATCGTTGCTGGACGATTACAGACAGTTTATGCCAACGCAGAAAACTCGAAGTAATCCAAACTCAAGCTTGCTTAATCTCGGACTAGAGGAACTTGGACGTCTAGAAAGGACTAACAGAAGAGAAAAGAGAGAGAGAATGGTACGAGAACGTTTGATCTTGATACCAGATGCTGAAGGTACCCTGAGGGACCAAGATGACAACCCGTACAATGCTGCTGGGCATCGGGTTGATGCTGAAGGGAATGTTATCCCTGATCCTCCTGAGCAACAGGAGCTGAACCAAAACCAGGGTCAAGGACAGGCCCAAGGTAGAGAGATGGTGGTTCATGAGAGGACACTAGCTGATTACAACAGACCTGATGAGTTTCATGCAAACCGAGCAGCTCTAGTGCTTCCTGCTTTTGAGAGGAATGATTTTGAGGTAAAGACCATCTACTACCAGCTGATGAGACAGATTGCTTTTCATGGTCTTCAAACAGAGCAGCCTATGGATCACATTGACAAGTTTGAGGACATAGTCACTGGCATGAAGTATGAAGGAGTATGCCCGGACTATCTGTTCCTTAAGCTATTTCCGCACAGTCTTGCTGGAGACGCTAGTGCATGGCTGAGACAACTGGCACCTGGTCAGTACACTACTTGGACAGCCTTAAAGAGTGAGTTCCTGCGTCACTTTTATGATGATGCACGCTCGGATCAGTCCAGACAGGACATACTCACCTTTTCCCAAGGAGCTGTGGAGCCCTTGAAGACTGCCTGGATGAGATTTAAGCAGTATCAGCGTGACTGTCCACACCATGGATTCACAGAAGTACAGCTGATTGGTATCTTCTTCAGAGGCATAGATCTCCCTTATCAGACTGCGCTGGATAATTCCAGTAATGCTAATTTTAACACCAGGACTCCTACGCAAGCTAAGCAGTTGATAGAGAATCTGATTGGCAGCAACAGTTGCAAAACAATGGATGAAAGGAGGAAGAGATCTGGTGGAACTGTAGAGAATTCTGATATAGCTAATTTAAGATCCAGATTGGACACAGTCTACAATCTCCTGACAAGTAAGAAATCTGTCCACTTTGCACAAGATGTAGAGGTGATTCAGGCTGAGGAGGAAACTCAGGAAGAAGATGTGAATTTCATAGGAGGTTCTGGTTTCCAAGGTAATAGATTTGGTAATCAACAGGGGAACAGATTCTCCAATGGTGGACAGACTGGTGGTTTTCAGAAGACCTATGGACAAGGTAATCAGAGAACCTATGGGTCTACATCCTATCAGACTCCTCCTGCACCTACAGCCCATGAGAGCAAAATGGAGGCTATGATGGAACAACTGATGGAGAGTCAAACCAAGCTTTCTGTGGACAACAATAAGAAGCTGGACGCTGTCTATCAAGACCTCAATGGGAAGTTTGAGTCACTGAGCACTCACATGAAGCAGTTGGACACTCAGGTGAACCAGATGTCCAGCTCACTGAAGGCAAAAGGAGTTGCAGAGACTCATATTAAGGCCTGGTCTGTACTCATTAATGATGGATCTTATCTAGGGGAGAAATTTGAGCTAAGTACAGCTGAGTTGGTGACTGAGGCAGAATTTTCGGATTTCTGTGAAAAACTCTCGGGTAGAAACTGCAATGATGCAACGATCGACACACAGCTGGCATCGATCGATGCAGGTCGTGAACGAGCAGAAGACCCGTGGGATGAAAGTGAGATTGATGCAGAACTAGCCCGCCTATTCCCTGATGTATCTGAGATCACTCAAGAGGATGTTTATGCACAAGCCATTAGGCAATATCCCAAGGTGTCTGAAGTGATTAAACAAGAGATTGAAGAGCTGAAAAAGCTAGAAGAGAGTGGTGAAGACTTGGAAGAAATTCCACCTTCTGATGATCCACCTTATCACCCATGTGTTCAGAGATATTTGAACAAGATGTTGCCTTTAGATGAGGAGCTGAGAGAATGGGTGGTAATAGTTCCTCAGCATATTAGTGATGTTCTGCTAACCAAGGTCCCGAAGAAGTTATCTGATCTTGGAGTCTTTGTGCTAGATTGTTCTATCTTTGAAGATAGCTTTAGACGTTCTCTGTGTGATTTAGGAGCTGCTGGAAGCATAATGCCTTACTCTGTGGCAGAGAAGCTGGGAATGTTGGATTTTACTCCTACTAGGACTTCTCTTATCCTAGCTGATCAGTCCATACGAGTTCCTGAAGGACTTCTTATGGACATTCCGGTGAGAGTTGGGAACTACTTAGTTCCAACGGACTTCCTTGTGCTGAAATATGATTGTGATCCGGATGAAGCTTTATTGCTTGGGAGACCATTCTTGGCTACAGCAGGAGCTGTGATTGATGTTAGACAGAGTCTAATAGACCTCCACCTGGGAGATGAACCACTGCACTATGAGATGGATAAGCTGCGAAGGCCACTGATAGATGGGCAGACATTCACCATAAGGGACGCAGATTTTGAGCAGCCTGATCATACCATGGTTATAGATCCTGGAGCACATTTCACTCCATCTTTTCTTGGACATGAGCATTCCGCAACAGCCTACTCACCACCTTGGATGAGGAGACTTGAACAGAGACAGAAAAAGTCTTTGTCAAGACCTCCTGGTACTTGAAAATTCCAATCCGTCCGGTCAAGCTATTGACCTTAAACAAGCGCTGGGTGGGAGGCAACCCACCATTAGGTACTAGTGTTTTTCTTTTTCATTTTTGGTGTTTTTGTTAGGATTTTACGTTTGTTTTTGTTTTTGGTGAGTTTATGTTTGCAGGTCTCGGTTAAATCGCAGTGCAGCGATCGATGCACTTCTGTATCGATCGTCACAACACGAAAGTAATCGCATTGCAGCGATCGTTGCGGTCCTGAGCAACGATCGACTATACACGAAAATCGCCAAGTAACGGTCGATGCACTTAGTGCAACGGTCGATGCTGAGCGACAGAGGTAACCAGACAGACATAATTCCACCTTTTCAATTTTTATTTTCTTTTTACCGAGCCTTCGCTGGACACTACTGGGGACAGTGTGTCTTAAGTGTGGGGGAGGTGCTACTGACTTTTGTTTTCTGTTTTCTTAAGAGTCAGTCCGTTTTTCAAAATTTTTGTTTTATTGAGTCAAAATTGTTTAAGTAAGAAACTATGATTTTCTGAGAAGATTTACAAGACTTGCAGGAACTTAAGTAACCATTGGGATGAAGTTGCAGGATCTATCTATGACTATTAGAAAACCCCATCACAGATCAACCTACTGGGAACACCCACATCACTTCAGGTATCAGAGGATCCTTTACTGACTTCAACCTTAATACTGACTTAGATTTCTCACCTAAGGGCTTGGTATGCTTTATGTCGGATTCCCTGTTAGTTCTGACACAGCCTGTAAACCTGTCCTATTTAGTCCCCTTCTCCCCTTCTGTAAAGTAAAAAAAAAAATAATAATAAACTGAGGATGAGTTAGTAACTCCGAAGTGGTCATGGGAATAGTAGCAAACACTATTATCTCTCATGTGATCCATGGAATGTCTCCAAAGTATACCCCATAACGGGAAGAACACTGATAAAAAAAAAAAAATGATACCCAGTGGGGAAAAATCAGTTGTTAAAGAAGGGAAAGAGAAGAAAGGGACTAGAGAAAGATAGTATGGTGGTCTAGAGCTGATAAGGTAAGAATCCATGTGCCTTTAGATCGATACTCCTTAGGTGAGACCGCACTTAAATACTTGCAGAAGTCAGTAGGGAGAATTTGAATGCTTGAATGTGATTGTGGAGTTTACCTAGGACAGTTGCTAAGTGTGGGGGAAGTACATTGTGGTCTTGATATCCTGTGATTGATTCTTGCAGTGGTTTACTAAGGGGAATCTGAGTATTGTAGCTTCTAGGATGAAATGAGTTTCTGAAGAGTTTTCAAACCTCTTCAACATGTTTTAGTTCTCTGTTTTGCTTGAGGGCAAGCAAAGGCTAAGTGTGGGGGAGTTGATATATCATGGTTTTTACTAGTTTTAGACCATGATATAAGTGTGTTTTTAGTGTCTTTTGTGTTCTTTTAGAGTCTTTTACAGGTATAATCAGGTTGGGAGCTGAATTGGAGATAATGGAGCATTTTGGAGATTTTTGGAGTGTTTGGCCGAGAGATAGAGTTCACTGTCCGAAACAGAGGAAGGTGTCGATCGTTGCACTCTAGCATCGATCGATGCACCAGCGAGATGGGC
Organism: Orychophragmus violaceus; assembly: GCA_030180135.1. Classification (NCBI taxonomy): domain Eukaryota; kingdom Viridiplantae; phylum Streptophyta; class Magnoliopsida; order Brassicales; family Brassicaceae; genus Orychophragmus; species Orychophragmus violaceus. The sequence goes on from CM058235.1 coordinate 35,344,129, forward strand.
CAAAAACTCGGCGGTTTAGAAGAGTGAAGAATTTGCACTTTGATCCAGAAGTTCCTGATATCTACAAAGAAGCCCTTGGCCGAGATTATGCCTATATAATAGAGTTTTTAGTGTTTTTATTAGATACGCTTTATACTTTTTACAATACACTTTGATAATTAAGAGCAGAGGATTTTAGAGCTTTTTGGGGCTGATCTGAACCTGTTACATCATCTGTATTTTGAGAAGATCTCGAACCCCTTTTACTCTTATTCTTTTATGCAATTTATTCATTCTATGATTATGTTTTCATTATCTATGTCTGAGTAGATCCATAGTTAGGTTTAGGGTTTCTCACATAGGATTTCATGACTTGCTAGACTTGTTCAAATTCAGTTAAGGATTCATAACTATATCTGTTCTTCAATTTAATTGTGCTTAAAGCTAGTTCTAACCTGATCAATTAGAATCTAGATCTTAGGTTGCTAAATACGTCACGGAAGTGGGGTTTAGGAATCTGAACTAATTAAATTGGGCAATTAAACTTTGCGCAAACGGAAGTTTGGTTTAGGATAATTGTGAACATATCAAACTTGGACTTATTGCTAGTTTAATCTGTTAGTTCTCGCAAACGAAAGTTTGGTTTGCTGCACTTAGACTTAGAGAATTATCGCAAAGGAATTTGGTTAATTCTATATCTGTGTTTTGAGTTCTAGAACTGTGCTTAATTAGATCCTTGCTGAATGAACTGTCTGCTTGTCTGATTTCCTGAGAATACCCTAGGCTTGACGCTTTTAATTACTTGCTTCACAACCGTTAATCTCTGCTACTGATTTACTTTCTCGCACCGCAATTTATTTCATTCACTATTTGCTTATTTCTAGTATTTATTCCTATAAGTTTGATTCTCTTGAGACCGAGTGTCCCTGTGGATTCGATAACCCTATATACTACTTTGACATTGCTGTTCACTTGCAGTTTAGTATAGGGAAAACTTAGAACCTATCAGCTTCCTCAACGAATGAAGGCTTTTGTCGAAGAGTTTCCTCCAATAGCTATAGGAAATGATCGACAATTAAGAACCTTTATCAACAAAAGAAAGGTTGATCCTGAGATGATCCGTCTTTGCTTAACGGTTAGTAATTGTTTCTTGAATAGCTTTATAATTGTAAAACTTTTAAATTCATATTGACTTACTTTGTTATTTATTTCAGGTTGGTGATATATATCCTCCAGTATTGGAGAATGATTGTAGCACAACTGAAGAGGTAATGTCTTTTTACTAGACGAAATATCTGTTTAGTAGTTGTTGTTTATTATTCAGTAAAGTGTTCCTGATTAACAGGATAGATTTCCTAATCAGATAAAGATCTTATTTGGTCACTCTTTGTTGTAGGTAAATGTCAGTTCGAATATAAATGGCATGTTTCCAACTGCTGCAAACAAGAATTCGCATGGAACACAGAATGTAAGACTTCTTGCACCATTATTGTAGACGAAATATCTGTTTAGTAGTTGATGTTTATTATTCAGGATAGTCTTCCAGATTAACAGAATCTTAGTTGGTCATTTTTTGTTGTTGGTCATTCATTGTTGTAGGCAACTCCAGAAACCAACAATTCGTCATCAACTTATGATAGAGGAGAGCCTTCTGTTCTTTTGCATCCTGTTCTAGATCTTCCTCCTCTTCATACCGGATTTTCCCCTTCAACATCTGGTGATGTTATATGTGTCAACAGATACTTCAAGAACAAGGCAGAGATGATTACAAGGATGAAGAATTGGGCATTGGAGTGGAAGTTCGAATTCAGGACGCTTTGGTCAAACAAGGATAAAGTGATTTTAGGCTGCGTTGATGCTAAGTGTACTTGGAGGATGCGGGCAACAAGGCTTCCAGATTCTCAGTTTTTTTGTGGTGAAGAAGTATGTACATGGTCATACTTGTGACATGACTCACAGAAACGCGAACCATAGACAGGCAAGTGCGAAATTGCTTGGTTCTTTGATTTGCAGAAACTATGGAGAAAAAAAGGATGGACTCAATCCGAAGCAGATTATTGAGCAGGTTAGGATCCATCATGAGGTTCAAATCAACTACAAACAAGCATGGATAGTTAAAGAAGAAGCTCAGAATTTGATGAGAGGTACTCCTGAAGACAGTTATTATAATTTGTCAAAGTGGTTGTTCAAACTTCAAGAGACAAACCCTGGCTCAAAAACGTATATTGAGATGGATGCTGCTGGGAAGTTCAAGTATACATTTGTTGCATTTGGAGCATCAATAAGAGGCTTTTCATTGATGAGGAGAGTTATAGCTGTTGATGGTACTTTCCTCAAGGGAAAGTTTAAGGGGACTCTACTAGGAGCTAGTGCACAGGATGGGAATTTCCACTTATACCCTCTAGCATTTGCAATTGTAGATTCGGAGAACGAAGAAGCATGGTCTTGGTTTTTCAGAGGGTTGACATTTATGATCCCTGATGCAGAAGACCTTGTTTTTGTTTCTGACAGGGCTCAAAGTATCGCAGCAGCTCTTGCAAATGTTTATCCTCGTGCACATCATGGGATTTGTAGGATTCATCTGATAAATAACATCAAAACAAGGTATGGAAAAACCGGACTGATTCCTTTGGTAGAGTCTGCTGCTAATGCCTATACAGTCCATGAGTTCAATGCTCTGTTTAGTGATATAAGAGATGGAAGTCCAAGCTTAGCTAAGTATTTGATAGATGCAGATGTCAGGAAGTGGGCTCGTTGCTTTGCTCCAGGAAACAGGTACAATATTATGACCACAAACATTGCAGAGTCTCTGAATTCGATGTTAAAAATGCCTCGTGAGTTGCCAATAATCTCACTGCTGGAGACTATTAGATTGACGCTCACGATATGGTTTCACGAGCGCCGGGAAGCTGCCAAGAAAAATGAGAGTATTGTTACACCTCATGTAGTGAAGAAGCTGGTATCAAGATATGATGCTGCTATGACACTTAATGTCTACCAGGTTGATAGATATGTGTTTGAGGTTAAAGATGAAGCTAGGAAGTTTGTTGTGAATCTGGAACAGAAGCATTGCACATGCAATGTTTTTGATATAGATATGATTCCTTGCATTCACGCTGTTGCTGCTGCTAAGCGTTCAAAGTTGGATGAGAACAAATATGTGGATGCTTTCTACTCGGCAGAAGTGTTTGCTAAAGCTTATGCTGAAAGCATACATCCTTGTGGAGATTTGAGTACATGTGAGTATCCAGAGGCTGTGGCTGGCTATTCATGTCCACCACCAAAGACTAAACAAAGCAGTGGCAGACCTCCAACTAAGAGGATCAGATCAGTTGGAGAGTTTGGAGTTCCAGGTTCTAAATCCAAATCACATAAGTGCAGTAGATGTGGTGTTCCTGGCCATAACAAGAGCACTTGCAGAACAACGATATGAGGATAAGATTTGGAGTTTACACATGGATGCTTGTAAGGATTACGAGGATGACACATCATACATTACTTTCCGAATTATTCTTCTCAATATGATACTCTCCCTTTATTTATCATTTATAAGTGTTTGCAACATTATTTGATTGAACTTCTCGTTTCAGGAACAAAAATGTATCGTCTCTTTTAAATGTTGGCTGAAAACGATAATATACAATATAAAAGTTTTAAGTAATGCGTTCCTAAAACTGATTTATTGTTTCCTGAAAGGTTTCAAATTCCAGTTACGAATGTAAAAATATTCGTAATACCTTCCTTGAAAAGTGTAAGTCCTTCCAGAACTTTATTAGTTGTTATCAATATATTTACTTTTAACTTAGTAGAATATTCGAAGTATTAACTTAGCCTAGTGCCTAAATAACATAATTGCATATCATTCATGTCCCAAGTTCGAACCTAGTTTACAAATTTTTTTTTTTTAATTAAATAATTTTGGAAGACCTTCCTGAATAACTGTAATAGTTTCATCTATATTCATTGAGATGTACTATAATATACAAGTTAGTTTGCTTTATGAATATCATTCAAGTCCGACGATCAAAAGTTGAACAAATTTTTAAAATTATAGATTTAATTTAATATTGCTTCCTGAAAACTATCGGTTTCAAAATTTACGGTTACCCATTGTTTTTGTATGAAAAGTCACATGTTGGAAAGTGTGTGATTGGTCAAAGATGAATGAATTGGAAAGATGTAACTTGTCAGTGATTGTTTTAAAAGTTGCATCGGTTCACTATTTCCAAAGTCGACTGGACACCCATTTCCTTTGTCTATATATAGAGTCACATTTACATATACAAATATATCGATTAGTTTCACTTGTTTCTTCCTTTCATTCTTCGAGTTTAGGTATCTCTGTCTCTTTCTCATTTACAATTATGTATCTCTTTCATCTTTCATTTGGCCAGTTTCTAAATACACTTTCAATTTTTAATGCTTTCCTTTCGCTTTATAAGAGAAAGGTTGAAGAGTTTTTACATGTGTTTTTTCTAAACATGTTGCATGCGTTTCCATATGTTGTTGTAATTCAGAAATATATATATATATCTATATCTAAACATGTTACTTGCGTTTCATTCAGGAAATCATGTCGCTCCTACAAATACATGTTAAGAAGGCTTTGAAAAGTTTGGAGAAGAATCCACTTCCATTTGTTAGCATTGGTCCGGTTGAAGGTGACTTTTACAATTGGGAAGGCATGATGATTGGACCTGAAAATTCTCCATACGAAGGAGGCGTGTTCAAGTTTTCTCTTTGGTTTCCTGTTGAATATCCTTTCAAACCACCAAGGTTCTTCTTTAAAACAAAGGTCTATCATCCGAACATTGATAAAAATGGGTACGTTTTAATTCCTAAGTTGATGGCCTTGAGGGAGTGGACAATTCTGGACACCATTCCAAAACTTCTGGAATCAATTCATTCTTTGCTGAAAGAACCAAAAGTTGGAGAAGATGATCAGGTTGTTGATGAAATTGCCGACCTCTACATATCGGACAATGTTGTGTTCAAATCCCTTGCTGAGGCGTGGACTAGGGAGCATGCTACTATCTGAAATTACATTTTATTATGAATATTTATGCTTTGTCATCGTTTGTTATTTAAGACTAAATCTATGTACCTCATCTCTCTTTATATTGTTGTAATGATATTTATGTTTTAAGAATGTTAGTCCTGTTTCTTATTAATTCAAAACACTTTGTATTCAAACCTTATTGCCAAATGTTTATGAGACAAATTATAAATTGATTTAACTAAAATATTGACGGTGATCCAGTAATTACACAAACCAAAAGAATGATGGACAATTGTTTCGAATTAAGATGAACAAATTTCTTTAAAATTATTTGGGTATAGCTTCCTGAATATATATTATGATTTCCAGAAAATGAAGTAATTTAAGAGATGAACGTCTTATTTGATTTCTAATGACGTAGTTTGAGTTCAAAAAAGAACATACTAATTTATCTCATGAAAGCCGCAGTCTTGAATTCAGTTGAACAACTTTTACAAAGATGATAGGAAACTCTTGATGAATGGTTTGCAGAATATCCCCTAAAAAGGGGTGGTTTTGTTATTCGAGAGTGTAAATTAATTTGCTTGGGGTTTAGGGTTTACAAGTTGTTTAGGGTATAGATTTTAACCACTAGAAAGAGAATATACAATATTCCATACTTTTAATTATTTTGTTTGGGTTCATCCAATAGTGGTTTAGGGTATAGATTTTAACCACTAGACAGAGTATATACAATATTCCATACTTTTAATTAATTTGCTTGGGTTCATCAAGTAGTGGTTTAGGGTATAGATTTTAACCACTAGAAAGGGTATATACACTATTCCATACTTTTAATAAATTTACTTGGGTTCATCCAATTGTGGTTTAGGGTATAGATTTAAACCACTAGAAAGATTATATACAATATTCCATACTGTAAATTAATTTGCTTGGGTTCATCCAGTAGTGGTTTAGGGTATAGATTTAAACCACTAGAATGAGTTTATACACTATTCCATACTTTTAATTAATTTGCTTGGGTTCATCCAGTAGTGGTTTAGAGTATAGATTTAAACCACTAGAAAGAGTTTATACACTATTCCATACTTTTAATTAATTTGATTGGGTTCATCCAGTAGTGGTTTAGGGTATAGATTTAAACCACTAGAAAGAGTTTATACACTATTCCATACTTTTAATTAATTTGCTTGGGTTCATCCAGTAGTGGTTTAGGGTATAGATTTAAACCACTAGAAAGAGTTTATACACTATTCCATACTTTTAATTAATTTTCTTGGGTTAGGGTATTGATTTTAACCACTAGAAAAGAGTGTTTCGATATTGCATACTGTTGATTAATTTGCTTCGGTTTAAGGTTAAGAAGTGGTTTAGGGTATAGATTTTAACCACAAAGAAGGATGTTTGCGCTTAGGGTTTAGAGTCTAAAAATAGGTTAGAAAGACGTTCCTAAATTGTAACACGTTTTACTGAATACAACAGAAAATAAAAAATTCCCATTTAGGGATTCGAACTTGGGACATGAGGGACGTTATGTACGCGGTTAGTTTATGAAGTGTATAAACCATCTGAGCTATCTATTCGGACTTGTTTGTTTGCGAATTCATTTAATGTTATCAAATAACGTTTCAGATTCAAAACCAAATAAGATCTTATCGCTCTTAATCCTCTTCGACGAAACTCTTTGTAGATCCGGAAAAAACTTTAAAAGGGCATCGAGCCAGATTCTCTTCCATTTTCTTCATCATTTCTGGGAAATCGATTTGTATTCTCTGTCTAAATTACTTGGCCAATCAGGTACGCAATTTCTTTGATATCTTAAGTATTTCCTATTAGAAACTAGGGTTCTCGAGTATTTATGAATTGTGATTGCAATCTTGACAGATATGGACTGTTATAGTTATAGCCAGCCATCAAGTTCAAATGCTAGTCTTGCTGATTCTGATTCTATAGGTAAGTCTGTTGTTGGTAACATGAGTCAATTTAGGTAAGGCTGATTGTTGAAGAAAATGATTACAGTCTTGCTGATTCTGATTCTGTAGGTAATGTTGTTGTTGAAGAAAATGGGATGCTTACGGTTTGCTATTGCGGACGTAAGGCAATACTCAAGACATGCCATTCTCAATTGAACCCGGGTAGAAGGTTTTTTACTTGTTCTAATTCTGATGATGGAGAATGTCATATTTGGAAATGGTGGGACGAGGCTGTGACAGAAGATTTGGTCGCTCTTAAGAGTGATTTTGCTGAAATGTCATTAAAAATGCAGTTCTTGACCATTGGTGAATCACAGACAATGCGTGATGACATTATAAAAGCTCATGACAAGATTGATGCATTGAGTAAGCTTCAGGTAGAGAATGAAGAAAGGATTGCAAAGCTAGAGAAAGTTTTGATAACCAATAATAAGTCGTTTGCTGCAATGGTACCACATATTCTGTTGGTGGCATTTGCTCTTCTGTTTTTACTTCTTCTCATATGTGCTAAGTTTTAATTGATGTTATGACTTATGATGTAATGACCTTAGATACTTGGTGTTTGCTTCTTATGGAATGCTTTTGGACGATCTTCCAAAATTTGTAAAATGTTTTTCTGAATATCATTTTCTATTAGAGTGAGAGAACAATGTTCATGAATATGTCTATTTACTTACTGAATAACCATGTTCTACTAACATCCAACATATTATTTATCTTTCTCATACACATTCAGTAAAGCTTTCCTAAACTATATAATTGGACTTTTGCAACTACCTATACAACAAATTCAAATTTAAGAACGTTTTAAATTCAAGTGTAGGAATATAATCATATATTTTTCTGGTAGCCTTATATGATGTTGCATTTACCTATACAACATTATATGTGTTTAAGAACCTTTTAGATTACAATGTATGAAAGTTTTCCTGAATATGTCTATTTCATTACTAAACAAAATTTGTTAGATTACAATGATTGCTGAACAATTAATATTTAGATTTGATTTGTAACATAATTAATAAATATTAGGCATTAAGACTTCAAATATCCTTCTGTTACAACCAAAATGTTCATAGATCTTAAAAAGAAATAAAGCAAAAACAAGCCCAACAAACAATCAGTTTGACCCCCAAATGTTCGGGGCCGGTCCTGATGTCCACTTATCGAAGGTATCTGGAATGACTCTGCAGAAGTACTCCATTTCTATATCCCAAAAACATTTGTCGCACATGTTACCTTCTTTTTCAATTTCACTCCACGGGGATATCCAGTTTGTAAGCGTAGCACAAGAGCAATTATAAATTCCTTCCATATTGAGTTGGAAACTCCTTGCTGTGATGAATTCTGGCGGTTGTCTTGGAGGATAAGCTTTTAATCTAATTTTTCTAACAATCAGTCCAAGTTTTTTAGCAGATGCTCTTGTGAAGTCGAACTTTCCAAATAACTCATCGTCACCATCTTTATTAAATGTCTTCCTTATCATACCGTATGAGTATATCGCCACTTCATAACCACGATTGGCTGCATTCTTCACTGCTTCAATTCCATCATTTTGACTTTCAGTGTACAGGAAGTCAGAGATTCCTTTCAGGAACAAGGCTGATGTGTTATCCGCTTGGTAACACTTACGAATGAAACCATCAGTTACACCAATATAGTTTCTGCGCACACGAACTAGATCAACGGATTGGTAGAATTCTTCTCTTTCCGCCATATCTCTTACTGTTTTACATGTTATCTTCGAATGCTTGAAATCTATAAAGTTATCCTCGCAAGTATGAATGAGTACCTTCATGATTAGATCCTCTGGCAGCGTAAGAAGATTGAAAGGCTTGATGGCTTTTCTTGCCCTTGTAACTGAACGTGTCTCGTAATGATACCTTTTGTGTGCTGGTAAATACCAGTAATCGTCTATCATATTTGCCTTTCGAAGATGAGCACTGTTATGACAATTATAGAAAACAGTTCTTTATATAGAGTCGAAAGGCGGTTTTTAGAAAACAAAGAGACATGAATTCCTAGAGCAACGAAATGAAAAGACGCATATTAAACAAAGAGACATGAATTACGTTTCTCTATGATGAAGATGACTTTTGATTATATCAAAAGCTATATATATATCTCTTATTTAGACAAGACAAAAACGATATATCGCGTTTCTTGATATTCCTAGAGCAACGAAATGAAAAGACGTTTCCACCAATGACGTAAACTATTGGAACTCGTAGTGTAATGAGTAGAACTGACAGTTAATTAATGTGATTTACTGTAGTGCAACTTTTTGATCTTTGTACAAATTACATCTGTTTTGTTAGACAAATTACTTTGGGCTTTTCCTATTTTATTGGGCTCGTACCAAAATTGATCATTTAGAAGTGTTTTAAAAATTATTTGATGGAATATTTCATGTTTTTATCGTTACAAGAACAAAAATTTATCATCTCTTTTAAATGTTGGTTGAAAACGATTACAGGTTTTAAGTAATGCGTTCCTAAAACTGATTTATTGTTTCCTGAAAGGTTTCAATTTCAAGTTATGAATGAGAAAACATTCGGAATACCTTCCTTAAAAAGTGTAAGGCCTTTCAGAATGTTTTAAATTGTTGTTAATATATACCACTTTCAACTTACTATAATAATACACGAAGTGTTCCAGTTTGAAAGGCTTTCTAATGTTTTTGTAAATCTTTTCAGTTTGGTTCTTAGGACTTTTGTAAATGGGCTTTGTAAACTGGCCACCTTATAAATTTGTAAGGCTTTCCAGATTTATGACTTGTTGTTTTTACGTAGTTGTTTTTGAACAATTCTGAACATACTAAAATGGCCACCATACTTGAAGAACAACATTAACTGAAATAAATCATGCCATGTTATCAAAATGAAGAACAACAAAGAGATTTATCCAAAAAAAGAAGTTTAAACATGGCATTGTAATCCAAAAAAGAAAAGACAAGAAACAAAAGTCATCTTATGGATTTTGCTTAATTTGGCCAAACAAGAACTAATTTGGTCAACTTGTCTGCAAAATACCATTTTTCCTCTGTCCAGAAACACTTGAAACATGACTCTCTTCCCTTTCTATGAGTTATCCAGATATATGGTGCGCAGTTACAGTCGTTGACACTGTAGATATCGATATTGGCTTTTGCTTCCTCAAACCACTGTGGAAGTTGATACCTCTGCCGTGGAGTACTATCAAGATGAAGCTTCCTTCTGCATTTCAGGGCAAATTTTTTTGAAATCTCTCCATCATACTGATCCGATGGGTTCATGATGCTGTCAAGGCAAGCCCTTGCGTATATAGCAAGATCATAACCTCCATCTGCTGCTTGTCGAATCAATTGGAAACCTACTTCTCTATTTCCTGCTCTAAACATTTCGCTAAGACCCAACAAGTACAGAGCAGAGAGATTACCGTTTTGAAGACATTGTTCCCTAAAATTAGAGAAACCTGGATAACGTCTGATAGGAGTTTGCATTTCCACCAAATCTACCTCATGCAGAAACAAAGGCGTCTCCAGGATGGATTTCCAAGATCGAGAAACCGCTTTTGAAATGATGTACTCGGTATATGAACATTCACTTTTTCTGAGCAAGATGTTGTAGATGATTTCTGAGGGAAGATGAGGTATATTGCATCTAACCGGCTTCATTCTTTTGCGAAATATGGATTTTCTTGTAGATTTTGTGGAAAGAAGAAGATTAAATTTGAAACCCATTAGAAAAAACAGAAGAAGAAGATTTTGTGGAAAAGAAGAAGAAGATTTTGTGGAAATATGGATTTTCTCGTCTCTCTATGATGAAGATGACTTCTGATTAGGCCAAAAATATACATCTCTCTTAAATAGATAAAACAGAAAGAATAATTCGTAGAGTGGCGTCTCTTGAAATTCCTAGAGCTCCAAAATGAAAAGACGTTTGCAGAGATGACGTAGACCATTGGAATTCGTAGTGTAATGCGTACACACTGTTGGACTTTTCTTTTTTTGTTGGGCTTATACTAATTGTCTTACTAAAAATAGGTTAGTAAGATCTTCCCAAATATTTGATATGTTTTACTGAATACAGCAAAAGAAAAAAATTTCCATATAGGGATCGAACTCATGACATGAGGGTCGTTGTGTACTCGGGTAAACGAAGTGTATAAACCATTTGGGCTATCTGTTCGGACTTTTTTGTTTATGAATTCATTTAATCTTATCAAATAACGTTTCAGAATCATAAATCAAAAAATTCCCATATAGAGATCGAACTCAAGACATGAGGGTCGTTGTGTACTCGGGTAGTGAACGAAGTGTATAAACCATTTGGGCTATCTGTTCGGACTTGTTTGTTTCTGAATTCATTTAATGTTATCAATAACGTTTCAGAATCATAAAACAAAAAATTCACATATAGGGATCGATCTCAGGGCATGAGGGTCGTTGTGTACGATGGGGTAGTGAACGAATTGTATAAACCATTTGGGCTATCTGTTCGGACTTGTTCGTTTATGAATTCATTTAATCTTATCAAATAACGTTAGGAAGATCTTCCTAAATGTGTAACCACTAAGAAGGATGCTTGCGCTTAGGATTTAGATTCTAAAAATAGGTTAGGAAGATCTTCCTAAATGTGTAATACGTTTTACTGAATAAAGCAAAAAAAAAAAAAATTCCATAAATATGGAAGAACTTCCAGAAATTGTGTAAAGGGTTCCTGAATTACTAAAATACGAACATAACATTCAAGTCAACAGTAATATCAAATTGCAAGTTCACATTCAAATCAAAGGTATCAAGTCAACACATAATCAAAGGTTTACAACTTGAAAAACAAAAGCAACAGTAGTATCTTAAACTTCTTCAACTTGATAAACAAAAGCAACAGTAGTATCTTCAACTTCTTCAACTAGATGACATTTTTACCTTTAAGTCTCGATAAACTCCTCAAAGATTTCGCAAGCTAACTTTGATCTTATATCTTGTGATTTCTCATCAGAAATTCCTGACATATCTCTCATCCCCAGGGAGTGGCACTCTAACATCTTCACCACAAAGAAACCACAGTTGGAATGTAAACTAGTCTTTGGAATATCTTTTGCCTGCTCTACAGTAAATGGTGAAACATCATTGAAATCTTCATTAGATACTTCCTCAAGCAAGGCTGGAATCATCTCTGCATCAAATGGCCACAGATAATCAACCCAAAATCAGTAAAAACAAACATAAATAATACATAATCACTACAAATATGATTATACCTGCATATTTTTGCACTTGAACAAAACATGCATTGATATCCTCAGAAGGAAGACCGCAACTGTAGAATGTGATCCTCCTTTTCTTGAGGTTTATAACCATTCCTATCCAATGCCTAACTTGTGTGGTATGTGTAACACCATACACGACCTCCAATTCCTTATCCCATTTCCTTTTAGGATAGCTTTCACCTGTCAGGATAACAGTTCAATAACACATAGAATGAACACCATCCAAACTAAAGAAGAATCTCATTAAAAACTAGAGAAGAATTTACCTGTTAAAACTTCAATTATCTCTTTCTTGAAAACCGAACGCTTTATGGGTTGAGGAGGCTTCTTGAATCTGTCATAAACACCATCCAATCTAGAGAAGAATTCCATTGAGCAGAAGCAAGATTGTGGAAGCCGGTTATTATGGAACCAAGCAGCATTCTCGTTTCTTCGGGATTGCAACACTTGTAAAGCTGCATTTATGTGCTGAGAAAAACAAAAAGATGAATAATAACGTTGATGTTACACAATCATATCTTTCATAACAAAATATGATTTGTATACAATAAATATTTACCTCTGTATCCAGCGAATGTTCTGGATTTTCGATGCTTTCAAAAAAATGTTTAGTCACATTACATCCATCAATTACAAGGGGTCTGTGGACAATATAAAAATTTAGTTAGTCACCACAACAAGATCAAAACAACAAGATCACAACTACATAGTTAAATATTTAGTTATTTACACTCTAACCTTGCATGTTTGCCTCGTAATTGCATCCAGTCTACAAGCTTTGAATAAGAGAGAATGCAGGAGTCATGAATGGATCCACAGCTAAATTTATCTTTGGTGTTACCACTAATGCATGGTTTCTTGCCTTGAAAGGAGTCTTAGTCGATTTTGATTTTTTGAGTTCTCGTTTGCTCCTTCTCAGAAACGGTTCATTCTCATCAGGTTGTTTCCTTTTCTTGTTCGTTTTATCAGTTTTCTCCTTTTCAGGAGGGATTTGTTCATCTGGATCAAGAACTTCCTGAAAGAATAAATGTTAAAAAACAAGGTTATGAAACATTTTATTTCAATTGTCTTAATTTTACCTTATTACTTACTGGTTCTGATGGTTGTTCCTGACTTTGCTGATTAGCAGACAATGAAACATTTACATTGTCCTCTTCCTCTTCAATTGGTCGTAGTTGACTTGCATGGAACTCAACAACTTCAGTGGTATCAGTTAGATAAACCATGTATTTGCTTCCAAGCAACAGGGTCCTAATACTTCCTTTACACCAGTTGTACTTGTAATATGCTTCAACTCTTTTCAGCAACTCAAACTCTCTGTGGTCATCCACTATAGGCTGTGTTGGCGTCAGAGGCTGTGTAGTACTTCCCGTCAGAGGTTGTGTACTACTTCCCATCAGAGGTTGTGTAGAATCCTGCGTCAAAGACTATACAATAGATTTTTATCAAAAAGACACTTTCAACATGTTTTAACAATTTTGGTACTGCTTCATGTATATGTATATATGTTACCTGATTAGGAGTCTTGGTACAAATCTTATTTACCAAATTGTTTAAATAATCTCGATAACCCTGTCCATTGCAAAACATAATAAAAACTTCCATTAATCTGTTAATAGTGTATAATAGTTTATTGCCAAACATGTAAATTGTTGTTTACCTCAATTCTTACCTCATCAACTAATGAATTATCCAGAACAGGAGATTTGTTACCAGCTGGATCTTCCAAATTCCCTTTATCAATCTGGCCATCTTCTACTGTTTTATCTTCAGATTTTTCCACAGTTGGAGACTTGGAAACATCCTGTACATTCAACAACTTCTTTTCAATTTATGAATCACAAGACATTATGAAAACATGTAAATTGTTGTTTACCTTAATTCTTACCTCATCAACTAATGAATTATCCAGAACAGGAGATTTGTTACCAGCTGGATCTTCCAAATTCTCTTTATCAATCTGGCCATCTTCTACTGTTTTATCTTCAGATTTTTCCAGAGTTGGAGACTTGGAAACATCCTGTTCATTCAACAACTTCTTTTCAATTTATGAATCACAGGACATTATGAAAACATGTAAATTGTTGTTTACCTCAGTCCTTACCTCATAAACTAATGAATTATCATCCAAAACAGGAGATTTGTTACCAGCTGGATCTTCCAAATTCTCTTTATCAATCTGGTCATCTTCTAATGTTTTATCTTCAGATTTTTCCAGAGTTGGAGACTTGGAAACATCCTGTTCATTCAACAAGTTCTTTTCAATTTATGAATCACAGGACATTATGAAAACATGTAAATTGTTGTTTACCTCAACATTTAATGTTTCAGCTTGATCTTTTTCCAGAGTTGGTGACTTGGTAACATCTGGATCATCTACCAGATCTTTATCAGTTTGTTCCTTGCAAAACATTAGGAATACATTAGCAGCCTGTCAACACAAAATTTGATTCATGTATTTGTACTATTGTTTCAAAGGTAAAGTTTTACCTTTTGTGTACTATTGCGAGACAGAATTTGAGTAGGTAGCTGTGAATCAGGATCTTGATAACAAGTCTGAGTTGGTGTTGACATGGGAGTGAGATCCACCTGGTTTGTATTATAATGGTAAAACAAAAGTTAGAAAGACAGAATGTTTAGAAAGTGATTCCTGAGACAGACAGTTTGGAAGAGTTTCCTTACTTTCTCACTAAACTCAGTATCTTCATGATACGGCTGAATAGGTGAGTTGGAAAAAAAATCCTCTGGGTTTGCATTGTCCTGGGTTAAAAAAACAAACGTTTAGAAAGTGATTCCTAAGACAGACAGAATGCTTCATCAAACGAATTTAAATCACCTTACATTCTCATTACACTCCGTATGTTGATTATTATCCTCAACTGGTGGTGAGCTGGAAGAAATATTCACTCGGTTTGTGTTTTCCTGTAAAAAATCAAAAGTTAGGAATTGATTCCTAAAACAATAAGAACGATTACTAAAACGAAATACATCTTACATTCCGAATATAAACTTGCTCTTTGAGTCCTTTAATGTCATCCTTGACATTCTTCATGTCATTCTCCAGGGATGTCAACCGGGTGCTAATCTGTTGGAACCCATCATCCGTATTCTTCTGAAGATTTTGTAGTTGATCAAGGACTGAGACACCTGAGGATGAAGATGGTTGAGAATTGAAAAATTTGTATCCGGAATTATGAGCAGTCACCATCGCCTCTACAAAGTCAAGGCAGCCATTTTCCCAATCTGTTTTGGTGAATCTGTAGCCATTCTTTGGTAGATCTGCAATTGAATCCAGGTTTGAATCTGGGATATCAGCCATAGAAACAGAATTTTCTGGATCATTTTCAATTGCTGGCAACACACAGACGACCCTTAGCTACAAAACAGAAGAAAATTTTGGTTAGATAAACTGAAAAGATGTAAAATAGAAGAGAATCATATGAAAATATGTTACCTCATTTAAAGATTCAAAAGCCAGAACCTGCTCTTTGCTTGGACTGGATGTCAAAGCATATTTTTCACATAAGTACCAAGGTTCTGTTGATGGCACATTCCTTGGTATTCTGCTGCTGAAAGCTGATTGGAAGTTTGGAATTGATTCCAAAATCCAAAGATGCAGTGCTAGCGGATACCCTTGAAGCTCGCACTTCACCTTGTTGATGTTATTCTCTAACACCCTCTTTATCGATTTCAGAAGTATCTGGTATGAATCCCTTCCCCAGGGATATTCCAAGAGTGTACCAATGTCCTTTGCTGTTTCCACATATTTCTTTGGGTATTTATGCTTTCCATAAATACCTAGAAAGATGCTTTCAATAAGCAAAAGCATCCCCAAACTGAATCTGTCATCCTTCTTATCTTTTCCTGTAATTCGAAGATGTTCAACCAAATCATCCAAACTGTGTTTACCATCCAACAAACTCCAATCAGACGTGTCTTCTTCTGTCATGCTACTGGATATTGTGTTGCCTTCACATTTCAGTCATGTCACCATGTGGAACTCTCTAATAGAGAACCTGAGAGGTTGAGCTCCAAAATGAAACCAAACCTGTAATATAAAAACACAAAACACATGTTAAAAGATATAATCAAACAAACAGAAGATGAAAGAAAGACAGAGATATTACCTCATTCTTCTTCACAGTAATTAGACATCTGCTGAGAATTGCATGAACAATCTTTGCAGAAAATTGTACATGTCTATCATGGAGCCTTAGAATCCGTCCCATAAACGTATCCTCGATACGTTTCATCTCTAATTTGGGCAGAATCTCACGCAGTTGAACAATGTAGGATTCATATGTGGGTTTGTTTATAGAAACAGACTCATTTGGCTCACAACCAAAATTGTGCATCAATGAAGGTAGAGTGATCCTATATTGTGAATCTGTCATCTGCAAAAACAACAACTATACATCACTTATCCCAACTTCGAAACAGAAACAATAACTATACAAGCAACACAACAACTTCTAAACATCAACTTCTAAATATGATACTCTCTCAAATGTTTAGGAAGTGATTCCTGAAACAGACAGAATGGTTTCATGAAGCGAATTTAATACAACACAACAACTTCTAAACCACTACTTGGTATGTTTAACAACAACCACGGAAACAGTAACTACACAAAGCAAGATACCAATTTCGAAACAGAAACAGTACAAAGCAACTTCAGTTAACAAAGCAAACTTGTAAACCGAGACAAACACAGACAAAACCCAGTATCAAGATAACACACAAAATCAAACATACACATATAGATAACAAGCGAAGCAAGAATTGAAGCAAGAATAGAAGCAGTTTTCAGGTATGTATCAAACAAACAACAAGCGAAGATTATATCCAAATTCAACAAAATCAAACTGATACAAGGACCTAGAATCGAATCAGTTCTCAGGGTTGTATCAGACAGACAACAATCACTATTTAAAACCAGAGACTCAACATCTTTAAATCTAGAATCAACAGACAAAGCCTAAACCAAATCAGATTAAAGCCACAACAACAATTAGAATATGGTAAGTAATTTCTCTTTACCACGGAGATTAGGGTTTAGGCCGGAAATTAGGATATGAAGCGTTCGCCGAAGAAGAATCGATCGACGAAGAAGAATCGATCGCCGGAGTAGACTAGATTTCCGGAGAGACTCGATCGCCAGAGAAGAATCGGTCGCCGGAGAAGACTCGATCGCCGGATTAAGGAGACTCGATATCGATGGCGATTCAGGCGGCAGAGAGCATCGAGACAGAAAGGAGAGAAATGAGGAAATTAGGTTGACCCCCAAAATTATCTGAGGGCATTTTTGACTTTTACCCTTTAATGAAATGCTACATTCCGGATTCTCAGCGCGTGATGCCAGTTTTTGGAGAAGGAGTGTTTTTTGTGCCTTTAATGTGAATTGCCCATTTTATTTTGCTCAATACTCACCATATCTATTATAACAAAAGCATAAATCAATGATTTATGTAAAATATTGGACAAATAATGTGGTAGCTGACCCACATATACTATTAATTTAAAATAAAAATCTTTGTTAACTGATTTTGACTTTAAAACGTGTGAAAAAGTTGCCAAAAAAATATATTTTAAGAAAGATTATAATAATATTTGTTAGCTATTAGTGGAAGATACTCAATATTCTTTAAAAAATGCCACTAGATTAGGAATTATATAATTTATAAAGCTTGGTTGCTACACCAACATTCTCTATATAAATCAGTGGTATTTTCTCATTTACAAAAATTCAATCGTTCATCATTTCCACTCTGAGAAAATTGAAGACACATCGTGTTTTATTTATTTATAATCTTTTCTCTGTTTTTAAATAGTTTGGATTAGATCTTAGTTAGTGTTATTTGTTTTTTGTTCGTTTTTGTTTTTGTGTGATTTTCATTATTTATTTGTCCCAATTTTGTTTGTTTATGTGTTCCTCTTATTTTTCCAGCATATTTTTTTTAACCGGCCCTATACATGTTGTCCCGAAAGCGAGAAAATCAGATTCAACCAGTTCTTTTGATATCATTAGTAAAATATGAATCGGAGTTTTGTCATTAATTGACTTTAAAAGTTGTTTTCATGGAATGAGAATCTTTAGTCAATTTCTTATATCGTTTCACTTTGTTTTTTTTTTTCCAAAAGATCTACACATAGTTTCTTTGGCTTCTCTCCTATCTGATTTGATACCAAGGTGTGATACTTCTTTAGTCTGATGGACCAGAAATACCAACGGATTTAAAGACAAACCGAGCAACTTAAGTCGGTTATTGGAATAATCCCATACAGAAAAACAAAAGATATACCAAGGTGAATTTTCAAGTTTAATTTTTTATTAGTTGAAGTATATTCAAATAGGATATTTATTTATGTTAATATGTGTATATTACCAATATTTATAAAAGTATTTGTTATATTATATTATTTAATTATGTATCATTTGATTTAATACTTAGTATAAAATATATTTTTGGATTTCAAAATTTAAAAGTCTTAAATATATTTTATAATGTACTATTTGTTTTTATACAATATTTGATTTTATAAAATTAAATATAAAAATAATAATAGAGTAATTCATCAATTTCAAATTTTTTACAGAAATAAACGGTTGCGAATTTAATTAATTTTTTAATAAAATTTGACTATGATAGAAAAAATAAATGAAAATATTTTAGAATATATTAGAAGATATTATGAGTTAATTAGTTATAAATGTATATGATATTGTTATCATTAAGGAAATATTAATTTGCAATAGAATATTACTTAATAAATACGGTAGATAAATATTAGTTTCATAATCGTCTCCTGTTTTAATAGATTAGATTTGTAAAAATATAAACATTTTATATTTTTCACATCGAATAAAAATATTTTTAACAAATTTGAAAGAACAACTCTAAAAAAACTTAGTTATAAATCTATTTTTAAAAATTCTATATAAATCTTAATTTTACTAATTAAAAATAATTAATGTTAATTTAAATATTTATCATATGATTTAATAGCTTAATCATGCATATATATAGTTATTATATTATTTTTATTTTTTATAAGTCAAAATTTAGTTTATATTTGTTTATAATAATATTTTAATAATAATTACAAAATTAATTACATTTAGTTAAAAAAATAGAAAATAATCATCAAACTAATACTTTGCGTTCAGCGCGGTGAATATTTATTTTAATCAAAAGTAACAATTGGGAGTAAATATAATTAATTATAAAATGCTCTAAAAATGATTAAAAACAAAATTAAATGTTGTCCAAAATTCAGAATATAAAGCCAAAAAAATTTAAAAATTTAAAATAAAATATTGTAGTTAGACATCTAAAACTTAAACAGAAAATAACAATTTAACTATTAAATATCAAAACGAAAACTGGTAAAAACATAAATGAAAATATCAATAATTTATCACTCTAAATCAAAATGAAAAAAATACCTGCACGCTCAGACCCTAGTTGTGTACATAAATGGGGTCTTAATTTTTGATTGAAAAGTAAAGGGCCTCGGGCTCTTGCCCTTTTTTGCTCAAGGATGAGCACAGCCTTGCCTTGCAAGTTGCTCAGCAACGTGATAATGACGTCCTCAACCCCACATGATAGGAAAATATCTACAATAGATTTCTACAGTGTGTGAATTCACCGATAGAGCGATTTGTAACCACACACTCCTTTCTCGCCAACGAGCATTAATTGCTCGTTATCTTTGAGATTTGCGAACAAATATTTATGTTAGGAATGTATCTATCAACGTGTGCAAAGCCCTAGAAATTTCTGGTCTATTTAAGAATGGGACCAACGAAGCAGAGCAAACAACATTAATACCCAGAGAATATTCAGAATAACTAGTAAGCATTGAGTGTGAGGAAGAACAAAAAACGAGAGGAGATTCTTGTGGAGTCGCCATTTTGGGTAAGTTTTCCAATATTTTAAGGATTCAACTTTAAATGGTTCCCATGTGTCTTTAACATTTATTCATGTCAGGACAAGATGAAACATGCACAAATTTACTCGACAAACTTAAGAGACTTTAACTCGTTCCCGATTTGGACACATCTTTCATCATAAAGTGCAAGAGGATAAACCTATTAAACTTGTCTGTAATAAATTCGATTAACAATGCTAATAAAGTTTAGATACTTTAAGTATCCGTTATCTTGCCTTGTTTTCTTATTCTTGGGTACAACATAGCATCCGGTTATTGTGTCACTAATGATGCATTCATCTGTTTACAGGTGCTCTACAAGCAACGAAAATGATGGGACGTTTGGTTAGACTCGTAAGAGGAGAATGTGAAAGATCAATGATGGGAGAGTGCTCTTTTAAAGTAGATCCGGCTGAATGCAACTACAATATAATGGTGCAAGAAGTACATGACTCTGCTCGAAATAGTGAGGACAAGGTACCAGATCCGGGACATGGTGCTGATGTCATACCAATTTCTGATGTCGATTTTAGAACCTGAAGGAAAACATACACTTTCCCTTGACATAAACGAGGATGGAGATGTCGAGCTGTTCATGGCATTTCGAGTTATGAACGTAGATATGCCGCTCTGTGTAACAGTAAGTTCTCCAGCAATTGAAAGATATCGCTTCCATCGGCGTTCAGCTTTTGACATGTGTGGGTTGCCGCATGTTTTTGGAGAAACAAGTTTCTCGTTACCTGAAAACTCATATGAAGAGGAGACAACGCGGAGGACGTGGAACTAGTACAAGAGCAAATGCATGAATTTACTGGGATGATTTGCTTGCGACAAGAACATTGCCATTTTCGCTCTCATGTCTAGACAACATAATGACCACTGAGGATACATTTCAAAAATGCACACTTAACCAATAAATGGATGCTCTAGAGAAATACCCTTCATCAACCATATCGTCTGAGGGACCAACTGTGGGATCTCCATTCACACCAGAAGCTTCTGGATCTTCTCTTTAGAAATGCGTAGATGAGGATACTGCGTTGGGAACGACAATAGAAAACCTAAGCTTGCAAACGATAGAGTTAGAAGGTATTTCCTTGATTAACGATCCCAAATAAACTATTAATAGTTATTCATTTAGGTAGAAGCGCTTATAATTTGTTTGGCAGGACAACCAAGGAGATACGCTATGCAATATGCAGATTTACCAAGGTAAAAATAGAGGCAAAAGTATAATAACTTGTAGAATGTAATATTGAAATTAACGTGTTATCGCCTTCTGAACAGTACTGTGTTGCCCGCATTTTCTCTGGACGACAAGGGAAAGGGTATTTTAATGACTAATAGCGGTCGTGGAGAATCATCAACATATATAACACTAGGACTGAATGTGGAAAAAGAAAAAGAAGTTGGCTTGGATTATGAGATTCTCACCACGATGAGTAAGGGAGACTATCGGGGTAAGATGATTGATTTCATTACTAACATTCTGAATAACTATATGGGATAGTGATGAGCTGGACGTTTTATTTTGTTTCACAGGTAGTCAGGTGGTAGGCTTCATCCCATCGAGTGTTAACATGATGGAGGAGATTTTTACAGCTAACAAAATGACATTGTTGAAAGAGGCATGTATAAATATGCTGAAAGGTAATAATGGAAACATATGAGTGTGTTGGCGTTGACTCACCTCCAGATGGGGAAGATACTTGAATACTAACTCCAATTGATGGTATGATCCGGTTCATAGATGAGTCATACACCAATATGATGGAGCAGTTTGACAAATCTGTGGGTACGAAAGGAAATGAAGGTACACTGAACTTTTGGTCAATAATAAAAACAAGTACATAACTGTTGTTGTTAGGGTCAAAATCCTCCTCGACGAATTCAATAGTCATATACGGACCAAACAATCGGACATAGCTATGTTCCGTACAAACATTGCTTCGTATGAATGACATTTCGTATGAACGACACTTTGTATAAATAACATTTTGTGTAAAACATACGAAATCGCATAGCCAACCTTCCGAGCAATCAAACTGCTCGGATGGATCACTCAGACAAGCATATCACTCGACATAATCTATGGGCAAGCTCAGACAATCCAAGCGAAACAATCTGCTCTGATCATTTTGACTACCGAGCAGAACATCCCACACACACATGAAATGATCGGAAACTTACTAGCCATTGCATATGACCTGCTCGGAAACACCAACAGCTCGGCAACGCGATGTGCTCACGCGCGATAACCATAGCCGACAAAGCGCAACTTTCTGCTTGAATCAATTCATCACTTCCTACAACTCAAAGGCTAGATTTTCCGAGCAGGACTTTGATCTCGCAAGAACACATCTTTGAATCACATAAATCAAAAAGGTGCACACTTATATAAGAAGTGTCAAGGAAGCAACACGAACTATCGTTCTTATCCTCAGATTCGATACAAAGCCACATTCGCATTGCTTCATGTGCAAGAAACTGGCTAACAACATTCACACTCGTCTACGGAACATAATGCATAATCCCGGCAGAAGATGGATTCCCGGGAGTACGCTGCAGACTGCTCCCATGTCGAGAAGGATTGAATCATTTGATGCTTCTCGATGAACTGGACCTAATCAACAATCGACACAATCAGGAAATCGTCCGCATCCAAAACTACCAACAAGAAACTACTACAACTCAAATGTCCGCAATTAAAGATTCCTCGAAGGAGACCTAGTCCTACGGAATGTGTTCCAGAATACGGCCGAACGATACGCGGAAAAACTAAGAGCGAACTAGGAAGGACCATACAAAGTTACCAAAGTAAATCGCCCTGGAGCATACAGACTCGTCAACATGGACAACTTCAAAATTTAAGAAGTTGGAATGCCGATTTACTGATCGGTTCAACTATACCCCTCTCAAAAAGGGGGGGGGGGAGAATTGGGTCCGTATATACCTATACTTCCGCATCGTAAATTTTGAAATTTTTAAAGAAAATTCTCGACTCAAACGCAACCTTCTCGAATATTCCAGCTCGGCAGATTGCAACGAGAATTGATCCCACTATGCTCGGTAAATCCATACTCGGACACATTCGGACCAGTGCTCGGATCAACACTCTGACATGCTTGTCAGAATCTATGCTCGGCAATATCGCTCGGAAAATTCGAATCCGGACGCGGTATTATCTTCTCGGAAAAAGTTGCTCGGATGTACTATCATGTAACGAACGATCGCTCCCTGGTCGATGACAAAGATATTCGACCTTTTTCGGCAAAATCTGCACGGTCTTCCGCGGAAAAAGCCGCTTCGCCGTCCGCAGCAAAGGCTGCTCGGCAGAACTGGTCTATCCATGATAAAATCCATCCAGACAACTTTGTTGTTCGCTCGGCATTGAACCACGCTGCTTGGCTAGCGAAGAAACTTGCATGCCCACTCATTTGGTTGGCTTCAAGACATACTCGGGCGATCTACTCGTCGGCTCGCCAGGAGACCCATTCACACACGTGAAAGACTACTCAACAATCTCCGTGCACTCAACCCATTAAACTTTTCTTTTGACAATCCCTTAAGAAGTTTAGCTCGCCAGATCGCATCATGTAGCTCGATGCCTCCACAAATGTTCTGCTCATCAATCATACACTCTGAATTGTCTGGTAAACAACAAACGATTTTCTTTTTATTTCCAATCAATTCACTTGTCTTTAAAGCAAATTCAGAATTCGAATTCCGTAACATAACCAACTCAATTCATCAACCATTCCGCTATCATATCGTCCCAAGTCGAGTTTAGTGCATTTACATTTTCTCAGCATTTCATTTCTAGTCTGTTGTTGGCCACAACAAACGAACAATTACGTCCCTTAAGGACAATAACCAATACGTCCTATATGGACGATGATCCTTATACATATTCATAGATTCAAAAGCGCGTTATACAAATTCCAACCGAGTATACCTTGGTCTATATCCGCTAGGTATATCCTAGTTGATATTCATATCAATTTACTATCGACAATGGGAATGTAAGTCGAGATGTCTCGCAAGTCCTAAACTCGAATTAAACCCCTTAACCCAGTAAACACTGCCTAGCACATTGGTCTACGACACCTCGACTAAGTATACCTTGGTCTAATATCTCTAAATATATACAAACCGATATTCATTTATAGTTTACTACTGAAACAGATCTGTAAGTCGAGTATATCTCTCTAGCCTTCAAACTCGGATTATAACTCGAAACCCAGTTAAACGCTTCTAAGCACACTTTTCTTAATCATCATGGGTTTGTAAGTCGAGTATACCTCGCCAACCTTCAAACTGAAAACTTAACTCGAAATCCAGTTAAACGCTTCTAAGCACACTTGTCTTTATCATCATGGGTTCGTAAGTCGAGTATATCTCGCCAACCTTCGAACCTAAAACTTAAAACGAAACCCATTTAAACGCTTCTAATCACACCTGTCTTAATCGACATTTCAAAATAGATCCGTTAGTCGAGTATATCTCGCTAACCTACGAACTCAGAACTCGAATCAAAACCCGGCAAAGTGCTTCTAAGCACGCCAATCTTAAGTGTCATCTCATTACCAAAATAGGTTCGTAAATCGAGTATATCTTGCTAACCTTCAATCTCGGTACATGAACCGAAACGCTTCCAAGCACAACAATCCTGAACAATATAGTCTAAGCACCAGGGATCGAAAGTCGAAACAAAAAACTACGCATTCTCTGTACAAGAAACGTTTTGTAGAAAGCACACGAAACTGCTCGGAAAGTTTTTGAGCAATACAAAACCAACTCGGACAATCATCTAATCATACATATTACTTGGACATCCTCCTTGTAAACCTTCTTTTCAAATATTGTACATTCTATTCAGCTTTTAGTCCTGCGAACGTAAATCGCCAACCAGACCACGCAAGGACCTAACATGTTTGAATAATACTCTGCATGTTCGGATTTTGGCCAGCATGCTCGGATCCTTGCTCGGCAAATTCAAATACTCTACTCAGACAATCATACTATCGATTTTTTGTCAAAATAGGGAATGTAAGTCGAGACACCTCACAAGCTTTAGACTCTAAGTAATCTCTAAACCCAGTAAATGCTTTTGAGCACACTGGTCTACGACATGTTAATTGTAAATACGAACCTGTAAGTCGAGATCATCCTTTGGCAACTCCGCGTGTGAGCTCTGCTCGGACGATACAAGCTGCTTGGCTGCTTAGGTTCTCGGACGGTCTGAGGAGACTTCTCGTGACTTCCGCGTACACCTTGCTCGACGGATTGTTCTGCTCGGAAACATTCTGCTCATCAACGTTCCTGCTCGGCAACGTCATGCTCTCCTCCTCGACGAACTGTGCTGCTCGGCATTTCTGATCATTCCATGTTGCTCGGCATTTCCTAGCAGTCCATCTTGCTCGGCGACATGAAGTGATGGTATAATTGACAAAAATTCATGCTCGGTGTACTGACCTTTCATGTGACGAGATTCTCGGTGCTCTTTCTTCATCTGCTCGGCATCGTCGTGATCCATCTTGCTCGGTGCTGAGCAATTTGCCTAGCAGACTCTCTCAGTTTATTGATATTTTACCTTCAAAACACGATCTAGCAATACACACTCTCATATGAGTATTTCGTATATTCTTGCATATTTAAATATTCAAAACAGTTCAAAACTAATCCTACTCGGCTTGACGACGTCTGTTTGGCGAACCGCGTGATCATCCTACACGGCGTCCGCGTGCTGATTGGCTCGGAAAGAATGCTCGGATGGTTTGCTCGGTTTATTCCCCAATTAAAAATGCTCAGCGTCCAATCAGTCTCCACAGAGCAACGAAAAATATTTTGACAATTTCCGGCGAAAACGCCTCGACAAAATTTCGTCGGAACAACTCAAAAACAAGAACACATTTGACAACTCATGACCATATAACCTTTGAGGAGAAATTAGCCTGACTACTCTCCGAGAGGAAATCAACTTAACATCTCATCTACGAAAACTTACTCCGAAGCATTTCAATAACATCTCATCGCCTTATTTTAACCATAGTTGGAGGACTAGATTTAGAATTACATCAAATGGACGTTAAGACTGCATTTCTTAACGGTGAACTAGAAGAAGAAATTTACATGGAACAACCTGTTGGTTTAATAGTAAAAGGCCATGAACGCGAATTTTGCAAGCTTCGACGTTCAATATATGGTCTGAAACAATCTTCTAGGCAGTGGTACCTTCGTTTTCATCGATCAATAACATCTTATGAATTTACGATGATTAGTGAAGACCATTTTGTCTATGTCAAGAGCACTGGACAATCATTTGTAATTCTATCTCTATATGTTGACGACATCTTGTTGGCTGGAAATGATATGGAGTTTCTTACAACCATTAAATTATGGTTACCGTCTCATTTTGAGATGAAGGATATGGGAGAGGCTGACTATGTTCTTGGTGTTAAGACACCAAGACCGATCAAGGAAACTACTAGCTCTATCACAAGAGTCATACATTCGTAAAATCCTTGAAAAAGGTGAAGGTGAAGGCCTAAGCCCTATGATGTGCCCTAAGACCGATGATAAGAAAAGAAAGATAGAACGAGTCCCATACTCTAGCTCTGTAGGCAGCTTGATGTATGTTATGATGTGCACCCGACCGGATATTTGTTATGCAGTTGGTTTGGTATGTCGTTACCAGTTAAACCCCGGAAATAAACATTGTATGGTAGTGAAGAGGATCTTTAGATACTTGAAGGGAACAATGGATTATTCCTTGTGTTATCAAGGAAGTGCTTTACGCTTAATAGGATATACAGATGCCGACTGGGCTGGCGATTTGGATGAGCATATGTCAACTTCATGATATGCTTTCTTGCTGAGTGATGCTGCCATTACTTGGAGTAACAAAAGAAATCTTGAACAGATTTATCGACGATGGAGGTTGAGTTCATTGCATGTTCAGCATCAGTTCAGGAGGCTATATGGCTGAGAAGATTCTTACAAAGTTTACAAGTCTCAACGGAGGCTATGGGTCCCGTGACTATTCATTGTGATAGTCAAGCTTGTATTGCTTATAAGAAGGATCCAAAGTATCATGGGAGGACTAAGCACATTGAAATCAAACATAAGTTCGTGAGAGACATTGTGGCAAAGAAAGAGGTGGTAATTAAGTATATATCTACGCATATAATGGTAGCTGATCCATTCACTAAGCCCATTACTAGAGATGTGTTACCTTGCTCATGTTCGAGCTTTAGGTTTGCACATAATTTGATGTATGTACTATGGAGCTTAGCCATTTGACATTGTATGTTTTATGTTTATTTTATGAAACTACATATCTAAGGATATCTTAAACATCAAGTACAATGGTCCATTTTTCTTTGCATACTTACACATAAATGTTAAAAAGTGTCACCAAGTTGGAGATTGGTTCACTCACATGAACAATCGTCTCAGATTTATTAGTGAAAGGCTGAGATGAGACTTGATTATCAATGCGCTAATAAGAGCTTGCCTTGTAAGGCTTATCAATGTCGCCTTAACAACATGTTAAGATGAGATATATTTTGTATCGATCATGATTGACCCAAAATAATGAGTACTTGGCAGAGCTGGATAAGTACATAATCAGGCGCTAGAGAGCGAGCTGGTAGTAGCTTGATCCACATAGTGGTGTTTGGTTTTATCCAATTGACATATGCTCTCGACGGATGAGTTTACCACTATGACAAGTGAGTCATACCACATGTGCTATTAACGATTATATAGGAAGCGAATGATTATTTTATCTTAATCCCTATCCCTTGCAATGTGAGTTCCTATAAACCTACTTATGGTTACAAGGTTACCCTTGAACCTTTGGCTTTGTTTTTGAAGGGAAGAACTGATGTTTGCTATTTTAGTATGTTTTTCGACGGTGATATAATAATTAGCCTTATGAGACATCACTACAAGAAAACTGAGTATTAATAGCAGAAGAAGATAGCGTTTTGGTTATTTATGCTATGGTTGATATTCTCACTATTTTAGATAGCATTTTAAAACGCTATGTTTGGTCAATTAGATGTGAAACGCTATGAAAAATTGACGCAGAAAAAATAATGTTGCCCGCCTCTTGGACTTAGCGAAAAAATGAGCGCACAAAATTCTCCCTCTCATGTTTTTCAGTTTCCGCCTCTTGTATTTTTTTTTTCAATTACTGAAAACCCTAAATCCATTCATCATCACCTCTCAAATCCCTCAGCCTCTCCTTTTCTCTCCTCTCTTCACCTTCTCTCGCAGACCTGAGTTTCAGCCTGAAATCGTCGTCTCGTCTTGTTCTTGCGATTCGACACAGCTCTGTCTTCTCCACGGATTCAGATTTCAGAATCCCAAGAAAGCTCTCTCCTCTCAAGCAACTTCGTTCCCAATACCACCCCGAGCTTCCTCCTTGTCTTCAGGTTCTTCTTCTACTTCTTCACAGATCTATTGCTTCCTTTATTCATTCCTTCCATTCCTCTATCTATCTCTTTGAGCATCTAGATTCGTAGGTGGGTTAGAAAAACGCGATGGAATCACCGGCGGAGGAGCAAACGACGGCCAAGATCTAATCTCCGACGGAATCTAGACGAGGAGGACGCTTCACCAACCGATCCAATTCGAGCTCTCGTTGCTCAATCCCTAGCTCTTTCGTCACCATCGCCAGATTCAGAACCAGGCTTCTCCACCGGCAAAGTCCTTAACTCAGATTTAAAATCCAGATATGTCACTTTCCTCTTCTCCGCCCAACAAAAGCGGTTCAGTTCACGCCTAGGGTTCGAAGCTTCAAAATTTGATTTTCGATTTATATTCAAAGCTTCGTTTGGATTTAATAGTACAAGTCTAATTACTTTCTTCCACTTTCTCGATCTTCAGATTTCTTTGCAAGGAATAAGAAAAACTCACGATGTCCGCCGAATCAAGCAGCGAAATTCCTAAGGGACAGGTGAATTAATCGTTAATTTTTAGATTTTTTTTTAAAAAAAATTTGTATGCGTAGATTGAAATTTCATTGGGTGAGAAGAACAACCCTAAGAACTACTTAGGGTTGTGTCGGTTCGAATCTTGGGTCTGCTCATGTATTTGATTAATGGATTCGTTTAAGTTTGATTGTTGTGTTTTAAATTTGACAGGTTGATCTGATAGACTTCATTGACTGGTCCGGTGTTGAATGCTTAAACCAAAGCTCAAGTCACTCCTTGCCCAATGCTCTCAAGCAGGTTATTATTACTAGCTGAATGTAGTTCTCTGTCTGTAGTCTGTACCACATGTGTGTGAGTACTTGCATAGGTTTTAGATGATTGCATTCGAAACTGAGTTTTGCTGGATTGGTATATTAAATAATATTGGCCCTTGATTTCCTTTGACCCGTGGAACATGTATTGTGTAATAAAAATCATAGCTTTTGAAGTTGTGTGATTCTCTCTGTTAATGTTTCATGACCTGAGATTGATTTGCTTGTTTGTGGTGTAGGGTTATAGAGAAGATGCAGGTTTAAACTTAGAGAGTGATGCTGATGAACAACTTCTAATATATATTCCTTTTAACCAAGTTATCAAACTACATTCCTTTGCTATCAAAGGCCCTGAAGAGGAAGGTAATATATTGAAACCATTCTAGTTTCTAGGTGGTAGTAGTCAGTGAGGTTAATGCTTTTTCTTATTTGTATAACGTTTCAGGTCCTAAAACCGTGAAGTTTTTCTCTAACAAAGAGCACATGTGCTTCATGTAATGTGAATATTTTCTTCTTATCTTAACTCGGTGATTATTGTGTTAATAACTTAAATCTCTTTGATACAGTAATGTTAATGATTTTCCTCCAAGTGATACCGCCGAACTAACTGAAGAAAACCTTAAGGTTAGACTAGTGTTTTTCTTCTAGGCCTATATTTTCGTGTTGTTTGCCAGGTATCTTTCATTGGTGAGCATTCTCAACTCTGCATTAGGATTACTGTCAAGAGCAGGTATCTTTCTGCTAGGATTACTTTCAAACATGTCTTTGATGTTGGTGTTTACTGAATTCTCTTAATGCAGGCCTTGATTCATGGACTGATTGTATGGGTACAGACTTGAGGGAAAAGATGAGTTTTTCACCTCTAATGATGAGGTTCACGATAGCTTTGAAGCTATGGGTCTTCAAGCAAACCTTCTCAAGGCAAGGGTATTGACATAAGAATAGAACCTGTTCTTCCACCGGCACCGGTAATGAGGACTGTGAGACGTTCAGTTGTTGCGGCGGCGGAAACTATAACCGATACTCTTCTGAGATTTTCGTTAAATTTCTTCCGAACATAACCCGACGTCAGCGAGCGAAATTGAAGAGACGACGAAGAAGAGGAAATTGAGGAACGAGGAACTTAGACAAATGAAGATGACACTAAAATGAATTTGTTTAATATGTAATTTGTTTCCATTTTTATCAATAAAATGAATATTTTTTATTTAATGTATTCATAAAAAAAAATCTCTGAAACTAATTAGAAACACAAATTATATAAACAATTTCTATATTAAATATATAAAAATAAATAAATATTGTTTTTATATAGCTAATTAATAACAACAAATAAATGCTATCGTAACTAAATCTATAGCAGAATAGAAAACGTTATCTTAAAAATACAAACCATAGCATTTACAAAAAACGCTATCTAAAGTGCCAGAATTTTTATCGCGGTCGATGACATAGCGTTTGGATAAGCGCTATCTATCTGATACATAGCGTTTTTTGGACGCTATTAATACTCGATTTTCTTGTAGTGCATGCTAGGAAAGCAGTTAGTTCGGAACCGATGGATATGAGAACGGAAGGGAAAACTATTTGTTTTTATATTGATATATGTTTTGCTGGCCAGCCACTATATTACTCAATTGGAGTTTGGATATAGTGAACACATGATGTAGGAAAAGTATAACATATGCTTTAGGGGTAAGGTATGTTAAGACCGATATAAAAGACAAATGAGTTTGGGGAACAGCAAGACATGCTAAAATGCAAATATTTTTTTTAAGGGTTGTAGCTAATATGTATCCCTAACAGGTGCATAGTTTAGCTCCCAAGGGCAGTTGTAGTCGCAGGGGCCGCACGGTTCATTTGCCGTATGATTTCCAAGTTAAGATTTTCGAGCTTATTCTCTAAAACTTCTCTAGTACCTGTTATACTCCCCATCATGTGCGAGTGGGAGATAATTGTTTATGGTCGGTTTGCGCCCATGATTTGGAAGCATACCAAACTGGTTTAGTTAACCGGTAGTTATGTGAAGTTGTTTCTCATAATTCCATAAGAAACAATTCATGTCTCTTCATAAGAGATGTGTCTTTTCACAAGGTGTCTCTAACTTTGTCTATAAAAGGAACAACATATAGAGATGTAAAGAACATGTGTGACTGTACAAGAAAAGAGAGAGAGAAAAAACGTTTTAGAGAGAGAAAGCTTCGAAGAATCAACCGGAAGGGCACTTGAACGGTGACAAGTGGTTGATTTCCGTATGTGATCTCTTCCTCGACTTATGCGCTCATTTCCAGATCATTACAAGGCCATATCAATCACTAAACCGGACTAAGGTATGTGTTCGGTTTAAACACTTCCACTTAAAATCTCTAACACATCTAAATCTAGCCAAAATCTGTATGAGCTATATAGGTAGCAGGGGTATAATTGGAATATAAATTCTGAGAAATTTACATGGTCGTACATAGAGTTGGGTTTGCGGGTAACCCGTGACCCGTGACCCGCGACCCGCCCCGCGGCGGGTTTATCAAAATTTCGACCTTTTGAAACCCGACTCGCCAAACCCGCAAAACAAAATTGGTTGATCTGCATCCGCCCCGCGGGTAACCCGAAAATATTAAAATAATAATTAAAAACTTTAATTATATATATATATATATATATATATATATTTTTAATAAAAAATATTTAATTAATAAAATTGTAATATAAAAACGTAAATTTATTATTTTTATAAGACAAAATAAAATAATTTAAATAAATTATATATTTTTATTTTATTATAAAATTAAAATATAAAAATTCTAAAAAATTAATAAAATTTTAATTTTAAGAAAAAAAAAAGAAAATAAATTTTGATATCCCGACCCATAACCCCTCAGCAAAAAAAAAAGTCTAACCCACACCCGCCCACTTTAAAAAAATTATTTCGACCCGCACTCGCCCCGCCGTGGGTCTAGCGGAGCGGGACCCATGGATTATGAATCAAATTCCCAGTTCTAGTCGTATATCTAAATACGTGACGGTCTTTGGTTATAGGCTCCAATTTCATTTAAAAAAATTGTTCATATTAAAAAAATTGTTTTTTCTTTGGTTTGATTTATCAACTATTGTTTTATTCATATTTGTTTTGGTTCCGTATATTCGATAACATTCGATTGAACATCCATCATGCTAATTCAAAGATCATAATCCCCAAAAACGATCTAAAAAGCCTTTGAGAAGCGGTTTCTCTCTCCTCTTTCTCTCTCGAAAAGTCGGACTTTTTCTCGTTTATTTCTGGAGATCTCTCCGGTTTTCCGACGATTTTGGCTGGTTCCATGTGAGATCTCCCTCTTTTAAGAGCTTAATCAACCGCGTCCTTGGAACCGTTGACGACGAAGGGGCGGCGGTGATACCTGGAGGAAATGATAACCCTAACCGAGGGTCTTTCGGTTTAATTGCAGTTTTACTTGGTTCAATTATAATTTCGTTTTTACTTCATGTTTTGGTTTTTTTTTTAACGCTAATACAGATTATGAGAACTATTATTAGGACAATTTTATAGATAATACTACATGCGTTCCACGAGAATCCACCACGACCACGATGAACATCACTTTTTTTTTCCTTCAAAAATACGGAATTCACAACTAGAAAGGGAAAAGTTTCCGCTCCCTACCATTAATGGTCTACCTCCTCCTGAAAACTTACTTATAAGTTTGCCTCTAGTAATCTGTAGAAATTATACATTTAGGGATTTGAACATGGGAACTGATGGTGTAGAAGCATTAATGAACCTTCGGTCAAACCACTTGACCAAAGAGGCTTCCACGCATTCATCAATCACACATGTTTTGGTTTCTTGTAACCGGTTATCTACTGATTTGGATCGGTTAATTTATATATAAATATATATTTTTTTAGAAAAAAAAAACATCCGTCATGCTATATAACAACAACACAAAGAGATTGAAACGTGTCAATCGTTTGCTGCGTTTGAACTTTTAAACGCGTGAATCATTTATATTTTCAAAATTGAACAGTATGAGCTGCACGTGACAACACTGTGTTCTCTTTGGGTTTTGATTGGTCAAAGTGTCAGAGTTTTTTTGACTGGACTCGGGACCTGCCCTCATAGCCTCTGAGTAACATTGCCCCTAACCTTTTATCTATTTTAGGCCTCAACAGACCCTACTCAGTACTCACTGACACTTTCCATATATCAGACAACAGTGACAGTTACTAACAACGATATCATAATGGGCACTTTACTGGGCCGATTTCAAAGCCCATTTCTTTAATTTCTTGTTACCATTTCTTCTCAAATACCCTTATTTGATATATGAAAATCGTTGCTATCCCTTTTAAATCTCCATACCCCATTTGTTTTAATGAAATGTTGAAAGACCAACTTGCTCATATTTACTTGATTTAAAAAAATAAAATTAACTAAAACAATTAAAAAAAAACCGGACTCCCCGATTATTGGTGCTGGATTTCCCTCTAAAAAATCCGGCCCATTAACAAACAAAATAAGGGCCCATAATCATGAGCCCGATCCGCGATCAAGAAGACGAGTTCGACTGTCATCCATTCTAGGCCCATGCGACCACGATTTTACCAAAGCCCAAGTAACGCCTAAACAAGAGGCGATCGAGCTCGAGCTCGATAAAAGAGGACATAAAGCAAGAACGACCTGGTCTTCGTTAGTTCAACCAATTCCCGCGAATCTCGGAGATCGTTATCATAGTGAGGTCGAAAGATCGGAACAAGGAGATCAATGTCGAGACTATTTAAAGAAGATGTGGGGATTCATTCAGGACATTCCAACCCTAATCAAGAACACTTCGACTAGATAGCTCGATTATCATACTTTGTACTCTCTATTCGATTGTGTTTGTTCTATCTCGACGTTCAAACACAATAAAGTCTTTGATTCATAGGAAATCTATACCACCTTTATATCCAAAAATTCCAAATCCACGATTACAAATCCTTGGTGTGAATCTCTGATCTCACATTTGGCGCCGACTGTGAGGACTATCTATAGTTTTTCCTATCTTCAGAATCAGATCCTAGATCCGATAGATCGAGATGAATCCCGACCAATCTGGCTCTCCCAGCGCCACTCCACCAGTCGACCACCCTCAAACGGTTGATGACGTTCCTCAGAACACCACCGGGGTAAGAACCATGGGCCAGACCGATGGCGTGTTGACGAGCTCTGCCTCAGTCTCCACGACTTCGGCACCAACAGCTCAGTCGCTCAAACGATCGGGACGAACCAGACTCCGACAAACGTTTTGTCAGGAACTAACGATCCGAGCAGGAACTGGGTATAGATGAGAAACGATTCAACTTCCGCCCCTGCTCCAGGAGGCGGATCCGGAACGCTCAGGCCTAACCCGCCACTGCCTCCTGCTCCACAGCGACAAAGCCCGGACGACCTCGCTGAAATCCGTTCAATGTTGAACCTGTTGGTAAACCGAACGAGAAGCAAAGAGGCAAACGCACGGGCCCAAGAGATCGCAAATCCTTCTCTGGCTGCACAACTCGATGAACAAGAACAACGCATTAACGCCCATCTTGAAGAGCTCGCTAGCCAAAACCAGGGAGGTAGATCAATGCACGATCCACGACCCCCCATAAGTCCTCCACCGCGAACACGCTTGGACTTCTCCCAGGTGGTAACACCCCCTGGAACGTTGCAAAATTTCGCTAGCACGTTAAATAGCGGTTTCCGCCCTATAACGACCCCTATTGCGACACCGACTCCATTCAGTTCGAGTTCTATGGTCACAGATCCAACCGGACCGGGAAACCGACCATTACCCGGACTACCACCTTTCCCGAGTAATTCCAATATCCGACCGAGGCAACTAGGAGGCTCTGCTTTCGCCTCGAGCTCGGGACACCCTAACAGATTGAATCCGATACAATTCCAAACGCCACAAATCAACCAGACAAGACCGATTCTAACAATCGGTCTTCTCGACCCGGTTTTTTCCGGGCAAACGTCCAACCAGACGCAAGCACAGTTCACGCCTATAGCAGGCGACGAACATGATATGCTAAGGCAATACATCGAGCAGGCTAAAGCCCAGTTCGTCAGTCTAAGCTCGAAAGTTCACATGGCAATGAACGCGGCACCCGACATCGATCGAGTGATCGAGGAAACGCAACAAACGCCATTAACAGACCGGTTCGCCTTTGCAAGAATCCGGGAAATCAAAAAAATGAAATTTCTAGAAATTTCTGGAAAATCAGACCCCAAATCCCATATCATGGCATTCCGACTAGCAATGTCAAGGGTATACCTCGTGACGAGGAGAGAGAGCCGGCTTTCTGCAGACTCTTCGCCGAAAACCTATCGGGCTCTGCCCTAGAATGGTTCGCCGGACTGGAAGAGAGATCCATCGATAATTTCACCCCGATCATGACGGCTTTCCTCAAAAAATACTCCGTCTTTATCGAGGTAAAGACTACCGAGGCAGCTTTATTTGGCGTCTCTCAAAAACCCGACGAGACACTTCGCTCGTTCATTGATCGATTCAAGGAAATAAAATCCAAAATCACGAACCCAAACGACGAAGTAGCTATAGAAGCACTGAGACGTGGACTATGGTACTCGACCAGATTCCGCGAGGAAATAACAGTCTGCGAACCTCAAACACTCGATGACGCCCTTCTTCGCGCATCGGCCTTTGCTCGCCTCGAGGACGAAGCCACGGCCCTCAGAGAAAAGCACCGAAAGGAAAAGAACTCGTCGGGCTCGCAGAACTCAAACTCAAAAAGGATTCCCGTAAATCTGGAAACGTTAATGCAGTCGAGAGCCCGAAGAGCTCGAGTATATTCGAGTTTGACAAGGATAAATTATGTGACTTTCACAACAAAAAAGGACACTCGAACGAAGAGTGCTATACTCGAGCTAAAGCCGAGGCTCAAAGACGAGAGTCCGAAAACAACCAAGAACCAGAAGTCGAGGATGCACTCCTCGTTTGTCTAGTAATTGGAGATGTCAAACTCTCGAGGATAATGATCGACACAGGAAATTCGGTGGATGTCCTCTTTTACGACGCATTCAAAAAAATGGAGTTCAACGACTCCGAGATCGTCGAAGGACAGACACCGTTGGTAGGGTTCGCTGGCGAAACGACATATTCAATGGGCTCTGTCTTCGCCCCAGTAATAGCTAGAGGAGTTCGAAGAATGACAAAGTTCGTCGTAGTAGATCGACCAGCTCCCTACAACGCAATTTTAGGTCGACCCTGGATATACGACATGAAAGTTGTACCATCGACCTACCATCAATGCGTAAAATTTCCAACTCCGAAAGGGGTAAAAACCGTTTATGGAAGTCAAAAGATTTCCCGCAATTGCTATATGAACGGGTACAAGCAGATTGAGAAATCCCACGCATAGCAATTACAGAAAGAGGAAGAGCTCGCCACCATGCAAACCAAAAGGTCGAACAACCCAAGCCAAAAAGGACCTCACAACTCAAGTTTGTATAGACGATGCTCATCCGAAAGACTTGTCGGCATCAGAATCGATCTATCGGAGCCAGTTAAAAACGAACTGATCTCTTTTCCTAAACAGAACGTCGACTCCTTTGCCTGGTCCTGAGCGGACATGAAAGGGATTAACATCGACGTAACCAGCCACGAGCTGAATGTCGACCCAACTTATAAACCGGTAAGACAAAACGTCGAAAACTCGGCCCGGAACGAGCTCAAGCCGTCAACGACGAGGTCGATCGACTACTGAAAATCGGATCGATCAGAGAGGTGAAATACCCCCATTGGCTCGCGAACCCCGTGGTGGTCAAGAAAAAGAATGGGAAGTGGAGAGTCTGCGTTAACTTTACAGATCTCAACAAAGCATGTCCAAAAGACAGCTTCCCACTCCCGCACATCGACTGACAGGTCGGAACCACCGCCGGAATTAAGCTACTATCCTTCATGGATGCCTTCTCGGGGTACAACCAAATACTAATGAACCCCGAGGACCAAGAAAAGACTTCGATCATAACTGATCGAGGCACATACTGCTAAAAAGTCATGCCTTTCGGGCTAAAAAATGCATGAGCAACTTACCAACGCCTCGTCAACAAGATGTTTTCAGGACTCCTGGGTAAATTTATGGAAGTCTACATTGACGATATGCTGGTCAAATCTTCTAGGTGCGAGGATCATATCCCCCAACTAAAAGAATGCTTCATCATTCTCAATAAATACGGGATGAAACTCAACCCGGCGAAGTGCACATTCGGTGTCCCATCAGGAGAATTTCTTGGTTACTTAGTAACCGAAAGAGGGATCAAAGCGAATCCTAAACAGATCGCGAAATTTATGGAGATGAAATCTCCCAAAACAACGCGAGAAGTCCAGCGTCTAACTGGCAAAATAGCTGCTTTGAAACGCTTCATCTCGAGGTCACCGATAAATGTCTACCCTTCTACCACTTGCTCAAAGCGAACAAAAAGTTCCTTTGGGATGAAAAGTGCGAAGAAGCGTTCGCCCAGCTCAAGTCTTATCTAAGCGAACCACCTATACTGGCGAAACCAGTAGAAGGGGAACCCCTTTACCCCTACCTAGATGTCTCTACGATAGCGGTAAGTGGAGTCCTGGTTCGAGAGGAACAAAACGAACAACGGCCGGTGTATTACATCAGTAAGACCTTAATCGATGCTGAAACCAGATACCCCGCCATGGAAAAAATTGCTTTAGCATTGGTCACATCGGCTCGGAAACTCCGACCATACTTCCAATCGCACTCAATCATAGTGATGACTTCTCAACCATTGAGAACCATCCTTCACAGTCCAAGCCAGTCATGCCGACTAGTCAAATGGGCTATCGAACTTAGCGAGTACGACATCGAGTTTAAGGCTCGGACGTGCTTAAAAGCGCAAGTACTGGCTGACTTCATAATTGAACTCCCTCCAACCATCGAACTCGACCCGGCTTCCGCCAAGAGATGGAAACTTCACGTCGATGGAGCTTCCTCAAGGCAAGGTCCGGGGTCGGGGTAAAACTGGTCTCCCCTACGGGAGAAGTATTGGAAAAGTCGTTCAGACTAGGCTTCTCCGCATCGAATAACGAAGCAGAATATGAAGCGTTAATAGCCGGGCTCAGACTAGCAATAGCGATAGGAGCCCGGGAAGTAGACGCTTTCAGCGATTCCCAACTGGCCACGAGTCAATACCACGGCAACTACGAGGCCAAAGATGAACGAATGGAAGCATACCTGCGGGTAGTCAATATCCTCGCTGACCAGATCGAATTCTTTGATCTAACACGGATCCCGCGAGGGGAAAACACTGCAGCCGATGCCCTGGCTGCGTTGGCATCGACATCAGATCCTAACCTCAAAAGGATCATACCAGTCGAGGGGATCAAAAAACCAAATATCGACATAGCCCTAAAGGCTCTATCCTTGAAAGAGGACGAGCCTACCAAAAAGGACGACGTCGAACACCAGGAACTGCACGCAAGAAATGCCGTGTACGTCGCGAATGTTCCTGATGGAACGATCCAAACTGCATCCACTAGTCAGGGATCCGAGCCTGACGATGGAAAAGATTGGAGAACTCCGATCATTCGATACATAACGAATGACGAAATCCCTGACGATAAATGGGAAGCACGAAAATTCAAAACACAGAGTGCGAGGTACTGCATCACGCAAGGAGAGCATTTTAAAAGAAGTCTCTCTGAAAAATGTCTCGATAAGAAGCAAGCCCGAGCTCTGATCACGCAGGCCCATGACGGATCCTGCGGAAGTCATTCCGGAGGACGAGCTCTGGCCATACAAATCAAAAGGCAAGGCTATATCTGGCCAACAATGGCCGCCGAATGCGAATCTTTCTCCAGTAAATGCGACAAATGCCAAAAGCACGCCCCGATTATCCACCAATCATCGGAGAAACTCTCCTCGATCTCCTCACCATACTCGTTCATGCGATGGGGAATGGATATCGTGGGACCTTTAGTCGCATCCGGCAGAAAGAAAGCTATGCACCTATTGGTAATGACAGATTACTTCACCAAATGGATCGAAGCAGAATCGTACCAAAAGTTTAAAGACGTTCACGTTAAGGAGTTCGTCTGGCGAAACATCGTTTGCGGACATGGACTACCCCATGAGATCGTCACCGATAACGGACCTCAGTTCATATCGAGCACGTTCAAAGAATTCTGCAGAACCTGGAACATAAAGCTGACTTACTCAACGCCTCGTTATCCTCAAGGAAATGGACTGGCAGAAGCAGCTAACAAATCAATCATGAACATCCTTAAGAAAAGACTCAATGAGTGCAAGACAAGCTGGAGCGACGAGCTCCCAGCCGTACTCTGGGCTTACCGGACTACCCCCCGCAAATCCACCGGCGAGACTCCCTTCTCGCTAGCTTATGGAATCGAGGTGGTAGTACCAGCCGAAATCCTCGTGTCGAGCATCCGCAAAGAAGAATGCTCACGGCAAGAGGAGCTTAACAACGAGATGATAACATATGAGCTCAATCTCGTCGACGAAAGGAGAAACCTCGCACTAGCCCGAATCCAGAACTACCAACAAGCCGCATCTCGCTACTATGATTCCAGAATTAAAACTCGAAGGTTTCAAGTAGGGGAGCTCGTCTTACGAAAAGTGTTCGACCATAAAAAGGAAGAACACGCTGGAAAGCTAGGAGCAAAGTGGGAAGGTCCTTACCAGGTCACCGATGTTGTGAAGGACAGGGTTTACTGACTCAAGTCGGTGAAAACCCAGAAACCTGAACTACGATCCTGGAATATCATCAACCTCAAAAAGTACTTTCACTGAAAGTATCCCCCATAATTGAACTACGAAATGGCTTGATCCCCTTAAAAGGGTACGTAGGAAGCTCGATCTCGAGCGCAGCCGCCCCCAATACAAAAATCTCACCGAGTTCAGCGACATCGAGCGGAGTAAAACTAGCTTATCTTTGTGAAATCAAAATAAGTCCCTCGATCGATATTTTCTTTCTGTGTAAAAGTTAGAGTTGTTGTGAAATACTTCGTCTTTACATCTTACCAAAAACAAGTGATATGGAATTATCTCTTCCAAAACAAGTGATATGAAATTATCTCTTCCAAAACAAGTGATATGAAATTATCTCTTCGAAAAAGTGATATGAAATTATCTCTTCAAACATAAGTGATATGAAATTATCTCTTCAAACTCAAGCGACCCGAAATTGTCTCTTCGAAACAAGCAATCTGAAATGATCATTTCGATATCGAACGAACTGAAATGATCGTCCCAAAGTAGACGACCTGAAATGGTCTCTTCATAACAAAACGACCTGAAATGGTCCTTCAAAAACTTAAAATTCTTCCAACCTTATACAGATTGGAAGAACTGGGGGGCTACCCCCTTCCCTTAAGCAAAGCGACGAGGTCAGATCTACAGACAGTTGTTTCATACAAAGCGACCTCCGCAACCACCCAAAACGAATCTATATATGTAAGTCTACTTCGATTCATCATTCAACGTGGAACTCGAGCTGTACATTATGAAAGAGCTACACCTAGAGCAATTTTTGAGGCATTAGCTCGAACTCGGATACGATCAATTGAGAAAAATCCCGCAAGGCAAATCAAGCCGAATCATTTATTCAACCCCTCTTTAAAGGATCTAGCGGTCACGACAGCTCGATTCTATGCTAAGGCATTAAAACGATCAATTCTATGCTAATGCATTAAAGATTGAAAGTGATTCATTAAAGAAAATAAGAGGACTTAACGTCCTCGAGTTCGCAAAAAGCCCGCGAAAGGGCAATACCATATAATAAAAAAGCCCCCACGGGCAACAAAGTCTAAAGAAGGCATAAAAAGCCCTTCCAGGCAACTACAACAAGATATTCAAAAAGCAGCAAAAGAGGAAGTCTCGACCCGGTCCTTCGCCTCGCCATCCACCTCTCTTTCGAGCCGGGATTCGACCTCGTCAAGCACCCTCGAACCGGTCTCAGTCGGAGGGACAAGCGGAGGATCCACCATAGTCACCGAATCTTCCGACATCGCCGGCAAGACAAGCTTACCTCGCTAAAATCGGAGACTCCCGCGGCCTCCATCTCCGCGGCGGCGAGTCGCTTCTTCTCAGCCAACTTAGGAACCTCCTGGGTCATGTCCACCTCTCCGGCTCGATCTCGGAGATAAGTTCAATGTTGGCCAAATTTTCTTGAAGACGAATTTCGGCGCTGGTTTCGATCTTCCTCTTCTCGGCTTTCTCCTTGATCCCGACCAGAATCACAAGGTACTGGTCGTTGAGCTCCTTTCGAGTCCTACGGAGCACGGCTCGGCTCGACTCCTCGACAGCCAAAACCCGAGCTTCAGCAGCACTAAGCTGTCGAGACAGCTCCTCTTCCCTCTTCTCGAGCTGCGCAATCTTGGCCTCCGCAATAATGTGGCCTATGACCTTTTCCTTCAAACACTCCTCCCTAGCCAATGATTCCTGGAGTTCAGCGTTCATCTGAGTTGCAGCCTCCCGAGCGGACTCGAGCTCATAGGTCTGAGCATCCAACACCTCGTGCTTAGACCGAGCCGCATACCTATTCACGGCCTCCAAAGCCTGCGAAGGACGTCAAGTTAGCGAAAAGAGAGCAGAAAAGTTAACACTCCGAATAAAAGGGAGTCGAAGCAAAACGTCTCACCTTCCCAACGACAGCCATCATCTCAATATATGCATTACCGAGAACCATGTCCCCGATAACCGGGAGTTGAGTACCCGCGGGTCTGAAGCGCCTCAGCAGATGGGCCGCACCTTCCGGGTCGTCCGCAATCGGACACTCTTTTTGGTGCCTGAAACACCAGTCAAAAGTCCCAACGAAACTGAAGGAAGTATGCCTTCCCCCAGTTCCTGGTTCGACCCTCCCGGACTCCCTCCTGCATCTACCCTACGACGCTTCGGCGAGGGAGGGAGAGACCCTCCTCGGCTCCGACAATCTACCCCCCAGAGCCATCCGGACGAGGGTCGCATAAAGAGATCCCTCCGGATTGGGACAAAATCACCTCCCGTTCGACCAAAGGAGGAGACACGTTTGCGACCTCGGCAATCGTTTCCTCTGGGCCCATCACCGGAGGGAGCAGGGTCTGAGCGGGAGGAGGGGGGAAACCGGAGGAGGAGGAGGGGTCCGGACAAGGGCAAAAAGAATAGCGTTACTCAGGTCGCCCACCTCTATCTTATCAACTAGCTCGACCGGGTCTTTCCCGTTCCGGCGACTACTTGCTCTACGAGACATTTTCTCGTGAGGAGGGGTGCTGGTAGACGAGCTATCATCTGGAAGAGGTCGAGCTATAAAAAAAACAAATTAGACAGCTCATAATGATGACAAACAAAACTTCACAATCAGACGACTCACTTTCTCCTGCCCGCTCGACAAAACGAAGCGGAGGCTGAATAACTCGGGCCAGGGGAGC
Organism: Orychophragmus violaceus; assembly: GCA_030180135.1. Lineage (NCBI taxonomy): Eukaryota > Viridiplantae > Streptophyta > Magnoliopsida > Brassicales > Brassicaceae > Orychophragmus > Orychophragmus violaceus. The sequence continues at coordinate 35,386,936 of CM058235.1, forward strand.
CTTGGAGAGCACGGGGGAAGTGATAGGTTTTAAGGAACCTGAGGTCGACCCCGCAGAGCCCACTCAGAGTCGATCCTTAGAGTAGCTTGCACACGCTCTACTGTGAAACTGCCCCAATTAACAGTGCCCTTCTCAGTCGGGCTATCAAAGCCTCCATAATCGGGTTGAGAGCAAGCGATTCAGGAGCCTCTGCAATGCAAACCAAAACAAGTAAAGAACGACCCGATAACAAAAAGGGATCGAGCGTTAAACCCCGAATCTTACCAACACTGGAAGCCCACCGAGACGGGATGACTGAGTAGTCGAACTCCTCGACCGAATGGTGGGTTATCCTGAAGAAGAAGTACCGGTCCTTCCATACATCCCTCGTTGGAATATCGTCAAGGATCCGCCCGAAACGAGAAGAGAGATAGTACGTTCCCGGGAAGCGAGTATTATGCATTACCGAGCAAATTCGCATAAGCTCTTCGGGCCCGAACTCGATTCCCTCTTCTGCGGCCCTGACTCCGAGTCCGATGACATACCGGACGAAGTTCGGCGTCATCTGATGAAACGCCAACTGGAGTTGGGCCAGTACCAAAGAAATAAGGCGGGGAATAGGGAAGAAGAGCCCGCATTTCTCAAAATATGCATTGGAGGCACAGCAGTAGCCTTCCACGACGGTCTCCGGTGAGACTGCCGGTGACGGAATTGAAGGAATGTTTAGTTGATCCTGATTCAATTCTCTGATTCATATCATCCTAAACATGCTGATCTAGGTTCTTCTCGAATAGAAACAATTGATGATCTCACCTTTTACCTGTTAATTGCAGCGGAAGGAGATAGAACAGGTCAGAGATCAGAGAAACACCGAGAGATGAATCCTCCAAAGGCTCACACACGCGATCACAGAAAACGGCTGCTAGACCACTAGGGGAAATCGGCGCAGAGGGAGAGAGAGTTTCAGCTAGAGTTTTTTTGGTTCTGAACCCGAGTTTTATTTATAAAACTTGTCCGGTTCCGTTTGGGCCATTTGGCCCAAACACCAATTAACTTGACGGCATTCGCGCACTGTGTCGATCGACACCCCTTGTGTATCGATCGACACACAGTGGCTAAACCGTTTTATTCTCTCTAAGTACAGTAAATGCCTAGCACTTTTACCGTACTTCTGCTAAACCGTTCCTACACATTTTCCTGTTAGCTTAGGCGTGTGACCCATATGGGATCATATAATAAAGGCAATAAGTCCAAGACTTATAGATCATGAGCGGACTCTAGCAAGCCATCATGACCCCCAGTATTATATGACTTATGTCTGATCATTGACATACTCTTACTTTCTAGAGACAGTACCGAGATTACTGGACACAATTCCAACAATCTCCCACTTGTACTGGAATCTCTGTATTCATAATCCTTTTGTCACAATATCTCGATTAGTCATAAGGCAAGATTGGTGTCATCTTTATAAAGCCTAATCTTGTTCATCGGACTCTGATTCGATACTGACAATCCAAACGACTCGGGACAGTCCGTTTGAGCATGGCCATGCATTTTCCAGTATTCAAATCTCCGATTGGCCTAGAGATATTCACTCCATTTATATTTGAGGGACAAATTCCTTCTTGTTCCATCACTGTAAACTACTCATTTCATAATGTACCCAAACAAGGTCCTTATAACTATCGCAGAACGATAGCGTTAGACAATGATCAAAGTGCATCAGTCCATGTGCAGTCACATGCATGCGAACTCAGGTCTAAGGACTATACTCTATAGTCGTAGTAAGAATCTCTTATGACACAGATATAAATATCCTGAAGAGTTCTTATAAGCGGGTCTTGTCCGGTCGTATGTTCCCAAACATACACCTATGTACTGACTTTGATGCCGCGCATCTATGACACACTGAGACTTTGTCATAAGTCACGTACCAATCCAGTCTCACACGGTTGTTGGTGTTCCAATTTCAACAACCTTCGACTAGGGACGGGATGATATAAAACATCTATCAAATATAGGGTCTCATGATCAAGCTAAATGACTTCGATGACTCAAGATCAAATCATTTACTTCGATGACCTATAAAATGGTTCATATCATTTTGGAACGATTATTTCATCACAGTTAAAATAATCTTGAAATAATAATTTCATTAAACATAAGAATGTTTTACAAGAACATATCAAATAACTAAATAAAAGCCCTCAAACTCCCACTCAAATTTAGATTACATTTCAATGTCTCTAATGCCTACAGCTTCAGTCAGAAACTCGAGCTTAGGCCTTGGGAGTGGCTTTGTCAACGGATCAGCGACGTTATCATCAGTCTGAACTCGGCTGATCTTGACTTCCTTTCTATTAATGATGTCACGTATCAAGTGAAATCTTCTTAGAACATGCTTGGATTTCTGGTGTGATCTTGGTTCCTTTGCCTGAGCTATAGCACCATTGTTGTCACAAAACAGTGCCAGAGGCTCAGCCGCATCTGGTATCACAGCTAGTTCAATAATGAACTTTCGTATCCAAACAGCTTCCTTCGCAGCTTCTGAGGCGGCGATATATTCAGCTTCTGTAGTGGAATCTGCAACGGTGTCTTGCTTGGAGCTTCTCCAACTGATTGCACCGCCATTCAGACAAAAGATATAACCGGACTGTGACCGGAAATCATCTTGGTCTGTCTGGAAACTTGCGTCCGTGAATCCACTGACTTTAAGCACATCACTTCCACCGTACACTAAGAACTTATCCTTAGTATGTCTTAGATACTTCAAGATATTCTTTACGGCAATCCAATGGTTTTCACCTGGATTTGACTGGTATCTACTCGTCATGCTCAATGCATAAGCAACATCAGGACGAGTACAGATCATGGCATACATGACAGATCCTATTGCAGATGCATAAGGAATATTCTTCATGCGCTCAAGCTCAGCAGTCGTCGTAGGGCTCTGCTTCTTGCTTAGCGTTGTGCCATGTACCATTGGCGTGAAGCCCTTCTTGGAATCCTTCATGCTGAATCTTTGTAGGACTTTGTCAATGTATGAATCTTGACACAAGCCTATCAGCCTTCTAGATCTATCCCGGTAGATCCTGATTCCAAGAACGTATGCGGCTTCACCCATGTCTTTCATGGAAAAACAACTTCCAAGCCAGTCCTTTACGGACTTCAGCATTGGAACGTCGTTTCCGAGAAGCAGAATGTCATCGACATACAGAATAAGAAATACAATCTTGCTCCCACTAGATTTCTTATACACGCATTGTTCTTCTTCGTTTCTGATGAAGTCAAATTGCTTGATCGCTTCATCAAAACAAAGATTCCAGCTCCTCGATGCTTGCTTCAATCCATAAATGGATTTATGAAGCTTGCATACTTTTCCAGCATTCTTTGGATCTATGTAACCGTCAGGTTGTGTCATATACACATCCTCTTCCAGAATACCATTCAGGAAGGCGGTTTTCACGTCCATCTGCCAAATTTCATAATCATGAAAAGCTGCAGTTGCTAGTAGAATCCGAATAGATTTCATCATAGCCACTGGTGAATAGGTTTCATCGTAATCCACACCGTGAACTTGTCTGAAACCTTTTGCCACCAACCTGGCTTTATAAATCTGGACATTTCCATCCACGTCAATCTTCTTCTTGAAGATCCATTTGCACTCGATGGCTTTTACACCAGCGGGTAAGTCAACCAACGAAAACACTTGGTTGACCGACATGGAGTCCATTTCGGAATCAGTGGCCTTGCGCCACTTAGAGGAATCTGGGCCCATCATGGCTTGATTGAAGTTCGATGGTTCATCACCATCAATGATCAGAAGATCATGACAGTCAGTCACGAGGAATCCTTGATATCTCTCGGGTTCGTGACGGATCCTCCCGGATCTTCGAACTTCAGGTACTACAGGTTCAGGCTCTACAATTTCTTGCAGGTCCTCCTGCTGCTCTTCCTCATTAGGTTGAGCAGTATCCTGTTCATCTTGAATTTCTTCAAGCAGTACCTTACTCCCACTGTCTTTCTTAGAGAGAAACTCCCTCTCAAGAAAGTTACAATCCCGGGCAACAAAGATCTTGTTCTCGGAACGTAGATAGAAGTAATAAGCCTTGGTTTCCCGTGGATAACCAATGAAGTAGCATTTGTCAGATTTTGGTGTAAGCTTGTCTGAGATCAATCTCTTGACATAGGCTTCACAACCCCAAATTCTGAGATAAGACAGCACTGGAGCTTCTCCAGTCCATAATTCATATGGTGTCTTTGCTACTACTTTCGATGGCGCTCTATTTAGAGTGAACACTGCTGTTAGCAGAGCATATCCCCAAAGGGATATTGGAAGGTCTGTGTGACTCATCATAGATCGAACCATATCCAATAAGGTCCGATTTCTCCTTTCAGACACACCATTCCATTGAGGTGTTCCAGGAGGAGTGAGTTGGGATACGATCCCACACTCTCTCAGATGATCACTGAATTCTTGGCTTAAGTATTCTCCTCCTCGGTCGGACCGAAGAGCCTTAATGCTTTTGCCAAGTTGGTTCTGTACTTCATTTTGGAATTCTCTGAACTTCTCAAAAGATTCAGACTTATGTTTCATTAAATAAACATATCCATACCTACTGAAATCATCAGTAAAGGTAATGAAGTACTGATAGTTTTCTCTTGCATTTGTGGACATTGGGCCACACACATCAGTGTGTATCAGGCCCAATACGTCACTGGCCCTCTCGTTAGGTTTATTAAAGGGGGCCCGTGTCATTTTGCCCATCATGCAGGATTCGCATTTCTCACATGACTCAAAGTCAAATGAGCCAAGAAGTCCATTCGAATGGAGCCTCTTGATGCGTTTCTCGCTGATGTGCCCTAAACGACAATGCCATAGAAACGTTCGGTTCTCCTCATTAGGTTTGAACCGTTTGGTATTAATGTTATAAATTGGCGCGGATTGATCGAGTATGTAAAGCCCATTCATAAGAGGGGCAGAACCATAGAACAAATTGTTGCGATTGAAGGAACATAATTTATTCTTAACTGAAAAATCATAACCTTCCAAATCCAACAAAGAAATTGAAATAATATTTCTGCTTATAGCAGGTACAAAATAACAATTATTGAGTTCTAAAATCAATCCCGAAGGTAAAGACAACAAGTAAGTGCCTACAGCTAGTGCTGGAACTTTCGCTCCATTCCCAACTCGTAGCTCCACTTGTCCTTGCTTCAGCCTTCTACTGTTGCTGAGTGCCTGCATATTAGTACAAATATGAGCCCCACAACCAGTATCCATAACCCATGAGGTATTATCAGAAGTAGTTGTATTAACTTCTATAACAAAAATACCTGTTGAAGAAGTCTCAAAAGTCTTCTTCTTCAATTCCTTTAGACCTTCCTGGAATTTCTTACATTCTCTCCTCCAATGCCCTGGTTCTTTACAGAACCTGCATATGTCAGTTGGCCCAGCCTTGGACTTGGGCTTGGGCTTTGGCGTGTCCTTGTCCGCGACTTGGACAGCCTTGGCCTTTCCCTTATCCTTAGCAGAGGATTTCTTAAACCCCTTGCCCTTCTGCACCATAAGCACATTGGGGTCCTTGGCGGTTTTCCTCAAATTGGGCTCCGCAGTCTTGAGCATTCCGTGAAGCTCAGGCAATGTCTTACTCAAGCCATGCATGTTAAAGTTCAGAATGAACTGATCATAGCTTGCAGGTAATGACTGCAGAATGATGTCGCAGGCAAGTTCCTGGCTGATTGGGCAGTCGAGTTTCTGAAGATGATCGAGATAACCCATCATCTTCAAGACATGAGGACTCACTGCCGCATTCGCAGCCAACTTGCAGTCCAAGAGGTTCTTAACTGTTTGAAACCTCTCAGTCCTAGCCTGCTCCTGAAAAAGCGATTTCAGGCTTGCCATTATCTCGATGGGTGACAATACACTCTCGAACTGTTTTTGCAGCTCAGGAGTCATTGTCACCAACATCAGGCAATAGGCATCATTTTCATCTGACGAATGCTTTTCCCAAGCATTATGCAGAGTCCTGGCGGCATTGGCAGGAGGCCTCTCGGGGAGAGGATCACGAAGGACATAATCCTTCTTCTCCTGCTTGAGGACTAGCCTCAAGTTCCTTGACCACGTCAGGAAGTTCGTTCCAGTCAGCTTCTCCTTTTCGAGAACAGACCGGATCGAGAATGTGTTTTGTGTGCTTGTAGTAGTCATAGCTGAAATATATAGATAAAAAGGTTATTAGTTAAAATGTTCAATATGATTAATCTCGTATTAAATTTAATATGATTAATCACGCATTATATTCAATAACATAAGTTACCCTCAATAGAATATAATGATTCCAAGATCCACATATAACTAAGATCAAAGTGGGCCACTGGCCATCACCCAACCTTAGCTTATATCGGTAAGCCCTATATCGGCTAATTATATCCGTGACATAACTCTTGGTTGTGAATCTGGGCCTGAGGCCCAATCCACTCTGATGTCTCAAGGCCCGGGACTCCCGATGGCCCAGTCAAGAAAACCAGACTATACAGTCATGTAATCATTAATGTCTGGGACTCCCAATGACATTTATGAATCACAAACCGTCTTATCCACGCAAAAGCAGACACCCTCACACTGTAAGGCCATGAATACAATTGAATGGGCTTCGACAGCTGACATAGAATGGACAAGACATCCAACGCTTGATATTATTTGAGGTTCGTAGGTTTATTTAAAAATTCATTCCCAAAATAGAAGATTACTATTTCGGGAAACTTTCCATTTTTGGAAACCTACTATTTTTGGAAACTTTCTAAAATTGGAAACTTTCTAAAAACGGAAACTTTCTAACTTTAGAAATTTCTTTAAAATCCAAAACCCGCAAATCCAGAAACTTCTAATTTAAGAAACTTTCTAATTTCAAAATTTCGGAAACTTTAATTTAAAATCGACTTTATAATTTTATAAAATAAATTTTAAATTAATCTGAAGAAAGACTCAAATAATTGGCCCAATTGTTTTAACTTCTTGGCCCGAGGCCCAAGAATTGGTCCATGTCCAAGACATGACCCAATTGTCCAATTAAATGACATAACCGGTCTGGTTCATTAAAATTGGTCTAACCAAATTTTAATTACTACGATGACCACAATTGTCAACCGGTTATTTACTAAACCGGATTTTCTCAATTTACTTGGTCCAACCAAATCAAATTAGAAAATCCTGGTTTAGGCACAAAATCCAATTTTTCAACTTTGGATTTCTTATCCCGGTTTAACCAGACTTAATAAAATTATTAAATCTGTTTATTAAACCGCGACGTTTATAATTTTAATAAAATCATTAAACCGAGCCTTAAACCAACCATGTCGATCGATGAACCAACCGTATCGATCGATCCATCAACCGCATCGGTCGATGCTCTTAGCATCGATCCTGCATCGATCGTGCATCGATCCTGTATCGATCGATGCTCTCGCGCATGCACGGAAACGAGCTAAAACCCTAACCGTGTCGATCGATGCACCAACATCGAACCTGCATCGATCCTGCATCGATCGATGCTTTCACGCGTTAACAGGTTTTGCCGATAGACTGTATCGACCGATCCATGCGATCGTATCGATCGATCCATGCGATCGCAGCCGATACTCATTCTCTCGGATCAGATCGCATACCAAATCATATAGCTTGATCATGCGATTTTTCATATGTTTAGGTTTCAATTCTTGTTACTTAAGTGATTTCTCTTATCAGTATTTGATTCAAAACACTTTTAAACAAGCAAAACAATCCTAAACTTGAATCTAAACAAGAAAAACCAGAACCAATATCTCTGATACCACTGATGGACTGTTTAGTTGATCCTGATTCAATTCTCTGATTCATATCATCCTAAACATGCTGATCTAGGTTCTTCTCGAATAGAAACAATTGATGATCTCACCTTTTACCTGTTAATTGCAGCGGAAGGAGATAGAACAGGTCAGAGATCAGAGAAACACCGAGAGATGAATCCTCCAAAGGCTCACACACGCGATCACAGAAAACGGCTGCTAGACCACTAGGGGAAATCGGCGCAGAGGGAGAGAGAGTTTCAGCTAGAGTTTTTTGGTTCTGAACCCGAGTTTTATTTATAAAACTTGTCCGGTTCCGTTTGGGCCATTTGGCCCAAACACCAATTAACTTGACGGCATTCGCGCACTGTGTCGATCGACACCCCTTGTGTATCGATCGACACACAGTGGCTAAACCGTTTTATTCTCTCTAAGTACAGTAAATGCCTAGCACTTTTACCGTACTTCTGCTAAACCGTTCCTACACATTTTCCTGTTAGCTTAGGCGTGTGACCCATATGGGATCATATAATAAAGGCAATAAGTCCAAGACTTATAGATCATGAGCGGACTCTAGCAAGCCATCATGACCCCCAGTATTATATGACTTATGTCTGATCATTGACATACTCTTACTTTCTAGAGACAGTACCGAGATTACTGGACACAATTCCAACAGGAATGACTATCTTTACTTCCGGTGGAATCCGGCACTGTGTTCATAACCGCTGAATATGATTCACAGTTAATACGGACGGTGGATGCGGGCCGAATAATCCCGCCGCCGCGCTCGTACTAGCTCCCATCGCGTCTCTCAGAGCCATGGGGAAAGGTGTATCGAGATAAAATAAATTTTCTAGAGAGAAGTTTCTAACAACGAAAGAAATACAAAAACTGGAGCAAGAAAGAAACAAGACACAAATGAGAAGGTAGAAGTTACCTCCGACGATATGAAGAATTATCCGTACTGGGAATCATGCAGAATCTCGACCGTACGATTTTAAACTCGTAATAATTACGAGAAAATCGAGACGGTTGGGACTCCTCGTTTCCTCCCTATCTCAACCGTTGATTTGAGATCGACGGCTACGAACGCGTGACGGCCGAATCATATCGTCAAAAAAATCAAGTTCGAAAAGACTCTTCGCGACCCGCGGATCTCAACCGTTAATGATCAACCAGATCGACGGTAGAAGATGAGATCTTCCTAACAAATATACGCTATAACTGTCAACGCTCTACGAGCAGGTCAGTTCGATCCACGTGCTAGACCTCCGCCGTTCGATCAAAACGAGATCTACGGACAGGGCGAAAGTAATCATTAGGTTTCTCAACACCCGAGGCACGCGCGTCTTCCCAAGGACGTCCACCGCCCATTAACCTCGACTCGTCAAAATTAATGGGCTGGGGGGCTATTGTTGGTGCTGGATTTCCCTCTAAGAAATCCGGCCCATTAACAAACAAAATAAGGGCCCATAATCATGAGCCCGATCCGCGATCAAGAAGACGAGCTCGACTGTCATCCATTCTGGGCCCATGCGACCACGATTTTACCAAACCCCAAGTAACGCCGAAACAAGAGGCGATTGAGCTTGAGCTCGATAAAAGAGGACATAAAGCAAGAACGACCTGGTCTTCGTCAGTTCAACCAATTCCCGCGAATCTCGGAGATCGTTATCATATTGAGGCCGAAAGATCGGAACAAGGAGATCAAAGTCGAGACTATTTAAAGAAGAAGTGGAGATTCATTCAGGACATTCCAACCCTAATCAAGAACACTTCGACTAGATAGCTCGATTATCATACTTTGTACTCTCTATTCGATTGTGTTTGTTCTATCTCGTCGTTCAATCTCAATAAAGTCTTTGATTCATAGGAAATCTATATCACCTTTATATCCAAAAAGTCCAAATCCACGATTACAAATCCTTGGTGTGAATCTCTGATCTCACACCGGTTGTCGAGTAGCTCATGAACCGGGTTCGCGAACCCGCCTGGTTCTGGGAGCTCCGCCGCCACCGTCAGAATCTAGATTCTTGGAGCTGCGTTGGGTTTGCGAATTGAGGTCTTATTGGATTTGATTTGTATGCATTGGTGAAGAATGCGGGTTCGTATTTTACCATTGTTTAGGGTCGATTAGGACTCTAAATTGGTTACAAATGCATTGGGTCTGCATTTCAGTGATTGAATCATAGTGCATTGTAAGTAAATTAAAACCTGAAACCAATCCAATTTGAATATTCATGCGATAGAAAAACTATGTAAAACTAGTATTACTGTTAAATGCTGTATAACTAGTAAAACTTGTATTACTAAAAATCATGAGTTATTGATTAAAATATGGCTGACAACTAGTGTTATTGAATGAAGTTTTTGTTATTGTTTCTGCAAGTTAGAATTAGCAACAACTCATCCATGGACGTGAAACAAAAGACGACCAAGATAAGGACTTCATGATTGTTATTTGGAAGTTGTTATAAGGATTTATTGTATCTTCGCCGACTTTGTCTGTAATTTGTAAGATATGTATGTACGATTTATTTTGATATAAGTTGTATAACTATTTGTCATATATGTTTGATGCTGGGTAATACTAGTAATACTAGTATTACTAAGAGAATTGTTAAAAATGTAAAATCATATTAAAAAGTATCATTTTAACAAAATCTAAATTAATCAACATATTAATGCATAAAACTACCAGAATTATAGGTTAATCGAATTATATGTTAATCAACTTAATGGACATATAATGGAAGAAACTACATAATATAGTTCTTATACTTTAAGATCACTTTATAACTACTAACCAAATAAGTAAGAATTTAAAAAAAATAAAAATCAAGATTTTAAGCAAATTAATTTATAAAATAATCATAATTACATGTTAATCAATTTATATAACTGAAAAACAACAAAAACACAAATTTAGATTAGGGTAATACTAAATAAACTGAAAAGATAAAGTAGAACTATTTACAACTTCCGTAAAACTAGTATCTTAGGTAATACTGTGTGTTAATTTTTGGCGCCAAATCCCATCGTCTCTTTCTTTCCGTTCTTTTGTATTTGTCTATCATATAAACATATTTGACGTTTCTGTTTCTCGAATTATTGTCAAATCACAAACTTTTTATGCATGGGACATACTCGCCGTCGATCTACAAACCAAAAAAAGATAACCCCCACGCCACTACACTTATCATCATCATTACACCTCTGAAACCGGCGGACACCTCTTTCTCGGCGAATCGACACCTCTTTAAAGACGAAACCCTAAAGGATTTTTCTTTAAATACTTGATTCAGACATAACCATCAAACACTACAAGAAAATCTGTATATAGCCGCGAATTTATTATCGTTGCTAGTCGTGGCTACGGGCTCGTTGCTAATGTATTATCGTTGCTAGTCGTGGCTAGTCATAGCAAAGCTTCCACGGAATAGCCACGAACGTATTCGTGGCTATTAGCCACGAATAGCTACAAACGAGTTCTTGGCTATATAGCTACGAATTACCACGATATATTCGTAGCTATCTAGCTACGGCTAACTATGATATAGTCATGGCTACGTAGCTACGAATTACCAGGATATATCCGTGGCTATTTAAAAAAATTTTTAAAAAAAAATTAAAATAATTTAATATAAATTTTATTATAAAATGTAATTATAATACATAATAAAATAAATAAATAACAAAATTTAGATTAAAAACAATAAAATTAATTAACCCTAAATTAAAATTAATTAACCCTAATGTTGCGAAGCCCGTGAGGCCGTGACCATGGACGCCGCCGTCGCACCATCGTAGCACCATGGACCGCGCTTCCGTCGCATCGTGAATCCACCGCAACACGACGAATCCAACTCGCTGAATGGTCGTCTTCAAGCATCATCGTTTCGGACCATGGACCATCGTTGCTTGGGCGAGTAGAATCGGAATCATCGGCGACATCTCGAATCTTCACCGCCGGAGCTGGACCACGAGAGAAAATCAAATCCACCGCACCTCCGTTTCACACCTCCGCCGCTTCTCTCCGGCGAAGAGAAGCTTGACCCGAAGCAGCATCTCCGAACCGGCATCTTCGTCTCTACATCTCCGAACCCGAACCCGTAATCCGCGTCCTCCTCTGCCCAAACCCGAAGGCTCCGACGGCTCCTCCTCTGATTCTCCGATGATTCATCACGAAGCTGCTAGATTGGAGGAGATTACGCAGGCCGTGACCACGACTCCACCGCACCACCGCACCATCTGGCTCCAACGGCTCCTCCTCTGGCTTCGAGATTACACAGGCCGTGACCACGACTCCACTTCACCACCTGGAGGAGAGCTGCTAGATTGGTCTTCGTCTTCGTTCTTCTTCCCCATGGTTTGATTTTCAGCGTGATTTTGATGGGTTAAGGAAGACGAGGGTTGAAGGAATTGCTAGACTCAGATGGTGAAGAGATCGATCTACTCAGATCTTCTTCTTTTTTTCTCTAACGGCGCAGGGGAATGAAGATGAAGTAGATTTAGGGTTAGCTGATGAAGGGGAAAAAAAAAGATCCAGTGGCTGAGATTTAATATGAGATGTTGATCTAATGGTTCTTATTAGTGATCCATGTGATCACAATTTCAACCAATTAAAATAATTTCAAAATGTAATTAATATATAATAACTAAAAATGCTTTTAAAAATAATACAATTAAATAAAACGAAATTTTCAAAAATATTAAGTTTAAAAATATAACATATAAAACTTTAAAATTGTTAAACTAAATATATATATGTATTAGTAAATATGAGTATAAGTAGTAATTAAATTAGTCTTAAATAGTTTTGATATGATTTTTGACCCAAAAAAGTTTAAAATATGTTAGTATTTTAAATATTAGTAAAAGGTAGCCAAACCAATTTTTTTTTAAAAAAATCTTTTTGCATATACCACAAATTGGGATGTTACAATTCATACCAAAATCGTTATCTTTGACGGTATGAGTCTTCACTAATTCCACACGCGTTCTCGGATTCGGTTCTGATACCACTTGTAACATTCCGACCGCCTCCGTCCATGGATCCCACATCAGCTCACTCGGCCCGTGGATCCAGCCTCGTTCAAGGGCCGAATTATTATTTTCAGAAGGCTTTAACGATTTGTTTAAATATGTTATATTTTAATTTTATAGTTTAATATTAAAAATAAAAGGTTGAGTATGATTATGGTTGATGATATATAGTTTGTAGGGTTATGTTTAGGGTTTGAAGTTAATTTTTAAAAATTTGAAAGTATTAGATTTAGAAATTAATTTTTTTTATAAGTTTTGGAATATTGTGGTAATGTGTTTGAAAGTATTTATATTTTGATTTATTATTTTATGTTTAAGAGTACTAAAGAATGTTGGGTTTAGAGTTAGGAATATGTTGTAAGGTTTTTTAGGTTTGATTTGGTTATAGTTTAAAGTATATTATATATATATGGATAAGTTATAGGAATTAGAGTTTTGTTAGTTATATTTTTGTTTTTAATTTAGAGTTTAGGGTTTGCTTAGGGTTTATGAGTTGTTTAGGATATGAATATGTGGTATTGGATTTGAAAGTAGTAGATTTGGAAATAAAAGTTTTTTTTTATAAGTTTTGAATCTTAATTTAGGTATATTATAGTTTTTAGAGTTTTAGTTATTAGATTTTTGGTTATAGTTTAAGGTTTTATATGTATATGTTTATATAATTTAGGATATGAATATTGTGGTATTGAATTTGAAATAATAGTTTTATGTATATATAACTAATGGTTTGTATTTTGATTTTATAGTTTATGATTAAGAGTTTAAGATTTTGAGTTTGGGGTTTTAGGGTATATTTAGGGTTTAGGGTTTGAAATAGCCACGAATAAAATCGTGGCTATTCGTGGCTATTTCGTGGCTAATCTCTTCCACGATAATATCATGGCTATTCGTGGCTAAATTAGCCACAAATAGCTACGATTTCAGATAGTGGCTAGGTAGCCACAAATATCTTCGTGGCTAGTTGTGGCTATGCTCTTCCACGACTAGTTCGTGGCTATTTGTGGCTAATTATCCACGGATATCCACAAATATTTTTTCGTGGCTAAATAGCCACGAATATCTACGAATTAGCCATGATTTGCAGTCGTGGCTGGTTCGTAGCTATTCGTGGATGGAAAATTCTTAGCCACGAACTGTTCGTGGCTCGTTCGTGGCTAAAAACAGTTTTTCTTGTAGTGAAACACAAAGATTCTTAACAAAAACATCTTCAAAAACATCTTCAAAAACAGAGAGAAGTACCGAAAAACAGAGAGAAGAAAAGCATGGACAACAAGAGATCGATTGTAAGTCTACAAAAACTCCCGATTGAAATCCTCACCATTATCGTCTAAAAAGTCGGCAAAGCTTCCTCCGCCGATTACTTTAACGCTAGAGCAACCTGCACCAAAATGAAAGAAGCCTCCAAGAATCCTATTCTCTATGCCTCTCACCACTGATCAAGAGGCCTCTCCGTGCGCTTGCTCACATGGAATTTCTGGAAACGTGCGTAGAACACGAGAACTTCGCCGCTTTCTTCATTCGAGGTACTCTTGCTTATTTCATTGAGAGCGACCCCGAAAACGGAATGCAATATTTACAGCTTGAGGCGATTGGGGATGGCGCCGATTTGATTTTGGAGGCTGCTTACCTCTACGGTGTGCTCAGCCTCCTCCACGGAGATTCCGTAGAAGGCGAAGAGCACATGGCCATGATGAGCTGGCTGGATGAGGATGATTTGAAGACAGCTAATGAATTTTGGGCGAAATTGAGGAAGTCACTGCATGGCATCACTGTTCGGAAGAAGCGGGTGTACGTCCAATCGTTGCAGAACATGATGCCCCCTGAATCTTGCCACCTTCGCGATCTGAAAACTGCCTGCCCATACTGCTTTCATTACAAACGGGCTTTGAAGTTCTTCCACATGTATTGAGGACTTCTTGCTTGTTTTAATTTCTCGTACTTTGTTTTTTTTTTTTAATTTCTCGTCTAAATTAGAACATCTCTGTAGTACTCTATTTTTATATAAAAGATCGTCTTTTGTATCTCTAGAATATTTAGTCTAGCTCCCCCATTTTCCATGAAAATTGAATTCGAAATCAAGTACAACTAGAGTAGTTCTACCTAGTTTCACGAAGAACGCATAAATAACGATCGAAAAGTTATTTGAATGTTGCAAAAATTTGAAATTGGCAAGGAGAAGTTTGAAATATTGGGTTAGATACGATAGGTTTGGGCGGGTGGATAAAAACCAGGTATAAATTGTAATTTTCTTTACTTAGTTTGGGTTTTTGGTAACTTACCTATATTTCAGTTTAAAAAAAATGTTAAATGAAATTAAGTTTATAACGGGGTCATTTTAGATTTTCGTTTCAGAGATAAGGGCATTTGAGATGATGACCTTTTTTTACGAGCATTTTCTTTTTAAACTTTTTTTCCGCAGTTCTCTCGCCGGATCTTGTAATGACGATGGAGATGACTTGTACAAGACTGGCGATCTTTACGGTCGCTAGGATATTCCTTCAGATCATCAAACTATCAAATTTTGCCTTCGGTTTCTTCCCCGTAAAGCCGACTCTCTCTAGAGACAGGTTGAAATTCATATAACATTGTGAAGGTGAAGATGAATCTACTCTATTTAATTTTCTCGCTCTCTCTCGTTTTTTTTTTTGCAGTGGTTCGGAGAGTTATTGTGATCCTTTCTCTTATTCTGATCCGAATATGAATGAATCGGAGATTCATCCTGAAAAACTGAGATTGCTTTACCAGGTTTTTTTCTTTTGAATGTGTATTTCCTTTTTGCTTTTTTCTGGTGAATTGAAACAAAAATGTATAGTATTTTTGAGCTGATTTCAAGTTTAATAGTGGTGAATTTATATTGTAGGAATTGGCTGGAATCTCTTCTAGATATGATCGACTGATTTTGATGGTATTCACTTGGAAAAATTAAGATCTTTGGTTGTTTAGTTAGTGAGAGAATGTTTTAAGAGTATTGAACGATGCTTAGCTTAGGTTATCTATGGTATTCTTGCAGAGTTCGTTCTAGGGAAGGATGGTCAACCTCCATGGAATGTATGGGAAGAGTATATGCCTTATACACAGTCATTTCTGGCTAATGGAGATGCAAGTGGATACCATGCTAAAGCAACTCCTCTAACATTTGTGTTATCTGGTCTGGATATGATGCTGCAAAGAGCTCACAGTTCAAGCTTTAAGGTTTCAGCTTTTTTCTTATTGTAGATTGCTATCTATTACATGGGAATGGCAGGTCACTTTGCTCTTGGAAACATTAATACTTTAGAAACCATCGATGTTGTTGGTGCTTTTATTGTAAGCCCTATGCGTTCTCTCTTCTTTTTATTTTGCTTTTCGTGTGTACTCCTACCCACAACACTGACACATTCAACCAAACCCTTTTTCTTAGGGAATCTCTAATCATCCTACAATACTTTCTGGGATCGTGATGTTCATGGTCATGTATGCATCTCCCATGATGTTCTTTTTATCCTTGGTGATGTACGTTGGTGAACAACTAAGAAACAACTCAAACTCAACAATGATGGCTCACTGCGACATGAATCTAGGACAACTCTTGAAGCTAAATCTGGGCTTCCCTTTCCCAGCTCCGCTCTGCATCAATTCAATACTCTTGACGGCATACACTGTGGTCCAGCTATTGATGAGGAATCACCTTTTTGTGTGGAGCGTCTTGATACAATTAAATCGTATTTATTGTTAGAACAAATAACCAAGCAAACCAATGTTCGTAAAACATGCGCTCGCCACTCACCAAGCTTACTTCGACAGAAGCTTGTTTGCCAAGAGAGAACAAAGAAGAAGAGAATGAAACTTTCTTAATTAGATTGATATCCTGACAATGATACAATATCTTCTAATATAATACCTTCGCTTGCCAAGCGATAAACACAACATAATAAAACGATAAAGCCAACGATAAAACCAAATAACACCAAGTTCCTAAAATCTTGTAACAATACCTAACGTGGACCAGAAGTTGTTACGTGAGCTGATTTCCTACATCAAATCTCCCTCCTTTTAAAAAACCTTGTCCTCGAGGTTTGAATGCATGAAACTTCCTTTGTAGCTCATAGAGGAACTCCCATGTTGTTTCTTGAGCAGGTTGATTCGTCCATTGGACCAAGACCATTGTAGCTGGTTTCCCTTGGAGATTGACCATCTTGCTTTGGAGGATCAACTCAGGTTCCTTCACCAACACATCCTGAAATATCGATGGTAACTGATTCGCAACCTGCGCATTTCCCACTTGTAACTTAAGCTGTGAGACATGAAGCACTGGATGAATTTGAGAGGACGCCGGCAACTCCAGCTTATAGGCCACCTTCCCACATTTTTCAATGACTTTGTATGGACCAAAGTACTTTGGAGACAGCTTTTGGTTAGCTCGCATGACCAATGATTGTTGTCGATAAGGTTTCAGTTTTACATAAACATGATCGCCAATGTCTACACTGCGATCGGTCATGTGCTGGTCTGCGAAATGCTTCATCCTATGCTGAGCTATGAAACTTCAAGATCAAAAGCATATTTTCTTGTTCCTGCAAACTTTTAGCCACGACAACCACCTTTGATTCCTCGGGAAGGTAAGGAAGGTGTTGAGGTGGAGTTTGCCCATATACTGCTTCGTATGGTGTCATCTGAATAGCTGTATGGAAGTTAGTATTGTACCAAAACTCCGCTAGAGGTAACCACTTACTCCATAAATGAGGTCTGTCACTGCCCATTCACCTCAAATATGTCTCCAAGCATCGATTCACCACCTCCGTCTGTCCAAGCATCCAAAAGTCACTTAGAAAAACCGAATCCCTATCACTCACAATTGAACTTGGAAACCCATGCAATTTGAAGACATTGTTGAGAAAGGCTTGTGCAACTGTGGACGCCGTGTATGGATGCGATAAGGCGATAAAATGTGTTGCCTTGCTCAACCTGTCTACTACAACAAATATCACGGATTTACCATAAGATGGTGGCAAACATCGATAAAATTCATTGATATATCCGTCCAAATAGTCTCTGGAATGGGAAAAGGCTGTATCAATCCCGGGTATGAAGCTGTATAGTATTTGAACTGTTGACAAACGTTGCAGCTACGTATGTAATACTGGATATATTCTGACACTCCCTTCCAGTAAAAAAATGACTTTTCTCTCTGATGAGTAGCGTCACGACCTGAATGACCTCCACTACCAGAACAATGCAGCCATTCCAATAATTTGTTTCATATGGTTATATCCTGCGTGACTACTATTTTTATTTTCCTTCTCATGATCCCTTGAGACCACGAGTAGTGCTTTCTTTCCTGCGGATTAACTTTAAATGCATCGATGAGCTTTTTATTGCAAGATTGGCATCATATCATTCATGTATGCACTTCAATAAATCGCACTCAAGCACAGTCATTGCCATGTGAAATACTTCCGAACCATCAACTTTAGACAAGGCACCTGCTATCAAATTCTCCTTGCCCTGTCTATACTGTATCTTATAGTCAAATTCCAGTAATTTTGGAAGCCAATGTTGTTGAATTGGCGTGTTCAAAATTTTCTCCAGAAGGTACTTCAAACTTCTTTGATCCGTTTTAATCACAAAGTGATCCATGAGTAAGTAATGGTGCCACTTCTGAACAACAAAAACCACCGCAAGCAGCTCCTTTTCGTAGATGGAAAGGTGTAACTACTTACCTTTAAAATGAAGGCTAATGTAGGCTAAGGGATGCCCATCTTGCATTAACACCGCCCATGTACCTTGTCTGCATGCATCCGTCTCCACGGCAAAGGGTTTGTCAAATCGGGGCAATGCCAAAACCGGAGCTTGACATAAGGCCTGCTTCAGAGTGTCAAATGACTCTCTCACCTCCTCTAACCAAATGAAAGAATCCTTCTTGGTAAGAGATGCTAATGGACGTGCTATCGTCCCAAAGTTTCTTACGAATCGTCTGTAATAGCCTGCTAAGCCTAGAAACCCCCATAGCTGCTTGAGCGACACATGTATTGGCCACTCTGCAACAGCTTTAACCTTGTTCGGGTCTGTGGAAATTCCTTGAGCAGTTATGTAATGACCCAAGTACTCAACTTTGCTTGTTGCGAATGTGCATTTTCTTCTCTTGGCGAATAGACTGTGTTGCCTCATCAACTCAAAGACTCGCCGTAGGTGTTCTCTATGAAGCTCGAGAGTTGGACTGTAAACCAATATATCATCAAAGAATATAAGAACAAACTTCCTCAGCAAGTTCTTAAATACTGAATTCATCAGTCATTGAAAAGTAGCAGGAGCATTGGTTAGACCAAACGGCATGAAAAGGTATTCATAATGTCCACTGTGAGTCTTAAAGGTTGTCTTATGAATATCCTTAGTTTCCATTCTCACATGGTGATACCCTGCTCTCAAATTAATTTTGCAGTATACACTTGACCCTCCCAATTCGTCCATTAGATCTTCGATCAATGGAATTGGCAACCTGTTCTTGACTGTTAAATTGTTTAATCCATGATAGTCAACACAGAGATGCCACATACATCTTTTTTATTTACTAACACCACTGGTGAAGCAAATGAACTCGAACTGTCCCGAATTGTACCCGCCTCTAGCATGTCTTGTACAATTTTATCGATCGCGTTCTTCTGATGAATGGCATAATAGTATGGTCGTTGGTTGATCGGATTTCATCCTTCCACAAGTGGAATTTGATGATCGTGTGTTGGTCGTGATGGAGTCAATGCAGTTGGCTCTGCAAAAATGTCCCCAAACTCTGTCAAAACATCTTGTAACATCGGGTCTGGTTCTGAGATAACACCTCCGACCTTAACTGAACACGAACTTAGATGTTCCTCATCCACGACATCTTGTACGCAGATCATTGCCAATTGAACTTGCTCTTCCCTAATTTTTTTGAGTTTACTGGCTTTCATCTTTCATATATATCCTTTCTTGATACCGTGTAAGACTATCTTCTGCTGCCCCCATCAGAACTGCACTTCCAACTTTTAGAAATCCCAAGTGATGGGTCCTAGAGTTCCCAACCACTGAACTCATAACACCATATCACAACCACCAAGTGGTAGTACCATAATGTCATCTTCCCATTCAGTACCTCTAAAATTCCACTGAAACTTCTATATCTTAGAGCTCACTCCTAGTTTTCTCCCAATCCGCTACTGCCACCTTAGAGATACTTGTGGGCATGATTTTGCAACCCAACTTCTCAGCAATTTTACTGTCCACAAAATTATGAGTCGAGCTAGAATCAAAGAGAATGAATAACATTCACTTCCCATGAATACCTTTTACTTGCATTGTCTGATATCCCGTCATGCTGGTGACTGCGTTAACAGAAATTTGAGCACAACAGTGAACCTCAACTTCTTCAACCTATGTTTATGTCGTAACCTCCACTTATTCCTCGTCCTCACCCATATCCATCATAAATTGTTGTGTTTTCTTCTGTTTCAGGTAATGACATGGAGTGTATTTCTCATCGCAGAAGTAACACAACCCCTCAGCCCATCGCTTACTCATCTCCTCCTTAGATAAGAACGGTCGTGGTTGATTCTGCTTCTCCCTCAGTTTCTCCTGTTGATCTGGAAAACCCGCAGCTGGTTCCGCTCCTTTCTTAATCGGAAGTAAACCTCTTCCTCCGTTGGGAGGTCTCGGGTTATTCCATGTTGTAGACACCACTTTCTTGGGGTGGGATTTTTCATACAGTATCCCCAACATCAAGCACTGTCTAACGGCCTGTGGCTGGATGCATATGTGTGTCCGTTCTCAATCCTGCGAAGTACACACTTACCAAATACTCCTCAGATAAATTCACCTGAGTACGAATTAGCTCGAACCTCCCATGATATTCCACAATACCCTATGTTTCTTGCAGATGTTTAAGATCCGCGATGGGATCATCGAGTAACTCGTCAAAATGTTCCTGCAACAACGCTTTGTAACTCGGCCAATCTCTCTATGCTATCTCTCCGAATTCTGATTGGACAACTGACTGGTGCCAAGTTGCAGCTACACCATCGAAGTGGATTGATGCTATACCGATCTTGAGATCATCCAGAGTGTGATCAATTTTAAAGAACTCTTCCACTTTGAATAACCATTCTTTTGTTTTGTCTCCGTCAAACCGCGGGAAATATAGTTTTGCCAACCTAGTAACTCCCGAGTAAGAAATCGACAGTCTTGTTCTGCCTCGCACTGAGTCAGAATTCTCGACCTGTGCCATGGTGGCTATAGATTTACCACGATCACCCCTTGCTGTTGTGCCCCCATGTTTCTCAGTTATCAATCGTATTGCTTCGAACATCTCCGCAATATTCTTGTCCAGCTTGTCGTTTTGGGTAGTCACAGTACTTTCTAACGCTTCGATCCGAGATCCAAAAGTCACCTCCATCTTGCGAACTGCGTCTTTTAGTGCTTGAGCTCTCGTTTCTGCCATTGATTCCGAGAAACATTTTTTGCTGTGATACCTTTGATACATTTAAATCATATATGTTGTTAGAACAAAGAACCAAGCAAACCAATGTTCGTAAAACACGGGCTCACCACTCACCAAGCTTACTTCGGCAGAAGCTTGTTTGCCAAGAGAGAACAAAGAAGAACAAAAATGAAACTTTCTTAATTAGATTGATATCCTAACAATGTACAATATCTTCTAATATAAAACCTTCGCTTGCCAAGCGATAAACATGACATAATAAAATGATAAAGCCAACGATAAAACCAAGTTCCTAAAGTTTGTATAGAGCTTCTATTCCAACTTCAAATTGGTGTATCGAGACAATACTTTAGCGATCTTGGAGGATCCGGAAGCGGCTTACCGGATTTTTAAGTTATAGTCTTTGGCGTGTTATATTTATTTTGTGTTGTTTATCTTAAATTTTAGTACTTTATGTTGTTTATTTTAAATTTTGGCATTTTTTATTTCATCATTTTTAATAATTTTAATAATGATTTTATAGTAAACAATTATCAAACATATTATTTATTATAGATATAAATAAGGATTTAAAAGTTAAAGGACAATTTTAGAAATAAAAAAAGTTTAACACTAAAATAGAGTAGAAAATAGGTTTACTCCAAATATATTGTAAGAAATAGGTTTACACTATTTTAGAGTGGGAAATATAGTGGGATTGGAGAAGAATTTACTCTAAAATAGAATTTAGAGTAAAAAATAGAGCGTAGTTGGAGATGCTATTAGTTAAATTTGTACTATATTTAACTTTTGAAAGTATAATTGTGTATTGTCTCAATTAATTAAAGTTTGATCGATTTTTTTTATTTTCTATTGACATAGCGTGATAATCTCAAAACATTATTAACTTATGAAACAAATATCAAGTAAAAGAAAATCAATTGTAAATAAGAAAGTCTTCAGTACTACATTGAAGATTATTGGCTAGTAAAATATATTAGCACAAAACAAAGATTTGTCCCTGTCAAGAAAAAAGATTGGTCTTCTTCTTCTCATTCAAGCAGTTAGCTCTTGTGAGTCTTTGATCTTCTCTCTTATGTAAAACATTGGAATGAGCATGTGTATTGGCGACAGAGCAGCACCCTTTGTGGCCAAACCATCTTTTCGCCCTTTGATTCTGGGGCGGTACAGTTTTGATCGTGTTTGCAGCTTGAACCTGCGATTTCTCATGAACTGGATCCGGTTTAGATTGTGATGGTTTTGTTGAGAGTTTAAAGAAACTTTTTTCGGGTTGAGTAACATGTAAGAAGGAGACACGAGAGATGTAATGGAAACCGATTATGTGTTCGTAAGAAATAAAACCGCAAAAAGGTAACGTTGTGTTAACTTAACACAATCGACATCTTGATCTTGATGAGAGCGATTGTGAGTAATAACAAGTTCAATGTTATGGGTTTCAGTTTTGATATTTCCTTTTTCGTGATTAAAACGTTATAAGTTAATGTGGCAAACTATCAGATAAAGAATATCAATTGTACATAAGAGAATCTTTACTACTTGTTGTTTCAATACATACGACTGACTCAGGCTCCTTGACAAGACTTGCCTGCATGCAAGTGAATTAATACCGTGAATTAACTCCGTATTTGGCTCCCCTGCTAATCTCTAGGTCTTTCTCAATGTACTTGTGACTAGTCTTTTTTCTCCATGTACTCCCACTGTTCTGCCTTTGCCAGAAAAGGCTGCGGACAAATAGGACAAGGACTACAAGTACCTGCATCCGGCCTTGCTATTGTAACGGGTCTCAATCTCCATGAGGTACGTTTGTTAAAATATACTTTTCATTTAGCATCATTAGCATTGCCATGTCCAACACAATCTCTTTGGTAGAAAAAGCTAAACCACCACTCATATTCAATTGGAAGGAGACAAAAACTGAACAACCCTGGAAGTAGCCCACTACAACTGGAGTATTACAAGGTGAGGCAGCAAGTGCGAATGCCAGAGCGGCTACATACGCTACACCTAACAGAACATTTTGTTACCAAAGTGTTAAGTCACCAAGTTTGTTAAATTCCAAGTTTTAGCACCAAAAAAAAAGAGAAGAAGCTGAAATGGATAAGGTAATGGTTGTGAAAACACCTGATCCAGTAATTGGTGGAAAACGCTGTCAGATAAACAATAAAAAGATTTGAAAAATATGAAATTAGTGTTTAATATTTGTGGATCTTTTACGATTACAGTATAGTAGCTACTGAGTACTCATTCATGACTACACTAACGTATAACAAAGATTTTCCACAATCACAAAAACATGAACTGCTTAACAAAGTAAACAACTTGAAAGATTTGTCTTCTTCATATTCTTTTTCTTCTCATTCAAGTCATTTGGTTTAAAGACTCCTTAATTAATTAATCTTCTCTCTAAGGCAGAACATCGGAGCCGTCACGTGTCTCGGCGATGGAGCAGCATCCATTGTGACCGAACCAGCAAACCGTTCTTGCTTTGAATTCTGCGGCGACACAGTCATGATCGTGCTCTGTTGAATTTATGATAGTAGAATGTTCTGCTTTTCTTTGTTAGTCATTTCAACACAAAACACTCTTATCATTTAACTTGAACTTGACAAAGGTTCTATTTGATTTACGACAACTACAATACTCAGACTTACAAGTTTCATATATGTTCAGCTAACTACTATTAGCTCAACAACTACATCATGCCAACTCTTACTAACCCATACACATAATCTTAGGTGACTTCTTCAAAAACAATAGTTTAGTACTTTGATACTATTCTATCTAACTCACTTAGGATTCTATCTAGTTACCTTAGTTTGAAGTCTTAGTTGGTTTGAGGACAAATTGACTTGGTTCAACACTCCCACTAGTCATTTTTTCACTCAAACCAAACTTGAACTTGAATGATTCAAAGCTTTGAAATCCTAAGGCCTTGGTGAATATGTCTGCCCATTGTTCTTCACTTCTGCAGTACCTTAGCTGAATCTCTCCATTCTTCTCATATTCCATGATCACATGGTACTTGATTTGAATATGTTTTGTTCTCTTGTGTTGTATTGGGTTCTTACCAATTGCAATGGCGGATTGACTATCACAGTAGATGGGCACGCTCTCTTGTCTCCACACTTTTAAGTCTTCAAGGAGTCTTTTCAACCATATTGCTTGATTTGTAGTAGCACACAATGCCATATACTCAGCCTCAGCAGTGGATTGAGCAATCGTATCTTTTTTACTGGTTTTCCATGAGAAGATGGCTGATCCAATACTGAAGCAGTATCCGGTTGTGGATTTCATATCTTCTAGACACCCGCCCCAATCACTTATCAGAGTATCCAATGAGCATTGGTTCCTTAACTTCATAGAATACTAATCCAACATTTAGTGTACCTTGGATGTACCTGAGAACTCTCTTAGCTTCCTTGATATGTTTGATCTTTGGCTCTTTAAGGTATCTAGACATATATGATGCAGAGAACATTAGATCATGCCTTGTGGCAGTTAAGTACAACAAACCTCCCACTAGGCTTCGATACACTTTGCAACCAGCAGGTTTTTCTTCTCCATTTTTATGTATGCTTTGGGGAACTACTGGTGTTTTCATGATCTTGCACCCTTCCATGTTGAACTTTTCCAACAGTCTTTGTGCGTATAAATTCTGAGACAGAGAGATTCCATCTTGATCCTGCACAATCTCCATACCAAGGAAGTAGTTCAATAGACCTAAATCAAACATTTCAAATTCTTTCTTCATCACTGCCTTGAACTCTTCAATCATAGACTCATCATCACGTGTGACTATTAGATCATCAACATATATACATACCACTAGAAGTTTCTCATCTTCTTCTTTAGTATATAGAGCATGATCACTTCTTTTAAAGTTTTCCCTCTGAAAAAACTCATCAATCCTGCTGTACCAAGCTCTGGGGGCTTGCTTTAGTCCATATAGAGCTTTGTACAGTATGAGAACATGATCCTCCTTTCCATCTTCTTCAAACCCCAGTGGTTGTTCAACATATATTTCTTCTTCTAACTGACCATTCAGAAATGCAGATTTCACATCAAGTTGGAAGAGCTTCCATCTTTTCTGAGCAGCAACTGCAAGTAGTAGCCTGATGGTTTCATGTCTTGAGACTGGCGCAAAGGTCTCTAAATAGTCGACTCCATGCTGTTGAGTGAAGCCTCTGGCTACGAGTCTGGCCTTGTACCTCACTGTGTTTCCAGCTGCATCAGTCTTTATGCAGTACATCCACTTAACTCCTACCACATTCTTGTTGGGTGGTCTAATGACTAACTCCCACGTTTTGTTTTTATCTATCATATGGATTTCTTCCTCCATAGCTTCTTTCCATTCCTCATGCTGAGCTGCTTCTTCAAATAGTGCAGGTTCTTCTTCACTGCTGCTGAAGCAACATTCACTCATTCCACAATATTCAACATCTGCATAAGGAGGAGTGAGTAGAATATCATTGAGTGAACGAGTCTTTCTGTTGGGAGGACTTGAGCTTCCTTCTGGGCTGAGAGGGTAAGTGTTGTTGATGTTGGGTGACTCATATTTGGATTCTTCTTCCCTTGTGTCCCTTTCATTGTTACTGACTTCTACATCAAGTGATGCATTGATCTGTTTGGTCACTTCTTTCTTTTCCCAATCCCACTTGCTATTTTCTTCAATGAAGACATCTCTAGAGATCTCTATCTTGTTTTCTTCAAGAAGGTACACTCTGAAACCTTTAGTTTGAGAGTTGTAGCCAACAAAGATACCTTTCTTTAACTTGTCATCCCATTTCTTCCTTAATTTATTTGGGATGTGAACATAGCATATGCAGCCAAATACTCTCATGTGACTTACTGAAGGTTTAGTTCCATTCCATACCTCTAATGGATTTTTATTCTTGAGCGCCCTTGTTGGTGTTTTGTTTTGAACATAAGCTACGTTGTACACAGCTTCAGCCCAAAACTTTAGAGGTAGATTCTTAGCTTTGATCATTGCTCTTCCCATTTCTACTAAACTTCTGTTTCTCCTTTCTGAGACTCCATTTTGTTGAGGGGAGTATGCAGCAGTGAGTTGTCTTTCAGTCCCAGCTTCTTCTAAGAATCTTGTGAATTCTGTTGAAAGATATTATGTTCCTCTGTCTGTCCTGAGTTTCTTTATTTTGTGATTGGATTGATTCTCAACCATGCTCTTTAATCTCTTGAACGTATGGAATACTTCTGACTTAGCCTTCAAGAAGTAGACCCACACAATTCTTGATGCATCGTCTATGAAAGTGAGCACGTATTTTCTCACACTAAACGATGTTTTGTGCATTGGTCCACAAAGATCGCTATGGATCAATGCCAGTTTCTCTTCTGCTCGTGTCTCTGCTTCTTTTGGAAATGAATCCCTACTGTGTTTGCCAAGAATACAACTTTCACATCTTTTTTTATTTACCTCGAATTTAGGTAGACCAAACACCATGTCCTTAGCTTGAATAGTCTTTAAGTTTGTATAGCCTGTGAGGCCGAGTCGCTCGTGCCACAAGTTAGCCTCATCAGTTTTAGCCACCATAACAGCTTCTTCTTGAGTAGCCCACTTGATATGAAAGCTCTTGTTCACCATTTGAACTTTCCCAATATTTCTTCCAACTCGATCATAGATTGTGCAGTAGTTTCGTTTTTGAACACTACTTGGTACCCATTTGTAAGCATTTGTGGAACACTCAAGAGGTTTTTCCAAAGCTTAGGTACAAGGAGAACATCTTTTATGATTCTCTTGCCCATCTTGGTCATTACCTCAATGTCTCCTTTTCCCTTTGAAATTAATACGGCTCCATTTCCCACTTGTATTGGTACTTTGATGTTTGTATTGAGTTTTAAAACATTTCTTCATTTGGTGTCATGTGGTTTGAACACCCTTTGTCGATAAGCCAACTTCTGTCTCCTTTGGATTCTTTATCTTCTTGTCTCGCTGTCAACATGTGATTTGCTTCTTCTTCTACTTCTTCTTCTTCTTCTTCTCCTTCTCCTTCTTCTTCTTCATTTCTTAACATTTGCTTGTTCTTTTTGGGTTCTTGAATCAGGGCATTTGTGTCTCTGACCTTGGCCTCCCTCTTTGTTGAATCTTCTTGTTCTCTTCTTGTGATCTTCTTAGAACAGGCTCCACAGATCATGCTGAGCTCTGATACCATGTTGAATTTATGATAGTAGAATGCTCTGTTTTTCTTTGTTAGTCATTTCAACACAAAACTCTCTTATCATTGAACTTGAACTTGACAAAAGTTCTATTTGATTTACGACAACTACAATACTCAGACTTACAAGCTTCATATATGTTCAGTTAACTACTATTAGCTCAACAACTACATCATACCAACTCTTACTAACCCATACACCTAGTCTTAGGTGACTTCTTAAAAAGCAATAGTTTATTACTTTGATACTATTCTACCTAACTCACTTAGGATTCCATGTAGTTACCTTAGTTTGAAGTCTTAGTTGGTTTGAGGACAAATTGACTTTGTTCAACATGCTCGGAGCTTGAAACAGCTTCTCATGAATTAGATAATCCGGTTTACTTTTCAAGTATTTTTTCTCTCTTGATTCTGCGGCCGCACAGTCTTGATGGTGCTCAAAGCTTGAACCGCCTTCTCATGAACCGGAACGGATTTAGATTGCGATGTTTTGAATGTTCAGACGGAACTTTTTGTGAGTAAGGAAAACGTTTCAAACTGGCGATTGGAACCTTTTGATGAACATTTAAAACAGAGTAACGAGAGAGTAATGAAATCCAATTCCGTATTTTGTCTGAAACAGAACGGCTAAAAAGTCTCTGATGAGGAAACGATGTCTTAACATAATCGACATCTTTGTTTGGGCCCAATTCCCCTCCAATGAATTCAGCTAGATCAAGACCCATTTTTGACCAGCGTCCAAGGCCCATATACATCACAATCAAGCCCAATTTTGCAGAAGACACATCTCACGGGCCGAATCACCAGCTGTAGGCCTAGACATCGAACTCAGACTTGGCCACACAGGTCGATGATCAACTGCACTAACAACATGCGATCCATCAGCTAAAGAAGAGGAGGAGATCGAGTCATAAGAAGATCTCGGAGATCGCGGGAGACGTTGGATCAGACTCCGAAAGTGGGGAAAAGCAGTTGGAGATAGAAAGGCTATAAGAAGGACGACTCCACGCTCACCAGCGATCATCCGATTCTTAACTCAGTTCTCTTTACTTAGTACTTGTAATCGTTCAGTAGCTCGAGTCTTTTGTAAAAACTTAAATCGATCAATACAAATCCACCTTTTTACCATTCAAAGCTTATTTCGATTGTGGTTCATCTTAGAATCTAGCCCATCCTTTCTAAATCGTTACACAAAATACTCTAAACTTTGAGTGTGGGTTTTAGCATCCACATTTTTGCGCCGACTGTGAGGAGATTCATAGATATCTTGTACACCCGAACTCGGTCCAAAGCTTACTAGCATGAAAATGGATCCTAACGCAACAGCTCCAATCGGATCTTCAAGATCGCAAGATCTCAACCAATCGAACGTAAATGTTCAGACCGAGATCACCAGATCAGAGTCATCCTTGACTCAAGTAGGATCCGGGACAGGGGACCACGTCCCTATTTCTCAGCCAACATGGGTTGTGCCTCCTGGCTCAACCTCGCAGACAATCGAGAGGACAAACTCTCGGACTTGGGTACGATCTGAGGACCTTCCCTTATGGGACGATTAAGTATCTCATGTTAATCCGCCGCGACCCTGCTCGCCGTGCCTGACGCGATCCGTTACCGACGGCATGGCAGAGCTCCGCAAGTTGCTAACAGTCCTGATTGACAGGTCGCACGACCAGGAAGTCCCTTAGCGAACGGTATTAGCTCGTCTGGATCAGCATGACAGGAGTCTGCTGAATCTGGGAAGTACACCACGACACGTTGCTAAAGCGGCAGAGGACGGACCCGCAAGAAGTCTGCTTCCTCGCACACGTCTAGAATTTGAGGAGGAATATGCAACTCCCGAAGCTCCACGGCAAGCTTCCGCGCCAAACGATAGCAGCTACTCGGTATTTAATCCAGCCGCGGGTATCAGAGCCCCCGAGGGAGCACAACTGCCACCAGCCCTGCCTATGGCCACGAGCTATGAGCTGAACATGCATCGGGTGTTGGGAGCATCAGTTTTTGCCTCCAGTTCGCGACCACCCAGAACGGAACCCGGAACCAAGTAGGCCCAGGGACCGAGTAACACGCATCCGCGAAATACACAGCCTCCCATGTTAGAGCACCGAACTAGCGCGGATGATGAGGGAATTCATGCCAAGCTCCAAGGCTAACACACGAATCCAGAACACTGGAAAGATCAAAATTCTAGAATACTCGGGAACTACGGATCCAAAAGCCCATCTTTGAGCCTTCCGGCTCGCAGTCTCCCGAGCTCATCTTAACGACAAGAAGAAGAAAGCAGGCTACTGCAGGATTTTTTCCGAGAACCTCACTGGCACCGCGCTGGAATGGTTTGCTAGCCTAGAAGGAAATTCGATCGACAACTTCACCCAGCTCGTGTCGATAATCCTAAAGCAATACTCGATCTTCATCGAGGATAAAACATCGGAAGCCGATCTCTGGGCTTTAAAGAAAGGGTCTGACGAAACCCTCAGAGCCTACATTGGTAGGTTCCGCGAGGTCAAATCGCGCATCGCAGACCCAAATGAGATCATAGCGATCGCGGCTCTGGAAAACGGACTCTGGGTTACGTCGGAGTTCAAAAAAGGGCTCGCAGTTCGACCGTGCACGTCTTTAGACGATGCTCTGCACAAGGCCACATACTACGCAAAGTACGAAGAAAATGTGGCCGCGGCCGTGGAACAATGCAGCTCAAAGCCAGAAGAAAACCATCAAAAAGGAATCTTCTGGCATGGGACAACACCGCCTTACGGTAGATGGCAAGCCTCAATGGCGAAAACTTACCACAAAGACAAGTATTGCAAGTATCACGATAAAAACAAACACTCTTCCGAGGAATGTAGGTGTAAAAACCATCTGCTAGCAGCCAAGAACGGCAGCAGCGGAGCGGAAGCTCCAGAAGAGGAAGGGAAAGAAAAAGAAAACGAAAAGGAAAAGGGGAGCAAGGGAAAAAGAAAATCGAAAAGCAAAAGAAACTCGCATGCTAAGCGCGAGAGAACCCCGGAGAAGGAAGAGTCCGCCTCTCCTCCTCCCTCTCGTGTCAAGCATATCGAGATGATTTTTGATATAGCTCATTGTGGAGGATCGATGAAATTGGAAATCACGCCACCTCCATCTCCCCAAAAACACGCCAATCAGTGCTTGCCAAAACTTGGACTGTGCAGGTCGCGTCTCCCAAAAACGATAAACATCATATCGGGAGGCTTGAAATTATGTCGAGATTCAGTAAACTCGATCAAAGCACATCAAAGGCGGGTCGAGACTGACGCCAGAGAAATGGTTCCCATCGAAGGGCCCGACACTCACATAAATTTCTCTGAAAGAGAAACTTTCAAGCTCGACAAACCGCACGCTGACGTCCTAGTGATCCGACTCGATGTCGCCGGATTCGAGCTATCAAGAGTCATGATTGACACATGAAGTTCTGTAGATCTTGTTTTCTACGATGCTTTCAAGAAACTGGGCTTCAAAGATTCAATTCTTACCGGCGGACGAACTCCCCTAACCGGATTCGATGGTGAACCACCTATTCGATGGGAACTATAAATCTCCTGTCTACCACCGGGGGGCAACAGGAAATCCTAGAGTTTGTCGTAGTCAACAAACCAGCCCCGTACAATGCCATATTAGGCAGACCGTGGATCTACACCATGAAGGCAGTACCTTCCACTTATCACCAGTGCGTGAATTTCCCAATCCCTACGGGGATAAAAACGATCCATGGAAACTAAAAAGCCGCAAGATCATGCTACTTGACCTTTTTCAAGCAATTGGAAATATCCCCAGTATAGCAATTACAGAAAGAGGAACAGCTCGCGTCGCAAACCGTGAAACGAAACAGCGAGCCAACGGTTCGAGGTCGCTGCAAAGACCTAGTCGTTTTGGTTTGCATCGACGACACTTATCCATAAAGATGTGTAAACATCGGGTCGGAGCTCCTAAGCTCCACCAGAAACGAGCGCTTGTTAGCTTCCTCAAAGAAAACGTAAACACGTTCGCATGGTCCACGAAGGACATGAAAGGGATCGACATAGACGTTACTTCACACGAACTAAATGTATATCCCACGTTCAAGCCTGTAAAACAGAAGCGCCATAAGCTCGGCCCGGATCGAGCTAAAGCGGTTAACGACGAGGTCGACAGACTGCTAAAAGTCGGGTTGATTAGGGATGTGAAATACCCCGACTGGTTAGCCAACCCGGTCGTCGTCAAAAAAAAAACGGAAAGTGGAGAGTCTGCATAGACTTCAAAGACTTGAATAAGGCGTGTCCGAAAGATAGCTTCCCACTTCCACACATAGACCGTCTGGTGGAAGCCACCACCGGACATGAACTGTTGTCCTTCATGGACGCATTCTCTGGGTATAACCAGTCCTCATGAACCCAGAGGACCAAGAAAAAACGGCATTCATAACCGATCGCGGAACCTATTGCTACAAGGTGATGTCTTTTGGACTAAAAAATGCCAGAGCTACGTACCAAAGATTAGTGAACAAAATGTTCGCCGATCAACTTGGAAAATCGATGGAAGTTTACATCGACGACATGTTGGTCAAGTACTCCAAGGAGAGCGACCATAAAGCACAGCTCTGAGAATGCTTCGCGATCCTGAACAAATACAGGATGAAGCTTAACCCAGCTAAATGTTCCTTCGGAGTACCATCATGAGAATTCCTCGGCTACCTAGTAACAGAACGAGGGATCGAGGCGAACCCAAAGCAGATCGCGACCTTCCTTGAGATGCCTTCTGCAAGAAATACGAGGGAAATGCAGAGACTAACAGGAAGGATAACAGCCTTGAACAGTTTCATATCCCGATCTACGGATAAGTGTCTACCATTTTACAACCTCCTCAAAGGAAACCGAAAGTTCCAATGGGACGAGGATTGTGAAACAGCCCGAAAGGAACTCAAAAAGTACCTCAGCGAACCTCCAATACTAGCAAATCCTGTAGAGGGCAAACCTTTATACCTCTACATCGGAACCTTGCCAGCCGCCGTTAGCGCAGTCTTGGTTCGCGAGGAACAAAACAAACAGAAGCCCATATACTACGTGAGCAAGACGCTCATAGACGCAGAAAAGAGGTATCCACCAATGGAGAAACTCGCGCTCGCAGTAGTAATGGCAGCCAGGAAGTTACGATCGTACTTCCAGTCACATGCTATAGTGGTAATGACATCGCAGCCACTACGAACTATACTTCACAGCCCAAGTCAATCCGGGAGGTTGGTTAAGTGGGCGATCGAGTTAAGCGAATACGATATCGAATATTTCACTAGGACGAGTGCAAAGGCTCAAGTCCTAGCCGACTTTATAATCGAACTCCAACCTACATCTACGGATCAAGAAAATCAAAATGATCACTAGAACCTCCACGTTGACAGAGCTTCGTCCAAACACGGTTCCCGAGTAGGAATCAAGCTCGTAACTCCAATGGGAGAATTAATCGAGCAATCATTCAGACTCGGCTTAAACGCTTCCAATAACGAGGCCGAGTATGAAGCCCTTATAGCCAGACTCCGACTTGCAATCGAGATCGGAGCCCGAGAAGTTCTCGCCTTCAGCCACTCATAGTTAGTGACGAGCCAGTATCATGGCGAGTACGAAACTAAAGACGAGCGCATGGAAGCGTACGTAAAAGTAGCTCGCGAGTTAGCAGGTCAGCTAAAAGACTTCACTCTCGAGAGAATACCTCGGGGAGAGAACTCCTCAGACTATGATTTGGCAGCAATAGCCTCAACATCCGACCCTCTGGTTAAAAGGATCATAACCATGGAAGGGATAGACAAACTGATCATTGATGTGGCACTGAAGGCGTAAACTGCAGACAAAGCCACGATAGCTTCAGCAGAACATACCGAAGATCCGCCTCGAGCTTCATGCTCCAAAGTTCCTCCAGAAGCGATAGTGGATGCTCCGCAGTTTACGATATCGGCCTTTTCAATAACCGACCAATCCCAGAAACCTTGGTTGAGGAAGAGTCCGAGCCCAAAGAACCGGACTTTGAATTCCTTAATAGGCCAGAACTGAGGGAATCAATCCTGGATTATATCGGACTCGGCCTGGTTCCCAACGACAAATGGCAGGCTAGAAAGCTAAAAGCGTGAAGCGCCAGATATTGCGTGATCGAGCATTGCCTGTTCAAACGCCGCATGATAGAACCTTACCTACGGTGCATGCATATGCAGGAACCTCTAGTCGTAATGGGTAATACCCACGAAGGAACCTGCGGAAACTACTCCGGAGGCCGAGCCCTAGCAATCCGCATAAAAGGCAAGGATTTTTCTGGCCGACCATGATCGCCGATTGCAAGAACTACACCAGGCAGTGTGATAAATGCCAACGGCACACACCAATCATCCATCAGCCTGCAGAAAAACTATCCTCGATCTCCGCACCTTACCCCTTCATGAGGTGGTCAATGGATATAGTGGGACTTCTTGTCTCGTCGGGACCAAAGCAACTCAAGTATCTCCTAGTCTTGACCGACTATTTCACTAAGTGGATAGAAGCTAAGGCTTACCAGCAAACCACAAAGATTGAAGTACGACACCTCATCTGGGAGCACATCATCTGCCAACACGGGCTCCACTTCATCTCCCGAGCTTTCAGAAACTTCTGCAAAACTTGGAAGATACGCTTAACGACCTCGACCCCCAGATATCCTCAAGGAAACGATCAAGCGGAAGCTGCGAACAAGATACTTTTGAGTAGCCTCAAGAAAATACTTGACTCTAAAAAGTCCAACTGGTCTGAGGAACTAACAGGAGTCCTATGGGCCTCCCGCACTACACCTCACAGCGTGACCGGAGAAACTCCTTTCTCGTTAGCCTACGGGATGGAGGCGATGGTCCTAGCCGAGGTATCAGTTCCGACTATCCGAAGGACCCTGAGTCCGGGACACGAAGAACTAAACGAGCAAATGCTCCGAGATCGCCTAGAAATGATCGAGGAAAGACGCGACCGAGCGTTGGTACAAATGAAAAACTACCAGCAAGCAACTTCCCGCTACTACAACTCCAGAGTCTGACTCCGGAAGTTCAGTTTGGGAGACCTAGTACTGCGCAAGGTCTACGAAAATATCAGAGAGCGAGGCGCCAGAAAACTCAGAACCAACTGGGAAGGCTCCTACTGAGTCACTGAGATAGTTCGTGACGGCGTATACAAGCTCACAAAATTCAAAAACGGGATACCAGTGAAGAGGCCGTGGAACGCCAAGAACCTCAAGCCATCTCTGAGTACTCAAGATAATCGAACTACGTTAGGCTTGATCCCTTGGCAGGGTACGTAGGCAGAGCGAACTAAGAGTACAGCCACTCCCCCAAAACTTTTAGTTTTCGCAGGGTACGTAGGCAGCTTGAACTAAGAGTGCAGCCACTCCACCAAAACTTTCAGTTTTTCATCCCTCTTTTCTTTCCTTTTTCGGCGGAGGGGGGGGGGGTATAGTGTTATCACCCAACCTATCAATGTAAACTCTGGACTAAACATTAATAAAGTTTATACTTTTCTCTGAGTCCAACTTACTCGACTAACCCCAAAAGATTACTTTATGGCTAACACAAGCTGTAAAAAAGTGCACTTCGAAAAACGCTAAGTCTCAAAACCTTAAGCAACACGTACAAGCGCTCCAGACGAGCCATAACTCAAAGGATCCCACAAATCAGATCCTCCAGAGCCTACAACTCGCGAACGATCTTGGAATTAAACCCTAAACAACTTTGCACAAGTTAAACAGGTATCCGAAACACAGCGAACCAAAAGGTGCTAAGTCGATGAACAGAATCTAAATTTAAGAACGTCTGGCCAGACTAAGCAATCGATACCAATAATTCGTTCCTCTGACCTAAAGGTTTAACTTATAAAATCAACAAACGCATCAACAAAACCTTCAATATTTTTTATAAAACGAAATCCGAACTTTAAACGATATAAGTCTTAAACCGTGCATTAAAGGCTCACCCGAGCCAAAAAAATGTTATGGATTAAAGCCCTCTCGGGCAACACCAAAAGCAAAATAAAAGTTCAACTTTAGCCCAAAAGGGGCTTTAGGGAATTAAAATAAAACAGATTAAAATTTTAAAAGGAGTAGCCGTCATGCTCCTCACTTTCAATCTCCTCACCCTCGACGTTCATGGTTCCTTCAACGTCCATGGCATCCTCGACCTCAGTCTCCCGCGCCTCGTTCGCCCCTGTACTCGCAGCTCCTGCCATCATCTCGACATTTGAATCGAACTCATTAAAGCCAGCGGAGCGAGCCACATGCTTCACCGAATCCTCGAAGATTTGAGGGATGGTCTTTAGCTCAGCGCTGAGGGAGAAGGCAGAGACTTGGGCTGCCTCGAAATCCTTCACAAAAACCTCCCTTTGCTCTTGTATCTTGGGAAGCTCTTCATCAAGGGTCGTGACTCCGCTTTGCAGAAGCGCGATCAGCTTGATGTTGGCTTCAACCTCTTGAAGCTTGATCTCGCAATCCGTCTCCTTCTTCCTCTCGAACTTACTCTTATGAGCTTCAAACATGTCATAGTAATGACCATTCCTCGTCCTCATCCCGTCAAGCTTAGCCCGACAAACCACGTCCTCCATCTTCAGAGTCAACTCCCTGTTCTGCTCCTCTAGGCGAACCGACCTGTCCACCGCGACCAGAAACTCGGACTTCGCCACGTTGATCTGGACCTCGCAAAGCTGCAAGTCCCCCTGGCATGATTTTAGAGTCGCAGACAGAGAATGGACCACACTTTGGGCTTGCTCTAGCTCTTCCTGACGAGGAACGCTCCGAAGGCTCTGTTCGTAAAAGGCCACCAGATGGTGCCTCCAAAGACTGCAAGATCGAAACCAGCGTTAAAAGAAAACTCTAAACAGAAAGCGAAGCTATAGAGACTACCTTTCCACGGGCGGTCATCGACTTAAAATAGAGCTCGCGCCCTATCATGATCTTCACCGAAGGGATAGAACAGCCGGCAGGCTTGCAATGGCGCAGCAGATGAGCAATCCCACCGGATCATCCGTGATCGGGTAGTCCTTGTGTGGTCGAACTTCTAGTGGAAGGGCTTAGTCCTAGGAGCATGCGACGAGCCAGATCTAGCATGCACCTCTTTCCTATCCAAAGCCTTTTCATGACGAGGCTTCTTACTCGAGGGTTGCACAGAAGAGTCGCTCCCAGAACTCTTGGAGCGCCTAAGTATATTACTTGGTCAGGATTCGCCATCTCCGGTTCCTTCTCAGACTCTGAACCTCGACACGGGGGCGGAGGCGGAAGTCTAGAAATCCCGTGATTGATGGCACCAATTAGAGTGTCACTCAACTTGCCAAAACGAATGGTCTGGTAACCACTGGACGCCGCTTTCTCTGCAGGCTTCTTGGATGACTGACGGAAAGTGGGGCGTCTCCTCATATCTCTTTTCTTGGTAGTACTGTATGAACCCTCTTCGGAAACGGTTTGTGCACGAGTACCTACAGAATATGAAAAACAGAGGTTAGCTAAAAGAAAGTCAAGGCAACCCGAGATTACAGGACCAAAGGCTTACCAACACGGGCTGCAACAGGACGAACCCTAAACGGACTTGTAACGGCTGGAAGTTCGAGCGCGCGTCTGACCCTATTCGCAGTAAACGAAGACAAAAGCACGTCCCTAAAACCGAGTATGATCGAGAGATTCCTGATCGTGGGTGTTATACAGTACCTCTCGGGAGTATCTGCAACAGCAAAACAAAAGAGCGGTTAAACATCCGAAAAGCGAAAAAATTGATATGCAAGTCAAGAAAACCTACCTAAAGCTACTCCTAACCAATAGACTTGGCCCACGAGGTCACGATCCTGGAAGGATCGAAGTCTCCGACCGAGTGACGATCGACTTTAAGCAGAACATGTCGCTCCCTCCAGCGATCCTCCTGATTCGGGACCGCCACTAAAACCGTAAAACCTCTCCGGGGAGAGAGGTAGAAAGTTCCAGACCTTGAGTTGTTTTTAATTGAACAAAGGTCATGGAGAACAGACAGGTTAAAACAGACCCCTTCTTCTCGAGCCCTAACCAACATGTCGATGAGATGACATACGAAGTTTGGGGTCATTTGAGGAAACGCCATCCCGAGCTCGCCAAGAACGTCCAACAGGAACTGAGGAATCAGGAAGATCAGACCGCACTTCTCAAAATAGGCCTTACAAGCACAGCAATAACCTGGTCTTACCGACTCCGGCTTCTCCCCCGGACGAAGGAGCTTTAGCTTCACCGGCTTCGGAACCCCATACGTTGAGTACACACTCTCGATATCCTCTGGCTTCGTGATCGGGTTAGGATGATCGAATCCGACATCCTCTATGACCTGCTTTTCCTTCTTTACCACAACGCTCATCGATTTAGACATCTATTAAAGTTCTCAGAAATACGAACAGACAGTTTTTGCGAGAGAAAGCAAACAAAGAAATCGCAAAAGGAAACTGAAAAAGTAAAAGGAAAAGAGAACAGTCGATATAAAGAAGAGAGAAGGAGAAGTTACCTGTAGTCAGCGGCTGTATCGTGAAGAGTGGAGACGTGGGAGTTGAGTTATAAAGCAGTAATTATTGTGTGGCCTCGAGACTCCGCGAGATCTTTCGAATCTCATAATCCCAACCGTCGAATTTCGAGATTATCTTTTCACGCGCCGCGAGTACAGACAAGATAAACCCTAATGAAAATTGAACCGTCCGTTTTGACGGGATTCTCAATCCTCGTGTAATTCGGTGGCACGCGCGAGAAACCGAACAGTCCTCGTATCTTAGGGACAGTTCAAATGCCCAGATTCGGTCTCATCCGAAGTATATTGTGGGCCTTCGCAGAGGTATTTTGCCCTTCAAGCTTGAGAGCTCGCTTAAAGGGCTGGGGGCAAATGTTTGGGCCCAATTCCCCTCTAGTGAATTCAGCTGGATCAAGACCTCATTTTGGGCCAGCGTCCAAGGCCCATATACATCACAATCAAGCCCAACTCGGCAGAAGACACATCTCACATGCCGAATCACCAGCTGTAGGCCCAGACATCGAACTCCGACTTGGCGACACAGCTCGACGATCAACTGCACTAACAACCTGCGATCCGTCAGCTAAAGAAGAGGAGGAGATCGAGTCAAAAGAAGATCTCGGAGATCGAGTCAGAAGAAGATCCCGGAGATCGCGGGAGACGTTGGAGCAGACTCCGAAAGTGGGGAAAAGCAGTTGGAGATAGAAAGGCTATAAGAAAGACAACTCTATGCTCACCGGCGGTCATCCGATTCTTAACTCAATTCTCTTTACTTAGTACTTGTAATCGCTCAGTAGCTCGAGTCCTTTGTAAACACTTAAATAGATCAATACAAATCCACCTTTTTACCATTCTAAGCTTATTTCGATTGTGGTTCATCTTAGAATCCAGCCCATCATTTCTAAATCGTTACACAAAATACTCTAAACTTTGAGTGTGGGTTTTAGCATCCATAATCTTGATCACAATCTTGATGGTAGAACTCGTCATCTCGTCGATGTGATGTTGTTTTCTGCTTCTGCTAGTCTTTAATCGAGTCATTGTGAAAAATAATGAGGAGAGGGGTTTATATTTATAAGGTTTCAGTTATTCATCTTGGGGTCAAATTAAGGAAAACAAAGAGTCATTACGAGACAAAAAAGGAAACATCTCCGTGACGATTAAAAAAAAAATTGTTCAAATGATGTTTCTTTTTTTCTCATCATTTACGATTTTATTTTTGTTTTACTGTTGCTCTTTAGTTTATCTTTTGAAGAAAAAAAAGGAACTGTTGCTTATCATCATCTAGTGACCCATCTTTCTTGTGAAACAAGTACCTGATAGTAAGTTGCACCGATAATCAAACTTCCCCTCACCTACTTCTCATCAAACCTCGAACCCTAATTAACTCTTGAAATACACACAAACTCCTTCATAATAACTAGTCATAAAAAAAACCATACACCTCTCTATATAGTAACAACCAAAGCCTTAAATCCCAAGATGTTTGTCATTATCATCCCTTTTCATTGGACTGACATTCACAAGCTTTTTCAGCGATCTCTCATCACGTCGCCATCTTCTCCGATCAATCCTAGCTACTCAGCCACCGGTTACAACAACATTTCCACCTCTTCCTAATACCGCAATGCCACCATTGCCTCCTCCTTCTTCTCGTCCTTAGCCCACACGCATCCAAGCAAAGATTTTGATCTTCGATTCTGTCTTTAGTCTCCATATATTTTTTTTTGTACAGAGGGTTAACTGTTGGAGCCGTAGAGATTGATCGGTACCAGTCATCATTGAGATCATGTGTAGCAAGACATTATCCGGATTTAACCGAGTAGATGCCATTAGATTTGAAAGCCCATACCATTTCATCTATACCCGTTGTCGTCGGGCTGATTGTGAGGATTCTGTGGACATATTCCGGTGAGAAAGTGTTATGGAGGAGGTTAAGATCCCATATGTTTGTGTTTGGAATAAGCAGTTCGTTAACTCTTTTTCT
Source organism: Orychophragmus violaceus (assembly GCA_030180135.1). Lineage (NCBI taxonomy): Eukaryota > Viridiplantae > Streptophyta > Magnoliopsida > Brassicales > Brassicaceae > Orychophragmus > Orychophragmus violaceus. The sequence goes on from CM058235.1 coordinate 35,426,889, forward strand.
GGATCTTCTGCATTATGTATATTGGATTCCATCAAATAACCATGTGTCCTTCCAGATTTTTGTATGTTTTTGCAGATACCTTGTTAGAAGTTGTTTCCCAAACATAAGAATTCTCCAAGCGTACGAACATATTGGTTTTATCGTTGCATCATATACTTTCGAGAGGGGGTAGTATTTGTCTTTATAAACCTTTGCAAGGAGTGAATCCGGATATTCCATAAGCCTACATACTTGTTTTACAAGTAGATCTTGATAAATATTTGGAAGTCCCTAAACCCAAGTCCTTCTTCTTCTTTAGGTAAGCACATACTCTTCAAGCTTACCCAATTGATTTTCTTTTTGTCATTTTCCTGTTGCCACCAAAATTGAGTCATTGCATGGATGGGCATGGCCATTGAAACCAACTTGAGCAACACTTCTTTACCTCATTGGGATAAAAATAGTTTCGAGTACCACCATGTTGTGTTTCCTTTCAGCCTATCGGTAATGTATTCAAATGCTTTAATTTTATCCATTAAGTGCTTCCGGTAAACCTAGATATTTTCCATTTCCGCCAGCATTGTTGATTCAAGTCATACTTTTGATCATCTCATGTGCATTGTTTGGCAATTCTAGACCAAAGGTAATCATTGATTTGTCAAAGTTGATTCGTTTACCCGATTGCATGGAATACACATCCAGAAAATCCAGCAACGCTTATGTGTTTTGTTCATTCGCCTCAAAAATGAGAAGACTGTCATCCGCAAAGAGGAGGTGAGAGATTGTTGGTGTTGTATATGCGAGTTTCAGGTGTTGGATTCGGTTGCTAAGTTATGCTTGTTGTAGAATAGCAATAAGATACTATGTGCATATGATGAATATGAAGGGGGATAAGGGATCTCCCTGGTGTATTCCGCGTTGAGGTGTGATCTCCTTCTGGGTTTGTCCATTTATCAGAACTCTGTATCTCACGCATGTGATACATTCTCGCATCCAATATATCCAACAATTAGGGAATCCTAGTGCCTCAAGTAGCTTGAGAAGGAATCTCCATTCCACCCTATCGTACGATTTCGACATTTCTAACTTAATTGCCATGAGCTTGGCTTGCGGAGTTCTCTTGGTATTCAAACTATGCATGACCTTGTGTGTAATGATAATGTTGCCGAAGATAACCTTTTCCCACAAATGCTGATTTTCCACGAGAAATGAGGTCAGGTAGATGATGCTTGAGGCGATTTGTAAGTATTTTGACCATTATCTTGTATATGACGATGCGTAGACTTATGGGTCTATACTATTTTATATATTTTGGATTCTACACTTTCGGTATGAGACATATTGTTGTTTCGTTCCATATAATTTACATAGTACGTGAGTCGAAGAATTGCTCTACCTCTTTGAAGATCTCAAGATTTATAATACACCAATATTTTCTAAATAAGGTACTTGTCATATAGTTCAGGATCTTTGTCTTGATCAATGTCGAAGGCTGCTTTGGTAATCTCTTCCTGCGTTACTACTCTTTGTAGTTGTGTGAGGATCTCTATCGGTACTTTGTTAGGTATTAGTGAGAATATTTCATCATTGTATGTGCGATCAATATATGTGAATATATCTAAGAAGTATTGTGCAGCCGTGTCCCCGATACCACTATGATATGTTATTTCACCCCTGCATTGTTTCGGATGGAGTTGATTCTGCTTCTGCATCTTTGTCTACGAACTATTGCATGGAAGAAAGGGGAGTTGTGATCTCCATTTGCAAGCCATTTGTGATGACTTTTTTTCGCCTGAACTCTTATTCGTTTTGATATTCTTTTGTAAGCTATGTTGACCATTCTCTTATGAGTCTACAATTTGGAGAGTTCTTGTCGTTTTCTGTAGAAATTATATTTTCAGTTTCTTGATTCGGGTTTGGGAGTTTCCGAAATAAGTTTTCGCCAGAGGAGGATGACCGAGCTAATTTTGCTGATCCTTTGAGCCACATATACGTTTTCTTCTATTTTATGATTCCATTCTGCAGCAATGAGGTTGTGGAGGCTTTTGTTTTTTGTCCATCTCTTATCGAACTTGAATGATTGTTGTTGTTTGGGTTTCTTAGAGAATTTGATATCGAGGGGACGATGATTTTAACTACGACATCTAGTTTTTTTTTGTAACTAACTTCTAGTTTACTAATTAATCTAAAAGCCTACATCTTTATCATATAAACTATTAGAGAAAAATTCAACTTTGGGAAATATGTTGACCACTTAAAAAATTTAAGTGACCATTTTGGTGTATATATTTATATTATCAACATTTGATACAAAATATATAAATATCTTCTACATCCACTGTATCCACTGTATACAGTATTTGGAAATTTTGAATCAAACTTATAAATTATTAGACTAGTTAAAATTGTGTTAGATGTTTGTTTAATCATTAGTTAGTCGATTAATAAAAAAAAGAACTTTGAGATGAATAATAAAAAAATCACCAATATTCATTTAAAAAAAAAGAGGGAACAAACGTCAATTGCCTTGACTAGATAATCATTTTTAGTGGCTATATTTTGGTTTAGAAGTTTTAACTCTAATTATAAACATCTTTCATCTACATGAAGTGAATCCACTTCATTCATTGTGCATAGTGCACTTTATTAATTATAGTATAAATTATTGGGCTGATTGCGAAAATACCCCTGAAATTGAAGTCAACCCTGAAATTACCATTTCCCTTCTCCTTCCTCTCCTTCGCTAATATATCCCCCAATAATTTGTGTATTCATGATAATTCCTGATATTTTTACCAAAAGACAAAAAAAAGCCTTTCAGATCTAACTTAATTACGAAACTGTCATCTTCTCCAATTCACACAACCACCATTAACAACCAATTTTGAGATCCTAATGAAGTCTGATCTGTTTCACGATTTCAGACTTCCCATGAAGTGTGATAAAAAATTATGGTTAACGAGAGGGTAGTTTTGCAATTGACTTTCAATTGACAGACCTCTATAGAAGTCTGTGAAATTCCTTTGAAAAAAAAAATTATCAGACTTCACCAAGAAGTCTAAATAAGAAGAGGGTAGTTTTGCAATTGATTCAAATTTGATTTTTAGTCAGTTCTGATGTAATCTGGCAAGAAATTGACTGATTCTTGACTTTTTGTCAAACGGAATCCGATGTCTGAAAATAATGGGGGGTAGAAACTGCAATTGACCCAAATTTTCAGATGTTGACCAGAATAAGCGAAAAAATCGTCAGACTTCTAAATATGTCTGAAAATAAGGAAAAAAATATCAGACGGCTATAGACATCTGAAATTCCAAACTTTTGCCAGACGGCTATAGACATCTGAAAAATCGAATTTTGGTCAACACTGGATAAAAAACAAAAATGCAAAGGTTTTTATCAGACTTCCCTCGCTGTCTGAAATTCTTGTCAAGCAGCACAAGAAGTCTGAAAATGTTCAGACTTCTTGGAGAAGTCTGACATTTCAAAATCAATTGCAAAACTACCCTCTACTTTTGAAGTCTGAAGTCTGATACTAAATTAGATGTTTTCTCATTTTTGTAGATTTTTACTGGTTATTAGTCTTCTTATTGAAGACATTGTATTGTATTAGATTATTGGATGATCAAATCAAAGAAAGAATGTTCTCCTTGTGTATTATGCTTGTAGAAAAATACAAAGTTGTATAAATTTACTTTTGTATACTCAAATCAACAAGGAATTTTGTTCATTGAAAGTATACAATATCATAAAATGGGTCACCTTAACCTTGGAAGAAAGCATTACTCCTTAGATTACATACACCAACATATGACAAACTTAAATAACCTTAAGTGGTGGTGAATTGGTCGTCAAACATCTACTGCTGTCTGATTCTTATGAGCTAAAAGTTTATAAAATTATCAAGTCCAAATGTCAAGTTCGTTCTCTCATCATCACATTAGCGATCTTATTGGAAAAACCAGCTTGTAAATGCTCTGCATGTGGTTGTGTAGCTCATCTTAATCCCAATATGCTTCTTCATTGATACTTTGATATACTTTGATATAATCATCTTGTACCATCTCAACAAGTTCTTGATGTGTTATTGATGAGTAGAACCATCACGCAAAGTGATAAATCGCCCTCCTTTGAGATTATCAACCACAAAATGCCAAATTTGGTCTTTCACAACCCATTCACCAAAATTAACAGGTAACTGAACCATTATATGTATCAACAAACACGTATAAACCACATTAGAGATCTTTTGGGAAAAGCCAGAGTTCTTTGCGAAGTTTGATGCTATTAGCTACATTGCCAATATTATTCAAAAATTGATTTAAATATAATTATCATATATAAGAATGTAAAACTCATGCAGAAGGAACATAGAAAACAAACACACATTTATAAAAATTAAAATCAATAAAATTAATCACAAATACTTAATAAAATGCATTTTAAAAGTTTTTAACATTTTAGACGTCTATAGAAGTCTGATTGCAATAAAACCAGACTTCTATGGCAGTCTGAAAAGAGGGTATTTTTGCAATTGAAATCAAAGTGTCAGACAGTAAATGCAGTCTGAAATCCATTAGACAGCGTACACAGTCTGCTTTGAAAAATTTTGAACTTTTTGTCAGACAACTTATGAAGTCTGAGAAAAAAGAACTTTTGCAATTGAATTTGAATTGTCAGACTTCTCCAAGAAGTCTGATAATGTTCAGAATTCTCCATGAAGTCTGACAAAAAGTAGAGGGTAGTTTTGCAATTGATTTTGAAATGTCAGACTTCTCCAATGTCTGACAAGAATTTCAGACAGCGAGGGAAGTCTGATAAAAAAACTTCGCATTTTCTATTTTTATCCAGCGTTGACCAAAATTCGATTTTTCAGATGTCTATTGCCATCTGGCAAAAGTTTGGTATTTCAGATGTCTATAGCCGTCTGATATTTTTTTCCTTATTTCCAGACAGATTTAGAAATCTGACGATTTTTCCGCTTATTCTGGTCAACATCTGAAATTTTGGGTCAATTGCAGTTTCTACCCCCCCCCATTATTTTCAGACATCGGATTCCGTTTGACAAAAACTCAAGAATCGGTCAATTTCTTGCCAGACTACATCAGAAGTCTGAAATCAATTGCAAAACTACACTCTTCTTATTTAGACTTCTTGGTGAAGTCTGATAATTTTTTTTTCAAAGGAATTTCACAGACTTCTATAGAGGTCTGTCAATTGAAAGTCAATTACAAAACTACCCTTTTGTTGACCATAATTTTTTATCAGACTTCATGGGAAGTCTAAAATCGTGAAAGAGATTTGAAAATCGGGGGATCTTGTGAAAAATCACATAAATCTGGTTTTGAGCTCATTTTTACTTTCCCCAAACACTCAAAACTTTTAATTACACCAATACCCAACAAATCCAACCATTTTTATGCAAGAATAACCACAATCACAAGAGATCCAAATTTTAAAATTTTTAAAAACGTGAATTAAAGAGCTTTTTGGATGAAATCGGAGAGAAAATAGGAGAATAGAAGGTTGTGAGCTATAATATGGAGTTTTGATGGCTCGAAATTGGTTGTGTGAGACATTAGGAGCTCAAAATTGGTTGTTAATGGTGGTTGGGTGAATTGGAGAAAATGACAGTTTCGTAATTAAGTTAGATCTGAAAGACTTTTTTTGTCTTTTGGTAAAAATATCAAACTTCATATGAAGTCTGACGATGACATTATCGTGAATACACAGATTATTAGGGGGATATATTAGCGAATGAGAGGAAGGAGAAAGGAGAGGGTAGTTTCAAGGTTGACTTCAATTCCAGGGGTATTTTTGCAATCAACCCTAAATTATTTGACTGGAATATGAATTTAACAATCAATTAATTATTTAAACATGATTAGTTCAAGGGAGAATAATGATTCACCTACTTAATAAAAATAAACATTTAATTGAAAATAAAGCTTTACAAAATTTTACTTGTCTTATTGGAAAATTTTGCTTGAAGAAAAGGAAGAGTAAATTCATAATTTATATTAAAAAAGTATTAATTCTTAACATCCAAAACTAATATTCAAAAAACAAAATCAAGTCAAAATTAGAAGTATCAAACATGTTCAACAAAAGAAGACTAAAACCAGCAGAGCAAATCATCTGCCTCTAACCTTGAGGCGGTTCAGGTGCAGGTTCAGGGATCACTCGTCCCTCAGCATCAATCCTTTGCCCCTGATCATTGTAGGTGTTGTTCTGTTGGTCTTTCAGAACACCTTCAGCATCTGGTCTCAAAATCAAACGATTGTTCATCATTCTTGTTCTTTGACCCTTTCTGTTCGTTCTCTCTAGTCTAGCAAGCTCCTCAAGTCTGAGGTTCAAAAGTTCTTCGCTCTGGTTGCTTCGGCTATGTCGACTTAGCATACACTGATCTCAAAACACTGTCTCGAGGTCGATGTCGATCGACACTGAAGAGGAAATCGGTCGACACTGATTGCGTCTGTGAAATTCTGCAGCAACAAAACAAGCCAAACCGAGAAAAATCAGTAACAAATAAAATAAAAACGACCTAGACTCAACTCTAGAACAAAATCTATCGGAGAACTCAGTTGATAGGTGTAGTTTTATCCCTATTCTACTGCAAGTGCACAGTTAGGCTATTGTAGTATTTCAGGGTATCGAATCCACAAGGACTCACGGTCACACGATAGATTGTATGTTGTCAAGTTAAGCTAAATCATAATCAGAGAAAGCAGTAAACAAAAGCAATTAAACTAGAAGGTGTTTTCGTTAAGAGAAAGGCGTCAGACTTAGGAAGTTCTCGGGAATTATGCAATGTAAGAAACTTAACTAACCGGATTCAGATTAAACACATGATCAAGAACTAGAAACACAATGCTAAATAATCCAACTCTCGCTGAGATTATTTCTATATCTAGCAACCTAGCGATCCAAATCTCTTTGTGATCCTAGAGTTCTAAACAAGCATTAAGAACAGGTCCTATCGGTTCACAATTCTCCTAAACCAAATCTCTTTGTATCTAGTCAAATTGCTCACACTAAGTTTGTTCAGATTATAACTCACACTATCGCGCTATTGTTAATTATCTCAGATCTAAACCGTAGATGATCAGTCCAGAATTCAGTATTAAGCACAACTTAGGTGATGAACAAACAGATGGTGAATCCTAATCAATCAGTTATCAAACAAGCATAAAACCTTTGTGAGAATTCCTAAATCTAACTAGGTTACTGCTCAGACATATTATCAATCAAACAATACATCATGAATAGAAAATCAGAAACTGAATAGATAAAAGTAAAGGGGTTCGAAATTCTTCTCTCAAGGGTTACAAGTAGCAAGAATCAGCCCCAACTAAATATCTCTCAATCTCTCAAGCAAGAACAAAGTAAGAACAAGATAAAAGGTGGAATGAGTCTGAAAATCTAATTAAACTCTCTAAACACGTTTTGGGGTCAGTTTAGAATTAGGAAAAACTTATGGGCAATTCTTCAAAACTTGTCTTTAACTCTCGGGTATTGTTCTGTCGCGCTCAATGTCGACCGACATCAAATTCAGTGTCGGTCGACACTCAATCGTGGTCGAGACACCAACTTCAACTCATTGCACAAATCACCAGAAACGTCGTGTAATTCCATCTTTTGTTCCAAACGCAAACCTACTTGTAGAAGACTCAATAGACTCTAAAAACCAGGTTAAAGACTCAATATATACAACTATATCATGGTTGAAAACCTAGAAAAACCATGATATATCAACTCCCCCACACTTAGCTCTTGCTTGCCCTCAAGCAAGTAAAGAACCAAAGCATAAGGAAAGAGGTTTGAAAACATAGAAACTCATTTTGTCCTAGGAACTTTCGCATTCTTATTCACTTAGTAAGCCACTGAAAACTTTCCTACAGAACTCAAGACCACAATATACTTCCCCCACACTTAGCAACTGTCCCAAGTAAACTCCACAATCAGATTAGGATATTCAAGTTCACCACACTAGCCTCTGTATATAATTAGGTGCAGTCTCATAGAGGGAATATCAAATCAAAGGACACATGGACTCAACCTATTCAGCATCTGACCACCAAAATGTCGGTTTCCGGTTTCTTTCTTTTCCTTTTCTCCCTTAGCACTAATTTTTCCCCACTGGGTATCATTTTATTTTTTCTATCAGTGCTCTTCCCTTTTTATTGGGGTTTAACTTTGGATCTTTCCATGGATACACAGGAGGTAATAGGGGTCTGTACCACTCCCGTGACCACTTCGAAGCTACTAGCTTATCCTCGGTTTTTATCTCTTTTTTTTTACTTTCAAGGGAGGGAAAAATCAGAAACCATACTTTAGAACAGGATCATAGGCTGTGTCAAACACATCAAAGGAATCCGACCCAAAGATTACCAAGCCCCTAAGTGAGAATTTAAAGTTAAGATTAAGTGTGAGACTAGTGATGGATCCTATGAATACCTGGTTAGATATGGGTGTCCTTGGTAAGTTGATTTGTTTGGGGTTTTCTAATAGTCATAGAGCTTCTACAAGTCTGTCCAATGGTCACTTAGTTCCTGTTCCAGCGAAAAATTTCCTCGAAAAATCATAGTTTCATACAAATTTTGACTCAATAAAACTATTTTGAAAACTAGTGAAAACATGGCACCGACTCTAAGAAAACAAAACACAATGTCAGTAGCCACCTCCCCCACACTTAAACTGCACTGTCCCCAGTGCAATTGTAGCAAGAGATCGGTATAAAGCAAATTGGAACCATAGAGATTTTGTGTTAAAAATCCGAACCTGAACACGGCCGATGTCGACCGACACTAAGCTTAGTGTCGACCGACATCGAGCTCGTGTGAGCATACGCAGGATGATCAATCTGTCCGTGGTTAAGATCATGAGTTAGCACTCAATTTTCTCACCTGTTAGCTGCGTTAGATCACTCAAAATCTCATCAGAAATAACAATAAAGATGCATAAACTCAAATAGTCATAGGTCCAAGGAACTAAGACTGATAGACTGACTCAAAAGAAAACATAAAAATGACTCAAGAAAAGGAAAAAGAAAAACAAAACCAGTAACTGTCTAGAAGACTGGAGAGTCTCCATCGTCCGTCTCCTCCGAGTCAGCAGCCTCCTCCATCTCCTCCTCATATGGACAGGTGCCTGAGCTGGTGCACGACGTCGAGGCTGTGGGTGATGCACATGCTGAGATCGCTGGCAGGACATCTTGTGGACCGTCTTCCAGATTCCTTTAAGTACAGCTGCTGCCCACTTCTGGAATTGCGGTGGTGGCATGTCTTCTGCTGGTCCGGGAAGCTCAGGAAACCCATAGGTCTTGTCTGGATCATCAGCATGGACAGGCTCATGCTCAGCAGCTCCAGAAGATGCGCCACGAAGCACAGTAGCTCGGCGCGGGACAGCTCTACAAAGCTCTACACTGGGCTGAAAAGAGAGCGAGAGAGGATCATCCGTGATAGTCGTAAACTCGGTTGCTGGGAGGGGAAACAAACGCCCGACGTCAGATGTATCCGTTAAGTGCCACAAGAACTGTCTCCCACTGGTGTCTCCCTTGATCCAGTACATGCTCTTCAAATGTTGAAAGTCCATTGTGGATTTTGTGGTGCATTTAGACATCTGACTCATGTCAATCCGAAAGTGGTCGAAAATAGGAGTGAGCAGACTTCCAACAGACTCTGTATTCGTTGATTTCGCACTGAATGCTCGTGTCTTGAGGTCCTCCAGGTGATGGGAAAAAACAGCTCCCAGGTTTACATCAGCTACTAAACGAGCATCCTGATACACACTCTCATCAATAATGTCTCCAATCCCAAAACACAGTAGCAGGAGCTCAGCTATCCGCATCATTCTCGGACCCATCTTGCACAAAATCGTGTTGGCGAATAGACGATCCAGATATCTCAAAACTGGGTAACGCACCGCAGACTGTCGAGTGATCTGAGAGTCATAAATACCATTACCAAAATGCTCCCAAAACACTTGTACGTCGGTCCACTTCTCGGGCAAGTTCACGCGCTCCCTGTTCCGTTACTTGAATAGATGTCACACAAATCAGGGATAGAAATCATGTACCTCACCCCGTTGGCCATGAACGTCAACATCCCTTCAGAAGCCTTCTTCACCACTTCGTTAGTGTAGTACACTCGGACTGTCGCCATGAACTGTCTGACTAACTCCGGGTACAGATCATAATACTTGGTACAAATAGTGCCCATGCCTATCACTCTCAGGATGTACAAGACGTCTGATCTGATCTTCAGCTTGTTCATGGTGGTTGTACAAGCGATGCGTGTGGGCAGGAGCTTAACGCCACACCAGGCGTTGTAAAATAGGGAGTCATAGTCATCCCATTGCTCCGAGATTGGCCTGTAGATACAAGCAGCAGCCTTAGACTTTGTTGCAGGATCATTTGTGAAGCGTGTGATCTCGAACTTAGTTCTTTCCATTCTTGGCCAAGGCGATCTGAGCTGCGCGTTTGAGCCTGTCGCTTCAGTGCATCTCCTGGGTCGTTTTTCGGGGTTCAAAGAAGGATTCATCTGCAAAACAACCAACGAACAACCGAAAAGAATGAGGCTCAAACACATCAAAATTTCAAAGTCATATTATCATTCAATTGAGTATATACAATCATCCACAGTACTCATAGCAATCATATTCCATCACAAACTCATTCCAGATATCATTAAATCAATCAAAAATCGAAGCTTTCTAACCACGAACACGAACTGAAAATGGAGATTCAGAATCATACCTTCGCAGATCGATTGAATGGATACTAGAAATGGATAGAGCACAGAAAAACAAGTGGAATAGAGCTTTGAATCGTTGAAAACGGTGAAGAAATGAGATTTGTGGCGATTTTGGAAAGATTTCGGCGAGAGAGAAAATGAAGGGGAAGAAGAAGACTGTCAGGTTTTTAGAAATTCTTACCTCGATTTCATCGATGTCGACCGACATCGAGATTGATGTCGGTCAACACTTTCCTTTTTAGAACAAATCGACCTTGGAAATCGACCTCGGTCGATTATCGTCCGTGCTCGAAACTCCCTCGAATCGATGTCGATCATCATCCAGGTGGAAATCGACCAACACTGACCAAACAATGCTACGGGTTCTGCATAACTTGACACAAAAATTCAAAAAACAAAAGAAATCAAAATGCAAAACTCAAAATCATAATATTTACAACTTACCAGTGGGTTGCCTCCCACTCAGCGCTTGTTTTAAGTCATTAGCTTGACTTTGATGAGAGATTAGGCTTCCGGTGGTTTCGACAGAGGCTGTGAGTGCCTCTGCGAACATCTCCTCATCCAAGGTGGAGAGTAAGCATTGTCAGCGTGAGCTCGTCCAAGGAACAAGAGATTAGGACCAGAGTGTTTCCCTGCAGTCATAGCAGTGAAATCAATAGAATCGAGTTGGGAAGACGCGCACCTTTGCTTTGGTGAGGCTCTGATGTTTGGAGCTTTCTGCTTAGAAGCAGATGCAAGCTCTGAAGATGATAGAGTGGAATCTTTAGAAACAACCATCTTCTCCTCTCCAGGATCAGAAACCAGAACCTCACTAGTCTGAGTTTCATGTTCATCCTCAATGCTAAAGGTTTGACCATCGATCTTTGGCCTTCGCAGCATATCCATCTCAAAGTGTAGAGGCTCATCTCCCAGGTGGAGATCAATCATACCATTCCTCACATCAATCTTTGCTCCAACTGTGGCTAAGAAAGGTCTTCCCAGTATTAGAGAATCATCCGGCTCACTATCGTACTTCAGCACTACAAAGTCTGTTGGCACTAAATAGTTTCCAACTCTGACTGGGACATCCTCGAGAAATCCTTCCGGAACCCTCCTTGATTGATCAGCTAGAACCAGAGAGATCCTAGTGTTTGAAAACTCTGTCATCCCCAGTCTCTCTGCCACATAGTATGGCATGAGATTTCCAGCAGCTCCTAAATCACACAAAGAGCGCTTGAAGCCATTCTCAAAGATGGAACAACTCAGCACAAATATACCAGGATCTGGTAGCTTCTTGGGGACCCGATTGAGCAGCACGTCAATGACTTGCTTAGGAATCACCACTACCCATTCCTTCAGTACCTCATCCATAGGCAGCATCATCTCTAAGTATATCTGTACACAAGGATGATAGGGTGAAGTGTCAACTTGTGGATCTTCTTTCAACTTCTTACCCATCAATTCCAGCTGTTTAGCTTCATCAAGCTCTTGTTGAGATTTCATAGATACCTTAGGGAAACGTACAGGAGGCTCATGGCCTATTTCTTCAGCAATAGCACAAGATGTTGGCAAATCTGGATCCTTACGCTCTTGATGTCCACCGACGTTGAACTGATGTCGGTCGACATTATCCAATTCACCACTGATGTCAACTCCAAAATTGGTCATGCTCGATTTTCATTCGTCATGAGAACTCGAAATTCCGTTTGAAAGTTGGTGTCGACCGACGTCAAAGTCGAAGTCGACTGACACTGGGATTTCAGTCTCGGGTTTTTTAGCATCTTCAACAAGTTCAGCAGTCTTAATCTCAAAATTCTCTCCTTGATTTGATCCATCATCAATCTGAACTTACCAAGCCTTGATGTGGGTATCCATGACATTCTTTCCCTTGACTGAGCTTGAAATTTGGTTCACTTGTGTATCCAACTGCTTCATGTGAATACTCAAAGACTCAAACTTCCCATTCAGATCTTCATACACCGCATCCAGCTTCTTGTTGAAATCCACAGTGGTCTTTGTCTGACCCTCCAGCAACCGCTCCATCATAGCTTCCATCTTGCTCTCATGAGCACTAGTAGCAGGAAGTGTCTGATAGGAAGATGATCCATAGGTCCTCTGATAGGAATTACCTTGCTGAAAAGGTTTCTGATAACCAGCATTCTGACCATATCCAGAAGAGTTTTGATTGCTTGTGAAAGCACTCTTCTGTCCACCATTAAAGAACTTGTTGCCTTGCTGATTTTCAAACCTGTTTCCTTGAAATCCAGAGCCACTGATGTAGTTCACATCTTCTTCTTGGCAGTCTTCTTCAGACTCAAACACTTCAACTTCTTGAGCAAAGTGAACAGCTTTCTTACTAGTCAACAAGCTATGAACAGTGTCCAGCTTGTTCTTGATATCATTAATCTGCAGATCATCAATCTTTCCACCAGACTCTTTCCTTCTTCTATCAGCAGTCTTGGTGCTGTTACTGCTCACCAAGTTATCAATCAGCAATCTAGCCTGCTCAGGAGTCTTGGTGTTGAAATTTCCATTGCTGGCAGCATCCAACGCAGACTGGTAATTGAGATCAATTCCTCTAAAGAATATGCCCAGCAGCGTTACTTCAGAGAATCCATGATGAGGACAGTCACATTGGTACATCTTAAACCTCATCCAAGCAGACTTAAGAGGCTCTGTAGGACCTTGAGTGAATGTGAGAAGGTCCTGTCTGAGCTTATATGAGCGAGCATCATCATAGAAGTGTCGCAGGAACTCTCTCTTCACAGCATCCCAAGTGGTTAACTTCCCAGGTGGAAGTTGCTTCAGCCAAGCAGCAGCCTCTCCAGCGAGAGAGTATGGGAAAAGTTTCAGATACAAGAAGTCATAGTCCACCCCATTGTACTTCATTCCAGTGATGAAGGCTTCAAAATCCTCAATGTGGTCCATGGGTTGCTCATGTGGGAGATCATGGAAGGGGTGTTGTCTCAACATAGAGTAATAAAGTGTTGGGATTATGTCCTGAAATCACGTTGTACTCACTCTAGAGATAGTTGTATTGTCGAGATCGGACAATTCATATGATACTGGGTAGTCATAATGTTTTGCTAGAAACCGCTTATGACAAATGAGTTGTAACTCATTTCCAGTATCGTGTGAACCTACAGGGTCACACACCTAAGCAAGTTGGACATAGTTCGTATGGGATTGATCATTGGCATATGGTATGGTCGATGTGTATTGGATACACATCGAATATGAGTTTTAATGAGGTGTGTCGATCGACACCATTGGGTGCGTCGGTCGACACAAGATGTGTGTCGATCGACACCACTAAGTGTGTCGGTCGACACAAGGCCGAAACCGAAGCTGATGTTTCGGTTTATGTCAAGGTCGACATATATAAGTGAGCTTATGGATTTTCGACCTTAGAGAGCGTGAGCCGCCTGTGACAGTGTTTTCTTAGAGAGAAAACACAGAAACCTCTTTGAAACTCAGTTCCCAGGAGATCCGAGCCCCGGTACTAGCATATCGGCGGATTCCAGCTTGTGTGAGTGTGGATTGAAGTAGAGGCGCAGCATCTGAGGTGCTCCAGAGATCTCGTTTATCTGACCATCTTCCGCTGCCAATCTCCAGGTAAACACGAGATCAGATCTTGATTCAATTAACTAGACCCTAGATCCTAGGCTATCTGGAACCTGACAGCAATTCTGAATCTGGTAGAATTGGCTCGAAGTTCCAACAGTGGTATCAGTGCCTTAGGGTTTTATCATTGAATCAAACCTGTTCATTGAATTTGATGATTTAGATTCGCAAACTAGGTTGTTTGGTTAGAACAGGTCAGATCGATTTCGATCAAGATCGAGTCTGTGTTTTCGCACAGTGTCGATCGACACAATAGGTGTGTCGGTCGACACAGAACAGCGAAATCGACAGATTCGGCGGCTAGGGTTTTTCGCGGAGAAAAACCGAAAGCCTACTGTGTCGATCGACACATGTTTAGTGTCGGTCGATACAGAACAGATTCGGTCCAGTGTCGATCGACACAGGTTAGTGTCGGTCAACACATACCTAGCGAATGGTTAATCGGTTCAATTGGATTGGACCGGTTATCATGCTTGGTTAAGTCCGAATAGATCGGTTTAAATTGGATGAATTGGTTCAATTGGATTGAACTGATTATCTCAATTAGTAAAAACCGATGGTTTGAATCAGTTTGATTGGATAATACGGTTCAATGGAATTGGACCGGTTATCGCAACTAGTTGAAACTGGTTAAAACGGTTTAAATTGGATGAATTGATTCAATTGGATTGAACCAATTATCACAATTAGAATAAACCGATTTGAATGGTTAAGATCAGTTTGATCTGATAAGTCGGTTCAATTGGATTGAACCGGTTATCAAAACTGTCCTCGGTTAAGGTCTATGTCGACCGTCACACACGGGTTGTGTCGATCGACATGACCGGTTCGATGAACCGGGTTAATTGGATTAACCGGTTATTGAAGTCCGGTTTTGTTTGGGGGTGTCGATCGACAGACATGGTTTGCGTCGATCGATACAGTGCTCGAAATTCTGGTTATTGAACCTTGAATTTGCAGAAACCAAACTTGACATAAACCCTGATCAAAGCTTAGCTTCAATATGGTCAACTGTCAAGACTCATTTCGTTGTGTGATGGTCTATCCAAGAGCTTGATGTCCACAATTACGTGAGTAAGGCAGGTAGTTATGTTGATAGATTTGCAGTGCTAAACATCAACAATTACATGACCTAAGAGATTGATTTGCTGAACTTTTGGGTTTAGTTTCCTCAACTAAATATCAAGTAACCTTGATGTCTTGCCCAATCTTGTCTACTGTCAAAACTCGTGTCGTTTGTTTGATAGTCTTAGAGTCCTTGGTATCCACTGCAACATGAGTAAGGCAGATGATCATTGACAGACTTGCAGTGCGACTGTCAATAATCATAAGACAGAAAAGATTGGTTATACTTGACTGGGCTATCAGAAGTTCTGGGCCCGGATACATCAGAGTGGATTAGACATAGTTTGTCTCATCCACAACCAAGAGTTGTACTGAGTACAATTAGCAATGATTTGCTTACCTAGATAACTAAAGTTTGGGTAATGGCGAGTCGCCCACTCAGATTTTGGTAAAGTATGGATCTTGGATCATTATATTTATAGAGGAAATATTGTTTGAATATAATGCGAGTTTTCTTATTAGATAAGATTTCTCATCATATACATAACTAAATCTTTGTTTTTTCTTGGATTTCAGCTTATGTCTATGACTACTTTCTCGTTGCGATCCGTCCTTGAGAAAGACAAGTTAAATGGATCCAACTTCCTGGATTGGTATCGGAATCTGAGATTCATTCTCAAGCAGAAAAGCAAGGACTATGTCCTTGAAAAGGCTCTTCCAGAAAGGCTTGGGACCAATCGCTCGCATGCAGCATATAATGCTTGGAATAAGCATTATATTGATGTGGTAGATGTGCGTGATCTGATGTTGGCTACCATGAACTCGGACTTGAAGAGTCAATACGAGAACATGGAGTCGCCAATAGAGATGATCACCAGCCTGAAACTGAAGTTTCAGGATCTGGCACGAGTTGAGAGATTCCAGATGGTGAAGTCTCTAATTGAGTGCAAGCTACCAGAGGATGCTCCAGTAAGTCCTCATGTCATTAAACTGATGGGTTACATTGATAACCTGGGGAGACTGGAATGTCCTGTCAGCTTAGAGTTGGCCACTGACACCATTCTGCAGTCACTGCCGTCAAGCTATGATAAGTTCATTAAGAACTATATCAAGAAATGCTTGACGAAGACGTTGACTGAGCTGCATGGCATGCTCAAAACAGCAGAGCAAAACATCATAAAGGGTAAAAGATTTGAGAAATCTTGTGTTGGCAAGGGTAGAGGCAGGGCTGTCCAGATTTGGAATCAGGATAAGCATGTGTCATCTTATAAGCCCAAGTCAGGCCCATCTGGTGTTAGAAAGTGCTTCTACTGCGATGAGTCAGGGCATTGGAAAAGAGATTGCATTAAATTCTTGGAAGATTCACAAGAGATGAAGGAGATGTGTGGTACTTCTTCTTCAGGTATTGTGTTAATAATTCAAGTTCTACGTTAGTATTGGATACTAGTTGTGGTACTGATATTTTGGAAATATGCAGGACCTAAGCAACAGTAGAACGTTGAAGAAAGGGCAAGTGGAACTGCGTGTCTGGTATGAAGCAATGGTTGCTGCATGAGCCGTAGAGATTCTCCACTTGTAGGAGCCTTTCATACTTGGTTTTTAGAAATTAAGTAATTGCTACTATGTATCTGCCTTGTGAAGAAATGTCTTTCATTTTCTTGTAAGAATTTGGATGTTTTTCATTTTGATAAAAGACAAGTTTTGTTCTTTAGATCTTAATGAAATATTCTATGGTAGCACCCCATTTGGAATGGGTTTTATATCTTGAACCAATGTACGCTTGTACACATAACATAAATACCAAACACTTTAAGTCTGATGACTTGAAGTCGATTTTTCCTTAGCATTTGAGATATGAATTCTGCTCACTGGGCCAAATGACTAAGGCCCTTTTAGCAGAGCTAAAGGAAACGGGACAGAGACTTATTGGGCCTTTCACATACTGATGTATGCGGCCCGATGAGCATTAGTGTAAAAGGAAATCTTCTGTACTTCATTACCTTATTGATGACATCAATAAGTATGGATGTGTTCATTTGATGAGACACGAGCAGGAACCCCTTGAGGAGTTCCAAGATGAAGTGTAGAACCGATTTGACAGAAGTATTAAGATCCTCGATTGAATCGCGGAGGAAAATACTTGAGTCAAGAATTGGGTGATCATCTAACAGAATGAATCAGATCTTATTAGATATGCTCCGATTAATGATGAGTCACAGGAATCTTCCATAATCATTTAAGAATACGTTCTAAAATGTCTATGTTTACGCTAAATAAGTTTCTATCAGAATCAGTGAAAAAACACCACATTGGATGTGGACTGGGTGATTTCCAAATTTGTTTTTCTGATTAATTGGGATTGCAAGGTTTGTGTAAGACAGTAGTCAATAAACAAACTTGAACCCACATCTGATAAGTTATACCTCGCTGGTTGTCCTAAGGAAACCAAGGCTTGCTACTTTTGCAACCAATCCGAGGACAAAGTATTGTTGTTCGGAATTGTGTCTTTTGAGAAAGATCGTTCTTTCGAAAGGAACAGTGGGAGTAAAAGTACACATCGAAGAAATTCGATAAACACAGGAGGCTGCTCAACCTGTTGAGGGAGAGTAGCGGTGAGATCTACAAAGTGCTGTAGGATCTACACCTGTGGAGCCTGAAATTCGCAGATCCGAAAGGATCCGTCACTGACTCGAGAGTGATTTCTCGTAGCCTATTGTCGTGATCTATTGATCATTGAAAAGTGACGAGCATGCGAAATTCAAAGAAGCGATGGTGAGCCCCAACTCCGAAAAATTGGCTGGGTATGCATATCAGCTTCACCGATCCACTTCTGGATTGAAGCAAACATCTTGGAGTTGGAATCAGCATTCTGATAATATGGTCAAAAGTTTTGACTTGATCAGAAAGAGATGAAACCATGCGTTTACAAGAAGACTAGTGGGTGCGTAATGGCAATTCTCACACTGTATGTAGATAACATACTTAAATCTCATAAACGACGTTCCGACGCTAAAGTCTTGTCAAGATTTGGGTCGGAAGTCAAGTTTAACGATAGACATGGGAGAAGGCCGTGAAAGTTCTTGGAATAAGGATCCATTGGAATGGATCAGAAATGCTAATTGGATCATGTCAAAATCCTTATGTTAATAAGGTATTAGACAGTTCAAATGTGCTTGATTCCAAGAATGGCTTCATACCAAAGGTCTTATGGCAATAATCTAAGAAAGATGAAGTGTCTTGGACATTGGCTGAGCTAGTAACAATATTGGCAAGATGAAGTGTTTTGAACGCTGGCTGAACTAATATTAATGAGTGTGATTGCTAATGCTGCTGCAATAGAATCCATCATAAATGCCATGTTTGCGCTCGTCGAGATGCAGCTTACGCATAAAGCATGACGAAAAAATACCAATGCGTTCCGGTAATAGTCACTGAACAGTTACCAGAAATATCTCAAGTGTTTGAGGAACACTAAGGATAGGTTCGTGGTAAACTGGTAAAGTGACGAACCAGTTGAAAGTAGTTAGATGGACAAAGACGATTCCCGGTTCCCACCTGGCATATCTCTTTGTCTGAATAACGGTGTTATCTGTTGGAAGAGCTCCAACAGTGGACCGTAGAATAGTGCTTTTATCTGAATGGCGGTGTGGTTTGTTGGAATTGTTTCAAGCAAAAACACTGCAGTCTCTCCCACAACCTAAGCACAAGATTTATTCTGTTGCTGTAGGTATAAGTTATCTGAACAGATGATCTTGATTCCAGTGGAAGTTATTTTAGTTATGTTATAATCTTCACATAGACATGCTATGGTAGTGTTTATGTACGTTAAAACTGACATCGGTGTTATTTAATTATTGGATAATTAAATAATAGTCCCAAAGTGCTTTATGTTCATCTTATAGGTCATCAAGTTGAGGACTTGATCATGAAACCCTATAAGTAAAAGATGACATAAATTATGATTGTCCCTAGTCGAGGTTATTGAAGTGGGGCACCAATAACCGCGCGAGACTAGTATGTGAGGTGACTGTTGGACTAAGTTTCATGGAGTCAATGATATGATTATCACAGTCAGTCACATAGATATATGTTGATAAACATATGATCGGACATGACCCGCTAATGAGAACTCCACAGGATAGTTATATAAGTGTCATGGGAGGTTCTCATTACGACTATAGAGTATAGTCCTTAGACCTGAGTTCATCATGCTTTCTAGCATATGAATTGGTGCGTTTTGACCTTGTCAAACGTCGTTCCGTAACTGGCGGCTATAACGGCATTGCTTAGGCGTATCATGAAGTATGTGTAGAAACAGGGATGGAACAAGATGGGATTTTTCCCTCCTAGAACGGGAGATAAATATCTCAGGGCCCATCGAAGATTTGATACTGAGAAAATGCATGGCCGTGCTCAAACGAGGTGATTGTCAGTCGTTTGTTTTATCAGTATAGATCAGGAATTCGATGAACATGATGTTGGCTATAATAAGGATGACACAGTCTCTTGCCTTATGCCATATCGAGATATAGCGACGAAGGGATTATAGGAATAGGTGATTCCAGTATAAGTGGGAGATTGTTGGGATTATGTCCTGAAATCACGTTGTACTCACTCTAGAGATAGTTGTATTGTCGAGATCGGACAATTCATATGATACTGGGTAGTCATAATATTTTGCTAGAAACCGCTTATGACAAATGAGTTGTAACTCATTTCCAGTATCGTGTGAACCTACAGGGTCACACACCTAAGAAAGTTGGACATAGTTCGTATGGGATTGATCATTGGCATATGGTCTGGTCGATGTGTATTGGATACACATTGAATATGAGTTTTAATGAGGTGTGTCGATCGACACCATTGGGTGCGTCGGTCGACACAAGACGTGTGTCGATCGACACCACTAAGTGTGTCGGTCGACACAAGGCCGAAACCGAAGCTGATGTTTCGGTTTATGTCAAGGTCAACATATATAAGTGAGCTTATGGATTTTCGACCTTAGAGAGCGTGAGCCGCCTGTGACAGTGTTTTCTCAGAGAGAAAACACAGAAACCTTTTTGAAACTCAGTTCCCAGGAGATCCGATCCCCGGTACTAGCATCCCGGCGGATTCCAGCTTGTGTGCGTGTGGACTGAAGTAGAGGCGCAGCATCTGAGGCACTCCAGAGATCTCGTTTATCTGACCATCTTCCGCTGCCAATCTCCAGGTAAACACGAGATCAGATCTTGATTCAATTAACTAGACCCTAGATCCTAGGCTATCTGGAACCTGACAGCAATTCCGAATCTGGTAGAATTGGCTCGAAGTTCCAACATAAAGAGTCTTGATCTCAAAGTCATTCCTCTCAAAAGAAGGAGGAACAATTGCTGACCGGTTAGCATAAAACTCATCGGGACGGTTGTAGTCAGCAAGAGTCCTCTCAGCAACAACCATCTGCCTCTGACCTTGAGGTGGTTCAGGTGCAGGTTCAGGGATCACTCGTCCCTCAGCAACAATCCTTTGCCCCTGATCATTGTAGGCGTTGTTCTGTTGGTCTCTCAGAACACCTTCAGCATCTGGTCTCAAAATCAAACGATTGTTCATCATTCTTGTTCTTTGGCCCTTTCTGTTCGTTCTCTCTAGTCTAGCAAGCTCCTAAAGTCTGAGGTTCAAAAGTTCTTCGCTCTGGTTGCTTCGGGTATGTCGACTTGGCATACATTGATCTCAAAACACTATCTCGAGGTCGATGTCGAGCGACACTGAAGAGGAAATCGGTCGACACTGATTGCGTCTGTGAAATCCTGCAGCAACAAAACAAGCCAAACCGATAAAAATCAGTAACAAATAAAATAAAAACGACCTAGACTCAACTCTAGAACAAAATCTATCGGCAAACTCAGTTGAGTCCCCGGAAACGGCGCCAAAAACTTGATAGGTGTAGTTTTATCCCTATTATATTGCAAGTGCACAACTAGGCTATTGTAGTATTTCAGTGTATCGAATCCACAAGGACTCACGGTCATACGATAGATTGTATGTTGTCAAGTTAAGCTAAATCAAAATCAGATAAAGCAGTAAACAAAAGCAATTAAACTAGAAGGTGTTTTCGTTAAGAGAAAGGCGTCAGACTTAGGAAGTTCTCGGGAATTATGCAATGTAAGAAGCTTAACTAACCGGATTCAGATTAAACACATGTTCAAGAACTAGAAACACAATGCTAAATAATCCAACTCTCGCTGAGATTATTTCTATATCTAGCAACCTAGCGATCCAAATCTCTTTGTGATCCTAGAGTTCTAAACAAGCATTAAGAACAGGTTCTATCGGTTCACAATTCTCCTAAACCAAATCTCTTTGTATCTAGTCAAATTGTTCACACTAAGTTTGTTCAGATTATAACTCACACTCTCGCGCTATTGTTAATTATCTCAGATCTAAATCCTAGGTGATCAGTCCAGAATTCAGTTTTAAGCACAACTTAGGTGATGAACAAACATATGGTGAATCATAATCAATCAGTTATCAAACAAGCATAAAACCTTTGTGATAATTCCTAAATCTAACTAGGTTACTGCTCAGACATATTATCAATCAAACAATACATCATGAATAGAAAATCAGAAACTGAATAGATAAAAGTAAAGGGGTTTGAAATTCTTCTCTCAAGGGTTACAAGTAGCAAGAATCAGCCCCAACTAAATATCTCTCAATCTCTCAAGCAAGAACAAAGTAAGAACAAGATAAAAGGTGGAATGAGTCTGAAAATCTAATTAAACTCTCTAAACACGTTTTGGGGTCAGTTTAGAATTAGGAAAAACTTCTGGGCAATTCTGCAAATCTTCAAAACATGTCTTTAACTCTCGGGTATTGTTCTGTCGCGCTCAATGTCGACCGACATCAAATTCAGTGTCGGTCGACACTCAATCGTGGTCGAGACACCAACTTCAGCTCGTTGCACAAATTACCCGAAACGTCCTATAATTCCATCTTTTGTTCCAAACGCAAGCCTACCTGTAGAAGACTCAATAGAGTCTAAAAACCAGGTTAAAGACTCAATATATACAACTATATCATGGTTGAAAACCTAGAAAAACCATGATATATCAATTAATGGCCAAAGAACCGTTATCTTGAGGAGGCGTATTAGGACATAATGCCCCACATCGGAAGTTGGAAGGGATCTCAAATAATATATAAGCGATATGGGCCACTCCACTTATCACAAATTGGTTTTAGGTTGGAACTTAATAATGCTCAACGTTGAAGTGTTGAATTATACTACAATGATGAGCATGGTGATCGCCCACGACCTTTGCCTTCTATTCCAGAGCTCAAGAAGGCCACTGACATGTTTGTGAGAAGGGAAAGCCCATAATGGGACTTTGATGTAAGCACCGCTTTTCTTTTCTTTTTTTTGTACATAACTTAGTTACAAAAACACCTTAGATCAAATTCCCAACGATAACAGTTGTGAGTGTTTGAACAGATATTGGATTCTCTTCTTCTAGTTGCTATCTATAACACTGCTGACACATTTACTTGATCAGGAGGCTGATGGTCGTTGGAAGTGGATAAAGTCTCCACCTGCTAGCAAAAATTCAGTTGCTGCTTTGAATTATGCAGAGAGAAAGAGCGCGAGGAAAGCCATAAAGGAGGCGAGAAACAAAAGAATCAAATTTATGCTGCTGTTGTTAGATTTGGCTCAAACACAAATCTTTCTTGGTTGGGTTTCTGGATATAACTTAATCTGTCGTTCAATCAGTATGGGCACATCTGAGCTGTCATTTTGGATTTCTTATTTGTTATGACAAATAATTTAGTTGCCAAATATGTCTTATTTGTTATCACGGCATGGTCTTCTTCTGGTTTCGGTTTCTGGTAGCAGGTGGTGGCGATCTCGCCGGTTTCTGGGGCTTTGGTCCTCTGTAGATCGATTTCCTCCTTTGGAATATGGTGGCTCCGACGTTTGGTGGCGGCAGCGGCGGCATCAAGATTAGGGTTTTCATGTCTCTAAGGCTTCTTTTTGGCTCCAATTTAGGGTCTAGAATTTTGATCCAGGCCCATTTGGGTTTTATGTAAAGGGCTTTTATTTCTTTTATTTGTTGTTTGTAATTTCTTAAATTTAATATTAATAACAACACTTTGCCATTAAAAAAAAAAACTCTGTGGTTGGAAACACAGACTCTTTGGAAAAAAGGAAGAAACTGAGACGGTTGGGCATGAAGATAAGCCGCCAAAGAAAAAGATAAAACTTGTAGTTTAAAGGAACCCTCTTCTCTTTTGTGGTTGTAATATTCTGTGTACGATGCAACCAGTTGTGGAACGTACTTATTGTCTTATTGTGCTCTTTATCTCGAAACAATTGTCACCTTGAATTTCTCCACCTTTTTCTTGTATAAAATTTATTAGAATTATCATTTGACGAAGAATAATGGTTATTTGTTTTATTTTAATAATTTTTTAGATAAAAAATTGTTGTAATGTTGCGACACTTATTAGCTAGAAATTCAAAAACAACATCAATATTTAGCGCGAAAAAAATACAAAATACAAAACGGAAAAAAATAAATACAAAACGGATATTACGGAATTTAACCAAAGCTCGATGATTTTATGAGAATCAGCCGCCGCCAGGACCGGCTCAAAACAAGTTCGGGCCTTGGGACAGTTAAGACAAATAGGACCCTTATATATATAAAATCTGTTTAAACATTAAGAATATAGAGAAAATATGCTCCTAAAATATATGTTTAAACATTATGAATATAGAAAAAATGGCCTTCTAAAAGTCTGTTTAAACATTAAAAATATAGAAAACGGGCCCCTTTTCATTATAGGATGTTATGGGATTGGGGGTGGACCCTGGGCGGTCGCACCGTTTGTCGCCGCCGCCACATTCACAACTCTCAATAATCAAATCCGTAACTAAAAAAAAAAAAAAAGAACCTGGAGAATTATAAATTCATGATGACTCTTATTGAGATCGTTGTTTTTTCTAATAAAAATCTTAAAGGGCCTATAATTGGGCCTCTCTACCAAAGTTAGGGACTTTTACTTGTGTTCTTGTAATAAAATGGGCCCAAAAAATGAAATAGTTACTACATCCTACATTGGTAATGATCAAATCTGTCATCGGATGTATAAGGTACAAATCATTCTACACAACTGTCAATTGGTGGTGAGATAGTTAGTAGTTCGTGTATCTTGAGAAGGTGATGGGTCTCGAGAGATCGAATGATTGAAGACTAACCCTTTAGATGAGGAGAGACATGAGCACAACATATCTCATTGATATTTTAAAATAACCCCATTCTGTAATTTTATGTTTTTGTTTTTGATAATAACCAACGGCATCCCTATATGATCAAGAACTTCGATAGCTAAATATTACTAACAGCTGAAGAAACAAGAACCAATGTGTGAAGAAGTCTTCTTTAAAATCTAAAACTATTCGAGACAAACCGTTTGATAAACCAATGATAAAAACGATTAAATAAACGATTAAGCGGAAGCGAGATGATATCTTTCTTTGAATCAAAATATCTCCCGCAATGTAACAGATTGATGAGATAATGAATCTGTTAGGCTAGATATATTCGTATCTAGACTTGCCATATAAGATTTTCTGATTTGTATATATCCTATAAGGGTAAAACCCTAAACCGATGTACCTATATAGATGCTAAGATTAATACACAGCCTCCTCACGGAGTTTCATAGAATTACATGGTATCAGAGCTAAACCTAAATCGCTCAACCTAATCTCCGCAACTCTTCTCTTCTTCGTCTTTCTCTAATCAATCTCTCTCCTTCTTCATTCAATCTCTTCTTCTCTATCATGGCAAACACTAACGCCATAGCTCTCGCAAACACGATTGACAAACCTTACGGAATCTCTCAGATCCGTGCCTACATCCCGATTCGGCTTGATCTCGACAAGCTCAATTATGATGTATGGCGTGAGCTGTTCGAAACCCACTGCACAAGCTTTGGTGTTTCTGCACACATCGATGGTACGGCTGCTCCGACAGACGTCACCGAACAACAATGGAAAGAACGAGACGGTCTCGTTAAGATGTGGATTTACGGTACCGTGTCTGAGAAGATTCTCGACACTATTCTCAAATCAAAGGCTACCGCACGAGATCTCTGGATCACGTTGGAAAATCTGTTTCATGACAATAAAGAGGCTCAAGCTATTCAGTACGAGAACGAGCTTCGCACTCTTGAAATCGGAGACATGTCAATCACCGGTTACACCCACAAACTGAAACAGTTAGCGGATATTCTCGAAAACCTAGACTCCCCTATCTCCGACAGATCCCTGGTGATGAACATGCTCAATGGTCTTTCCGACAAATTTGACAGCATCATCAATGTTATTCAACACCAACTCTCTTTCCCATCATTCGTGAAGGCTCGGTCGATGCTCCTGATGGAAGAACGTCGTCTCTCCAAACAACCAAAGCCGACGGCCCAACACACTACCAGCTCTTCTACGTCTATTGTCTTGTACATAAAGCAAAACCCGCGTCCGCAACAACAACAGCCTCAGCAGCACTACAACAACAATCGCGGGCGAGGTGGTCGTGGTCGTGGCGGACGAGGACGTGGTCGGGGTCGCTACAACAACTGGTACCAGCAACCTTGGACAGGCTATCAACCGTCGCCATGGCATCAACAACAAAATCCATGGCACTATCAGCAACCGTATGGTCCTCCTCCTCCACCGTATCAACAACCGCAGTACACTCCTCCTCCACCATCTCATGCATCGTCTGGAATTTTGGGCTCGTATCCACAACCACCACAGGAAGCGCATTACCTCAACAATGTGCCGTCTGCTCATCATATCTCTCATCCATCGTCCCTGTCTAACGCCTTCAGTTCGATGAGTCTTCAAGATCCCCATGAATCCACTTGGTACATGGATTCCGGAGCCACGAATCATGTTAGCACACAGCCAGGTACGCTACGTTCTCTTTTTAATAAAAGTTATCATTCTCCTCTTACTGTTGGCAATGGTTCCTCTGTTCGGGTCACACACATGGGTCACACGACTCTTCCCAGCTCATCGCGCCCACTACATCTCCGGAATGTGCTTGTGTGTCCCTCGATCATCAAAAATCTGGTCTCGGTTCACCAGTTTGTTACTGATAATATGTGCTCCGTCGAGTTTGACCCGTTTGGTTTTTGTGTTAAGGATCTTCGGACGCACCGACCTCTTCTGCGATGTGACAGTAGCGGCTCACTTTACTCCACCCCTTCATCAGCATCATCTGCGCTAGCACTCTCTCTCTCTGCATCCAATGGAACGCTCTGGCATCGTCGTCTTGGACACCCAGGGCTGTCTACTTTACAGCTTTTATCTTCTTCTGGTTTTATCTCATGTTATAAGACTGACTTGACAACTTTGTGTCATGCATGTCAATTAGGAAAACACATTCGTTTACCTTTTTATTCTTCATCATCTATCACTTTGAGACCTTTTGATATTATTCATTCTGATCTTTGGACATCACCCATCCCTAGTATCTCTGGCAACAAGTATTATGTGATCTTCCTTGATGATTACAGTCACTTTGTCTGGCTTTACCCACTTAAACGAAAGAGCGACACTTACAGCAGATACTTGCACTTCTCAGCAATGGTTTGAACCCAATTTGGGAGAGAAATCGGCGCTCTCCAATGTGATAACGGAACAGAATTCAACAATGCCCTGTTTCGTGATCGTCTCTCCTCCACCGGCACTACATTTCGCTTCTCCTGCCCTCACACATCTCAGCAGAATGGCAAGGCTGAACGCATGCTTCGAACGCTTAACAACTTCGTACGCACACTTCTGCTTCAGGCTCACATGCCAAGTTCGTACTGGGTCGAGGCATTACACACGGCATCTTATCTTCTCAACATCCTCCCATCATCGGCCATTCACAACGCAATTCCATTTTGTCGCCTGTACCGGACCAAGGTATCATATGATCATCTACGTGTCTTTGGTTCTTTGTGCTATCCGAATCTGCTCGCCACTTCAACACACAAATTGGCTCCACGATCTACTGCTTGTGTTTTCCTTGGCTATCCAGCTGAGCACCGAGGCTAACGTTGCTTGGACTTACGCTCGAATCGCATCATCATCTCGCGACATGTGATATTTGATGAAACAGTCTTCACGTTTGCTCACCAAGCTCATACGCAGCCCGTCGCACCCATGGAGTCACCTCCTGACATACCGGTTGAGCCTATCCTTCGGTCGCTTCTTACACCACCGACCACGACTGTCTCTTCTCGCCCTCGGACTCGTCGTCCACAAGCGCCTCCTCCTCCTCACTCAATGACGACTCGCGCCAAGGACAGCATTGTCAAACCAGTCGACCGGCTCTGTCTTCACACATGTACCGTGTCTCCTCTACCTCTTACCCATGTGCATGCTGCTAAGGACTCGAACTGGAACCATGCCATGGAAGAGGAATTTGATGCTCTTATTAAAACGGTAACGTGGTCTTTAGTACCACGGCCCAAGTCTGCTAACATTGTTCGTTCTATGTGGTTGTTCAGGCATAAATTTGATGCAAAAGGGAAGCTTGTTCGTTACAAGGCGCGTCTAGTTGCAAATGGAAAATCACAACAAACCGGAGTGGATTGCGAGGAGACATTCAGTCCGGTCATCAAACCCGCGACGATTCGCACGGTTCTTCACATTGCGGTCATGAAGAATTGGCCTCTCCATCAACTTGACGTCAAGAATGCGTTTCTCCACGGTGATTTGAAAGAGACTGTGTACATGCACCAACCTCCTGGTTTTAAAGACCGCGCTCGTCCTGATCATGTGTGTCTCCTTCACCGTTCTCTCTACGGTCTTAAGCAAGCACCTCGTGAGTGGTACACTCGCTTTGCCACTTTTGCTCGTCGGATTGGCTTCAAACAGAGCATCTTGGATACGTCCCTATTTATACTTCGTCGTGGACAGGATCTGGCTTATCTTCTCTTATATGTCGATGACATCGCGCTGACGGCTTCCTCTCCAACTCTGTTACGAGCGATCATTGTTGGATTGTTTAGTGTCTCCTGATTCAATTCTCAGATTGATTCATCCTACTAAACATGCAGATCTAGGTTCTCTTGAATAGAAACATAATAGATCTCACCTGTTACCTTTTGTGCAGCGGAATGGGAGGTAATAGTCAGAGATCAGCAGAACCACCAAGAGATGGATCCTCCAAAGGCTCACACACGCACACCGGGAAATTTGGCTGCTAGACCAGCTTAGAGAGGAGGCGCAGAGAGAGAGATGGGAGGCGCAGAGTGCTGAGAAAATTAGAGAGCTAGGTCTGATTTTAGTCATTAAAATCCCTTCTAGTTCTCATGGGCTTTTGGGCCCAATTCTCAGTTCTGATTAAATCCCTTGGATTTAATCAGGCCCTTTAGTCTCTCTAAGTACAGTAAATGCCTAGCACTTTTACCGTACTTATGCTAAACCGTTCATTCGTATTTTCCCGTTAGCTTAGGCGTGTGACCCATATGGGATCATATAATAAAGGCAATAAGTCCAAGACTTATAGATCATGAGCGGACTCTAGCAAGCCATCATGACCCCCAGTATTATATGACTTATGTCTGATCATTGACATACTCTTACTTTCTAGAGACAGTACAGAGATTACTGGACACAATTCCAACAATCTCCCACTTGTACTGGAATCTCTGTATTCATAATCCTTTTGTCTCAATATCTCGATTAGTCATAAGGCAAGATTAGTGTCATCCTTATAAAGCCTAATCTTGTTCATCGGACTCTGATTTGATACTGACAATCCAAACGACTCGGGAAAGTCCGTTTGAGCATGGCCATGCATTTTCCAGTATTCAAATCTCCGATTGGCCTAGAGATATTCACTCCATTTATATTGGAGGGACAAATCCCGTCTTGTTCCATCACTGTAAACTACTCATTTCATAACTCACCCAATCAAGGTCCTTATAACTATCGCTTAACGACAGCATTAGACAATGATCAAAGCGCATTATTTCATGTGCAGTCACATGCATGCGAACTCAGGTCTAAGGACTATACTCTATAGTCGTAGTAAGAATCTCTTATGACACAGATATAAATATCCTGAAGAGTTCTTATAATCGGGTCTTGTCCGGTCGTATGTACCCCAACATACACCTATGTATTGACTTTGATGCCGTGCATCTATGACATCCTGAGACTTTGTCATAAGTCACATACCAATCTAGTCTCACGCGGTTGTTGGTGTTCCAATTTCAACAACCTTCGACTAGGGACAGGATGATATAAGCCATCTATCAAATATAGGGTCTCATGATCAAGCTAAATGACTTTGATGACTCAAGATCAAGTCACTTACTTCGATGACCTATAAAATGGTTCATATCATTTTGGAACGATTATTTCATCACAGTTAAAATAATCTTGAAATAATAATTTTATTTAAACATCTTAAAATGTTTTACAAGAACATATCAATAACTAAATAAAGCCCTTTACTAACTCCCACTGAAATTAAGACTATATCTTGATTTCACTTATCCTACAGCAACAGTCTGCGACTCGTGCTTAGGCCTAAGGAGTGGCTTCGTTAATAGATTAGCAACGTTCTCATTCGTTGAAACTTGCTGATCTACTTAACATCTCTGTCATTTATCTCACGGAATAGGTTATACCTATCCTCAAGGTGTTTGGACCTTTGATGTGCAGCTAGTCTCATCTATGCTGGGAATCACATCAAGTTCAGTGACGAACTCTTCTTTCCAAACAACCTCTTTCGCCGCTTATCAGGCTGCGAAATTTTCAGCTTAAGTCATGGAGTCAGCAACAGTGCCTCGCACCGCCAGACAGACACAAGATATAACCGGACTGTGACCGGAAATCATCTTTGTCTGTTGGAAACTTGCCTTTCTGACTCTACCGACTTGTAGCACCTCACTTTCTCCGTAAATCAAGAACTTATCCTTAGTATTCCTCAAATACTTTAGGATATTATTTACGGCAATCCAGTGATTCTTTGCTGGATTTGACTGGTCTTTTACTTGTCTTGCTTAACATAAAGCAACATCAAAACAAGTACGTGTCATGGCATATATGATAGATCCAATTGCCGACGCATATGGAATCTCATCCATGCATTCAAGCTCAGCAGATATCGTAGGATACTGTTTCTTGCTTAACGTAATGCCATGTGACATTGGCATAAAACCCTTCTTGGATTGCTGAAAACGTGTAGGACTTTGTCAATTTAAGAACTCTGATTTTGTCCTACCAGCTCTTTTGGATCTCTATCTTTAGATCCAAAATCCAAGAACATACGTGGCTTTACCCATGTCAATCATAAAACCAACTCCCAAGCCAGTCCTTTACCGACTGCAGCATTGGGACGTTATATCCGAGAATCAGTATGTCATCGACATACACTATGAGAAATGCAATATTGCTCCCACTTATCTTTTAGTAAATGCACAGTTCCATTTCGTTCCTGTTTAAGTCAAAACCTTGACTACTTCAACAGAACGAAGATTCCAACTCCGATATGTTTGCTTCCATCCATGAATGGATCGATGAAGCTAACTTTACACAAAATGTAATTTTCGGAGTCCGGGCTCACTTTCGCTTCTTTGAATTTCGCAGATTCGTCGCTTTCAATGATCATCAGATCATGCGAACTTTCAATGATCATCAGGTTTAATTAATGACGAGAATTCACTCTCGGATTAGTGACTGATTCTTTCATATCTGCGAACTTCAGGCTCCACAGGTGTAGATTCTACAGAAATCTGTAAATCCATCCGCTGCTCTCCCTCAACAGGTTAAGCAGCCACCTGTATTTGTCGAATTTCTTCGAGTTATACTTTTACTCCCACTGTTCTTCTTGGAAAGTAACTTCCCTTCTTCAAAACAGAATGGACGTAAAAGATAACTAGCCTTGGTTTCCTCAGGACAACCAGCGAAGTAGCTCAACTACAAATATTCAGTAAAGACGAATTTGGATCGATTCCAATCCACATTTACGTGGTGTCTTTCAACTGATATTGGTGGAACTATTTTAGCGTAAACTTAGATATTTCTAGAGCGTTATTCTTCAAGAATATCATGGAAGATTTGTGTGACTCATCTTTCTCACAGAAATACCTCAAGGTTTTCAGGAGAATTGAGCTGTGAAACGACTTCACACTCATTCAGATGATCACACCATCAATGACTCAAGTATTCTCACTCGTGATCTAATCCAGAGTCTTAATACTTCTGTCACTCAGATTCTATACCTCATTCTGGAACTCTTTCGACCATGTCAAAGAATTCCGACTTGTGTCTCATTAAATGAACACAGTCTTACTCACTGAAGTAATCAGTAGAGACAATGAAGTACAGGAAATTTTCTCTGGTATTACTGCTCATCGGACCACATACATGAGTATGTTCAATCTCCAATAAGCCTTTGGGCCTTTCTCTAGCACGGCTAAGATGGGCCCTTTGTCTTTTGGTCCAGTAAGCAGAATTCAAGTCTCATAAGATATCGTATCAAATGAGCCCAACAGTCCATAACTATGGGATTTCTGAATCCGACTTACTCTATGTGACCAAGACTTTTATACCAAGAAAATTCAGGTTTAATTCATCAGATTTAAACCAATTCGGTATTTATGTTACATTTAGGCACTCTTTGGTTTAACATATAAAACCCATTCCTTGAATAGGGTGCTACAATTAATATTTCATTAAGATCAAAAGAACAAAACCTTGTCTTTTATCAAAATGAAAAACATTCAAATTCTTACAAGAAAATGAAAAACAACTCTGCTTAAAGCAGGTACATTGTAGCAATTACTTAATACAAAACCAAGCCTCGAAGGCATCTACAAGTGAAAACCCTACGGCTGAGGCAGCGTCCATAGCTCCTTCCAGACATGTAGATCCACCTGTCCTTCCTTCAACATTCTACTGTTGCTTAGGCTCTGCATATTATCACAAATATCAGTGCCACAACCAGTATCTAATACCTATAAGGTAGAACTTGAAGTAATAACATGAATACCTGAGGAAGTAGTCTCATACATCAACTTCAACTCCTCATCATCTTCCATGAATTTAATGCAATCTCTCTTCCAATGCCCTGTCTCTTTACAGTAGCAGCACTTACCAACGTAAGAGGTATCTGATTTGGGCTCAGAAGACACACGCTTGCCATCATTCAAAATCTGGACAACTTTGTCTTCGCCCTTCTCAGTACTAGGTTTAATAAACCCACCCTTCTCTATTATGAGATTATACTGGGTACTCTTCACGTTTGGCTCAACTATCTTGAGCATATCATGCAGTTCAGTCAGCGTCTTCGTTAAGCCTTTCTTGATATAGTTCCTTCTGAACTTATCATAGCTTGACGGCAGTGACTGCAGAATGATCTCAGTTGCCAATTCTTGGCTAACTGGATAATCCAGTTTCCTCAGGTTATCAATGTAACCCATCATTTTACTGACATGAGGACTCACTGGATGATCATCTGGTAGCTTGCAGCTAGTGAGAGACTTAACTAACTGGTATCTCTCCACTCTTATCTGCTCCTGAAATTTCAATTTCAGGCTGCTGATCATCTCTATTGGCGACTCCATGTTCTCATATTGCTTCCGCAAGTCTGAGTCCATGGTAGCCAATATCAGACCACGCACATCTACCGCATCATTATAATGCTTATTCCAAGCATCATATACTGCATGAGAAGCATTGGACCCGATCCTCACGGGGAGAGCTCTCTCAAGGACATAGTCCTTTCTCTCCTGTCTGAGGACTAGCCTCAGGTTCCGCGACCAAGTCAAGAAATTTGATCCGTTCAGCTTGTCCATCTCAAGGACAGACCGGATCGAGAAAGTGTTTTGATTGTTTGTGCTAGTCATAACTGAAATTTAAGATAAAAGAATTTTAGTTAATATGTTCAATATGATTAATCTCGTATTATACTTAATATGATTAATCTCGCATTATATTCAATAACATTAGTTACCCTCAATAGAATATAATGATTCCAAGATCCACATATAACTAAGATCAAAGTGGGCCACTGGCCGTCACCCAACCTTAGCTTATATCGGTAAGCCCTATCTCGGCTAATTATATCCGTGATATAACTCTTGGTTGTGAATCTGGGCCCGAGGCCCAATCCACTCTGATGTCTCAAGGCCCGGGACTCCCGATGGCCTAGTCAAGAAAACCAGACTATACAGTCATGTAATCACTAATGTCTGGGACTCCCAATGACATTTATGAATCACAAACCGTCTTACCCACGCAAAAGTAGACACCCTCACACTGTAAGGCCATGAGTACAATTGAATGGGCTTCGACAGCTGACATAGACTGGACAAGACATCCAACGCTTGATATTGTTTGAGGTTTGTAGGTTTATTAAGATTTTATCCCAAAATAGAAGATTACTATTTTGGGAAACTTTCCTTTTTGGGAAACCTACTAATTTTGGAAACTTTCTAAAATTGGAAACTTCCTAAATTTGGAAACTTTCTAAAATTGGAAACTTCCTAAAATTGGAAACTTTCTAAATATAGAAATTTCCTAAAATCCAAAACATGCAAATCTAGAAACTTCTAATTTAAGAAACTTTCTAATTTCAAAATTTTGGAAACTTATTAATTTAAAAATCGATTTTATAATTTTATAAAAATAAATTTTAAATTAATTCTGAAGAAAAGACTCAAATAATTGGCCCAATTGTTTTAACTTCTTGGCCCGAGGCCCAAGAATTGGTTCATGTCCAAGACATAACCCAATTGCCCAATTAAATGACATAACCGGTCTGGTTCATTAAAATTGGTCTTAACCAAAATTAATTACTACGATGACCACAATTGTCAACCGGTTATTTACTAAACCGAATTTTCTCAATTTATTTGGTCCAACCAAATCAAATTAGAAAATCACTGGTTTAGGCACAAAATCCAATTTTTCGACTTTGGATTTCTTATCCCGGTTTAACCAGAACTTAATAAAATTATTAAGTCTGTTTATTAAACCGTGACGATTAATTTTAATTATCTTTAAACCGAACCGTCAAACGAACCGAACCGATCGATTGGACGTGAACCGTTCACGATCACGTCAGCCCTAGCTTCACACGATCGAGTGAACGATCGGGACAGCCGCACGCAATGCACGAACGGGAGGATGGTCGGGACGAGTGATCGGGACGGGATGGCGGGTCGAGAGCGGGACGCGGATTGGGCCGAGATCCATGCGATCTGCCTTGCGGATCCATGCGATGCTCTCGCGCCTCTCGGTCGATCGATCGGGACGTGAGAAAGCGACGATCGTGGTCGATCTCGCGATCGGATCCATCGCTCCTCTCGGTCGTGCGCATCATCGCCGATCGGTAATTACCACGCGACACGATCCACGATCGGTCCGTGCGTCATGCCGATCCGGATGTATGATCCTTCGACGATCACACTCCGACGCATACCAATTCAATATAGATTGGATCATGCGATTTCAATTAGTTTAGGTTTTAATTCTTGTTTCTTAAGTGTTTTTCTCTTATCAGTAGGTTGATTCAAAAACACTTCTTAAACAATCCTAAACATGATTCTAAACAAGAAAAACCACAGAACCAATAGCTCTGATACCACTGTTGGATTGTTTAGTGTCTCCTGATTCAATTCTCAGATTGATTCATCCTACTAAACATGCAGATCTAGGTTCTCTTGAATAGAAACATAATAGATCTCACCTGTTACCTTTTGTGCAGCGGAATGGGAGGTAATAGTCAGAGATCAGCAGAACCACCAAGAGATGGATCCTCCAAAGGCTCACACACGCACACCGGGAAATTTGGCTGCTAGACCAGCTTAGAGAGGAGGCGCAGAGAGAGAGATGGGAGGCGCAGAGTGCTGAGAAAATTAGAGAGCTAGGTCTGATTTTAGTCATTAAAATCCCTTCTAGTTCTCATGGGCTTTTGGGCCCAATTCTCAGTTCTGATTAATCAGGCCCTTTAGTCTCTCTAAGTACAGTAAATGCCTAGCACTTTTACCGTACTTCTGCTAAACCGTTCCTTCGTATTTTCCCGTTAGCTTAGGCGTGTGACCCATATGGGATCATATAATAAAGGCAATAAGTCCAAGACTTATAGATCATGAGCGGACTCTAGCAAGCCATCATGACCCCCAGTATTATATGACTTATGTCTGATCATTGACATACTCTTACTTTCTAGAGACAGTACAGAGATTACTGGACACAATTCCAACAATCATTACCTCTCTCTCGACAGAATTTCCAATGATGGATCTCGGCCCTCTTCACCATTTCCTTGGAATTTCAGTCGCCCGTGACTCGAAGGGTCTGTTTCTCCATCAGCATAACTACATCGCGGATCTCCTACATCGATCACGCATGACCGAATGCAAGCCATGTTTAACACCGGTTGACACAAAACCGAAGCTGGCATCAAATGCAGGCAAGCCATTCTCGGATCCTACTTTATATCGCAGCCTCGCCGGTACTCTCCAGTATCTCACCTTCACGCGGCCTGACATCTCCTACGCCGTCCAACAAGTGTGTCTCTTCATGCATGATCCACGCGATGATCATTTCCTTGCATTAAAACGCATCTTGCGCTATCTCAAAGGTACAATCTCTCATGGTCTTCAGCTTCACTCGTCTTCCCCTATGTCATTGGTTGCTTATACGGATGCTTACTGGGCTGGTTGCCCTGACACTCGCCGATCTACCTCTGGTTTCTGTGTGTTTCTTGGCAACAACCTTGTCTCCTGGTCCGCTAAACGTCAGCCCACAATCTCACGCTCCAGTGCTGAATCGGAATACAAGGGTGTTGCGAACACGGTGGCTGAACTCACGTGGTTACGCAATCTGCTTCTTGAGCTACGGTTCGCCTTATCCTCTGCGTCGTTAGTATACTGCGACAATATCAGTGCTTTCTACATGTCCACAAATCCGGTTCAGCATCAGCGCACAAAACACATTGAGATCGACATCTATTTTGTTCGGGAACGAGTGGCGCTTGGGCATATCAGAGTTCTCCATGTTCCAACTTCCCTTCAATACGTGGACATCTTTACTAAAGGACTGCCCACGTCTGTCTTTCTTGACTTTCGGTCCAGCCTTAACGTCCGGGAACCTACCGTTCCGACTGAGGGGGGGTGTTAGGCTAGATATATTCGTATCTAGACTTGCCATATAAGATTCTCTGATTTGTATATATCCTATAAGGGTAAAACCCTAAACCGATGTACCTATATAGATGCTAAGATTAATACACAGCCTCCTCACGGAGTTTCATAGAATTACAGAATCCCAGGATACAACTGCTTTGAGACTAAGATCGTGACACTCGATCAAAGAATCTGCGAACTAAAATTCTACGAATACTCTCAAAAACTTACGTTTGGTAGAAGAAAAAAGACAGAGAGAGATTGTTGATTTCCGAGTTGAGAAAAGTTGTGAAAGATATATTTCGAGAGAGATGTGAGTTAGAATATATAGGAGAAGAAAGAGACTGGATCGCTACTTGCGTATAAAGTATCTCGCAAAACCGTTACGGAAATCGCGTAACTGGTGTGGAGATCTCGCGAAGTTAATGCTCGTATGTTACGAATATTCGTTTGAATATTCTTTTATTTTTCGAACAAAACTTTCAAATGATTAATTTAATTGTTCAAAAATTATTATGGATATTCCCATAAAAACATACGCACGCGCATGTGGTCCCTTCTCTTTCTTCATAGCCATGTAAACAATTATATGAAAATATTTATATATATACTACTCCAAAACTTCTCTTGCTTCCAATGTTATTAAATTATTGACCCAACATGTACATCGCAATACACAATCTTTCTGTGGTCTCACACTTTTTTGCATATATTTGAATTATTTCATATGAAAAAAGTTTTTTAATATTATAATTGGATAATATAATACAATAAATTTAGTAAACAGGATTTTAATATTTAAACAACGCTGATTTTGAAGTCTATGGTTGGTCAACAGATCATCTTTCTTGTGAAACAAGTAATTGTTAGTAAGTTGCACCAACAATCAAATTCTTCAAATTTCCCTTCACCTACTTCTTATCAAACCTCAAACCCTAAAAAATCCTCTACAAATACACACAAACTCCTTCATATCATCACTCACAATCAAACCCAAAAGACACACACCCCTCTCTCTCTCTCTCTAGTAACAACTCAAACCCTATATCCCCAAAATGGCTCCTTGGTTATCGTCCCTCGTCCTTGCAGTGACATTCACAAGCTTATTCACCAGTCTATATGCTCATCGCCATCTTCTCCAATCAACACCTGCAGCGACTCAGCCACCAGTTACAACAACATTCCCACCTCTTCCCAAAATTACAATGCCTCCATTGCCTCCTTCTCTTCCTCAGCCCACAGCGCTTCCCCCATTACCGAGCACACAGATACCTTCTCTGCCTAACCCAAGACAACCCATTAACATTCCAAACTTCCCACAAATCAACATCCCTAATTTCCCATTTACCATTCCTAACAACTTCCCGTTTAATATTCCCACCAGCATTCCTACAATCCCATCCTTCACTCCACCACCTTCCAAATGAGAAGCTAAGCTCTTTAGCTGCTGCCGCGCAACACATTACGATAGCCCTGTTCGGCAAGACGTCGCTGCGACAGCTACAAGCGACTAAAAATTGAACGTTAACAATGGCAAATGAAACAATGGAGAATGATCATGGGTGTCGCTGCGATTATTTTAACGGACGTTGTTTGCGTCGCTGGTATCGCTGAAAAATACAGCGGCTGTTGGAATGGTCGTCGTAACCAATGGCGACTGTCGCTGCTATTTACTCTCCACATATTTGAACCTCACGTAACTTATAATTAGGGATTATTTTTGATCGCTGACGTTGACGCAGCGACACCTTGCCGAACAGGGCCAATCTTTCTGTCGCACACTTTGTTTGTAATGTTTCTTATTATTTTTCTGTTGTTTGATGATGTACTCATTGTAGTAGTTGTTGTTGTTGTTTCTGCCATGATTCGGTTGCTTTTGTAATATAAAATACAGCTAATTATTGTGCTAACGAATACTTGCTTTTTCTTCTTCTCATATGGGCATTTTCTTGATCTCCAACCAAACAGTAATAGACAAATTATCATCCATAAAATTATCTAAAATGTTTGCATAAACAAGTCATATTCAAAAAAAAAAGTAAAAGAAGTGCTTGTTGCTTTCAAATCTTGTGTTGAATAATAATATGTTAGCAAAATTACAAAGGGAAATGAGAATGTAACTTAACTTTGGTACAATTTTCTGAAGTTATTAATCAATCGTTTAATAGCATCCTCTAATCATCCGTGAGTTTGTCAAATTCAATCAAATCGAAGAACCTGCTACCCATAACTTATTTCTCGTCGGAAGTCCATTGGCAGTGAATCACCGATTGAATAGGCTCCAATTGGTGACCATAGTTTAGGAAAAGAATTATGATGAATTTTTAATTCCTCAAAATTTTTACCAATTAAGAGGAATTTTTTGTCAAAATTCAGACATATGGATCCCACAATATTTTTTATTTTTCCTCATGTTTAAGGAATGAAAGAACAAAAAAGTTCCCCTACTAATTTGATGAGGAATAAAAATTCTCTTGATAATTCCTCTACATTCCTATTTTTTTGTTAATTGAATTCCTCAAATGACATTTTGTCCATTTTTATACGTTCCTTTAGTTCATTTTAGTGGTCACCAATTAGAGCCTTACTGTTTGCTTATACTACTCTTGTGTTTTCTTTTAATACGCCTAGGCCCATAACAAAGACCAATATAAATGATGATATAGGCCCATTAGAGCATCTCGATAAACCGTTTATTTTAAGTTTTTTTCAGACCCGAATTGATAGAGCGCGCGATTCATGGTGTTTTTTTTTTGACATCAAACTGGTGTTTTGTTAATTGTAATTGTAACCCGTTCTGTTGGTCGATTTTGTGGACTTGTGCGTCCTCTCCTCTGCGTTTTGGAATATTATAATAGTGAAAATTAATTTTTTGTGTTTCTTTCTTTTCTCGCTTTTCTCCATCTTCTCTCTAAAACGTTTTTTCTAATCTAGTTTCGGCTACCAGTTCTCGGCTTCGCCATGCCGGTGGTTTGATTATTTTTATTTTCTTCACTGATTCCCTCTCTTTCTTGTATTATATCTTGAGGGTTCGATTGGTTTTGTTTTTTGTTCGGATCTGAATAAATCTGGACCTTATGCCCGACTATTATTCCGACTAAGTTCGGCAGTCTCTTCCGGTTTTATAGTGGAATCACTCGGTCTTTTCCATGGTGCTTCTACATCACACCCGCTGTTGATTTTCTTCTCTTTCATCTCTAACTTCTCGCGTTTAGAGTCGGTTGGATCGATGTCTGATCGAGTTGAACGGGTCCGACATGCTCGTCTTCCTCCTAGTGGTTTTAGTCTCGTTTGATTATCCCATATGAAGCGCTTTGTTCCGGCCATCGTGATATGGAGAGTCAAGGATTTGTTTTACTCGATATGCAGTGGTTCTGTGGTGGTTTGGATGAACTAGATCGGCGGGATGGTGGTGGTGTAGCGGCGAAGCAAACACATCGGCTACAAGAAAAGTTGGTCGGCATTTTGCATGTTCATTGTTCTTCTTCGTCTGGCGCGAGGCAGAAACCGCTGCGTCTTCATCGTCCACGTTTTTATCTCTCCAACAAAAAATCGATTTGTTGTATTTGGGCCAATTAAATCCATTTACTTGTTTCCAAAATTTTAATTCTACACATCTGTACTCAATCTTGTATATGTTCATGAGGCGCTTTCTCTCTCTTCTTAGAGAGAAGAACTTCTCTCTCGCCTCTCCTCCTCTCTTCTTCTCGGATCTCATCTTTCAGAAGAGATGATGGAGATCGAGTTGCGCCTTTATCCTTTTGTTCTGTAAATAGTCCGGTTTTGGAATTTTTTCTGATTTCGATTTGTTCTTCACCTCCTTGCTATGGATCTGAAATCTCTTTTCCCCAATCGCGTACTTCTTCCTGTTTCGGTTATAATAAGTCCAGGAGTTCTTTCTACGGCTGGTTTTTCTTCCGATTCATCGGATCTAGCCGGGATTTCCCCGGTTCTTTCTCGTTTTGATCCGATTCTCTTTTCTCTCTTCGCCATCTGTTTGTTGGTTTCTCGCTGATCTGATCCAGCTCCTCCGTTCTGCTTGGATTAATATTGCCCTCGTGCCACCGCGTTAGAGGACACGCTTCCGGTGGATCTTGTTTGGTATTCGACCCAACAACGACGGCGTCTCCATAACTCTGGTAGTTTCTGGTGATTTTGCAGTGATTGTTCTTCTTTTGATGTAGGTTCTGACAGATGGTGGCTCCGGGAAGCTTGGCTCAGCAGGTGATCCTTGGCCGCTGCAGTGAATAGGCCCGGTGAGGTGCAAGTCCGTTTTCCTCTACGGTCACTTGTTTCTTCTCGGCGTTTCGTCAGAAGAGCGATCCGTGTTGCATGTCGTCTACGCGTTACCGTCGTCACGTGGTGTCTTGAATTTTCGCCACCGTTTATGTAACCGAGTCTCTCGGATTATTTTCTTATTGTGGGTTTAGGCCCATTTGTATATTGATCATGGTCCATGAATGAATCTCTTGTTGACAAATTTTTTTTTTTGTATATGTTCATTGGACTTTTAATAACAATCCTTGGCGCCAAAAAAAGGAATATTATAATAGAGACTTTTTCAGACCGAGAAAACTTTCTTTTTAAAAAGCGAGAAATTGAAAAAAGTCAATCTTGGCCACTCCGACATCCTCGGAGACACGTGCGAGTTTGTAAGAATTTTTTTTAATTAAAACGGCTTCTACTTGGTGGGAGAGGCGTACAATTCATTAGTCAACTATTTTAGACTCTTCTTGGCCCAAATGTCCTCTTCGGGCCACTACCCATTCTTCAATTGTGGTTTTATTATTTACTATTTAATTATACTTTATTATTTCGTCCCTTCTTTCTTGCGTAATTGTTTTTTCTATAAAATAGAAAGTCAATGATGGTACAAATTTTATTTGGCGATTGATATACATTCTTTTATTTCATTTGTGTTTTTTATCCCGATAACAAGGTGAACACATATATTTCGAGGTCGTAAGTAATCATCATACTGTAAATCTTTTAATTTCGTCAAGTAACTGGAGGTCAATAGTTCTTCAAAACACACAATTTTGTGAAGGATTATGAGTTTGTTCATGGTTCAATTCTCAGATTGCAACCTAACACATAATCTTAAACAGATCTAGGTTCTTGTAACTGAATCATAAAACACAAACCTGGACATTACCTTTTGCAGCGGAATGATTGTAATGTCGAGATCAACGAACAGATGAATACCTGTTCCTCCTTGGTATCCACACTCTTACAAGCAGGGGATGGCTGCTAGACCGGATGGAATGGATCAACCGAGAGAGAGATTAGAGAGAGAAGGAGAGCCACGGCTGCCACTCCAAAATCGCCAAAAACATTAGCCAACCCTAATGTTGCAATCTCCCTTTTTAATCACTAATGGGCCCAAGTTTAATTAATTAAACTAATGGTCCATTAGAATTTTGGGCCCAAGACACAAATCAGACAAAAGCCCATTTGTTGTCTGCCCAATTCTCTGTACAAATACAGTAAATGCCTTAGCATCTTACCGTATTAATTCCATCTTAACTTTCCCGTTAGCTATGGTGTGTGACCCTTTGGGATCATACAATACTGGTAATAAGTCCTAAACTTATAGATCAAGAGCGGACTCTAGCAAGCCATCATGATCACCCAGTATTTATGACTTATGTCTGATCTCGACATTTATCATACTTTCTAGAGATAGTACAGTAGATTTCAGGACATTCCCAACAATCTCCCACTTGTACTGGAATCCTACATTCCCTAATCCTTTTGTCTCAATATCTCGATCTGGCATAAGGCAAGATGCGTGTCATCCTTATAGAGCCAGACCATTTTAATCGGACCAGATTTGATACTGACAATGCAAACGACTTGGGCAAGTCCGTTTGGGAGTGGCCACTCTCTTACCAGCTATCAAGTCTCCGATTGGCCTAGAGATATTACCTCCGTTAAACGGCAGGGACAAATCCCATCTTGTTCCATCACTATGAACTACACACTTCATAATACACCCAACCAAGGTCCGTATAGCTCCCAGTTACGAAACAGCGTTAGACAATGATCAAAGTGCATCAATCCATGTGCAGCCACATGCATGCGAACTCAGGTCTAAGGACTATACTCTATAGTCATATATGAGAACCTCTTATGACACAGATATTAATCTTGTAGAGTTCTCATCAGCGGGCCATGTCCGGTCATATGCTCCCCTACATATACCTATGTGTCGATTTTGATGCCGCGCATCTATGACCCCTCGAAACTTGGTCATAAGTCTCAACACAATCTAGTCTCAAGCGGTTGTTAGTGTTCCAATTTCAACAACCTTCGACTATGGACACTATGATTTATGTCATTTCGTTAAATATGGGGTTTCAGGATCAAGTCTACTCATGTACTTCGATGGCCCATATATAATGACATGAATCATTTTGGAACGATTATTTATATCACAGTTAAAATAATCCAGAAATCATAGATTTCATAAACATGAAATATTATGTTTACATGAACCTTTCAAAACAACTAAGTAAAGCCCTTTACAAACTCCCACTGAAATTAAGACTACATCTTAATTTCACTCATCCTACAGCTACAGTCCGCGACTCGTGCTTAGGCCTAAGGAGTGACTTCGTTAATAGATTAGCAACGTTCTCATTCGATGAAACTTGCTTATCTACTTAACACCTCTGTCATTTATCTCACGGAATAGGTTATACCTACCCTCAAGGTGTTTGGACCTCTGATGTGCAGCTAGTCTCATCTATGCTGGGAATCACATCAAGTTCAGTGATGAACTCTTCTTTCCAAACAACCTCTTTCGCCGCTTCTCAAGCTGTGAAATGTTCAGCTTAAGTCATGGAGTCAGCAACAGTGCCTTGCACCGCCAGTCAGACACAAGATATAGCCGGACTGTGACCGGGAATTATCTTTGTCTATTGGAAACTTGCCTTTCAGACTCTATCGACTTGTAGCACCTCACTTTCTCCGTAAATCAAGAATTTATCCTTAGTATTCCTCAAATACTTTAGGATATTCTCTACGGCAATCCGGTGATTCTTTGCTGGATTTGACTGGTCTTTACTTGTCTTGCTTAACATTAAAGCTACATCAAAACAAGTACGTATCATGGCATACATGATAGATCCAATTGCTGACGCATATGGAATCCTATCCATGCATTCAAGCTCAGCAGATATCGCAGGACACTGTTTCTTGCTTAATGTATTGCCATGTGACATTGGCATAAAACCCTTCTTGGATTGCTGATTAGGTGTAGGACTTTGTCAATTTAAGAATCCTGACTTTGTCCTACCAGCTCTTTTGGATCTCTATCTTTAGATCCAAAATCCAAGAACATACGTGGTTTTACCCATGTCAATCACAAAACCAACTCCCAAGCCAGTCCTTTACCGACTGCAGCATTGGGACGTTATTTCCGAGAATCAGTATGTCATCGACATACACTATGAGAAATGCAAC
Source organism: Orychophragmus violaceus (assembly GCA_030180135.1). Taxonomy (NCBI): domain Eukaryota; kingdom Viridiplantae; phylum Streptophyta; class Magnoliopsida; order Brassicales; family Brassicaceae; genus Orychophragmus; species Orychophragmus violaceus. The sequence continues at coordinate 35,470,937 of CM058235.1, forward strand.
ATCGCTCCCACTTATCTATTGGTAAACGCACAGTTCCACTTCGTTCCTGTTCAAGTCAAAACCTTGACTACTTCAACAGAACGAAGATTCCAACTCCGATATGTTTGCTTCCATCCATGAATGGATCAATGAAGCCAACTTACACATAGTGTAATTTTTGGAGTCCGGGCTTACTCTCGCTTCTTTGAATTTCGCAGGTTCGTCGCTTTCAATGATCATCAGATCATGCGTACTTTGAATGATTATCAGGTTCAACTAAATGACGAGAAATCACTCTCGGATTAGCAATTGATTCATTCAGATCTGCGAACTTCAGGCTTTACAGGTGTAGATTCTACAGAAATCTGTAAATCCATCCGCTGCTCTCCCTCAACAGGTTAAGCAGCCTCCTGTATTTCTCGAATTTCTTCGAGTTACACTTTTACTCCCACTGTTCTTCTTGGAAAGTAACTTCCCTTCTTAGAAAACAGAATGGACGTAAAAGTAACAAGCCTTGGTTTCCCTAGGACAACCAGCGAAGTAGTACTACTACAAATACTCAGTAAAGACGAATTTGGATCGATTCCAGTCCACATTTATGTGGTGTCTTTCAACTGATATTGGTGGAACTATTTCAGCGTAAACTTAGATATTTCTAGAGCGTTATTCTTTAAAGAATATCATGGAAGAATATTCGTGTGACTCATCTTTAATCTTTTCTAATAAGATCTGATTCTTTCTCATAGAAATACCTCAAGGTTTTCAGGAGAATTGAGCTGTGAAACGACTTCACACTCATTCAGATGATCACACCATTAATGACTCAAGTATTCTCACTCGTGATCTAATCCAGAGTCTTAATACTTCTGTCACTCAGATTCTATACCTCATTCTGGAACTCTTTCGACCATGTCAAAGAATTCCGACTTGTGTCTCATCAAATGAACACAGTCTTACTCACTGAAGTAATCAGTAGAGACAATGAAGTACAGTAAATTTTCTCTGGCATTACTGCTCATCGGACCACATACATGAGTATGTTCAATCTCCAATAAGCCTTTGGGCCTTTCTCTAGCTCGGCTAAGATGGGGCCTTTCTCTTTTGGTCCAGTAAGCAGAATTCAAGTCTCATAAGATATCCATTCAAATGAGCCCAAAAGTCTATAACTATGGGGTTTCTGAATCCGATTTACTCTATTTGACCAAAACATTTATGCCAAGAAAAATCAGGTTTAATTCATCAGATTTAAACCAATTGCGGTATTTATGTTACATTTTAGGCACTCTATGGTTTAAGATATAAAACCCATTCCTTGAATAGGGTGCTACAATTAATATTTCATTAAGATCAAAAGAACAAAACTTGTCTTTTATCAAAATGAAAAACATTCAAATTCTTTACAAGAAAATGAAAGACAACTCTGCTTAAAGCAGGTACATTGTAGCAATTATTAATACAAAACCAAGCCTCAAAGGCATCTACAAGTGAAAACCCTACTGCTGAGGCAGCATCCATAGCTCCTTCCAGACACGCAGTTCCACTTGCCCTTCCTTCAACGTTCTACTGTTGCTCAGGCTCTGCATATTACAACAAATATCAGTGCCACAACCAGTATCCAATACCTATAAGGTATAACTTGAAGTAATAACATGAATACCTGAGGAAGTAGTCTTATACATCGACTTTAACTCCTCATAATCTTCCATGATTTTAATGCAATTTCTCTTCCAATGCCCAGTCTCTTTACAGTAGCAGCACTTACCAACGTAAGAGGTATCTGACTTGGGCTCAGAAGACACACGCTTGCCATGATTCAAAATCTGGACAACTTTGTCTTCACCCTTGTCAGTATTAGGTTTAGTAAACCTACCCTTCTCCTTCATGAGATTGTACAGGGTACTCTTCACGTTTGGCTCAACTGTCTTGAGCATATCATGCAGTTCAGTCAACGTCTTCGTTAAGCCTTTCTTGATATAGTTTCTTACGAACTTATCATAGCTTGACGGCAGTGACTGCAGAATGATCTCAGTTGCCAATTCCTGGCTAACTGGATAATCCAGTTTCCTCAGGTTATCAACGTAACCCATCATTTTACTGACATGAGGACTTACTGGATGATCATTTGGTAGCTTGCAGCTAGTGAGAGATTTAACCAACTGGTATTTCTCCACTCTTACCTGCTCCTGAAATTTCAATTTCAGGCTGCTGATCATCTCTATTGGCGACTCCATGTTCTCATATTGCTTCAGCAAATCTGAGTCCATTGTAGCCAATATCAGACCACGCACATCTACCGCATCATTATAATGCTTATTCCAAGCATCATATACTGCATGAGAGGCATTGGACCCGATCCTCACGGGGAGAGCTCTCTCAAGGACATAGTCCTTTCTCTCCTGCCTGAGGACTAGCCTCAGGTTCCGCGACCAAGTCAAGAAATTTGATCCGTTCAGTTTGTCCATTTCAAGGACAGACCGGATCGAGAAAGTGTTTTGATTGTTTGTGCTAGTCATAACTGAAATTTAGAGATAAATAGAGTTTTAGTTATTTAGTTCATAAAAGAGTAATCTTAACAACTTATAAGAAAACTCGCATTGCATTCAAAATTTCTTTGTTTAACCTCATAAGAATGCAATGATTCCGAGACCCATGTTCAACTAAAACCAAAGTGGGCCACTGGCCGTCACCCGGAATTAGCTTTACTTGGTAAGCATACACACAGCTAGTTATATCCATATAACTCTCGGTTGTGGATTGGGCCCAAGGCCCAATACACCAGATGTCTCAAGGCCCGGGACTCCCGATGGCCCAGTCAAGGAAACCAATCTCTTACAGCCAAATAATCACTAAAGTCTGGGACTCCCAATGAAATTAGTGACTATATACTACTTTACTTACGCGAAAACAGACACCTCACACTGTAAGCCATATCTGTAATCGAGTAAGCGTTAAGTAGCTGACAAGATTGGAAAGACATCCAAGCTTGATATTGTTTTTGAGGATTTTCAGTTTTATTTCCAAAAATAGAAGATTACTATTTTTGGAAACTTACTTATTTTAGAAACTTTCTAAATTTAGTAACCTACTAAAAATAGAAATTTCTAATTTAATATTTTATTAATATTTTCGGGTTGGGTCACAAATTATAGGCCCAATTCTTGGCCCAAGACCATAGAATTCCAGTTGGCCCAATAATTTGACATAACCGATTCGGTTTATTAATTCTGGTCCAAGACCAAATTAACTATCAAAACCATCGGTTATTTACTAAACCAGACCAGCTCTAAATTATTTGGTCCAACCAAATCAAACTTAGACCAGCCTTCGGTTTAGGTTAAAATTCAATTTTGAATTTCAATCCGGTTTAACCAGAAATTAAATAATACCAATTGTATTAAATAATTTCCAGTAAACCGCGATTCGGGTTAACCGCTTGAACCACCAAATAAATTGGATCGGTTCAGTTAAGTCCAAAACCGGGAAGAAACACCTAGTGTTTTAGCCAATTTGACTTAACTTGCGGTTTAAGGCTTTAAACACACGATTAACCGCCAATTAAATGGACCGGTTTAATCGGTGTGGTTTGGGCAACGAACCGCGAAGCTCGGTTTAACCGATTGACTATTCGCGGGACGTAAAATTTAACGGGCCAAACGATCGGATCCATGATCCAACTCGGCCCATTAACGCAATCGATGGCCCATGAACCATTCGAGACCTTGCGGCTGCTCACGATCGCAAACGATCGATCATCGCAACCGGCCGAACATCCCGATCCGTCCCTTGCCATCGACCACGGCCTATCGATCACGCGTTCGATCATCACACGATCACGCGGTCTCTCGATCACAATCGGCTTGAATCCATGATCTATCACTCACGATCACTTTAACACGACCAAGCGATCGATCATTGTGGGCATGACATTGATCGCATGAAGTCGTGAGACACACGCGATCCATCTCTCGATCGCACGGCCTTCATCGATCAATGACACGATTCCTAAGCCGATTGGCACACGATTGATAAAGTATAATGATCGATTGCTTTTGATCGAGCATCATTAACATTATCAATCGGCGGCTTACACAAATGATCATCAACGAGACCATTAGTTAGGGTTTTAATAATTTTAATCAATTTTAACATTAATTGATTCTAAAATCATTAAACAGCCATTATGATCCAAATTACATGCAACCTAATGACCTGGCTCTGATACCACTGAAGGATTATGAGTTTGTTCATGGTTCAATTCTCAGATTGCAACCTAACACATAATCTTAAACAGATCTAGGTTCTTGTAACTGAATCATAAAACACAAACCTGGACATTACCTTTTGCAGCGGAATGATTGTAATGTCGAGATCAACGAACAGATGAATACCTGTTCCTCCTTGGTATCCACACTCTTACAAGCAGGGGATGGCTGCTAGACCGGATGGAATGGATCAACCGAGAGAGAGATTAGAGAGAGAAGGAGAGCCACGGCTGCCACTCCAAAATCGCCAAAAACATTAGCCAACCCTAATGTTGCAATCTCCCTTTTTAATCACTAATGGGCCCAAGTTTAATTAATTAAACTAATGGTCCATTAGACTTTTGGGCCCAAGACACAAATCAGACAAAAGCCCATTTGTTGTCTGCCCAATTCTCTGTACAAATACAGTAAATGCCTTAGCATCTTACCGTATTAATTCCATCTTAACTTTCCCGTTAGCTATGGTGTGTGACCCTTTGGGATCATACAATACTGGTAATAAGTCCTAAACTTATAGATCAAGAGCGGACTCTAGCAAGCCATCATGATCACCCAGTATTTATGACTTATGTCTGATCTCGACATTTATCATACTTTCTAGAGATAGTACAGTAGATTTCAGGACATTCCCAACATTTTGGACCAAAAAATGGGATCAAATTACGCATTTTTTAAGTAGTCCAATCTGGTAAAAAATAATATATTATTTGTAAAACAAAAATTAATTATCTACGTTGAATTTAGGCTTGTAATTTTGTAACAATCTATCTACAACTGTTAGAAAATTAATTGAAAAAATAAGTTAGGATTAGTTTGAACGTCACGTTAAATAGAGGATCAGATCAGTCTCTTAGTCTCACTGTCACTGTTGCCCTAGCATCTTCTCTCCGAGACACGAACCCCAAAGAGCCGCCGCCGTGAATCGATGATGGATCTCCTCCTCTGGTGCACCTCTGTCAAACCCTCCTCCCTCTCAAGAACATCTCCTCTGAAGCTGAAGCTCCCCTCCTCCATGACGTCGTTTGTAGTTGAAGCATCCGCTGCACCTCCTCCACCATCAAAACCACTGGACCCGAGCCTCACCTTGCCTCTGCTGTCAGACCCTCCACATCCTCATGTTCCGCCAGAACCGCCGCCTCTGGTCTCCCTCGCTCGTCGTTCGTCTCCGCCTCTATCCTCCTCCTCGCCATGATCCCTCGTCGCCGTCCTCCCCAAACTGCCGTTGTAGTATCCCCGAACCTGGATACTAACCCCACCCTAAACGTTTGGGCTGTCTATGGAACCATTAGGATGAACACATGATCAAGTAAGATCAATAAGAGTGTTCCATATGCATAAGAACGTCAAGCTCAGCTGGGAAGAAGCTTGGCCTAAAGAAAAACAGCTGAACCAAGAGTGTTCGGCTGAAACGAGCTGAACAGTCCAGATGGTCAGCTGGTAACCAGCTCAACTCAGCTGGTCCTAGTGTTTACCTCTTGGGTCAGATGGTCAGCTAGTGACACTAGCTGGGTGGTTGGGCGGTTACCAGCCAAGGGGCACAAGTGGTTGGCAACCTTTCACCAACCATTGCACCCCTTTGTTTAATGGGTGGTTATGAGATTTGATTCCTATAAATAAAGAAGACCAAGGCACGAAATGGATCATCTTTTAACCCTCTTTTCACTCAGAGAAACACAGGAGAAAGACCAGCCATGATTCAGAAGAAATCGAAAGGAAAAAAGGGGAAGATCAAGAAGGGTTTTATGGCCGGATTCAGGGAGAATTTGCCGGCCATGGAAGGGGAGTTTGGGGCCGGTTTTCTGGAGAGAAAACCTTGATCCTTACACCCCTGGAGTCTCAGCAAAATCTCAGGAAAGATCCAAGGAGAAACCGATGAGGCTTCATAGGAAGAGAGCAAGGTTTCCGGGCTAGAATATTATCGGCAGATTCTAGGGCAGTTGGGCGTTCCTTTGGGGATCAACACCCACGACTTGAACATGACTACACACTGACATATCCAGAAGAGAAGTTCCCATGATATATCCAAGAAGAACCGCAATTGGTTGAAGAGAAAGAAGGAGGAATAAGTCGGAAACCACAAAAGGGTTGTGGACTGGTTTTACATGGAGTCCGTTGGGAGATTGTGGGAGGAACCATTGGCGGTTTCCAGACATCCCCACACACCTGGAAACTCATCTCCACACATAAGAAAGCCCCTGATACATTCAATAAACTGTGGCCTTAAGAGAGACATGGATGGGCTTGACCGAATTCTTAGAAGGGAATTACCGACAGTTTAAGAGAAGTTTAAGGGCAGTGTATCGGGGAGGATGGGAGCGGTTAATAAGGATAACCAGGGCTACACACGGCTAGGCCTGGGCATTTTTACCTGGACCCGAGGACCCGACCCCGGACCCGAACCGAATAAGACGGGTCGGGTCCAACCTGTAAATATGTACAATAACCTGCTGGGTCTTATAGATCATTACCCGCGAGTACAGGTTCGGTTCCGGATCTTACCCGAGATCCGAACGGGTACCCGTGGGTAAATATTATAAAAAAAAAAATATTTTATATATATATATATATTTTACACACATATAAAAATATAATATATATATATATATATATTAATACATTCTGATTCATTAAATTTTAATCTAATATTATAATTTATATATGTGTAATACTTTAATAAAACATAAATGATATTAACGATTGAAATTCCCAATCGTCGACCTAAATTCACTTTTTCCCCCAATTCTCAAACCCTAACACCATTTCTTACAAACTGGAAAAACTCGATCCAGTGATTTCATCGTCTCCTCCATCCGAGACGTCTAGAAATCAATCCCTGGTTAGTTTCTTGACCGATTTGTTTTAGTATTTTCGAATCTCGTTTGTTATCTCTAGTTTGTTTTTCTTTCTTCATCATCTTCATTCTTCAAAATCGATTGCATGTTGGTCTTGTTCATTGAATCAGTGATTCATTGATTTCGATTTGTTATAGGTTAGATAGATTTATGATCTTCTTCTTCTGTCTACTGAACATGATAACATGTTTTGTAATCTTTTGGGGACTGGGTTGTAGAACAATCGATTTAGGGTTCTTAGTTCTTGGGTGTTCCGTATTCGATTCAGGCATGATCTCGTTTTACATAGATCTTCATCTAATTAGGGTTCTTAGTTCTTTCTTCTTCTTCGATTTGGGAATTTGGGGATAAAATTCGATTAACGGTTTAGTCTAATTGGGTTTTAATCGATTTTTTGTTTGTTAACCGAACCTGATTGGAACCTGATTGGAAACTGAATAGAACCTGATTTGAACCTGTTTGGAACCTGAATAGAACCTGACTAGAACCTGATTGGAACCTGAATAAAACCTGACTTGAACCTGTTTGAACCTGATACGAACCAGATATAACCTGTATTGAACCTGACTCGAACCTGATTAGAACCTGTTTTTTACCTGAATTGAACTAACTGTTCTTGTATCTTAATTGCAGATGGCATCGAATGTTAACATTGGAGAAGATGATCCTCGAGATTATGATTTAAGTGACGGTGATGAAGAAAATTTTAACACACCTAACCAAGCAGACAAAGGGAAAGGGAAAGTTGGAGATCAAGATGGCAGTGGCTCAGGGATTAAACGGAAGAGGAATTGCACGGGAAGGTCTTGGGTCTGGGAACACTTCACCAGACAAGCAGATGATAATGACAAAGCAAACTGCCATTACTGCAAAAGGGAAATGGTATGTCCATCCAAGTCAGGTACTTCTAACATGAAGAAACATCTTAATTTTGCTTGCAAGCCGTTTAAAGTATGGGAAGCTGCTAGGAAGTTTAGTCAAAATGATCAAACTGTATTGGATGGTGAAGCTGGATTGAGATTGTCTAAAGTGTCGGATAAAGTAGTTTGGGAAGCAACTAATGAGATGATGGTCATATCCGAGTTGTCATTATCGTTTGTGGAAGGTTTAGGTTGGAAACATTTCTGCTCCAGGGTTAAGCTAGTGAAACCGAGATCTAGGAGGACCTCCACAAGAGAGATAGTTGAGTCATATGTGCAGAAGAAGGACTCTATGAAGAAGATTTTAGGAAACAATAGACAGAGGGTTTCTTTAACCACAGACATATGGACATCTCCCCATACCGGAGCTTCTTACATGGTGATTACGGCGCATTTTGTGGACGCTGCTTGGAAAATGAAGAAGATGATCATTGGTTTCAAGTCTGTGTGTGACCACAAAGCAGTTACAATCGCGGCAGTGTTGAAAGAGTGTTTAGAGGAATGGAACATCAAGAGGATCTTCTGCATAACCGTAGATAATGCCACGGCCAACAGTTGTGCAATGAGAGTATTCAGGGAAGAGTTCTCAGAAGGTAGAGATGATGCATTTGTACTAGAAGGAAAGTACTTGCATTTAAGATGTGCTACTCATATCTTGAACCTTATAGTCAGAGAAGGGTTGCAGGATATATCAGACAGTGTGAATGCTATTCGTAATGGCATTCACTATGTTAGATCCTCAACTATAAGGTTGTTATCTTTTGACTCGCATATGGAGGCAAAGAAGATTAAGAGAGGAAGTCTTCCATTGGATGTCAAGACCAGATGGAATTCGACTTACCTTATGCTGGAACAAGCACTGAAGTTCAAAGCGGCTTTTATGAAGTTGAAGGAAGTAGATAAAGTCTACAACGACTATTTCGATGACACTGATGATGGTAAGAAGAGGATTGGACCACCACTGAAGCCTGATTGGGAAGCTGCTGGCAGACTGGTTCAATTCTTGATCATCTTCTACAAAGCAACGCTGGTGTTGTCTACTACAAACACTGTTGTTCTCACAAGCTATGGCATGCAATAGTAACAGTGACAAGAAACATCAGTTTATTAAGCCAGTGTCCCGGCCCTGATAAAGTTATGCGTACTAATGCATTGTCCATGTTGACGAAGTTGGGAAAGTATTGGGATCCGTTTGGTGACAAAGTGGAGTTCAACAGGATGGTTATTATAGCAGGTGTTCTTGATCCAAGCAAGAAGATGAAGTTTGCAATCAAGTGTTTTGAGAAACTGTGGGGTAAGGATAGCAATGAGTCTGCAGTTCTTACTAAGTCAGTTCATGATATGCTTAAGGATTTGTATGATGAGTATAGTGAAAGGTTGAGCAGAATGGTAACTTTTCAAGGCACATCATCTCATTCTCAAGCAGCTTCCTCGCAGTCTCAATCACAGGAACCATATGTGGAAGAGGTTTCACAGAGAACAGTCTTGGGAAATGGCCTAGCTTATGAATCGATGAATGATTTATACAACGAGTTAGTTCAAGAAACCGGTGTTCCAGAGAAGATAAACGAGTTGGAGTTTTATCTGAGTGAAAGTGTGGAGATACCTAAGTTACTAGAAGGTACAGAGTTTGATATCTTGCCTTGGTGGAAGGTAAATGCTCCTAAGTATCCAGTTCTCTCAGAAATTGCAAAGGATGTGTTGGGAATGCAAGTTTCTTCAGTGGCATCAGAATCTGCCTTCAGCACCAGTGGAAGGGTTCTTGAACCCTCTAGGAGTTGCTTGTCACATTATATGATAGAGGTATTAATGTGTCTGGAGCAATGGCTGAAGTGTGAGATCAAAATCAATGATAAAGGAGTAACAAGGAAAGAAGAATTACTTGCTGATGCTGAGCTACAAAATGACTTAATGAGAGGTAAATTTTAAATAACTATTACATGTTAATTTCATACATATTGTATTAGTCTATTAGATGTTATTATCTAATATCTAACATGAGTTATATATTGTATCAGAGTTTCACGTTGCTTTTCACCACTAGGTAAATGCCATTGAGACTAAGGTAAGGTAGTTACTACTTACTAGCATTACATATTATATTAATGTTAATCCGGTTGATGAATCCTTTTGAGTATTGATGATTTTTGATGCATGCAAGTCTCTGGTAATCTGGGATGAAGCTCTTGTTGGTCCGAGAGTTTGAATCACTAAGTACTAAGGTCTCCTATTCGGTGAAGAGTCAAGACCAGAAGAGTTTTCAATTTTCAATATATGATCTCTTCAGTGTTTTTCTTGAAACTCTTGTAGTTAACTTAATTTGGCAGTTGCACTTTTGTTTCTTGAAGTTGAAAGTATTTGTATGACTTAAACAGTAAACACTTTGAAGTTTGAATTGCAAATTTGGTTTTGTTAAAACTTCAGGATTATTCAGGTTTGTTTCAGGTTCAAATAGCAGGTTTATTCGGGTAAAATATGGATTTCGGGTAAAATTTTACCCGAACAAACCTGAAACCGAACCGATCCGACCAATATCCGAATAAGACCTGGACCCGGCAGGTATGGCAACAGACGACCAGACCCGACCCGGACCCGGCAGGATCCGACCCGAACCCAACCCGAAATAAGCAGGTCCTTAAATGGGTCCTATACTTCTTCTACCCGAGAGACCCGGACCCGGCAAGGAACCGACCCGAACCCGACCCGAGGACCCGAATGCCCAGGCCTACACACGGCCATAACAAGAATGGAAGAAGACCCATGGATTTATGAACAAAGGCCGTGAGTCTTAAAGGCAAGATACCAAAGAATTAGTCGGTTTCACTCAAGGGATATCAAATGGTGGTCAAAAGAAGGAATTAGAAGACCTCTCTTATACTTAGTCATATGGGGATGATTGGTTGAATGACTAGGTACAAGGGAGGTGTGTTTTATGAGTTGGCGAACGAATGAGCTAAGCGGGACGTCGAGCTAGCTTTCACCGACTTCACCCAAAGGGGCAAGGTATGAGTTCAAGTACTCGAATAATCTAAAGAAGGATTAGAATGGAATATGTGAATAGAACAATCTGAGTAAAGACTTAGGTTGTTAGAACGGATAGTTAAGGAACGGAACCTCGTAAGGGTTTTAAAGAAACCAAATATGGTCATAAGAGGTTCTTGGATGGATCGTTCTTTAGGAGAACGATATAATGGCTAAAGTAGTAATTCTGCTGCGTAATTAATAAGTATGAAGGATCTAAGACTAGAAGTAAATAGGAAGATCCGAGGAATACTTGTTCCTTAGGGAAAATTTAAAATAGGACGTATTTTTGGAAGGGGTATAATGAGAGGCATCCGTCTAGGCCTTATGGCCGGGATGGGTCTTTTCAGCCGCAACTCTCTTCTGTGTTCCAAATCTCCCACCCTCCGACAATCCCTTGGCTTTGCCCCTCCTCCGCCGACGGTTCTCTTCCCAGATTTATCGCTGTCTTTGCGCGCCTCCCTACCAACTTTGGTCGCCTATCTTCTCCTGCCGATTCTCTATATCTCCGACATGGAGGCCTTGCCGAATCTCTTTCGTATTGAATCCTGATCTTCCATTCTCTGTAGGGACATGTTTGGTCCCTGTGAACTCATTATGTACCTCTGATATTGAATCTACCCTTAGCCTAGGGTTTGTTATCTTTAACTTAAGATTTCAATTAGTCAATCTACCTCATTTTGAGGCTTGGGAATGGGTACATAGCGATAAGCTTTTTGTTCACTAGATGTTAGACTTTGGCTCTAAGCAAACATTACCTCTTCATGAGGATTTATTACCTCTTTATGAGGATTCTTTGCTTCAGTATGAGGTTTTTTTTTACCTCTTTGTGAGGCTTATTTACCTCAATATGAGGTTGTTATCCAAATTCTCTATTTCGTTCTTATGCAATTCTTTGCTCTATTGGTTGCGTTACCTTAAGATGCATGATTACATCTCCGGAATTTTAGAGACGTTTTCACGACCACCATCTTCGATTTTTAGTATTGGATTCGGTTTGTCGCTTTTGGAAGGTTTTGCTTGCTTAGACCTTCTCGCGAGTGAGGACTTCCTCATAGTTATCAGGCTCTGCAAGTAGATGCTCAGTCATCTCAGTAGCCAAATTTCATGCAGCTTCTTGTGCACTTGTTGTCGAAGTAAGCTCGGGCAATGGATCACTAAGTGTGCTCTCACATTCCCAAGACTTCATCTCATTAAGCACTTTTGATATCCTCATTTCAAGTGTCTTTAATGTTTTGTATGTGTTTATCTGTTATATTTATGTTTTCCGCTTTGCGTCTAATGCAGCGACTGATTAGCTATTTTGGCATTTATATTCAGTTTCTTAAACGTTTACTCCATTTTAGAGAGTAAAAGTTAATATAAAAGTTGGTTTGACAAAAAAAAAAAAAAGTTTCGCGGTCAATTAATAATATGACAAAGCCTCTTAGAGGACGTCGAAAAAAAACGACTATAAGGAAAAGGTCAAAATCCTATTTGAATTATAATTGGACCATCTGGTTTAAGATCCCAGCGCCTGGCCTACGCACGCCAACCTTTAATATATATACGTATCAATGTATATCAGTATATGTTCATATATGGGAGCGTCACTATTTTCATATACATCGGATAACTGTGACAACTAATTATAAAATGATTCTGAATTTCTGATAACTAATCACAGTTCAAAAAAAAAGTTTCTGATAACTAAAAACCATAGTACGGCTGTTTGGCAAAAATTAAAAAAATAAAAAATAGTATGGCTTAAGTTTGTACAAATGATTTCTCAGGGGTTTCAACAAGGGTTATTATAACTTGGTAAAATGCATAAAATATCGGTTCCACTTTGTTATTGTGCTGATTGGATACAAAAAAGTGGAATAGTCATAATATTTGCAAAATATAATATTATGACAAATGCAACGATGTTGTAACTTGTAAACATGTTCAACTATATTCAAGTTGCAACTTGCAACTATGTTCAGCTATAATCAATTTGCAACATCTTTTTAACTTTTTAATTTGCAACTTGCAACTATGTTCAATTCGAAAATCCAAATCAAACTCGACCCGAAAAAGTGATATAGAACAAAATTCGGAACCGATAAAATATTTGAACAAATCATAAACTCATATATCTGAAGAATCGAATCTGGACTGAACTGAATGGAAAAACCAGATAGATACCTGAAATACAATTATATCTCAAAAAATATTAATTATGTCTAGACATAAAATAACTCAAATATCCAAAATTACAATTATAAACCTAAAATTATCATTGGTACCAAAAATAGCTGAAATATCCAAAATTAAATAGTTATTGTCATTGTTCGAGTATGTGCTAGGTGTACGTCGGGCGGTTGGGTTGGACCTAGTGTCTAACGAAAAAATGGAGATATGCGGAGATTAATCAGGGTCTAGTTTTAGGAGGTTTTAATCATATTCACCTATATATACATATTAAAATTGTAAAAAAAAAGAGCCTTTGTCGGTTGGTTCTGTACCATCCACACAGCCTCGTAAGTCGCCATGTTCAAACCTTGAAAAGGTAATATCTTGTTTTTTCTTCTATTTTTAACTTAAGTTAAGGGTAGTATGGTAATTTCTGGTCGTCTTCTACCTTACAAAGATGAGATTCTGTAACCTAATTTCTATGGCCGCATTTTTCCTTCTTTTGATTCATCAAATTTCTCAAATTTCATGTTATTGAACTCATTTTTCTTTCAAATCTCGCATCTAAACCACAATTTCAACCCTTAAACAAAGAAAAAAGTAGAGTTTTTAGAATATCCGAGTTTTTGCTCGGATTAGCTCAAATCGCGGCAGTCTTGAGCCGATTAGTGATTTTCAGGCGACTAGGCGACCTCCGCGGCCGCGTTTTAGAACATGGGTCATAGCTATCAAATTTTAACAAAATTTATTCAAACTTAATCAATGTATATTGTGTTTTTCCTAATATTTCAGATTTTCGAACCCGACTCAAACCCGGATAAAATCGAAATGAACCCGAACCGAAATTCTAAAATATCCAAATGGATCATAGATTTCTAATAGAAAAATATCTGAAACCAGAAATAACCAACATTAACCCAAACAAATACCTGAATACCATGCCTATTTGCAACTATCTTCAAGTTATCTTACAAAGAAAGAGGTAATCTAGATAGAACCCGGTTAATCTTTATGGGTAAATATAGTTTTTGAATATTATTTTCATCTATTCTATTAAAACAGGAGTACATTATAAACTAACATTTACCTACCGTGTTATTACATCATATGACATTGGGATTTTGATTTTTATTAAAGGTAAAACTGTAAAATAATTTATATTTAATTTATTCATAATATCTTGTAATATCTTTTGTTTTTCTTTTTCTATCCTAATCAAATTTAATAATTTTTTTTCAAAATTTTAGTAAAATAATAATTAATTTCGTAATTAATATTAAAATAATATTATAAATTATTATTAACTAAATTTGACTTATAAAAAATAAAAATCAAACATAATTAAGTTACACAAATTATGTTTATAAATTATAATTATATAATTTAATACATAAATTATGTTTATAAATTATAAAATTAATTAAAATAAGCATACACAAAACAACACAAATTCATGTTTTTCGACATTATTCAAAATGAATAGTATAAAAATAAATACTTAAATTACCATTAATTAATTTTAACAAAAAATAAAGATTTTTTTAAAAAATTGATTAATTCATTTTTAAAGGTTAATTAATATTATATAATATAGTTTGGTAAAATAATTTTGATTCATATATAAAGTTTAAAATCTTAATTATAAAATCATAAATACAACCTAATTGACTAAAATCTAAAATCCGAATATTTTTCAAAACAAAAATATAATGAAACCAAAGCAAAAAAACAATAAAAAATAAATCAAATATCTAAACCATAATATTTAAAAATTTAAAATGAAGACTAACCAAATATAATTAATTTCTAATATTATAACACAAATAAAATCATAAAATTTTATAATTCAAAATTATTGAAATAATAGTTTATACGGATAACATTGTATAAACGATGTATAATCACATATATAACCATTTTACGTTTTACTGTAGAGTTACACCGTATAGGATAAAACAGTACGATTCATTACCGTACCACGTATATATGATGTATATATAGCCGTATAAATCGTATTTTAAAACATTATATACGGCCGTATAAACCAAATAAATCCAAAAACAAAACAAAATTATTAAAACCAAAATAAAATATCTATAACATAATATTTGAAAATTGTAAATGTACACAAAACAATAGTTTTTAAAATGTGTAATAAAATGTAATTAAAATTTTTAGATTTATAACTAAAAACATCTGCGCTTAACGCGGTAAGACGCTAGTTATTTTCTAATAACTCTGAAATAGGCACCATTTTGGATTGGCCAATTAGAAACGAAAGAGTTACAATAATTCTTTTAAACTCAACTCAGAGAATTATGTTTCATGTCACCGATCAGCAGATTATGTATTAAATATTCTAAATATTTTTATATAAAAAAGCATTAAAAATTCAAATTTTTAGGTTTTATGAATAAATTGTTTAACAATAATTATAAATCAACTGAATATCCAAATCAACCAAAAGAAGACACTAAAATAGTAGTAAATTGTGAATGAAGAAAATAGATTAATAATACATCACATTAACTAAATCTTTTGCGGACAGTACGTGTGAATCATACTAATATACAATAATAATAAAAATTCAAAAGCTATATTATAAACACGACCAGTTCAAATATTAATATCAGATCGCATACCAATGTGGGGTGCCTGGCCTCTCTTGCTACCGCGGTAGCACCTAGTGTGGTCAGCACCAATCGTGTTCGGGCAACGAAGCTTACACTCATTCACATTGGATTTACACATAGCAGATTTTAGAATTAAATTTAAACCAGATTAGTGATCGGATTATCGGTTTACCGACAGTGAGACCAAATCGGATCTAAAAACATGGCCAGATTTAAAGTTAGTAGAATAAATATTCTATAAATTAATATAGTCGGGGCCGTAATATTTTATTAATTTAGTAAAATATTAATTTATCAAGAGATTAATTAGGTCAAAAATTTGTTTTGGAACTAAAAAATTATATTAGCCAAATATTATTTCGAATATTAATTTACAAAAATTATATTGTATATTATAATATTAAACCCAAACCAGATTAGTGAGCGGGTCGTTGGGTTTACTGTTCCGAGTACGGATTATGATCTAGTCTGGTCTGAAAATATTGGCATATATTTGTTCAAATTTTTATATATTGGCATATAGTCAAAGGTAGAGTTCTAAAATGCGGCCATATCGGTCGACTAACTGGCGGAAACACGTTCGGCGACAAGGAGTCGCAGCGACTTTACTCTATCCGGTTAAAAAATCGGAAGTTACAAAAACTCAAAATCTCGCATGTTTTAACATATAAATCTAATACTCTTTACTATATCCATGAAATTTGAGCACAAACAACAAAGAAAACAAAGAAAAATGAAAGAGAGAGGAAAAAATGGAGTCACCGTCGGGTTTAAGTTATAAAAAAAAAAGAAATACTCTAATGAAGAAGATGAAAGGGTAAGACCATTTTACCCTTCATTAAAAACCAAAGAAAATGAGTCATTTGGGGTTCAAACCTGGGCTTTACGAAAGAAATTGAGAACTATAGTCACTACTAACTCAACTTATTAACAATATTTCTGTAATATATTTAGATATCCTAATAAATTCATTAATAGTTATAAAGACAATTTCGCATACTCTCCGCTTAATCCCCGAGTTTTTGATAAGTCGCTAGGTCCGGGTCAGTCGTGTATAGCGTCTAGCGCAATTCCGAACAAAGATCAAAGGCGAAACCTGATAAACTTTTTAATATTAATTTGCATGAGTTCTGTACATAAGTAAGAAATAATTAAATGAGGAATCGTGGAATATATTTCTTGAGAAGCAATAAGAGCCATCAATGGTCTAGTGAGTGAGAGGTAGGTAAGTCTAGGCTGTTAGAAGAACCTTTGATTTTAAACAGATCTTTGTGATCACATTGGATGGCTCTAAGACCTCTGACACAAATTTTACCATATGGTTTCTGATACCATATTCTATATATCTTTTTGATATAAATTAAATAAAAGAACATGCGTGCTGCCCAAATAAAAAGATAAAAAAATAAAGGAACAAATGCATTTATAGACCTAATGCACATTTGTTTTTCACTTAAAGGACAACTCGCGGATTTTTTTTTTTTACAAATTTTTATTTTTATTTATTTTGTTAATAGTAATTTAAATTTTTAATTATGTAATCTAATTTTGGTTATAATTGTTTAACATGCATTATAAAAAGTGACTTAATAATTTTTTTTAAATGAATCGTGTGTTATTTGGGAGGATATATATTGTAAAGATAAATAGATTAAAATAACGATTTCGCATTATATATTTTAATCCGTGTTGTATCGTAAGATCGAAAATATACACATATATATATATATATGTATGAAAACAACCATTGTAAAAATTTTGTGGTATAAGTTTAATTTTTATTACATTTATCTAAAATATTATTTTATAAAACAACAGATATTTATAAAAATTATTGTGTTTTTTATATTCAATAATTAAATATTTACGAAATTATAAACATAATAATCCGTTTATATATATAACACATGTTGTAGTGGTATATATAATTTAAAAATTTGATGGAACAATCCGTTAAAAACTGCATTCAAACATAAAACATAATTTGACGCCTCAAATATTTGAATAATATAAATATGAAATAATTTTAATATTTTTATTAAGTTTAAAATATATCAACTTAAATTATTATATATATATTTTAAACTCATGTGAAGATTTTTTATAGAAAATTTATAATCGAAATTGGTTAATTTATTTTTCAACCCGTCCAATGATTTAAATATTTTGCAATTTGATGGAAGAACCCACTAAAGAGTGCGATCGTAAAAACATCAAACGTAATATGTATATATATATATATATTTGAAACAAAAATAAAAAGATATTAAAATATATTATAAATATATTTTGAAATAAATCATAAATTAGAGAATATTAACTTATATATACAATATTTGATGTATAAATTATTTAATTATATTTATAAATTGATTTAATAGTGTAACGATTGTATATACATTTGTTTAAATTTAATTAATTAGGAAAATGGGATCCATTATATTTTGGTTGTTTGAATACATGTTTAATAATTGTTTTGTTTGGAAACATGGATTGTAGAGATAATATTATATTCTCTAATTACCTTTAATGAAATTTAATTAAATCGTTAATGTGCAATGGCATAAGTTGTAATAAACAAATGAACTAAATGTTAGTTCTATATTTGTCTATTTTTAATAGTATAGATGTCAGCACGTAAAAGAATTGTTATGTGACATAATGTTTTTATTCGTACTTTTTTTGGACTGTTAGTTAAAAATATTAGTCTTAAAATTATTTTAGTAATAGGAAATAAAATAATAGTAAGAGCATATAATAAAATATCAAATATTTTTAAAAGAATAACCTGCTATCTTTTTAAAAACACCCATGTAATTCAAAATTATTTAAAAGTAGTTAAATGCAAAATATAAAAATAAGCGATTAATCTAACAAATCTCTTTTTCTCTCTTCCAATAGTTTTGAAGGTATATAAATTTCAAAAAAAAAAAGTTTTTACTATTTCAATACTGTTTAAGACAAATTTTTGAATTTTATGAACATTTAAATAGAAAATGAAATTATTTTTCAAAAAAAAATCGACAATTTGGTAGATAGATGAATTAAGAGTGAGTGGCCCAACTTTGGGGATGATGAGAGGGAGAGAGAGGGTGTGAAATAGAAATGATCGTTGGTAGTTAAAAATGACCGTTGTGCTTTCATGAGAAATAAATGAATTTTTCAAAAGACTATTTGATTTTGCGTTTATAAACTTTATTTTTTTAGGTTTTATATTGGATCACACTTTTTTGTCAACTATGAAACAATGATCAATCGACCACAAATGTGCTACTTGAACCGTTCTAGCCTTCGTCGGTAGCGTATATGGTGGATCAGTTTTTTTTTTCCGGGAATGCGTTCATATCGTGGCCAAAAATATAAGAGCATGTATATCAATGAAACCTTCTTTGGAGTTTTTAAAACATTTTTTAATTTTTTTTTTTTTGGAAAGTTTGCAAAAAAAAAAAATGAAAAGTCAAAAATAAAAGAAGGGACGAATGGGTGTGTGACACATACGCATGAATAGTTAAGATACATGTTCTTAATTAGGGACTTTTGTGACCTGTATCTTAACTATTCACGTGGATCCCACGATTATTTTATTGTTTTTACCTTAAGAAACCTTGCTAAGATCCATTGATGTGGGTGCTCTAACAATCGCGCATAGTTGGGAGTGTAAGTGACTTGCATGCTTTGAGCGAATATTAAGAGGTGAAAAGCTAGGACTTGGGCTCCCATATAAAAAATAGAAGAAAAAGTACCGACGAGCGTACTCTTGGGATCGCTTCTTCGGCTGAGGCCTTTAGCTGCAAGGTTTATATTCTGTCAGGTCGGAAACGGAGCTTCAACAAGTTTCTGATACGATTCGTGGACGTTCGGACCGTTGATTAATTACCTAGGCCAAGGTGCGCCTGCGTCTTTGCGAATTGGGTTGTCTGCTTCTGTCTCTTCTGTGTGTAATCAACGGGGCTGGAACTCCTGAATCCAAGATCAGTCAGGTCTGTTGATCTTCATGCTCATCTCTCGACGGTTAGTCTCCCTAGTCTGAGCTCAAGTTCTGATCAGTATGTTTGGCGTGTGAATGATGTTGACTGTATCGGTTTCTTCTCGGCGAGAACATGGGGCTGTTTTAGGCTTGCAGCAAATGTTAAGTCATGGTCGACAAGCGTTTGGTTCAAGGGAACGATTCCCAAACATGCTTTCTTGATGTGGATTGTTCAGCTCGACATACTCCCAACCAGAAACAAATTGATTTCTTGGGGATTACATACCCCCATATGCGTCTCGAGCGATAAAAGTAGGCCGGGAGCATCTGCTCTTGCTCTGTTCGTTTAGCACGGCAATTTGGGAAGCCATTATGGAGAGGTTTCATATGCGCTATTTGCGGTTTCTCACTTGGGATAGCCTAATGGCTTGGATTGCAACTTGAAGCAGGATTACACCTCAGTCACTCATACGACTGGTTGCTCGGGGAGTAATCTACGCGATATGGAAACAGAGGAACAATATCATCCACAACTTTGTCTCTATTTCGCATAACATCATCTTCCGTGAGAATATTGACAGGACTGTCAAGAACTGTATCACGGCAAGACGAGAAAGGAAACGCTTTAGGAAACTAATGTCGTTATGGCTTTGTTGAAAGAATTAACTCCTTGTTTTTGTTAGACCCAAACTTTATTTTATAATGAAAAGTTATAAGTTAGCAAAAAAAATACCGACGAGCGTAACATTGTTTTCTTGGGATACTTAGGGAGAGACGAAGGACTCCATCATAATTCTCACAATGAAGTTCAAAAAAAAAATATTTCATTGTTAGAATTATGACGGAGTCTTTCGTCTCACAATGAAATATCTAATGGTGATGAATGGTATGCCACTTATTCACGTTTTCACGTTTTGAAAACGTGATTCTGCTATTTTTTTACCATTTGTAACATTCATCACCTTTTCACGTTTTTACGTTTTTGAAAAGTTATTCCGCTATATACAACTAGCGTTTTAAAAATATAACTAGAAAAAACAAACGTGATTAATCTACTAAAACTAGTTTTTCAGCGTTTTGTAATTTTTCTGCAAAAACTTAATTCAGTTCAGTTTGTTCCGCCAACAATTATTCAGTTATTCCGCTATTCTACTATTCAGCTGACATACTAGTCAAGCGTTTATCAAATTGTTACGCTATAGACTTCTCACAATGAAATATTAAAATATTGTCTCGTCTAAATAATAATTTTCAACACATATATCCAATGTTTATCAAATGGAATAACAAAAATTAAATCTTCAAATTCACTCAGAAATAGAATCACATGTAAGCAAAAAGATATATAAGTAATTTTAATCACTATTAGACGCTATAGACTCGAGCCAACGAATATAAATAAGATCATTCAATATATATACAAGTTTTACAGAAAATATTTCGAAACAAAACAATATACGTATGAAGAAAATTTTGAGTAAAGCTACCGAAAGGAATTTGGTAAGACAGACGTCTCTTGACTTAAAAACACTGTTTTTTTTTTTAATTATGTGTATGGAACGATTGAACCGGACAAATGAAATAAAACTCTAAAAATTGAACTGAAAAAGGATAATATTTTAGTTTATTATTTTTTGTCGATTAATCTTTTATTATCAAAGTGAAAGATACAAATGCATTTTTATAATTACATAAACAAATTATTACATAAATAGGTATATACGTTATATGTTGAGAACAGTTAAAACAAAACAAGTAAATTGTCTATGTTTTTAACCGAAGCTTTACTTGAAAATATATTATTAATCCGTTACATTTGTTGCCAAAAGTGTTCTCCTTATATAAAAATTATGCTCATGTTTCGTTTCTTTATAATCACTTTTATTTACACATCGCATTATTCCGTTGAAAATGCTCAATAATAGACAAAGTGACACCAATTATTCCGTCCAATGTCATTTAAAAAACTTTCGACTTTGATATTGTAAATGATTGATGTACAATTACCAGAACTTGGATACAATTTCATTAAACCGAAATTTCCTTAGTGTTGCTTCAACAATTCCGAAATCGTAAACCCAAATGATATCTCCATGCCATGTGATAGGAGAACAATCACCGGTTTTAAACTAAAAACTCCACCAGCAAAAATAAAATTTACCGGGCTCGAACACTCGATTATTGAAGACGTGACAGTTACATCGAAAAAATATAACAAAATTGAAGGAATGAAACCTTACCGTAGTTAAGCCACCATTAACGATTCACAATCATGTATATGAATTAGTCTCACTTGGTTTCATAAATCTAGGCACCAATGCATGGACTAAAAATAATTAACCACCATCACTACAAAAAAACAGGTCTATAACAACGACATATTCCGTTACAAATTCGTCGTTAATAGGTTTTAGCATCGAATTTGCGACGAATCATCATTCGTCGTTAAACGTTTGTCGTAATCTGAATTTCGTCGTTAATCCGTCGTTAAGTGACGACTGTACAAATTCGTCGTTAAAATCCGTCGTTAATCCATAGCAAATATAACAACGAAATAACGAGGAAATAAAATGGTCCCTAGTCGTCGTTAATCTGTTGTTAAACTTGCAACGAATTAACATCGAATAAGAGACGAAAAATTTATATAAAAAATAATAGGTCTTTAATACGTCGTTAACTTATTCGTCGCAACTTCGTTGTTACCTATTTTCGTTGTTAATTCGCCGCTAATTAATAATGAATTAATAACGAATTAACGACGAATATTTAATATTATAAAAATATTTTATATATAAATATTTAATATGTAATGAATTAAAAATTAAAATTTAATAATAATATTCAAAAAAACAAAATATATAAATATTATAAAAATATTTACAAACCGAAATATATACAAAAAATCGTCACTAAACTAGCCTAGTTAAGGTCCAAATCCGTTCGACCTAGAAAGTCCGCCGCCTTGTTCAACTCTCTGGTCTCCAGAACGAACGTCTCTTGTGCGGACGAAGACGTCTAAGATGGTTCCGTCTGGCTCGGTCCTGCTCTCGCTGCGCTGCCGCTAACGCTCGTTTCTTCTTCATCTCCGATATACCCCGTGCTAAACGGAGGTTATCCTCGGCTAGCAGGTCGAACAAACCATCTTGAGCTTGAATCGAATCCTCGTAAAAAGCCGTCTTCTGCTCATGAGCAGCCGCCTTCTGCTACAAAAACGATACAGATCAATTAATATCTACAAATTTTTTGAAATTTCGAACATAATTCCGAGCCTAATCTGATTCCAAGCCTAATCTAATTCTGAACCTAAACTAATTCCAAACCTAAAATAATTCTAAAATTAATTAAACTAATATACAATATCACTACAAGAAAACTGGGTCATAACCGACGGATTTTCCGACGAAAAATTAACCGTCGGAAATTCTGACAGGTTTCCGACAGATAACAGACGGTAAAAGAGTCGTCGGAATTGCGTCGGTATATACCGACGGAAATACAAACTGTCTGAAATTTCCCGACAGATTCCCGACAGGACCCGTAGTCTGTCGATAATCCGTCGGTAAGTCGTCGGTTCCTAAAAAACCAGTAGAAGAACGGACTCGAACACGAGACCTTTGGACAGTTTAACTCAATTCCCAAATCACTGTGATACGTTGTGTTATTCGTTTATGTAATTTAACGTTAGTTATATATCTTGAAATTAGTATATTATTTAAGAAAAAAAAATTTTATTTATGAACCAAAAAAAAAAAACACAAGTTCATTATTAGTTAAAATAAAAATTACATTATTAAATTTTTTAATTGTTATTACTCTGGGATTGGTTCCCGAACCAATCTCCGACGTTCGTCTCCCTCCATTGGTCGACCATGATGTTCCACTCTCCCGCCGGAATCCAAGCCGGTCTTCCTTCACCCCGTTGCCACCGAAGCTTCATCCGCCGCATCTTCGTCTGGAAAACTTTCCTTGTCGTCCGGTGAAACTCCCGCCAAACAATGAAAACATTATCCGGAGAGAATGTAAAGTATTCCTAAAAAGGAAAAAATTAGTTGTGTAACTTAAACTTTTAAATTAAAATATTATTGATAAATCAAAAATAACTTACCAGAAAATCAATGAACCATGAAGTTTTTAGGGTCGTCAGGACGTTATAGTACGTCAGATATCTCCCAGACCAGCGATTCTCGATGATGTCGCTGATTACGGACGGGATGACCGCATTGGATCCAAACCAAACGGCCTGATGAGCTTGGCGAGATGGGTCGAGATTTGGTAACGCCTCCCAACCAGGTTCCGCGATCATTTGTAGAATGGTCGTGCGGGCTTCGGCAGAAAGAAAGACGTAATTCATATTTTGTTTTCTTGTTGTACTTTTTGTTGATGGAAAAAGGGAGAAACTCGGTGGATATTTATACATAAATTTCCGACGGCAAAATCGTCGGAAACCCGTCGGAATCTGGATTTATTTCCGAAGCGACAATTACCGAATCGATGCCTTGGTAAGAGAAGAGAGTAAATTCTCTTTTTTGACCGTTTACCAAATTTCGACAGATTACCGACGGATTAGGGATTATCCGTCGGTTTCTGTCGGTTTTCCGTACCGTTGGGAATCCGTCGGAAACCATTAATATTACCGTTGGGCCGACATAGCTGTTTTGTAGTACTGTTGGGCTGACAAAATTTCCGATGGAATACCGACGCTAACGGCTAGTTCTGTCGGTTTCCCCTCGGTTTCCCTTCTTTTCTACACCATTCTCTCTCTCTCTCTCTCTCTCTCTCTCTCTCTCTCTCTCTCTCTCTCTCTCTCTCTCTCTCTCTCTCTCTCTCTCTCTCTCTCTCTCTCTCTCTCTCTCTCTCTCTCTTCTGCACCCTCTCTTTAATAATATTTATTATGAGGGCAAAATGTCTTCCTCTAATTATTTCAGATCGTGGATGGACGGACCGAGGATTGATGAGACGACGGACTTAGTGCATAAACCATATGCACTCGGTATTGTGGAATTCATGACAATGGCTTGCAATCAACCTCACACGCAGAAAACTGGTAAGATGAAATGCCCATGTACTCACTGCCGAAATGTTAGAAATCCTACGATTGGCGAAGTATGGCATCACTTGTACTCAGTTGGATTTATGGCCGGTTATAAGATTTGGTATCTTCACGAGGAAACATTTGATGGCGCAAGTAGTAGTAGAGAACCTTTTGGTAGTACTAGTACGCGGGAACCTATTGTTAGTTCTAACGAAAATTATAATATCGCGGATGAAGATGTTGGTGTAGGTACCGTTCATATGGTTAATGATGCATTTAGAGAAAATATACAGGAAGTAGGTGAATATCAAAATCCTAGAGTGGAAGAGGAACCTAATGTAGAAACTAGGAGATTTTTTGATATGTTAGATACAACGAAGCGTCCGCTTTATGATGGTTGCAAAGACGGACATTCGCCATTATCATCTGCAACTAGACTAATGGGAATAAAGACGGACTATAATTTGGCGGAGCCATGTGTGGATGCTATTTGCGAATTCATGAAAGATATTCTTCCTGAAGATAACCTTGCCCCAGGTTCATACAACGAGGTCGAGAAACTTGTTAAAGGGCTTGGATTACCATATCAGATGATAGATGTGTGCATCGACAACTGTATGATATATTGGCGAGAAGACGAATACCGCTTGGAATGTAAGTTCTTTAAGAAACCGCGCTTTGAGGATACAAGGGGAAGAGCTAGGGTTCCATTCAAGAGAATGTGGTATATGTCGTTAACCGATAGGCTGAGGCGCTTATACCAATCAGAGCGAACTGCAGGGGAAATGAGATGGCATGCTGAGCATATAAGAGGAGTAGAGATTGCACATCCGTCTGATGCTGAAGCGTGGCGACATTTTCAGAGCGTATATCCAGATTTTGCATACGATCCACGTAACGTGTACTTCGGATTATGCACAAATGGTTTCAACCCGTTTGGAAGGCATGAGAGACCATATTCGTTGTGGCCAGTTATTTTAACTCCTTATAACCTACTGCCATCTATGTGTATGCGGCGAGAGTTTCTTTTCCTCTCCGTACTCGTTCTCGGCCCAGAGCATCCTAGAAGATCACTTGATGTATTCTTGCAGCCATTGATATATGATTTGCAAATGTTATGGCTGCCCGGTGTTGTAGCCTATGATGTCTCTTGCAAGAAATTTGTTTTGATGAGGGCTGCATTAATGTGGACAATAAGCGATTTTCTGGTTTACGGTATATTATCAGGATAGACAACGCATGGAAGGTTAGGATGTCCGTACTATCAAGAAAAGACCGATGCATTTCAGCTGAAGAACGGACGCAAATCGTGTTGGTTTGATTGTCATAGGAGATTTCTACCGCATGATCATCCATACCGGAAAATACTAAACTTTTTACAAAGAAGAGGAAAGTGTTTGATGATCCTATTCTCCAAGACAGTGGGTCGGTTACTTTGGGCCTCTTAGAAACCTTTGGCGCGCTAAGGACTCGTGATTGTGGTGGAAATGGGCATGAGAATGTATACGCAGTTGGTTTATCCCACAATTGGCACAAGCAAAGCATCTTCTGGGATTTACCATATTGGAAGGATCAGCTACTAAGGCATAATCTTGATGTCATGCACATTGAGAAAAATTTCTTTGATAACATCATGAACACTGTTCTCAACGTGCAAGGGAAGATGAAAGATAATGTGAAGTCTAGGCTTGATTTGCGTGAAATTTGTGATCGGCTTGAACTTCATATACAGAAGAATGGTAAACCTCCAATTCCAGCGTATTGGGTAGATCAAAAATCAAAGGAAGAGTTCTTCGAGTGGATTACGCGACGAGTTTAATTTCCTGACGGTTACGCATCGAACTTGCGTAATTGTGTGGACACTGATGGGGATAAGTTTATCGGAATGAAGAGTCATGATTGTCATGTGGTGATGCAACGAATACTTCCATTTGCATTTTCTCATCTCCTCCCCAAAGATGTTCACAAAGCAATTGCCGCGGTTGGTGCTTTTTTCAGGGATATATGCACGAGATCTCTGACAGCAGACGGGATTCAATGTTTAGAGAATAACATTCCTAAAATCTTGTGCAATCTAGAGAAGATATTTCCACCGTCTTTCTTTGATGTTATGGAGCATTTACCCATTCATCTCCCGGAGAAGCTAGGCTAGGTGGTCCGGTACAATATCGGTGGATGTATCCCTTTGAGCGCTATATGTTCCACCTTAAGAAGAAGGTTAAGAACCCAGCTAAAGTTGAGGGTTCAATTGCTGCTCAGTACCACAACGAGGAAGCGGCGACATTTGCCGGCTATTATTTCCCTTCACAAATACGCACAAAGAGTCGGCGCCCGGCTAGAAACGATGATAGAGGCGAGAGACAAATTTATCAGTCAGTGGTTCCTAGCATTTTTCAACAAGTTGGTCGGTTAAGCGGTAAACTAGAAAAGCGACAACTGACGACCGAAGAGCACGCACACCTTCAAAAATATATTCTAAACAACTGCGAGGAATTATTTGAGTACGAGAGGTATGTATAGTTTATTTTGTCTAAATCATTGGATTTAAATATCATAATAATATTTTTATGTCCTTGGTTGATTTTTATAGGTTATACATGGAGTCACTCAAAAATCAACATCCTGAATTGACCAACGAACAGTGTGAACAGTGGAAAGACACATACTCCTTCGCCTGGTTACAGTATTATGTGAGTTTTTTTATCTTAATATCACCCAAAAACCTATAAATTTTTTCATTTATTAAAACGTTTTACTTGTTATCTATTTAGGTGAAAACAGAAGTCAAATACGGTCGCACACCAGAAGATTGGTTAATAGACATACTGAACGGCCTCCACTACAACACAAAGTCTTATCCACGATATTGCACGAGGGGATATACTTTCAAAGTGCATAAGGAAGGGTCCTCTAGAACAACGGCCGACCACGGAGTTTCATCTACATCCGGCGAAGTTGTGTACTACGGTGTGCTTAAAGAAATACTTGAAGTGAAATACATAGGAAAGCTCGACATGAGATGCGTGGTTTTTCTCTGTGATTGGTACAACCCTATTATCGGGAAAGGTGTATCAATAGATGAGTTTGGTGTGACGTCTATACATTCGACTAGAAAGCTTCAAAAATATGACCCGTTCATTATTGCATCGCAAGCAGATCAGGTAAATACTTTGGTTTTAACCTTCATGTATTTTTTCTGCTTCGATTATATTTTCATAGCAGTGTATGCTAATTTCACCTACTTAATTTTAGGTGAGTTACATCCCTTACCTCGACTAACATACAAGAACGATCCATGGGTCACAGTTACAAAAATTTACCCACGAGGAAGAGTTCAAGGGGTTGAACTCCAAGAACAACTACAAACTAGGCAAAGTGATTACATAGCTCCGGTTGAAGAATCCCTTGAGGTTAATCTCGTCGTTGATTTTAGTCATTTCGGGAATGTTGTTCTCCATTCAGATTCCGAAGAGGAGAGGGGTGAATTTGACGACGACAAAAATTCGATTTCAACTGATTACGATTCAGAAAGCGATGCAGACTAAAATATACTGGAATATATGTTTTCAAATATTTAAAAACAAACTAATAATTACTATTTTTTGTTGAATTGTTGTAATTTTTATCTTTACTTTACCCATTATTGGAATGAAAGTTACAATCCAGAATAATTTTTTTAGATGTGGATAGATATGCTATCAATAAGAAATAAAAGTTACAAGGAAACGGTAACGTCACAACTAGCGCAAATGGTCCTAACTCTACTTTAATAAACATTAGCTCGCGTGTTCGAGTACTAGCGGAACCATTTTTTAAAAGTTATTTAATAATTTCCGACGGATTTCCGACAGGTGGCTATTGCCGTCAGTAATCCGTCGGTAATTTCCGACGGCTATCCGACAAGAGAAATTTTTAAGGTTTAGGGTTTGTGTAATTGAGAAAACTCTCGGAAGCTAGTAGTAGTGTGTATATTAACATTGATTGACCTCCATAATCACAAAACCAATGGTATATGTTATTTCAGGAATACGATGTTTGACGGATGAAATAACTTCTTAATGACCAATGTCGTTTATGGATAGAGTGAACGGGTCTTAATATCAACCAACGGAATATACATTTATTACTACGCAAGTTATTTGATCGCATATATGGTGAATAACATGTCATATTCTGCTATAGGGGTTAAATAATTTACAAACCCTAACCCCTAAACAAACCCTAAACCTATTCTGTCGGTAATCTCTCGGAAATTTCCGACGGATTTCCGACAGAAATCATAATGACCGTCGGAAATCCGTCGGAAACCGGTCAAAGGCTGCAATTACGCAGGCCTATTAACTCTGACTCTTCACTATGTGTTTCATGGAAACGTCTCTTCGGGTAATTTCCGACGGATGCCGTCGGAAAATCCGTCGGTAAATTTTGTATAAAAATGTGATCATTCTTTCCATTTTTTCCACAACCTACGACATTACAAAAACTCAAACACTTAACAGAAATGAATTTTGTCTATATGTCCCCTGATAACCGCGATTCTTATTTGCGGGAAATTCGTAAGCGAGGTCGGAAACATCTTCCCGTTCTTACGTCCTGAGGAAACCGTTCTATTTGGTTCAGTTACCATGCAAGCATTTTGTACGCCATCAACGAAATCATCGAGAATCACTGGTCGGGGAGTTATGTCACATACTATGATAGGCTGTTACTCGTTTTACTAATTAATTGTAAAGCCACTTTGATTTTCTAACATTTTTATTATCATGACAGGATCAATTTACATTTTCTCTTGATAACCTCTTAAAAGTTTGGAGGGAATTCCATAAGACCGCTCGGCGAGTTTTCCAGACAAAAATGTCCCGTTTGAAGTCACTATGGGAAACTGGCAAAGATAAACCAGAATGGATTCCTACACGGTCCTGGAGACATATGATCCGCCAGTGGAGACAAACGGACGCAGGGAATTGGTTCGATAACCAGTTCCCGAATTATAATAACTTAACTAAATAAAATGTAGTGCTTTAAATAATAATGTAACGCTTTTTTTCAATTATGAATTATAAATGTTGGTTTTCAAAACAAAAAATTGACTTATATAATTATAGATGTTATCACATTACAATTAGTAACATATGGCATATTGGTTAAGGTTCCACATACACATTTCACAAGTCTCAGGTTCGAAACCTTGCAATCCCATTTTTTATTAACCGACGGATATCCGACGGCAATTAATTATCCCTCGGAAATCCGTCGGATTCTGAATTTTTACAAATTATTTCGATTTTGCGCCCAACCATTTTTATTTTACCGCCAAATAATTGGACCGCCTAGGAACCGACGGATTTCCGATGGATCATTAATTGTCGATTAAACTTCTTCTTCTTCCCCATTTCTCTGCGTTTTCTCTCTCTCCACCGCGAAACTCCGCCTTCTCTCTACCTTCCGAGGACGATTCCGGCCACCGCTCGACATTCCCGACCGCCAAAAGCATGAATAACATGTAAGCTCCCTTTCTAACCGATCAAAAACGAAAATTTTAGAGTTTTAGGTTGTTAGATGTTTGGATTTAGGTTGCATGTAGTGAATTTGGTGTGTTAGATCTTAATTAGGGTGTTTATAGGTGATTGTTTTGGTTATTTTAGGTAGGTGTGTATAAATTTTTTTATTTTCAACATTTCAATTTTTATATATAAGTAATCAATTTGTTTTTAATTTTAATTTGTTTTTAAAACGTTTTTTATGATTTTCATAATATTAAAAACGTAATTCACATTATTTGAAAACGTTTTTGTTTTTTTAAGTATTTTATTCTAATTACAAAAACGTTTTTATTATTTTTAAAACTTTAATTAAAGTTTTTAAAATTTGTGGGATTTAAAAACGTTTATTATAAATTTTAAAAACGTTTTTTTGTATTTTTAAGAATTTTATACTAATTTTGAAAACGTTTTTTTTAGTTTTTAAAATTTAAATTAAAGTTTTTATGATTTAAAAACGTTTATTATATTTTTAAAACGTTTTTCAAATTTTTAGTATTTTTTAATGATTATGAAAACATTTTTTTAATCTCAAAAATTTTAATTAAAGTTTTTTAAAAAATTTTGGATTTATAAACGTCTACTATATATTTTAAAAACCTTTTTGTATTTATAAGTATTTTTTACTGATTATAAAAACGGCTTGAATATTTTTTAAAAGTTTAATTAAAGTTTTTAATTTTTTTTATGAAATAAGAACGTTTGTTATATATTTTAAAAACGTATATATATTTTAAATTATGAAAACTTTTTTATAACTAGTAAGTTATTTAAAAACTTTATGATATTATGATTTAGGTTATTTGTTTTATAAAATAAATGACGGACTACTAATTCTTTACGTTATTTTCATGTATTTTAGGGATTACGGAGATTTCGAGGAGTTCTTGTCCTAGACAGATGGATTGCTTCCGGGGACCACTTCTCATCCTCCTGTGGCAACATCTTCTCAGCATCAGCCTCAGCCAGTTCCGACGGGACTGGCACCTCCGCGCCGATCTCGGTTGACTCAGGTTAGACCGACACAATCGGTACCACAGCAATCAACCCCTTCCGGCAGCAACTCTATGTCCCATGTCCCGGCTACCCCGGACGACGATGCCTCGACGACGATTGCACCGGAGATAGAGTTGTTGGTCGAGTAGCCAGGGCGGGAGACACTGAAACGACTACATCCGGATCCGTTTAACAATCCGGGAACGTATTGGTAAGTTTTTTTGTACTTTAACAATTATATTTTATAAAATTTGCAAATTAAACGTCTGTTAGTTTGCTAAAGTTTTGAAATTAACTTGTTTCAGGTTCAACATAACGTCCTCGAAGATCACCAAGTGCATATTAGGAATGATGTGTAGCATGCTCCGTCATCCGTACCCGCAGTACGCGAAGATTCCCAGGTCCGAGCAGCATAACTGGTTTCGAGCACTTGCGGTATGTGTATCTTTATTCGGTTTAAATCAAATTTTTAGTTTTTTTTAATCTGTGCTAACGTTAATCTATTTTTTTAAAGCAAGAGTACACTTGGGACAAGAACCATACGACCATCGTGGATAAGGCTTTCCACAAGAAGGCACGGTACCACTACACTCACGTCCTCAATGAGTGGAAGCAGAAGTGGGTCGTAGCGGAAGACCCGAAGGGAGTGAACCCAACGCTGCTTGCCGGGTTCATCCACCACTGGTCCAAGCCCACAACAGCAGCAGATTCTTCGATGCATTCCCAGAACCGCAAGAGTGAGAGAAACGGTTTGGGAATTGCGACTCATAACGCGGGAGCAAAGAGCACCGCACAGCGAAAAATTGAATTTGTAAGTATTGTTTATAATATGTTCAATAATGTAATATGTGGATTCGGTTTACCGTTTTTAAAATGTGCAGAAACAAAGAACAGGAAAGGAGCCAACTTTTGTTGAGCTAACCGAGGAGGGCCACACTAACAAGTTTACGGGCCAAATTCAGGATCCACTCGCTCGGAGAATCGTCGAATCAGCAAAGAGGCTGGTTGACGAGGTCCAGACTCAAATGTCCGAGGAAGTCGGTTCAACGGAGGAGGTACCGTCACAAAGGATCAACGAGATCTTTCTTGAGGAAAGTTCGTCTGTTTACTCAAAATTTACGTAGCTCTTGATTACTTGAATTGTTTAACTAATATTTGTTAGTGTACTTTGCAGGAAACGCAGGGCAGGAAGGGCCGTGTTTTCGGTTTAGGAAACATGGGGGAAGCCTCGACTCCGCATTTCCGCTTCCGACCTGAGAGCGACGTCTTAGCCGAAGCTCTGCGCGAGAAAGACGTGGAAATTACAGCTCTGAAGGAGAGCTTTGAAGCTCGGATGCGAGAAGAAAGGGCGGAAAATGAAAGAAAGATGGCGGCGATGCAAACACGGATCATGAACTACATCCGGTTTGGCGGACCTCCTCCAGGAGAAGGATCGGACGGGACTGACCGTGTAGCGGAACCGAGAGTGGGAACGGGAGCATCAGGAACGGGGACGGGTTCGGTTGAGGGGTTGGGAACGGGACTGGGACCCGGTACGGATCCCAATGTTATGTAATTTTGAAAAATACTTTTATTTAATAAAATTAATAATAAATTTAAAACTATTTCGTATATAAAATTGTTAAATAAATAAATTTATTAGAAAATAATTTATATATAAAATTAAATATAATTATTTTTAGAAATAATAATTTTTAAAAGTTTCTATAACCGTCGGAAAACCGTCGGTCAAACCTGTCGGTTTACCGTCGGTAAATAACCGTCGGTTAAATACCGTCGGTAGACCGTCGGTTATATCCCATCGGTTAACTGTCGGTTAGTTCCCGTCGGTTCACCATCGGTTATCAACCGTCGGTTCACCCTCGGTTATCAACCGTCGGTTCACCGTCGGTTCATAACCGTCGGTAAATAACCATCGGTTTGACGTCGGTTATCTACCTATCGGTATACTGTCAGTTAACCGTCGGGTTATTGATCGTCGATAGCCGTCGATAACCCGTCGGAATAAAATCTGTCGGAAAACCGTCGTAAACTTGACGATTTTCCGACGGTTATTTTTTTCCGACACCATGGAACCGACGGAATTGTCCAGTCGGAATTCCATCAGAAAACGCCTTTTCCGACGGACTAGTGTATAATCAATTTATATTACTAATTAATATATACAAATAATAAGATGCATCTTCGGTGTAATATCTATATCAATCACCACCAACATATTGAAAATATGAATAGTTATGAATCTAAAATATCAGGTTTTTGACAATTTCTTTATCAATCTAAAAATCGGTGAAATCCTAGCTAAATTATGCTTGCCACAACAATGAATGTGTTTCTTAGAACATTTCCAAAAACATTTTCAAAAGATACCTCAAATTTGAGGTTTTTTTTTTTGCATTTTGCATTTAAGTTCTACGATTAATAAAAATCAAATTATATTATACAATTTTTAAATAATTATAAAACGTATATTACAAAATACTAATTAATAAATGTTATATTAAATATTAAATTACATAAAATATTCATAAAATACAAATTACAATCTTAATTTATAACTAAAATTTTAGAATTTTCAGTAAATTTATTTTCGTAATACTTTCAAATATGATCAATCATGTATTTTGAAGGAATAAATGAGTCTTTTTTTTTAATCTAAAGTTTATGAGAGAGAAAATGTTGAAATCGGATATTTTATAAAATAAAATTATTTAAGGATTAAAACCAATAAAACATATAGTTATAGAGGCTAGAATGTAAAAACAAAAATATGAAACCTCAAAATTTTAAATTTTGAGGTTTTTTGTAATGAACAAAACGGTTTTAGTTTGAGGTTTTTTTGAAAATGCTTTAAAAAAAGGAATACTCGTCACTAAAACATTTAATAAGACTCTTTAATTCAATATTTTTTTGAACATTTATTGTAAATTCTAAATTACAGAGAAATAAAATTAGAAGTATGGCCAACGCCGGAGTTGATGCTGGTTGAAATTGCATAGGAACCGAGGATAACAAGGATCTCTTAAGAAAATCGCTAGAAGAATGGACGCGAGTCTAACAAGCGCATTCTACTTACTGGTCTATCGAGTGTATTGCACCAGTTGTATCTTTTTGTTTTTTTCCTTGCAGTATAGTATCTTTCGAAAACGTCTTGCAAATGTGTATCTTTTTGCTTCAATTTGCATGTTAAAAAGACAAAAATACACTCATCCATCTAATCCATTCATTTTCTATTTTTCTTCTTCTTTATTTTCCTCTTCTTCTCTCTCTTCCTTTATCTTTCTTTTTACCCTTCATTTTTTTTGACGGTAGATAGCATTGCGGAGGTGAGATTTTCGGCAATATAAACCACCAGAATGAAGATATAATCGGTCAATATACCAGAATTCAAAAAAAAAAACGGAGTTAATACAGAAGTTTCGAGTGGATAGTCTAGACTAGCTGTCTACAATATCCATCCACGTGGACAATGCGACGATCATATTACATGCTAGGCGCTTCCCGTGGATAAAAAGCGGACAAGGGAAATATTGGTTTTGCGGTGGATATTGGGCCCAACAAACCCTTGTGTCCACGGATTCACAATCATGTGAATTATTGAACCAAGTACGTTATCCACTAGAAACAAAGTTTTTTATGATTCCTAACCACACAAATAAACGCCACATGCTAAATGCTTTCTATGGATATGGCGGATAGTATCGACTATTCGTAGACACTGCCATGATCTCCTCACATACTAGACGAGTCTGATGGACAGAAGGTGACCAAGAGTTTATATGATCGTGAAAATGTAACTGGTAAACAAAATTTAAAAGCTCAGACAGACGATGTCGATTATTCGTGGACACTACCACAATTATATCACATAATATATGCTTTTGATGGACAATAAGTGGTCAAGAGTTCACATTATGATTCCTAGCCACACAAATAAACATCACGTGTTAAATGCTTTTTGTGGATATGGCGGACAATATCGACTATTAGTAGACACTGCCATGATTTCCTCACATACTAGACGGGTCTGATGAACATAAAGTAGCCACGAGTTTACATGATCGTGAAATGTACCTGGTAAACACAATATTAGAAGCTTAGGTGGACGATGTCGATTATTCGTGCACACTACCATGATTATATCACATAATAAACACTTCTGATAGACAAATAGGTGGTCAAGAGTTCACATTATTGTGATCCGTGGACACAAAAGTATGTTGGTTCCACTGTTCATCCAAAAAGCAACATGGACACATATTATCCAAAAAGTTCACATTATTGTGATCCGTGGAGACAAAAATATGTTGGTTCCACTATCCATCGAAAAAGCAACATTTTATGAACACTTTTTTCCAAAAAGTTCAAATTATTGTGATCTGTGGACACAAAAGTATGTTGGGACAGTTGTCCATAAAAAAACAGCATTTTATGGACACTGTTAATCTAAAAGTTCACATTATTGTGATCTGTGGACACAAAAAGTATATTATTTTCACTATCTATCAGAAAAACAACATGTCATGGACACTATTCATCCGTATATAGTGTTCATACGTGAGATTTTTTTTAAAAATATATATAAGAGACATGGTGGGACCTGTCATCAATCAAGAGAGTATTTTTGTCATAAGGATATTTTAGTCTTTTTTAACACTGAAATTGACCCAAAAGAATACATAAATGCAATAACTTTTCCAAAGATACAACCTAGGTAAGCTTTCAGAAGCTTCACCAGTCCAATAATCCGCTATCACATAAAAACTCCTCAGTTCTATTAATTTATTCTATTAAATACATACAAAAGAAAAGAAAAACACAGATTTGAAATCAAACAAAATTTATATTTTAGTAACAAAAATAAATTTGATAAAATAATAATAATAACAAAATAATATATATATCTACAAACATTATATCAATACCAATTCTAAAATCAAAGTACCCTATATGAAAATCATCGCATGAAATGAATTGGAAACAGTTGATGAGAGAAAAGAACTATATTCTTCTCCGAGAATAATCAAACATGGACAGAAGAACTGTTGTGACAAAAAAAAAAAAAAAAAGGTCAGAAGAACTGAGGAAGCATCTCATTAACAAAAAGGAAGCAGCATCCCATGTGATGATGTGAACGTGGGGTGTAAAATAATTCATTTCGGAAAAAATATCCATTGAATTCTGTAACCAAATGAATTACACTACCAACCCGGTACGATAGTAAAAAAATGATGCCATTTTCTTTCTTTTTTTTTTAATTTTTTTTTTTATTATTATGTCAAGATTGATCCTTTTTTTTACATCAGATTGATTTTCGGATCAAAATTCAGAATTATGTATGATCATTTTAATTATTACATTTTTTTTTGTCTATTGCATCTCAAAAATTCGCGACCAGTATTTTATAATAATAAAATCTATTCTCTTCAGATATATAGCTGTATTTGTGTATACACAAGTGTACTCGTGTCATGCATTGCACGAGAATGTTATTGGACTCAACAATTTTAATAATATACTCAATTACGATTCTAATTTTATATTTATGTATATAGTGTTTCCAACGCGTATTTATGCTTTTTCCTATATATTTTCGGAAAAGTCGCAATAATGCGAATTTTACGATTCCGGTTCCGCGTACCCATTTCTTCTGATTCCATTTTTTTGTAACGTAGGATAAAGTTTTTGTTTTGCTTTTAATCTTTCAAAAAGATACATTGAGTGCAATTTTAATCATTGTTCTATCGCATAAAAACTCCAATTTATACTTTATTCTATTAAATACTACAATTTATTAATGAGTGATTACACAATATAAAAGAAAAGAAAAACATAGATTTTGAAATCAAACAAAATTTATGATTTTAGTTTCTTTAAGTTAAATTTGATTTAAAAATAATAATAATAACAAAATAATATATAATCTTCGAAACATTATATCAATACCAAATTTTTGAAAATCAAAGTACCCTTAGAAAATCATCGCATGAAATGAATTGGAAACAAAAGATATTATATGATATTATGAATAAATCAACTATATTGTTTTACTTTTACCCTTAATGAAGAATACAATTCCTAATAAAATGGACAGGAAGAACTGAGGAAACATCATTCATGTGACCATGTCAATATCCTGGGGTGTAATAATAGATATCTATGTTTCGGATAAAAATGTTCACTGTTATTTTTCAAAAAAAGAATACTAAACTAGCGATTACTTCTATTTTTTTTTAACAAATGATGCCATGGGCGTTCGGGTCGTTCGGGTTCGGTTCGGGTCTTTCGGGTTTTCGGGTCTGAGATATAAAACCCATTCGGGATTTTGAATTTCGGTTCGGGTTCGGTTCGGTTCCATTCAGGTTCGGTTCGGGTTCGGGTACCCGAAAAATTAAAACAAAAATAAAATTATGATTATATTTAATAAAAATATTAATTTTTTTTTAAATATAACAAAACCCTTAATATTTTATTTATTTTGATTTAGTTATTTTAAATAAAAACAACTAATTATTTAAGATTTATAATTGTAATTTTGGATACATTTTGTTATATTACTCGTGTCTAAATTGCATAATTAATATTATTAGGTATATAATTGTAATTTTAGATATTTTGGGTACCAATTACGGTTTCGGTAATCGGGTCGGGTTCGGGTCGGGTTCGGGTTGTTCTTCGGATATAAGTTTAGGACCCGTTCGGGTACTTTTATCGTTTCAAAATTCGGGTTCGGTTAAACTTTTTCGGTTCGGGTTCGGTTCGGTATTTCGGATCCGGATATTATGTCCAGCCCTAAAATGGACTTCACTACTTTGATAAAAAATTACTTTTTTGTTTCTTTGTGTGAGCTGCGTCAATAAATTCCCTTTGAATAGTAAAATTACGTATTAAAGTGAGCTTCCGTTTGTCTGGTCCATGAAAAATCAAGTAAATATTTCAATAACAGATATAAGGAAAGTCTTAAGATACTACCAAATATATAAAGGAAAACGAGTTTTTAATAGCTCGGCGCAAAATAGCAAATAAATTTCCGCGTTTCCTTTTCCTCCCTTATTTAAACACTTTCGTCTTCAACCTCAAAGCAATCTCTCACCACTTCTCTCTCTCTCTCTCCAAAAACATTAATTCCCAACCTAAAAAATTTCTGTCTGAACGGCATATGTCTCAAAGATCTCAAGTTCCTCATTCTTCTTCTATAGCTTTCGGTCTCCATTCTCATCTTCTAATCTCCAGTGAGATTAGGTCTAATTCCAACTGGTCTCTTTAGAAAGAAAAAAAACCTAACTTTAAAAATTTCTCTCTCTATCTCTCTTCAATTTTCTCTCAGATTTTCTCGGGAAGATCTTTCTTAATTTTGATTGTCGATTTAATAACCAAAAAATGGGTCTTAAGGGTTTCGCTGAAGGAGGAATTGCATCAATCGTAGCGGGTTGTTCGACCCACCCGCTTGATCTCATCAAGGTCCGAATGCAGCTCCAAGGCGAATCAGCTTCAATTCAGACAAATCTCCGACCGGCGCTTGCTTTTCAGACCTCCTCCACCATCCACGCGCCTCCACCTCCTCCGCGCGTAGGTATAATCGGTATCGGATCTCTTATCATCCGAAAAGAAGGCACGCGTGCTCTGTTTTCCGGCGTCTCCGCCACTGTTCTTCGTCAGACTCTCTATTCGACGACTCGTATGGGTTTATACGACATTTTGAAAACCAAATGGACCGACCCGGAAACCAAATCAATACCGTTAACCCGTAAACTCGCTGCCGGATTCATCGCCGGAGGAATCGGAGCTGCAGTTGGAAATCCGGCGGATGTTGCGATGGTGCGCATGCAAGCCGACGGTCGTCTACCGTTGGTCGATCGGAGAAACTACAAAAGCGTTTTGGACGCGATCGGACAAATGGTTCGCGGCGAAGGCGTTACGTCTCTGTGGAGAGGATCGTCTATGACGATAAACAGAGCGATGCTTGTGACGGCATCGCAGTTAGCTACTTACGATTCGGTGAAAGAGACGATTTTGGAGAAAGGGTTGATGAAAGATGGGCTCGTGACTCACGTGGCATCGAGTTTCGCGGCGGGGTTTGTGGCCTCGGTTGCGTCGAACCCGGTGGATGTGATTAAGACGAGAGTGATGAATATGAAGGTGGAGGCAGGAATAGCGCCGCCATATAAAGGGGCGGTTGATTGTGCGTTGAAGACTGTGAAAGCGGAAGGAATCATGGCCTTATACAAGGGATTTTTGCCGACGGTTTCGAGACAAGCACCGTTCACGGTGATTATGTTTGTCACACTTGAACAAGTTAAAAAGGTGCTCAAGGACTTTGACTTTTGAGAAAAGATGATGATGATGGTGGCGATAATTGGCTTAAACAAAATAAGTTTTTATTTATATTTTCTTTTTCATAAATCGAATAGTTTAAATTTTTAGGTTTTATATGTTCTTCATTTATCACGAAATATGCTATCAATGAGAAAGAACGAAACAGTTCATTTGATTCGAATTGAAGGGATTTTCTCTAGTCAAATATTTGGTAGATCCATTTATGTTAGTTTTGAACTCGTGTAATATTCTTTCAGAATGTTTTTACCTATTAAAGGTTTATATAGATGACATTTTATTTGATAAATAATTCAAAGATGAAGTCTTCACACAAATTAAAAAAAAAAACTAGTGTAGTTGTTAGTTATATAGATGGCAGCATTAATTATTTATTAAATAATTTCGATAATGAGTTGTTAAAACTTAGAAATCTTCAAATAATTTTTGAAGAACCTTTCCTAAATATATATCAGAGTCGAGATCTATAATTGATCTTTAATCAAGTTGTAGACAATGAAATCTTCAAAACGTGCGTCAGCTCAAAAGTCAATAAAAAAAAACAAATCAAGAATCGGTGCAATAATCCACGTGTGTTTTAAGATGCTTTAGTTTTACACAAACGTAAAGTTTCGAATCTATTCAACATCATTTAAACCGCGTTAACGAGAACGCAGTTACCACACGTTTACGACTCGAAACTAATTCGCTTTTTGAGTCATCAGAATCTGATACCCTTCATCGTAAGTTGAGTAATATTTCAATACGTAATATCGTATGTGAAAACAGCCTTATAACCAACCCGACCGACATTAAACCAGACAGCAAGAAACAAACTCCAGATTTGAACTATGAGTCTATGATTCATTCATGGCATGGAACTGTGGGCTCAAACAGTCCAGCGTTATTAACAAAAGGCCCATTTAAGCATGCAAGATCTAGAGAGAGAGATAGAGATGAAAATGCTCCCAGGCCCTATTCCCAATGCATCTTTCTAGATCTGACTTCTCAACATGATTTCAAATTTTGAATCTTTCATCTCTTGTTCCTCCATCTTCAAGCCTCCGGGAGTTTTTCCCTCAGCCCCCACCTCACCATTTCCAGCGTGATTGAGCCTACAATCTCTCACTGTTACGCAGCCGTTCCGGAAGCTCTCCACCGACGAGATCTCTATTTTTTCACCGATCTATCTCTTTGTTACAATCTCCTCTGCTTCAATTACGGAAATCGTCATATCGGCTCTGTGTTTAAAGCTCATCTAAGTCCAAACTTGTAACCAGAAGGTGATGGGTCTTTCTTCCCTGGGTGGAAGAAGATTCTTAATCACGCCGTACCCTCTCTTCGCCGTTACCGCGTTGCTGTTCCTGCTCCGGTCTGCCGTTTATGACACTTTTGAAAAGCTTGCTCCGCCGTTCCGCCACCATTAGGCAGGTGGTCTTTTCCGCAGCTGTTCCTGCTCCGAGCCTCTAACAAGAACTTCCGGTGGTTCTCTTTTCCGATCTAACTTTTCTTCCCTGTGTGGAAGGAAGTAAAGATCTGACAACCCTCATCTCCTCGATCGGGTCTCTTATCAGCATGTTTCAGATCTACCGTTGTGTGTAACGTTTTGTTCCAAGATCTCTAACATCTCTGTTCCGGCTGTGTTCTTCAGTCTCCGGTGGAGCTCCATTTCTCAAATTTCTGTGCGTAAGGTGTACCGCGGTCTACTCTCTTTGTTAGGTCCGTGTTCCGATCAAAGAAGGACGGGCTTGCCTCTGTCTTCCGTGGGTGGAATGAGAGAATAGCAAGATACGGTTCCGACGACGTAAACTAACTCCGACAACATTTCTATTGAAGATCTGTGACTGTGGGCTTTGACGGTGTCTCTCTCTCTATAGGCGGTCAGTGGCCTGTGTTGGGGGCCGGAAACAGCCCAATTTATTCTCTGGTGGTGGAGTCAAGAAACTCATAAGTTTTGCATCCCCGGCGAAGCAACGAAGACGAAGCAACGAAGTCATCTTTTTTGGTTTTGGGCCAGGCCCTTCAAAAATAAAAATATATTAATAATTTCCTGTTACTGGGCCAGGAGCATTCCTTCGTAAAAGGATTTGGTTCATTTAAACTTGGTTTTTGTCTGCCGGTACTAAACTACCGGGTTTGGTATTGAACCATCAGCTTGATTCATTTATTTAGCATTAAGGTTCGGTTCTGTGTAACCGGCCTTCTTTGCTCCTCATTACCCGTGCAAAAGAAACCTCCTTCCGTAAATAATTTAGCTAGCGTTAAGATTCGTGTTCTGTGTAACCGATCTTGTTCGTTCCTCACTATTTCATTCGGAAATTACAAGCTACAAAATAAATTGGTTTTTGGAGAAAAGTAAAATCGTGAGAGTTTTATTTCGAGATGAATACGATTGCTTGGAATTGTCAAGGAGTGGGAGCCGATCTCACGAAAGAGCATCTTGAAGAACTCCATAAATGTTTTGCGCCGAATTTTTTATTTTTATGGGAGACTAAAAACAACCGGACTATACTTCAAGACATGCAAGTTACTTTTGGCTATGACCAAGTTTGTACCGTTGAACCGAGAGGCCTAAGTGGAGGACTAGCTCTTTTCTACATGGATGATCCATCGGTTTCTATTTTATATACGGATGATCATATTATTGATATTGAGACCTCTTTTGAGGGCCATAAAATATTTATGTCGTTCGTGTATGGAAACCCGACTATCAAATTTCGAGAGTGTGTGTGGAAAAGACTTACTAGGATTAGCCTTAACCGTAAACATGCTTGGTTCATGATTGGTGATTTTAATGAGATCCTAGGCAACCATGAGAAGCGAGGAGGACGCAAGAGGGCAGAAAGTTCATTCATACCATTCCGTACAATGTTGGATAATTGCGGAATGATAGAACTACCATTTAAAGGAAATTCATTCTCGTGGGTGGGAAAAAGGAAATGCGGAAAAGTTAAGTGCAGATTGACAAAGCGGTTGCTAATAGTGAATGGTTATCGCTCTTCGCTCATACGACAACATAATATCTAAAGCTTTGGGGCTCTGATCACAGGCCGGTTCTTGCTCGGACCCAATCTAGACTCGGCAGACCAAAAAAGAGTTTTAGATTTGATAAGAGATGGATCGGAAAACCTGGTTTTAAGGAAACAGTTGTCACGGGATGGGGCCCTTTTGACGAAGTTCCGTTTAGGGAATTTCATCAGAAGATAGGATCTTGCCGTAAGAAAATCGATGTATGGAAGAAATCAAACTTTACTAATACTGCAAAGTTGATCGAAGTGTTAAAATCCAAGATTGATTTAGCACAAGATGATGATAATACCTCATTAGAAGAACTCGAGGAGTTAAGGAGACAATTGATTGCAGCCTTTAGAGAAGAAGATATTTTTTGGCAACAAAAAAGCAGAAATCTCCGCCATAAGGATGGGGATAGAAACACAAAGTTCCATCATGGCCTAACAAAACAAAGAAGGGCAAGAAATCGCATTGTTAGTTTGAAAGATCACAACGGGAAATTGGTAGAAAGTGCTTTTGGAATAGAAAGAGTATCTACCCACTATTTCCAAAACCTTTTCTATTCTTCTTCCCCCACGGAACTTGAAAACTCCCTTCGATATATTACCGTCAAGATTTCTGAAGCTACTAATCGTTCCTTAGTGAAGACACCGACGGAGTCTGAAATCAAAAAGGCGCTTTTTGACATAAACCCTGATAAGGCTCCAGGTCCGGACGGTATGACGAGTAGATTCTACCAACGCTTTTGGCAACACTTGGGCAAATATATTATAAAACTGATGAAAGACTTCTTCGTATCAGGACAATTCGATCCAAGACTGAACCAAACGAATATATGTCTTATACCAAAGAGGGAAAGGCCAAGAGAGATGTCGGAATTCAGACCTATTAGTCTTTGTAATGTTAGTTACAAGATCATTTTTAAGCTTCTGTGTA
Organism: Orychophragmus violaceus; assembly: GCA_030180135.1. NCBI lineage: Eukaryota > Viridiplantae > Streptophyta > Magnoliopsida > Brassicales > Brassicaceae > Orychophragmus > Orychophragmus violaceus. The sequence continues at coordinate 35,514,557 of CM058235.1, forward strand.
AGCGATTAAAGAGTGCTCTTCCACCTCTCATTTCAGAGACTCAGTCGGCATTTATGGCAAAGAGATTGATCACATATAACATTCTTCTCGCTCAGGAAAACTTCCATGCCCTCCGAACAAATCAACGATGTAGAGAAGATTTCATGGCGAAAAAGACTGACATGAGTAAAGCCTACGATAGAGTAGAATGGAAATTCCTTGAGGCGCTAATGCTTAAGATGGGATGTGTCTTGTGTGACATCGGTCTCTTATTAGGTCCTGATCAACGGCGAGCCAAAAGGCAATATTATCCCCTCAAGAGGCATTAGACAAGGAGATCCCCTTTCGCCTTTCTTGTTTATCTTATGCACGGAGGCACTAATCTCCCTCCTTAAGGGAGCAGAAGAAGAACAACGTATCACGGGCCTCCGTATTGCAAGGGCTATCCCGAGAGTCTCGCATCTCCTATTTGCAGATGATAGTCTCTTCTTTTGCAAAGCAGAGACCGCTCAATGTTTAGAGATTCTAAATATTATTGACACTTATGGCCTTAATCCGGCCAAATCCTCCATTATGTTTGGAAACAAAGTGGAGATTGGAAGAAAACGAGATATTAAGATCATTCTTGGCATACCTTCAGAAGGCGGGATGGGTATATACCTGGGACTTCCAGAGCAGATATGTGGCTCTAAGATGAAAGTCTTTTCCTTTGTGCAGGATCGGCTTAATTACCATGTCTCCACTTGGTCAGCTTGTTTGCTGTCAAAGGGGGGCAAGGAAGTCCAGATAAAATCAGTAGCTCAAGCTGTTCCTACTTATACCATGTCATGTTTCCTCCTCCCTAAAGGCCTAACAGATAAACTTAGGGGCTCGGTCTCAAGATATTGGTGGAGCTCGAGTCGTAAGAATGATGGTATTCATTGAATTACGTGGGATAAATTATGTTTACACCATGATTTAGGCGGACTGGGTTTCCGTGATTGGCATGACGTTAATATTGCCCTGCTAGCAAAGCAATTATGGAGATTACTCCAGTTCCCATCATCACTCCTAGCCCGCGTCCTTAAGGGACGTTACTTCAATCGATCGGACCCCATGGAAGACCGTAAAGTCTACTCCCCATCGTATGGATGGCGTAGTCTTATGGCGGCGAAACCACTCTTGAAGATGGGTTTACGAAGAACCATAGGATCAGGGCTAAACACTATGGTGTGGAGTGATCCTTGGATTCCTGATGTGTCGGCTCGACCCGCTCGTCCCTCGGCCCAAGTTACCATCTGCCATCCCCAGATGACAGTCCGTCCCTTCATTAGTCAAGAGACTAAAGAGTGGAATTATCCCCTCCTACGCGGATTCTTTCATCCAGATGATATACCTCTTATATTAGGTCTGAGACCTAGCAAGAGGGCCACCCCGGATGGGTATGCCTGGAATCATACGAAAAATGGAGTTTATACGGTTAAATCGGGTTACGATTTGATCCGCAAGCATAATATGAGACATTTAATTGAAGAAGTTGGTGAGCCAAGTATTACAGTCATGAAAAAACAAGTTTGGAAGATCAGAACAGCTCCGAAACTCCAACACTTTATGTGGCAAGCCCTTTCGGGTTTTGTTCCGACGTGTGAGAGACTTACTTATAGGCATCTGGCCACTGATAGGACTTGTCCTAGATGTGGTAGCACAGAAGAATCTATAAACCACCTTCTTTTTGAATGCCCTCCAGCCTTACAGGTTTGGGCTTTATCGGACTTCCCGTCCATCCCGGGGAATTTTCCCAGTTCTTCTATTTACCGTAATATGGACTTCCTCTTTTGGAGAACACGAGAGCTGGGTCTCTCAGAGCCTCAAAGCTCCATCTACCCATGAATTTTATGGTTTATTTGGAAAGCGAGGAATGATAAGATCTTCAACGGGAAAGAAATCTCCCCTAGGACTACCCTCCAACTGGCTTCTCTTGAGGCGGAAAGTTGGAGACTAGCCTGCGATGAAGACAATGAAGAGGAGAGCGAAGAGACACAAGAGTCTCAAGAACCAATTGTCCCCCTTATTGACACTCAAACCCTTATATGCCAAGTTGATGCATCATAGATTGACAATGGCCTTATCAATGGTTTAGGGTGGTGTTATAAGGATTGTATGGGGCGGGAGGTAAGAGGCCTCCAAGGGTGTCGTAGAAGCCTCTTGGCATTACACGCCGAGTTAGATAGCCTTCTCTGGGCAGCTTCATGTCTCCATGAGAAGGGGCTCTTGAGGGTACACTTTGAGACAGACTGTTCATCATTGGTAAAGATGATTGACGATCCCGAGGATTGGCCATTATTCTTGTCAGAAATGGATATTTTACTCTCTTTGAAACATAGTTTTGAGTTCTTCGATCTACGTTTTATCCCCCGTGCCCAGAACTGCCGTGCTGACCGCCTAGCGAAAGAAGCCGGGCTAGAGGCGTGTTATTCTCCCATATAAGCCAGACTATCTCGACTGAAGGAACTTTTCGGAGCCTCCCTTCCAGCAGATTAAACTTGGCTTAATCAAGATGGGTCGACGTCAAAAAAAAAAAGCATGCAAGAAATTTGTTTTTTTTCTCTCTCTCTCTTCTCTCCCTTTTCTTTCTAAGGTCCTTACAACAAAAATTCCGATGAACGCTGGTGGTCGGCTGTACATACTTTTTGGATAGCTGTAGATTCGTCCGCCAATAACGCTCGATGACCTTTTCCACCGCTTCTCATTGGAGGTTCATCGACTTTTGCTTCCAGATCTGCTCTGGACTTCTCGGTTTTCGGATAACTCCAAACTCTTGTCCGATCTAGAAATCGATTTTGTTCTTATTCTTTTTAATCGATTTTTACTCGGACTTTCCGATTCCGACCCTGTAATCGTTTCAACCTCGAACCCGCATTGCTCCTCTTCGTCGGCGACTCTGATGGTCTTTCTCCCCTCTTTGCTCACACCGTCGCTAAGGATAAGAAGCAATTTCTCCGGAGGATTCTTTCTTATGATCGAGTTGAACGGGATATGGAGATGACGTAAGCTTCATTTATTTGAACACTCACCGTGATGGTTAGTCGCTCTTCAACGACCCTACTTTGGCGATGTTAGTTTGGTGGTGATGAAGTGCTTTCTTCCAATCCAGTTGTCTCCTTTGTTTTCTTTGGTCGGATTCTTGGTTGACAGGTTACAGTGGTAGCAGCGGTGAAAGTTTCCGGTGACCGGATCTGTTGCCCACAACCATGCATGTTTCGGGTCTCACGATGGCGCCACATGGATGTTATCTGATCTCTTCGACACACACATGTCTTAACGTGTCCAACAATTTTTCGGTAATAGCATTGGGCCATAGTCTTAGCCCAGCTTCCTGTTTTTATTTTAATTTTGTAATCTTGTAATATGTATATGTTGTGCCCATTTACCATGGGCTTTAATGAAAGCTTTGACGACAAAAAAAAACATGCATACATTATGGTTCGTTACTGCTTATCCTCTTAAGAGTAAAAAAAAAACACTAAAACTATTTATAAGATTGTTAAATTTTATACAATTTTTAATTTTTAAAAGAATTACAAACTTAGAATAGAAACTAGGTGATCGACCCGCATGTATATGCGGGCATTATTTTATTTGTTAGTTAATTTATTTGTATTATTCGGTTAGTGGCAAGATAATATATGATTTTAGTTTTTCCTGCTCGAGATAGTATAAGATTTAATTCATAATTTTATATGCACATCGAAATTTTTACATTCGGATGTATAAAATAATAGTTATATATACACATATGAAAACACGTTATAACATTGGCTTTGAATGTTATGCAAAACAATAAATGCAGAACAAAAATACAGATCAAAAAAATATTATTAAAAAAATAAAATCTGAACTGTTTGCAGTTCTGGGAGAAACTTATGGTTTTTAAAGCTTTTCATAAATTTGCTTCCTTTTTATGTTGTACTGCACTTCTTTAATCTGCATGCAGTCTAGTTAATAATTTATTAATAAATAATGTTCTGCAATTAAAGTATGAATGGTAAATAAATGCAGTCCTCCTATTATGCAAAATAAATGCAAATGACCTGCATTTAATCTGGACTCCATTCAAAGCCATTGTATGTATAAGTGAAGTAACATCGGTAGATAAAATATTTGTTATTTTGTGGAAATATTTTTGGTTACATATTTGTGTATTAATTTTTTTTTACCTGCGCAAGTATTATTGTGTTGTTAGTTAATCTATGTGTAATTTTTCGCTTAGTGGCAAGACAAAACGTGATATAAGTTTAATTTATCATTTTATATGCACATTCGGATGTAAATACATTTGAATGCACAATTTATATAATTATATATACACATCCAAATTTTATGCACATTCGAAATGAATAAATCCTATAACAAACCAGCAAAAATTTTCCTTAAAATGAAACAACCCATAATTATCTTCTCAAACGTATATACGAATAAAACATTGGTCTCCAATCTAATAAAAATCTACTTAAGAATATTGAACACTTCTATTAAAACAACATTCTTTGTTCTTTTCAATGGTTTTCCTTTTTTATATGTGATCAGTATCTTTAGACCGGTTCTGGAAGTTACTCTTGAAACGGAAACATATAACCAGAACCGTGCCTACAGCTACGGAGACCATAGGCGGTGCTTAGAAAAAGCCTTAATTCTTATAAAAATATCTAAATAAAAAGCATCATCTAAAAAAATAAACACTAATAAAAAATAAAAACATATTAATTTTAAAACATATTTTTTTCTTCCCTTTTAATTTAACAATTCAATAACCAAACTTTCATAGTTATCAATTTTCTGTATTTAAGATAAACAAGACCACTAGGTCACCGAACTTCTCTTATGACATACTTGATCAAAAATAAGATTTTATTAATTTTAAGTTTGGAAAACTTCTTTCAAGAGATGTAACCAAAACTGGAATTGTCAACAATATTTGATAAGAGAATTATGTGTTCGGATACTAATTTTTTACATTTTTTTCAAAAAAAAAAAATAGATACTTAAATTAGCTTCTTAGATTCAATAGATTTTTGTTTGTTTGTTTTTCTTAGATTCAAACATTCAGTTGGTCAAGTTTCTTTAAGAACTTTTAGTTCAAAATATACATCATTACCAATCTTTTTTATTGCAAACAATGAAAAAAATGTAGGTTTAGTTTAGTGGTGATCAAGTGGTCGTAACGTGTGAGAAGAAGATGAATGAGTGTTAGCATAATTCATGTGTGTATATATTTCTTAAAACATCATGGCTTTAGCATAATTAAAGGAGCATGTTTTTATATTAAACATAGTGTAATGCTCCATATCTAAGAAAGCTTTTGAGCCTTCAAATTTGTAATTAAGAAAAATGGGTCGTAAGCAGATGTTTCTTTTTCTCCAACGTAGTCACGGCCCTGCATTCAACCGAATATGGGTGAAAACATGTTTTGGAAGATACAAACCAACTTTATTTAGTGTTTGTCTTTAACTTTTTTCTTATAGTCATTGAAAAAGAAAGACCTACGGAAAACTGCCTACGTCGCATTCTGAAACGAAATATTGCCTTGAGCGGCGTGACAAACATCTTATGGAATGCAACTTTACGACCAACCCTAGATCCAGTTATTATTCTAGCCTCCATAAGTTGATTTTCCAACTGAGTAACTTGTAACCTAGTGCCATTGCATAAATCATTCCTCTAGATCCAGTTATTATTCTAGCCTCCAACATTTAATTTCAAATCATGGTTCGGTAGTCTAGATAACCTGATGCTGTTCAAAAATTTCCGGGAGTATACCATATCATCATTTGACCCTTTATTGGAAGTATCAATGGTGTCAAATTGAGGTAAGATTTTCCTACACCTGTTATCAAACAAAAATTGATTTCAATGTCCATATATTACAATAATAAAATTTCAAAAAATAAATATATATTATTGGACCAAACATTACCATATATAAAAATAAAAAGAGTGCATTGTAATGATTCAAGCATATAGTTATTCACATTATCAACATCTTGGTTAGTTGAACTCAAAATTGTCCTTCATTGAAAAAACTTTGGGTAAGACTCAACTGCATAAAAATGTCCATATACTTCTTTAACAATCACTTTGATAGGTTATGCAAAATCAGATATGAGCAATAGGAATGGTTCCGGATCATTTGATTAAAATTTTAATGATCCGGAAGAATAGGCCTGTAAGAAAATTAGAGAGAAAACTTCTTGAAAAAATGGAAGATGCAAACGATTATGTTTCTAGGCCACCAAGCTCACCTTATATAGAATTAACGAACTTTTCTCGAAAGATTGGTATATGCCATAGAATATTTTTTCAAAATCGAACTAATATAATATTCGGAAATATATTGTGGTATTTTTTAGGAAAGTGAATTAATGATATGAATATAAATCGAGGTAATGGCATTCTCATAAATAAGTTCAATTCCAAACCCTTTTTGTTATTTTTGCCTTGCCATGTCACTATTCTATGTCAACATTATCCTCTTTTAGAGCGTTCTTGTGTTGACACATAGGATTCAACTCCAAAATTACTTCTCATTTATATTGGTTGGCGTGATTTATTTATTATGATTACTTATAATAATCTGTTCAACTTGCAATATTGTATTACGAATTTTAAAAACATAAGTTAACTATTATCTGGACATAACATTAAAATAGAAACCGAACAGTTAGAAATCATTACAATGGTCTTTGAAAATTTGAGCTTAAAACTTAATAAGCTCTTAAAAGTTTAGAATAAGAGTAAGTAGAGTTTAGTAAAGATCGAGAGCCTAGTGCTTGTTTGGGTACCATGTCAGACGAGGTTGAGGGTAACTACACAAAATCAGAAAGGAAAATATGTTAGATGTTGTTAATATTTTGTATATTAATATTAATCTCAATATGACAATTTAAACAAATTCATACATATCCATCAACTTGTTCAACTCATCCACAGTTGAACGATGATAATCAATAGAATAATACCCTTCTTTACCGCTAAGCCATGTATTCCCTACACAAAATTTTAAAATTCTCGTGTTCTATATTATTGCATTGCTATAATATTTTGTTGTAAACATGTCAACATACTATATAATTTTTTGATCCAGAAAAATAAAAGCACAACAAACAAATGCTTGTCAGGTACTTGTTCTAAACGACGGGACAATTCCTCAGCAATTGGACCTTTTGCAACGCATTCTATAGCTCTTTTCCTTCAATTCCAAAAATATTATTTAGCAAGATTTATGTGTTTATAAAAATATGAAACTTAAACCATGTGAATAGCTTACATGTAATCTCTTATCGTGAATTGGATTTTAGCAAGGGTACGTTACGTGAATACGAACATGCCTCTGAAGAGTCATGTTTCCATGAAAGCTTTTCAACCCATGTTATAGCTCCAACAAGATTTATAGGGAAAATTTCATTTAAATCTAAGTTAATGTAAAGGAAAAAACCAGTTTCTTTTTACACTAACTGATATTCTTCTTTTTGTAATATACTAATAATAACAAACTATAAACAACACTTAGCAATTGAATATTTATCTGGAACCGTTCCGTCAACAATTTCTTGGATATGTTTGATGTTAAAAAAATGATCAAAAGCTGGAGGATCAAAGATCTGAGTGATTTTTTGTCTCGGCATTGATAACAATGTCCTTAAAAGTTATGCATACTCTGTCATACTTTGGCTCTAACGAAACCCTAAAATCAGAAAATTTAAACGATCAACCCTCTTTCTCTAAAAGAAAAAGAAAATTTAAAAATGAACATGATGATACTTAGGTGCACTAGTTGTGTTTGTCCATGTCTTGTTCATGTTACACAAAGAGGAGATGCAGTTAGAATGAGTAAACAATTGGCCATTTGATGCGCTAACTAACAAGCTGCGGTGCATGCTTGCTCTTTGTAATTAGAGATATGCACATTTTGATCACACGGAACGATCCTTGTAGCTGCTTCCACACATGCCACTATCTCTATTTCTGTCTTTCGTTTCACATTTTAGTTGATCAGTTAACCCCTCAAGTCGACATTATAGTCAGCTGACAATACATATTAGTGGAATGAGGAAGAAGACAATAATAAGATAGTTGCCCAGAGGTTCGACATTTTGTCGACCGTTCAGTAAGCGTTTTTAAAAACACTTTCAATTCAATCATAACGATATCATCATTGAGATTTGTTAAAAATAAGATACATGTGAGTAAGATTCACACACCCATATCTTTTTTCTCTCAAACTTTTAAGCATTTCTCGTCAGTTTTCTCCGGCGATTTGGGGACCTCTCGGGCGCGACAGTTTTCGTTGGTGTCGGCGGAGGTCCCCCGTTAGTACAACCTTCATGCAACAACTGTGGGAAGTGAGAAGCTAGAAGATGTTTCGGCTCTATTCTCCCAGCAAAGCGTGGTGGTTTTCTCTCTCGGCGAGGCAGGCGACGGCCAAAGATTTCGAACCATGCGCGGAGAAGGAAAAGATTTTTTAGATCTAAGTCTTCGTTTGCGGCAGAGTCAAAGATTTTTATGGGGTGGCATTTCGAGCGGAGGGGTTTCGTGGAGGTGCAGCTACCTGAACCAACTCCGGAGAGGCTTTATGGCGATGTTTGTGAGGTGTCATGCCTGCTTCTTGTCTTTTCTGAGCCCGCTTTCTTCTCCGGAGTGGTGGAGTCTTGATGCGACTGGTGGAGATTGGTCTCGGACTGGATTCGAGCTTTCCTGAAGGAGACGCCAATGAGACCTAGCCATGGTTGGGCTTGTCGGAAAGTCTGTGGGATTTCTTATGGGAAGCGTGTTCTTAGCCGGGAAATGGAGAGATGGGTTACCGTCCTCCGGAGGTTAGAACGTCGGTTGGGGTAGGCTCTCCACTCCGTTCGCGAAGACCATCGGCTGTGTATTGTGATTCTCACCAGATCGAGCCGTCGGCTACGGCTTGTGAAATCCAGAAAACACCTAGCTGTCGGTGTTTTTCTCCCCATAAGTTAGGTCTATGTTAGGTTCTTCCCGATTTATTAGGATTAATTAGATTTGATTTGACTTATGGTTTCTCGTTGTAAATCTGGTTGTAAATCTGATATCAACCATTGTGAACAAAAGTTTCTTCAACATTGAAGGCTATTTAAAGATAGGAAACATAATCTGAAACACCTAAAGATTACCTTTGTTAAAGCTCAATGCAAAATTAAGTTTTTCAAATCGCATACGATTTACAGAAAATGAGTAAAAAACCAAGAACCATAATATTAGTTAAATCCACAAGTTATGCAATGTAGTATTTAGGATATCGAATCCACAAGGACTCACGGTCACACGATAGATTATATGCCGTCAAGTTAAGCTAAATCAAATCTTAAGAAAGAAGTAAACAAAAGCAAGCAAACAGGAAGTTGTTTTCAAATAGAGAAAGGCGTCAGACTTAGGAAGTTCTAGGGAAATATGCTTTGTAAGACACTTAACTAACCGGATTCAGATTAAACACATGTTCAAGAACTAGAAACACAATGCTAAATAATCCAACTCTCGCTGAGATTATTTCTATATCTAGCAACCTAGCGATCCAAATCTCTTTGTGATCCTAGAGTTCTAAACAAGCATTACGAACAGGTTCTATCGGTTCACAATTTTCCTAAACCAAATCTCTTTGTATCTAGTCAAATTGCTCACTCTAAGTTTGTTCAGATTATAACTCACACTCTCGCGCTATTGTTAATTATCTCAAATCTAAACCCTAGGTGATCAGTCCAGAATTTAGTATTAAGCACAACTTAGGTGATGAACAATAGATGGTGAATCCTAATCAATCAGTTATCAAACAAGCATAAAACATTTGTGAGAATTCCTAAATCTAACTAGGTTACTACTCAGGCATGTTAGTAATCAAACAACACATCATGAATAGAAAACCAAAAGACTGAATAGATAAAGTAAAAGGGGTTCGAAATCCTTCTCTCAAGGTTACAAGTAGCAAGAACCAGCCCCAACTCAATATCTCTCAATCTCTCAAGCAAGAACAAAGTAAGAACAAGATAAAAGATAGAATGAGTCTGGAAACCTAATTAAACTCTCTAAACACGTTTTGGGGTCAGTTTAGAATTAGGGGAAATTTCTGGGTAATTCTGCAAATCTTCAAAACTTGTCTTTAACTCTCGGGTATTGTGCTGTCGCGCTCAATGTCGACCGACATCAAAGCCAGTGTCGGTCGACACTCAATCGTGGTCAAGACACCGACTTCAGCTCGTTGCACAAATCACCAGAAACGTCCTATAATCCATCTTTTGCTCCAAACGCAAGATTACCTGTAGAAGACTCAATAGACTCTAAAAACCAGGTTAAAGACTCAATATATACAACTATATCATGGTTGAAAACTTAGAAAAACCATGATATATCAACTCCCCCACACTTTGCTCTTGCTTGCCCTCAAGCAAGTAAAGAACCAAAGCATAAGAAAAGAGGTTTGAAAACACAGAAACTCATTTCGTCCTAGGAACCTTCGCATTCACATTCACTTAGTAAACCACTGAAAACTTTCCTATAGAACTCAAGACCACAATATACTTCCCCCACACTTAGAAACTGTCCCAAGTAAACTCTGATATATCATGGTTTTTACCGGTTTTAGACCATGATATAAGTGTGTTTTAGAGTCTTTTAGTGTTTCTTTAGAGTCTTTTACAGGTGTTATTAGGTACTAGCACGTTTGGAGCGGAATTGGAGTTATTGGAGCTTTTTGGAGCATTTTAGTGTTTTGACCCGAGAGATAGAGCTCACTGTCCGAAAAAGAGTAATGCATCGATCGACGCACTATGTGCATCGATCGACACACGAGCGAGATGGGCCAAACTCGGCGGTTAATGAAGAATGAAGTATTCACAGTTTTGCCCAGAAGTTCCTGATAATTACAAAGAAGCCCCAAGACGTGATTAGCTTATATAATTAGGTTTTTACATCAGTTTTGAGATACACTTTCATACTTAGAGCATATAGTTTTTAGAGCTTGGGGCTGATCTAATCATGTACTGCTTTCTGCTTTTTGGAGAAGATTTCGAACCCCTTTACTTTTATATTCTCTTTTATGCAATCTATTATTTCATTGATTATGTTTTCATATTCTATGTCTGAGTAGATTCATAGTTAGGTTTAGGGATTCTCATTAAGGATTTTATGACTTGCTAGATATAATTAATTCAGTTAAGGATTCATATCATAATTGTTCTTCGATCTAAATTGTGCTCAACACTAGTTTCTAACCTGATCACTTAGAATCTAGATCTTAGGTTGCTAGATTGACACGAAAGTGTGGTTTAGAATCTGAACTATTTAGGTTGAGCAATTGAATTACTCGCAAAGAAATTTGGTCTAATTGAATTGTGAACATATCGAACTTAATCTTAAAGCTGGTTTAATCTGTTAGGAATTACAAAGACATTTGGATTTCTGCAATTAGGCTTAGAGAATTCTCTCAACGAAAGTTGGTTAATTCTATATCTGTGTTTGAGTTCTAGAACTGTGCTTAATTTGATCCTGACTGAATGATTTATCTGCTTGTCTGATTTCCTGAGAACTCCCTAGACTTAGCGCTTTTAGTTAATTGCTTACAACAAATCCTGCTACTGATTTACTTTCCTGCTTTGCTTTTAGTTTCTAATCACATTTGCTTTCTCCTAGTTTAATCTTGACTGTTCTAAATCTATCGTTTCCCTGAGTCCTTGTGGATTCGATACCCTAAGTATTACATTGACATTACTGTGCACTTGCAGTTAGTATAGGGATTAAAACTAGACCTACCAAACTCCACAATTAAGTTTGGACATTCAAGTTCACCACACTAGCCTCCGTATACAATTAGGTGCAGTCTCACAAAGGGAGTATCGAATCAAAGGACACATGGACTCAACCTATTCAGTATCTGACCACCAAACTGTCGGTTTATGGTTTCTTTCTTTTCCCTTTCTCCCTTAGCACTGATTTTTCCCCACTGGGTATCATTTTATTTTTTCTATCAGTGCTCTTCCCTTTTTATTGGGGTTTAACTTTGGATTTTTCCATGGATACACAAGAGGTAATAGGGGTCTCTACCACTCCCGTGACCACTTCGAAGTTACTAGCTTATCCTCGGTTTTTATCTCTTTTGTTTTTTACTTTCAAGGGAGGGGAAAATCAGAGACCATACTTTAGAACAGGATCACAGGCTGTGCCAAACACATCAAAGGAATCCGACCCAAAGATTACCAAGCCCCTAAGTGAAAAATTAAAGTCAAGATTAAGTGTGAGACTAGTGATGGATCCTCGGAATACCTGGTTAGATATGGGTGTCCTTGGTAAGTTGATCTGTTTGGGGTTTTCTAAAAGTCATAGAGCTTCTGCTAGTCTGTCCAATGGTCACTTAGATCCTGTTCCAGCGAAAAATTTCCTAAAAAAAATCATAGTTTCATACAAATTTTGACTCAATAAAACAATTTTGAAAACTAGTGAAAACATGGGACTGACTCTAAGAAAACAAAACACAATGTCAGTAGCCACCTCCCCCACACTTAAACTGCATTGTCCCCAGTGCAATTGTAGCATGAGATCGGTATAAATCAAATTGGAACCATAGAGATTTTGAGTTAAAAATCCGAACCTGATCACGGCTGATGTCGACCGACACTAAGCTTAGTGTCGCTCGACATCGAGCTCTGCAGACCTGTTCTTCACGGCTCTGACACACAAAAACCAGAAAAATCAAAAGACACAAGAACAACAACCAAAAAGAAAAGAAAACGAACCTACAGTGGGTTGCCTCCCACTCAGCGCTCTTTTAACGTCAATAGCTTGACTGCATTGCGATCAGGTATTGGGTGCATTATCCAGATGCACAATATTGCCTTCTGTAATCTCAGCTTTCGCCCAGTAATGTTTCACCCTTTGTCATTGACTGTGAACTCCTCGCCTTTGGAATTCATCAAGATGACAACCCTGTGTGGTCTAGTTTCTTTAATAGTGAATGGACCTGACCAACGAAAACGCAGCTTTCCAGGAAATAATGTCAAACGAGAGTTGTAGAGAAGTACCTGATCATTTGGTTCGAAGTTGCGTGAGATGGTCTTCTTATCATGATATGCTTTTGTGCGCTCCTTGTACAGCTTTGAGTTCTCATAGGCATGGTGGCGAATTTCATCTAACTCATTTAGCTGTATCAAGCGCCTCTCAACTGCAGGTTTGAGATCATAGTTCATCTGTTTGACAGCCCATCTTGCCTTGTGCTCTAGCTCAACTGGAAGGTGACAAGCTTTCCCATAGAGTAGATGGAATGGTGTAGTCCCCATTGGTGTCTTAAACGCAGTCCTGTAAGCCCACAGTGCATCATCCAACTTCGCAGCCCAATCCTTCCTAGTCTTTCCAACTGTCTTCTCCAGAATCTCCTTGATCTGTCTGTTAGAGACTTCCACTTGTCCACTAGTCTGAGGGTGATATGGAGTAGCCACACGATGATTAACACCATGCTTTTTAAGCAGCTTCTCGAAGACTTTGTTGATAAAGTGAGTTCCACCATCACTTATCACAATCCTAGGGATTCCAAATCTGGGGAAGATGATAGTCTTAAACAGCTTAAGAACTACCGAAGAGTCATTGGTCGGAGTTACAATCGCTTCAACCCATTTGGATACATAGTCCACAGCAACCAATACATACCTGTTCCCATAGGAAGATGGAAACAGACCCATGAAATCGATGCCCCAGCAATCAAAGACTTCAACCTCAAGGATGAAGTTTTGTGGCATCTCATGTCTCTTGCTTATCTTCCCCCTCCTCTGACACACATCGCACCGAGAGACAAATAACTGGGAATCCTTGAACATTGTAGGCCACCAGAAGCCTGCTTGAAGAACCTTAGACACTGTCTTTAATGTAGCAAAGTGTCCAGCATACTCGGAACCATGGCAGTGGTACAACACATTTTCTACTTCAGAATCCGCAATGCATCGTCTGTAGATACCATCAGAACAGTGCTTGTACAAGTAGGGTTCATCCCAGTAATAGCGCCTGGCTTCTCTAAGGAACTTCTTCTTAGCATAGCCTTTAAACACTTCATGCTCATCCTATTCAGCAAGGTAGTTGGCTATATCGGCATACCAAGGTCTAGTAGGGAGAGGACCGTGGGCTACTGTAGCTATGAATATGTCAGCTTCATCATTCAGAATTTTTTCCTCTGTCCGCAACCGATGTCGACCAACGCCAGTGTTGATGTCGAACGACATCGTCCCTAATCGGCCAAGCAACGTCGAGCATGATTGATTATCGTCCGCTTTTTCGAGTTGGATGTCGACCGACATCAGATGAGTGTCGATCGACACTGACTCTGCAACTCGTGTAGAAATCAATGAACTCGCAGGAACATCCTGAAAACCTGTCTCAATCTTGTAGATGTTCTCTTCTGGTAGAGAATCATCTATTGGAACATCCTCATCGATCCTAATCCGAGACAAGTGATCATCAACACCATTTTCTACTCCTTTCTTGTCTCTCACCTCTATGTCAAATTCTTGAAGCAATAGAATCCATCTCAACAGCCTTGGCTTAGCATCTTTCTTCTGCATCAAGTACTTAAGCGCAGAATGATCAGTATGTACAACCACTTTGGATCCAATCAGGTAGGAACGAAACTTCTCAAATGCAAACACAACTGCCAACAGTTCCTTCTCAGTGGTTGCACAGTTCCTTTGAGCATCATCAAGAGTTCTACTGACATAATAGATAGCATGGAGCTTCTTGTCCTTCTTCTACCCAAGAACAGCTCCTACTGCATAATCAATAGCATCACACATTACCTAAAAAGGTAAACTCCAATCTGGAGGTTGCACAATTGGAGCAGAGATTAAAGCTTGCTTCAGCTCTTTGAATGCAGCATGACACTCATCTGTGAACTCAAATTTCACATCCTTGCAGAGAAGTGCAGTGAGTGGCCTAGCTATCTTGCTGAAGTCTTTAATGAACCTCCGGTAAAAACCAGCATGCCCAAGGAAACTTCTTATTCCTTTGACTGAATCAGGTGCCTGCAGCCCTGTCATTACCTCAATCTTGGCTCTGTCCACCTCAATTCCTGCCTCAGAGACTCTATGTCCAAGCACAATGCCATTCTTGACCATAAAATGACATTTATCCTAGTTCAAAACCAGGTGGTTTTCCTCACAGCGAGCTAGCACCTTGCATAGATTATCCAGACAGGCATGGTAAGATGGTCCGTAGACAGAGAAATCATCCATGAAGACCTCCATGAAATCCTCTATCATGTCCGTGAAGATGGATATCATGCACCTCTGAAACGTCGCAAGAGCATTACACAGTCCAAATGGTATTCTGCGGTATGCAAAGGTACCATAAGGACATGTAAATGTGGTCTTCTCCTGGTCCTCTGGGTGGATAGGGATCTGAAAGAAACCAGAATAGCCATCCAAAAAGCAGTAGTATGGATGACTTGCTAATCTTTCCAACATCTGATCAATAAAAGGAAGTGGAAAGTGATCTTTCCTGGTGGCTGCATTCAACTTCCTGTAGTCTATGCACATCCTGTGACCAGTGATTGTCCTTGTAGGAATCAGCTCATTCTTCTCATTCCTAACCATGGTGACTCCTCCTTTCTTAGGAACCACATGAACTGGGCTGACCCAATTACTGTCGGAGATAGGAAAGATGACCCCAGCTTTCAGCAGTTTCATGATCTCCTTCTTTACAACCTCTTGCAGGTTGGGATTTAAACGCCTCTGATTCTCAATTGACGACTTGCTCTCATCCTCAAGGTGTATCCTATGCATGCACAAGTCATGAGAGATACCTGAAATATCATCAAGAGAATAGCCAAGAGCCTTGCGATGCTTGCGCAGCTTGCTTAGCAGTAAGGTGAGTTCTGCGTAATTCAAATCAGCATTGACTATAACAGGGTAAGTGGAATTTTTACCTAAGAATGCATATTTGAGGCCCGCATGTAGCTGTTTCAGATCGACCTTTGGAGCTCTCTCTTCGCTCCAATCTGTCGCGACTGGTGTCGACCGATTACCTTGTGGTGTCGATCGACACTGTACATCATCAACGACTTCTAAATTCATCACTTGCTCGGTAACGTCCATCAGCCTCAGGTACCCAACAACATCATCATCCTCCAACTCCAAATCACTCTCAGAACTCATTAGAGCTCTCTCCAAAGGATCAACATGATGCATCTGATTGAGGAATTCTGCAGCCAGATTCTCAGTCGTATCAACATAGAAGGTCTGCCCATCAATGGTAGGATGTCTCATCAGCTTATCCATGTCAAAATTCATCACCAGATCACCCACATTGAGACCAATCTTCCCTCTTTTCACATAAATGATGGCACCAGCTGTAGCCAAAAACGGTATGCCTAGGATAAGAGGATCCTTAGGCTCATCATTGTACTGCAAGAGAATGAAATCAGTTGGGATGACACATTCACCAATCCTTACTGGTACATCCTCCAAGAGGCCCTCAGGAATCCTTATGGAGCGATCTGCTAGAATCAAGGATATTCTAGTAGGTGTGAAATCTGTCATTCCCATTTGCTTAGCAACTGAATATGGCATCAAATTGACGCTGGATCCCAAATCACACAATGATCTCTCAAATCTGCCTCTGAAGATGGTACAGTCCAAGACAAAGCTCACTGGATCCTTTTGCTTTTCTGGAACTCTGTTTAAGATGACAGCACTACATACCTCAGTGATCATCATCACACATTCGTCCTCTCCCATATCAGAAGTCAACATCTGCTTTAAACACCTTTTCAACACTGGGTTATTGCTCACATCATCCATAAATGGCATTGGAAGAGTTATCTGGCTCAGCATAGCCATATACTTAGCCTTGAACCGTTCAAACTTAGAACGCTTTGGGTTCCTAGGGAAAGGTACTTTGGGTTTGTACACTTTCCCTGCAGCTACAGGAGCTTTCATCTGAGTTTCTGCCTCTGTACGCGTCTGGTGTCGACCGACATCATCTTGGTGTCGATCGACATTAGTCGATTTCGTTCTGGCGTCAACCTCAAAATCGACCTCGGTCGATTTCCGTCCGTCACGAGAACTCGAAGAAGCTGGTGTCGCCCGATTACCTGTGGTAGTGTCGGTCGACGTCCGTCTCGCAACTTCATACTCTTCTTCAAATTCCTCTATCTCTTCGATCTCCTTATCAGTGATCTGCCTATTGGGGATGGTGTGCAGCTCCTTCCCACTCCGCAAAGATATAGCATTGAAATGATGCTTTGGATTAGTATATGTACTTCCAGGAAGGAATCCAGCTTGCCTCTTAACAGCTCCAACAGTTTGAGCAACTTGAGAATCCAACTGCTTCATATGTGTACTCAGAGACTCAAACTTCCCATTCAAATCCTCATACACAACATCCAGCTTCTTGTTGAATTCCACAGTGACCTTAGTCTGACCCTCCAGCAACCGCTCCATCATAACTTCCATCTTGCTCTCATGAGCACTAGCAGCAGGAGGTGTCTGATATGAAGATGATCCATAAGTCCTCTGATAATAATTACCTTGCTGAAAAGGTTTCTGATAACCAGCATTCTGACCATATCCAGAAGAGTTTTGGTTTCTTGTGAAAGCACTCTTCTGTCCACCATTAAAGAACTTGGTGCCTTGCTGATTTCCAAACTTATTTCCTTGAAATCCATAGCCACTGATGTAGTTCACATCCTCTTCTTGGCAGCCTTCTTCAGCCTCAAACACTTCAACTTCTTGAGCAAAGTGAACAGCCTTCTTATTAGTTAACAAGCTATGAACAGTGTCCAGCTTGTTCCTGATATCATTAATCTGCAGATCATCAATCTTTCCACCAGACTCTTTCCTTCTTCTATCAGCAGTTTTGGTGCTGTTACTGTTCACCAAGTTATCAATCAACAATCTAGCCTCCTCAGGAGTCTTGGTGTTGAAATTGCCATTGCTGGCAGCATCCAATGCAGACTGGTAGTTGAGATCAATTCCTCTAAAGAATATGCCCAGCAGCGTTACTTTAGAGAATCCATGATGAGGACAGTCACGTTGGTACATCTTAAACCTCATCCAAGCAGACTTAAGAGGCTCTGTAGGACCTTGAGTGAATGTGAGAAGGTCATGTCTGAGCTGATCAGAGCGAGCATAATCATAGAAGTGTCGCATGAACTCTCTCTTCACAGCATCCCAAGTAGTTAACTTCCCAGGTGGAAGTTGTTTCAGCCAAGCAGCAGCATCTCCAGCAAGAGAGTATGGGAAAAGCTTCAGATACAAGAAGTCATAGTCCACCCCATTGTACTTCATTCCAGTGATGAAGGCTTCAAAATACTCAATGTGGTCCATGGGTTGCTCATGTAGGAGACTATGGAAGGGGTGCTGTCTCAGCATAGAGTAGTAGACAGTCTTGATCTCAAAGTCATTCCTCTCAAAAGGAGGAGGAACAATTGCAGACCGGTTAGCATAAAACTCATCGGGACGGTTGTAGTCAGCAATAGTCTTCTCAGCAACAACAATCTGCCTCTGACCTTGAGGTGGTTCAGGCTCAGGTTCAGGGATCACTCATCCCTCGACATCAATTCTTCTGCCCGTGATCATTGTAGGGGTTGTTATCTTGGTCTCTCAGAACTCCTTCAGCATCTGGTCTCAAAATCAAACGATTGTTCATCATTCTTGTTCTTTGACCCTTTCTGTTCGTTCTCTCTAGTCTAGCAAGCTCCTCAAGTATGAGGTTCAAAAGTTCTTCGCTCTGGTTGCTTCGGGTATGTCGAATTGGCATACACTGATCTCAAAACTCTGTCTCGAGATCAATGTCGAGCGACACTACAAGGGAAATCGGTCGACACTGAATGCGTATGTTTAATCCTGCGCAACAAAACAAGCCAAACAAGAGAAAAATCAGTAACAAAGAAAATAAAAATGACCTAGACTAAACTCTAAAATAAAATCTATCGGTGAACTCAGTTGATTCCCTAGCTTCGGTGCCAAAAACTTGATAGGTCAAGAATTAATCCCTATTCTACTGCAAGTGCACAGTTATGCAATGTAGTATTTAGGGTATCGAATCCACAAGGACTCACGGTCACACGATAGATTATATGCCGTCAAGTTAAGCTAAATCAAATCTTAAGAAAGCAGTAAACAAAAGCAAGCAAACATGAAGGTATTTTCAAATAGAGAAAGGCGTCAGACTTAGGAAGTTCTCGGGAATTATGCTATGTAAGACACTTAACTAACCGGATTCAGATTAAACACAAGTTCAAGAACTAGAAACACAATTCTAAATAATCCAACTCTCGCTGAGATTATTTCTATATCTAGCAACCTAGCGATCCAAATCTCTTTGTGATCCTAGAGTTCTAAACAAGCATTAAGAACAGGTTCTATCGGTTCACAATTTTCTTAAACCAAATCTCTTTGTATCTAGTCAAATTGCTCACTCTAAGTTTGTTCGGATTATAACTCAGACTCTCGCGCTATTGTTAATTATCTCAGATCTAAACCCTAGGTGATCAGTTCAGAATTTAGTATTAAGCACAACTTAGGTGATGAACAATAGATGGTGATCCTAATCAATCAGTTATCAAACAAGCATAAAATCTTTTTGAGAATTCCTAAATCTAACTAGGTTACTACTCAGACATATTAGTAATCAAACAACACATCATGAATAAAAAACCAAAAGATTGAATAGATAAAGTAAAAGGGGTTCGAAATCCTTCTCTCAAGGTTACAAGTAGCAAGAATCAGCCCCAACTCAATATCTCTCAATCTCTCAAGCAAGAACAAAGTAAGAACAAGATAAAAGATAGATTGAGTCTGAAAACCTAATTAAATCTCTAAACACGTTTTGGGGTCAGTTTAGAATTAGGAGAAACTTCTGGGTAATTCTGCAAATCTTCTAAACTTGTCTTTAACTCTCGGGTATTGTTCTGTCGCGCTCAATGTCAACCGACATCAAAGCCAGTGTCGGATGACACTCAATCGTGGTCAAGACACCGACTTCAGCTCGTTGCACAAATCACCAGAAACGTCCTATAATCCCATCTTTTGCTCCAAACGCAAGATTACCTGTCGAAGACTCAATAGACTCTAAAAACCAGGTTAAAGACTCAATATATACAACTATATAATGGTTGAAAACCTAAAAAAACCATGATATATCAAGAGCTCCCTTAGCTAAAATGAGATCTTTTATAGAGTGGAACACTCTAGGGTTTTAGCTAATGTGCTTTGAGTTGCGTACTCATTAGGCTTATTAAAAGGCATTGATACTATTTTTGAGCTGTTATTAGATTGAATCTTATTGATCAATCAAGTCGTAAGTTGGTATGGCACAATATTTGTAAATCAAATTTAAATTTGTTGATAACAGCTTCTCAGTAGGAGAAAAGACTGTGTTTATATCTAAATAATCCGTTGGCAAAAAAATAAAATAATTATGATAGTTTTATTAATGTTTTGTAAAACAAAAATTATGAGAAATTGTCATGTGTCAGTTAAATTTTTAGTGGTATTTCATCTTAATTTTAACATTTAATGTACATTTTTATTTCTTATTTATTGACTAATTTTACATTTATAAATTTTTGAGATAATATATTACATTTTACTATAATTAAGATGAAATATCAATAAAAATAAAATTTTAAGTTTTTTTTTTTTAACATCTAACTTTATTAGTAGTAAATTTAAGAGTACATAAACAACATATAAAATAATAAAAACAACAAACAACATAATTAATATGAAGATGATGAGAGAATTACAAAGCAAATGAACTACATTGTGAAAATGTTGTTCCTTGAGAGGCCTTCTTTATTAACAGAATTTCTGTCAATTTTCTTGCGATCTCCAAATCTTTGTCGCATTATAAACATCAACTTCTTTTGTTGTATAACATTGACTACATCCCAATTTAGATCTAGAGATATTTTTCGGTATAGATGTTGGGAATGTCCTGAAATCTACTGTACTTGCTCTAAGTGAAAGTCGTATAGTCGAGATGAGACAATCACATAACACTAGGTAGTCATAACGCTTTGCTAGAAGCCACTTATGATCAATGAGTTGAGAACTTATTGCTAGTGTTATATGATCCTACAAGGTCACACACCTAAGCAAACTGGGCGTTAAAGACGAGGTTGATCATTAATGTAATGATCCAATAAATTCATATGTGATATGCATTCGATATCAATGTTCTGGGGAGTGTCGATCGTTGCAGTTAATGCATCGATCGATGCACTCGCGGATTAATCAGATTAATTCGGTTTAATCGTTGGTTAATTCCGTTGTGGTTTAAGCCGACATATATAAGATATATGGTCGACCTAAACTCGTCCCTAACCTAATACACAGCCACCAGAACACAGAAACAAACCTCTCTGGAGATTAGATCTCTGTAAGGCACTAGCATCCCTGCGGTCCAGTTTGTGTGCGTGTGGATACCAGTAGAGGCGCAGCACTTGAGGCGCTTCGTGATCTCGATTATCTGCAAACCTTCCGCTGCTAATCATCAGGTAAATCTGAGATCCCAATAGATTCAATTACATGAACCTTAGATCCTAGGCTCGGAATTCAGACTAGGGTTGCTAATCTTGATTAGAACTGCTAGAAATTCCTTCAGTGGTATCAGAGCTTTAGGGTTCCATTGAATCTGTAGCATGATGATTAGATTAGTTGAATCTGGATCTTTGTATAATTGATACAAGCATGCTGAAATTCGTTTTCCTGAAAACCTAGTTTAGGGTTCTGATCGAAAACGTTTAAGGGTTTTCTCGCATGGTGTCGATCGATGCCAATCCGGCATCGATCGATGCAGGGCGAAAACCCGAATAAACCTTAGTTTTCGCCTAGTGTCGATCGACACAAGCGTTGCATCGATCGACACAGCCTCGCGAGATTGTTAGATCGGTTCAATTGGATTGGACCGGTTATCGAGCTTGGTTAATAATGGTCGAACACTGTGAATAGTTTAAATGCGATTGGTTTGATTAGGTTGGCATCGACCGATGCTAATGTAGCATCGATCGACGCTGACCGGTATTCAAAACCGAATCAATTGGATTGATCGGTCATCGCGGATTAATTATAAGAATTAAAACATAGTAAAACTGAACGTTTTAAATGGTTCCGTTCCTCAACCAAATATCAAGTGTACTTGATGTCTTTCCAATCTTGTCAACTGTCAAGACCCATTTAGTTGTGTGATAGACTTGCAGTGCAAGATGTCCACAATTTCATGAGTAAGGCAGAGGTAATCGTGTTGGTGGACTTGCAGTGCAAGACATCGACAATTACGTGACTGAAGAGATTGGTTTACTTGACTGGGCCATCAAAATCGTTTTGGGCTCAGAGACATCAGGTGGATTGAACATAAGATGTCGATCCACAACCAAGAGTTATATTGGATATAACTAGCAAGGTTGTTGCTTACCTAAATAGCTAAAGTTGAGTGATAGCCAGTGGCTCACTTAAATTTAGTAAAATATGGGTCTTGGATCATTATATTCATCTGAGGAAGCATTGATTGAATATAATGCGAGTTTTCTTAAAAGTTAAGATTTCTCATTTCTTGAACATCATAACTAAACCTTTTTCTTTTCTATGTTCTCAGCTATGACTACTACTCATAATAATTCTTTCTCCCTGCGATCCGTCCTTGAGAAGGACAAGTTAAATGGATCGAATTTTCTCGAATGGTATCGGAACTTGAGAATTGTTCTCAAGCAGGAGAAGCGGGACTATGTCCTTGAAAATGTTCTCCCTGAAAAACCGAGAGCCAATGCTCCACATGCAGAAAGGAATGCTTGGGATAAGCATTCTAATGATGTGGTCGATGTGAATTGTCTCATGTTGGCTACCATGAACTCGGATTTGCAGAAGCAATACGAGAACGTGGAGTCACCCGTGGAGATGATCACTAGCCTGAAAAGTATGTTTCAGGAGCAAGCACGAACTGAGAGATACCAGACGGTTAAATCTCTCATTGAATGCAAGCTACCAAAGGACAGTCCAGTCAGTCCTCATGTCATTAAGATGATGGGTTATATTGATAACCTGGGGAAGCTGGATTGTCCCATTAGCCAAGAGTTGGCTACTGACATCATTCTGCAGTCATTGCCGTCAAGTTATGATCAGTTTGTTATGAACTATAACATGAATAACTTGACAAAGACATTGACTGAGCTGCATGGGATGCTCAAGACAGCTGAGCCAAATATCAAGAAGGGCACTCCTAATGTACTTATGGTACAAGGGGGTAAGAAGTTTAAGAAACTTGGCAAAGGTAAGGGAAAGGGCAAGGCAGTCCCGGTTGAGAACCAAGACACGCCGGCGCCAGCCCCAAAGCCCAAGCCGGGCCCATATGAGACTGATAAGTGCCATTACTGTAAAGAGCCTGGGCATTGGAAGAGAAATTGCAATAAATTCTTGGAAGAGAAGAAAAAGAAGAAGAAGACTTTCGAGACTTCATCTTCAGGTATTTATGTTATAGAAGTAAATGTTACTACTTCTGGTTATACTTCTTGGGTATTGGATACCGGCTGTGGTGCTCATATTTGTACAAATATGCAGGGCCTAAGCAACAGTAGGAAGTTGGAAAAAGGACAAGTGGACCTGCGCGTGGGGAATGGAGCAAGAGTTGCTGCATTAGCCGTAGGAACATATAACTTGTCTTTACCTTCTGGTTTGGTTTTAAAACTTAATAATTGCTACTATGTACCTGCTATAAGCAGAAATATTATTTCTATTCCTGTTTTGGATGTAGAAGGATATCAGTTTTCAATTAAGAATAAATGTTGTTCTTTTGATTACAATGATATATTTTATGGTAGCAGCCCATTAGAGAATGGGCTTTATGTTTTAAACCAAACCGCACCAATCTATAACATTAACACCAAGAGATTCAAATCAAATGACACGAATCAGACTTTTCTTTGGCATTGTCGTTTGGGCCACATAAACGAGAAACGGATCCAAAAGCTCCATAGTGATGGGCTTCTGGGCTCATTTGATTATGAATCATGTGAGAAATGTGAATCTTGTTTACTAGGCAAAATGACTAAGGCCCCTTTCAACAAACCAAATGAAAGGGCCAGTGACTTATTGGGCCTTATACATACAGATGTATGCGGCCCAATGAGCACAAGTGCCAGAGGAAATTTTCGATACTTCATTACCTTCACTGCTGATTTCAGCAGGTATGGATATGTCTATTTAATGAGACATAAGTCGGAATCTTTTGAAAAGTTCAAAGAGTTCCAAAATGAAGTACATAATCAACTTGGCAAAAGTATTAAGGCTCTTCGATCAGATCGTGGAGGAGAATACTTAAGCCAAGAATTCAGTGATCATTTGAGAGATTGTGGAATTGTTTCACAACTCACTCCTCCTGGAACACCACAATGGAATGGGGTGTCCGAAAGGAGGAATCAAACTTTATTAGATATGGTTCGATCAATGATGAGTCTCTCAACTCTTCCATTATCCTTTTGGGGATACGCTCTAGAAACGTCTGCGTTTACACTTAATAGGGTTCCGTCAAAATCAGTTGCAAAGACACCACATGAGATGTGGACTGGAAATGTTCCGAGTGTGTCTTTCCTGAAGATTTGGGGTTGTGAAGCTTATGTTGAGCGATTAATTACAGATAAGCTCGAACCCAAATCAGACAAGTGCTACTTCGTTGGTTATCCTAAGGAAACCAAGGCATACTACTTTTACAACCAATCCGAGAACAAAGTGTTTGTTGCTCGGAACTGCGTTTTTCTTGAGAGAGAGTTTCTTTCCAAGAGAAACAGTGGGAGTAAAGTACAACTCGAAGAAGTTCGAGAACCGCAGGAAAATGCTCAACCCGTAGAGGAAGAGCAACAGTTGGATCTACAAAGAGTTGTAGAGACGGCGCCTGTGGAGCCTGAAATTCGCCGATCCGAAAGGATCCGTCACGAACCCGAGAGATATGGATTTCTCGTAACCAATTGTCATGATTTGTTGATCATTGACAGTGACGAACCAGCGAATTTTGAAGAAGCAATGATGAGCCCTGACTCCGAAAAGTGGCTGAAAGCCGCTGAATCCAAAATGGGATCCATGTCACAGAACCAAGTATGGACTTTGGTTGATTTACCCGATGGTGCAAGACCCATTGAGTGTAAATGGATTTTCAAGAAGAAAATTGATGTGGATGGAAATATTCAGATATATAAAGCAAGGCTAGTGGCAAAAGGTTTCAAACAAATTCATGGTATTGACTATGAAGAAACCTATTCACCTGTCGCCATGCTTAAATCCATTCGGATTCTCCTAGCAACAGCTGCTCATTATGATTATGAGATCTGGCAGATGGACGTGAAAACAGCTTTCCTTAATAGAATTCTGGAAGAGGATGTGTACATGACACAACCCGAAGGTTTCATCGATCCAAATGCAGCTAGGAAAGTATGCAAACTTCATCGATCCATTTATGGATTGAAGCAAGCATCTCGGAGTTGGAATCTTCGTTTTGATGAAGCAGTCAAAAAGTTTGATTTCATCAGAAGCGAAGAAGAACCATGTGTTTACAAGAAGACTAGTGGGAGCGCAGTTGCATTTCTCGTGTTGTATGTAGATGACATACTTCTTCTCGGAAATGACGTTCCGTTGTTACAGTCTGTTAAGACTTGGCTCGGAAGTTGTTTTTCAATGAAAGACATGGGAGAAGCCGCATATATTCTTGGAATAAGAATCTATAGAGATAGATCAAACAAGTTGATTGGACTGTGTCAAGACACTTATATCGATAAAGTCTTACACAGGTTCAGAATGCAAGATTCCAAGAAGGGCTTCATACCAATGTCTTATGGCATAAGTCTCAGCAAGAAGCAGTGTCCTGAGACACCTGCTGAGCAAGATCGCATGAGTCGGATTCCCTATGCCTCGGCGTTGGGATCCATCATGTATGCCATGCTCTGTACTCGTCCAGATGTTGCTTGTGCTCTAAGCATGACGAGTAGATACCAATCGGATCCAGGTGAAAGTCACTGGACATCAGTCAAGAATATTCTGAAGTATTTGAGAAATACTAAAGATAAATTCTTGGTGTATGGAGGAAGTGATGAGCTGGTAGTAAGTGGTTACACAGACGCAAGTTTTCAGACAGACCAAGATGATTTCCGATCGCAATCTGGTTACATCTTCTGCCTGAATGGCGGTGCAGTAAGCTGGAAGAGTTCCAAGCAGGACACTGTAGCAGATTCCACAACTGAAGCTGAGTACCTCGCTGCTTCTGAAGCGGCAAAGGAGGCTGTTTGGATCAAGAAGTTCATCACTGAACTTGGTGTGATTCCTAGCATTTCTGAGCCAGTGGCTTTGTATTGTGACAACAATGGAGCCATTGCGCAAGCAAAGGAACCTAGATCACACCAGAAATCCAAACACATAGAAAGGCGATATCACCTTATCCGTGATATTGTGAATAGAGGAGATGTGAAGATCAGCAGAGTCCCGACGGATGAGAATGTTGCTGATCCACTGACCAAGCCTCTCCCAAGGCCTAAGCATGAGTTTCATACAACTGCTGTAGGCATTAGATTTCTTAAGATATGATCTTGATTTTAGTGGGAGTTGTATTTGTTTTTAGTTATGACTTGATGTTCGTAAAACATAATTTGATTGTGTTATTTTAATGAAATTGTTTCAGCATTATTTAATTGTGTCAATTAAATATATATAATGTCCCAAAGTAATTTATGACATTTTATAGGCCATCAAGTATGTGACTTGATCATGAAACCCTATAAACAATAAATGACATAAATTATAATGGTCCCTGGTCGAGGTTGTTAACGTGGGACATTAACAACCACGTGAGACTAGTATGTGAGGTGACTGATGACCATGTTTCATGGAGTCATTAATAAGTCAATCACATAGATATGTGTTAGAGAACACATGATCGGACTTGACCCATTAATGAGAACTCTACAAGATGTTATATGAGTGTCATAAGAGTTTCTCATTACGACTAAAGAGAGTAGTCCTTAGACCTGAGTTCATCATGTCCTCTCTTATAAGGATTGGTTCGTCTTGACTTTGTCAAACGTCAGCCGTAACTGGTGATCATAAAGACACTGATTAGACGTATCATGAGATATAAAAGAGACATGGATGGAACAAGATGGGATTTGTACCTCCTATATAACAGGAGTTAAATATCTCTGGGCCTATCGAAGATTTGATACTGGAAATGCGTGGCCGCGCTCAAACGAGGTGATTGTCAGTCGTTTGTTTTTCATCAGTACAAATCGGGATTCGATAAACGTAATCTGGTTGAATAAGGATGACACAGTGCTTGCCTTATGCTAGATTGAGATATAGCTACAAAGGGATTAAAGGAATAGATGATTCCAGTACAAGTGGGAGATTGTTGGGAATGTCCTGAAATCTACTGTACTTGCTCTAAGTGAAAGTCGTATAGTCGAGATGAGACAATCACATAACACTAGGTAGTCATAACGCTTTGCTAGAAGCCACTTATGATCAATGAGTTGAGAACTCATTGCTAGTGTTATATGATCCTACAGGGTCACACACCTAAGCAAACTGGGCGTTAAAGACGAGGTTGATCATTAATGTAATGATCCAGTAAATGCATATGTGATATGCATTCGATATCAATGTTCTGGGGAGTGTCGATCGTTGCAGTTAATGCATCGATCGATGCACTCGCAGATTAATCAGATTAATTCGGTTTAATCGTTGGTTAATTACGTTGTGGTTTAAGCCGACATATATAAGATATATGGTCGACCTAAACTCGTCCCTAACCTAATACACAGCCACCAGAACACAGAAACAAACCTCTCTGGAGATTAGATCTCTGTAAGGCACTAGCATCCCTGCGGTCCAGTTTGTGTGCGTGTGGATACCAGTAGAGGCGCAGCACTTGAGGCGTTTCGTGATCTCGATTATCTGCAAACCTTCCGCTGCTAATCATCAGGTAAATCTGAGATCCCAATAGATTCAATTACATGAACCTTAGATCCTAGGCTCGGAATTCAGACTAGGGTTGCTAATCTTGATTAGAACTGCTAGAAATTCCTTCAATAGAACCCAATATATTGATTCTTCCTATGAAGATAAAGAATGAGAGTGCCAATTTTCAACGATTGTAAGAATATCGCCATACAACAAAAAGAATATATCTTCAACTCCAAGCCATCGTCTTCTCCATGGTGGCTTCCATAGTTTCAACAGAAGATCATATTTTTCCATAATCTGATACCAAATATAATGTATCAACAAACTATGGATTTAGAAGTTTCTTCACTCGTCTTTGTAATCGATCTTCTACTCTTAGCCTCCTTATTAATTGCAATTTCTCGACGCCTACTAAATGATGCATTGTTGATTCCAATCATCTAAAATTTCCATGGCACGTTAAAAACAATGACTTTACCTATAGATATAAACACACAGAAAACCATAACATGTGGAATAACATGCGGTGAATATTGAGTGTTGATACACGGAGAGAAACATGACCTCGATCTTTCCAATGGTTTCATGTACTCAATAAACTCCCATGGCCAACCGAACTCTATTGCCCACATCATATTTTGTAGATTGCCCTCCATTAATAACAAAAACAAAGGAAGGGTTACTCCAAATTCCACTGTTGAAATTTGGAACCCCTTAAGGCTATTCCACCATGGCCGCTTGTAAAAACTCAGACACCCAGTCAACATCTTTAAATTGTTACATCGGAGGCCTAATCGTCGCCGGAGAAAAACAACTCTACGGATAGAGATCGAACGGTTACAAAGAACCAATATGAAAAGTGAAGAGAAAAAGAGAACACAAACGAGAACTGTAATCATTCTTCTTCACAAAGATGGTGTATCAATGAACCAAAACCCAGAATTGATAACCAGGAAGATCATGATTACGTTCACATTAAAAACAGAGATCACAAAAAAATTGGAAAATCGCATTGGAGATCGCATCGAGAGAGAAACGGTTAAATAAAATTTTAAGTTATTTGTAATATAATATAGTATTGTTTATCTAAGCATGTATTCTTCTAAACTTAGTAATGTTTTCGTAAACAAAAGTTCTGACAAGTTATGATATGTTACAAAAAATAAAAGAAAATTATCATGTGTCACATAAATTAATATATATATATATATATATATATATTTGTGATATACAGAAGATAAGTACCATATTGTTTATATATCTGACTACTTCATATATCAACACCATTTGTGCATTTGATTTGAACTTTTTGATGTTAATTCATATAAGAGAAATTAGCTAAAACAATCTTGAGAAAGTACTCTTATTACTAAAACAATCTTAGCAAAGAAAAGTTTTTGAAAATTTGACCAATTTACTTGTAAACCATGTTTTCAACTTTTATTTATGGTTGTGCCATCCAAAAAATAAACTAATTTAATGATACATATTTATACATTTAAATAGATAAAAGAAAATAAAATGTATTAAAAATAATATAAATTATGTTGTTCCGGCGAAAGTAATAGCGATGAACAGCCGATTCCGACGAAGATGTGAAAATTCTGGCGAGAATTCCGACAATGTAGTGGTTGATTTATTTTTTTACGGCGATGCATAAATATTTTTTATAATAGATTTGATTTCATTTTCTGGTAGAGTTGTTGTTAAGTTGATTTGTTTTAAATACGTTTTGCTTTATTATTTTTTGCTTATAATGTAGATTTTTGTTTATATCTATTTGATAGATTTGTTTATCCCTCTAGGTAGATTTATTTTGCTAGACGGTTATGTTATTTGCATGTATTCTTCTATCTTATATTTCACCGTATATTTTTATAGTTCAATGCCGTAGACTTATTTGTGGTAGACTTAATATCTTTAAAATAAATTAAATAAAAAGTAAAAAAATGAAGATAACCTTCATTAATTGCGGTTTCGTTTTCACTTTTACAGAAAAAGGGAAAAAAGGTGAAAGCTTTGACGATTGGCAACGGAGAAGGCGAGAAGGTTCGTATTTTCGATGACGATTCCGGCAAGATTTGGCAAGTTCCGGTAAGTTTCCTAGTTCCTTGTCGTCATATATAATCTGCTTACCTTTCTCTATTTCTCTTTTTTAATCGCGTCAATTTTACTTCTTCTCTTCGTATGCGACTGTGACTTCGCAAATCGGCGACTTTTGGCGATTTTTTTAGCGACGTTGGTAAGTTTTCTTCCCTTCCATTTCTTAATCATAATATTCTTCATTTAATCTATCTTACTCTAAATTTTTCCTCATTGAATATGGTAGTGACTCTGAAAAAATAGAACGGAGGCGATTTTAACGATTTTTAGTGAAACTGTGGTGATGATAGGTGACTCCGATGAAGAAACATATATTTTTTGTGATATTTGTATTTTTTAAATTTTACGGTGGATATATTTGATGGTAAATTTATGTATTGATACGATGATTGTTCATTTTTACTTAAAATAACAATGTTATGTGCCAAACAAAAAAACATAAATTTCAATTAAAAAATTGTTGGATTTTTATATTTTTATGTATAAAACTGACTGATAATAAATATATATGTTCCTCACGGGTTACATTTGGAGTAAGTGTGATTCTTACCCAAAATAGTGACCGTCGGATCTGTCATGATCTAGTGGTCAGGCATATCTGCATTATAAGATCTAAAAGGATTAATTAATAACTTATGCTAAAGTCTTTTTTCCTTGTACAAACCATAACTAATGATAAAGTTTAAATTATAATGTTTAATTACTTTTTCATTTTTTATCAATGTTTTTGGATTTTAATTCTGTAACAGAAAAGTTTTTCAAGTAAATAACAAACTTATAAAATTCTACGAAATATATTAAGAAAGTGTGTTTCGATGGTTCTCCAACATTTAAATAAAAATCATAAACTGAAAACTAGAAAGAAAATATATATAGGAAACTGAATTTGCTTAACTCCGGATCTACAAAATAACAATCATTTTAAGGTATGCACTTTGATAATGAAAGAGATAAACGAAGAATATGTAAAAGGCATAATTGGAAAAAGAGTAAAAAAGTGAACTAGAATGGAATCTCAAAAATGAGAGAGAATTTTGTGCTTAACTAATGGAAAAGAGAAAAGTCATAAAATAAGCACAAAAAACATACCTTGTCATAAATCTAGCACCAAGGAAAATAATTTACATTTTTAGCATTATTTTAATTACAAATTTTTTTATAGCATTATATAATTTAGGGTTTAGGATTAATTATTTAGAGTTTAAGGTTTATTATTTAAGATTTAGGGTTTAGTATTTAGAGTTTAGGGTTTATTATTTAAGGTTTAGGGTTTAGTATTTAGGATTTAGGGTTTAATATTTAAGGTTAAGGGTTAGGGCTAATTTAGTAACAAAACATGTTTTTGTACTATTTTTATGATTTTTCTTCCTTGTTGCTATATTTGTGACAAGACATGTTTTTGTGCCATTTTTGCGATTTGCCCAATGGAAAATCGGATCATCTCCTTAGTGATGAAGAAGCCTTGTGAATATATGGTTGAATATAGATTTTTACCTATTTTTCTTTCATGTTCACCAGCTATCTGAAAAGTCTTTTCAAAGGTTTATGCTTGTGAATGGTTATACTGGTTGCATCAGATTTAATTTAACGCTGGAGATATTGACAGAACCTCTCCATACCTCTGTGTTTCTCATGCTTGATGACAAATTTACAAAATTAATGTCACATGTTGAAAATAACATGATTGATTAATCCTTAACGTACAAGTTCAAATAAACATAAGTTTACAGTAGAGTAATAAACTTATTGCTTTCAGAAAATTGAGATTATATAGAGTTAAATTTAAACATTTACATACACTACAAGAAAACAGGGCTATTACCGACGGAATTACTGACGGAAAAAATTCCGTCAAAAATTACCGACGCAAAATCGACGACTTTCCGACGGGACGTTTTCCGACGGAATACCGTCGAAAATTTCCGACGGTTTTCTCATTCCGTCGGAAACACCCGACAGTAAACCGACGGTTTAATTTTCCGTCGGTTTTCCGTTGTATTTCGATCGGTTTAGCGTCGGTTTAATATAGCCGTTAAACTGACCGTCAATGGAACCGTTGGGTCGACTAGAAACCGACCGATTTCCGACGGAATTCCGTCAAAAATTATGCTACATATACCTCATCCCTCCTCTCTTCCCCTCCATACCTATCCCTCCATAACTCTCTCTCTCTCTCTCTAATACTTCTAGTAACCAAGAAAAATGTCTTCTTCTAACTATTATAGATCGTGGATGGACGGAGTTAGGATTGATGAGGCGACGAAGCTAGTGGACCGGGAATATGCACTTGGTATTGCAGAGTTTATGTCGCTAGCTTGCAATCAACCACATACGCTGAAAAATGGTAAGTTAAAATGTCCATGTGCTAATTGCCGGAATTTTAGAAATCTTACGATTGGCGAAGTATGGTTTCACTTGTATTCAGTTGGGTTTATGTCGGGTTATAAGATTTGGTATCTTCATGGGGAAACTTCGGATTATGCAAGTAGTAGTAGAGAACCTTACGGTGGTACTAGTACTAGGGAACCTAATGTTAGTTCTAGCGAACATTATACTGCCGATGTAGATTTTGGTGTAGGCACCATTCAGATGGTTAATGATGCACATAGAGAAATTATTCCAGAGGTAGGTGAATATCAAATTCCTAGGGTAGGTGAGGAACCAAATGTAGAATCTAGGAGATTTTTTGACATGTTAGATGCAGCGAAGCGGCCGCTTTACGATGGTTGCAGAGAGGGTCATTCGCCATTATCATCTGCTACAAGATTAATGGGCATAAAGACGGACTACAATCTGCCGGAAGAATGTGTGGATGCGATTTGCGAGTTTTTGAAAGATATTCTTCCAGAAGATAACCTTGCGCCGGGTTCATACAATGAGGTCGAGAAACTGGTTAAAGGGCTGGGATTACCGTATGAGATGATAGATGTGTGCATCGACAACTGTATGATATACTGGCGAGAAGAAGAATTCCGTCTGGAATGCAAATTCTGTAAGAAGCCGCGTTATGAGGATACAAGGGGAAGAGCTAAGGTTCCGTTCAAGCGAATGTGGTATATGCCATTAACCGATAGGCTGAGGCGGTTATACCAGTCGGAGCGAACTGCGGGGGAAATGAGATGGCATTCTGAGCATAGAAGAGAGGCAGAGATTGCACATCCGTCAGACGCTGAAGCGTGGAAACATTTTCAGAGATTATACCCAGATTTTGCTTACGATCCACGTAACGTGTACCTCGGATTATGCACAGATGGTTTTAACCCGTTTGGAAGGCATGGGAGACAATATTCGTTGTGGCCAGTGATTCTGACTCCTTATAATCTACCGCCGACTATGTGCATGCGTCGAGAGTTTCTTTTCCTCTCCGTACTCGTTCCCGGTCCAGAGCACCCGAAAAGATCACTTGATGTATTCTTGCAGCCGTTGATACATGAGTTGCAAATGTTATGGCTGCCCGGTGTTGTAGCATACGATGTTTCATGCAAGGAAATTTTTTTGATGAGGGCTGCATTGATGTGGACCATTAGCGATTTTCCGGCTTATGGTATGTTATCAGGATGGACTACACATGGGAGGTTAGCATGTCCGTATTGTCAGGAAAATACCGATGCATTCCAATTGAAGAATGGACGTAAATCGTGTTGGTTTGATTGTCATAGAAGATTTCTACCGCATGATCATCCCTACCGGAAAAACTCTAAACATTTTACGAAGAAGAAGAAAGTGTTTGATGATCCTATTCTCCAAGAAGCTGGGTCGACTACCTTGGGCCTCTTAGAAGGATTTGGTGCATTAAGAAGTCGTGAGTGTGGTGGGAACGGGCATGAGAATATATACGGAGCTGGTGTAGTCCACAACTGGCACAAGCAAAGCATTTTCTGGGATTTACCATATTGGAAGGACCAGTTACTAAGGCATAATCTTGATGTCATGCACATCGAGAAAAATTTCTTCGATAACATTATGAACACTGTGCTCAACGTGCAAGGGAAGACGAAAGATAATGTGAAGTCTAGGCTTGATTTACCTGAAATTTGTGATCGGCCTGAACTTCATCTTCAGACGAACGGAAAACCGCCAATTCCAGCATATTGGGTAGACTCGAAGTCAAAAGAAGAGTTGTTTAAGTGGATTATGCTACAAGTTAAATTCCCTGACGGGTATGCATCAAACTTGCGTAATTGTGTGGACACTGACGGAGGAAAGTTTATCGGAATGAAGAGTCATGATTGTCATGTGATGATGCAGCGACTCCTGCCGTTTGCGTTTGCTCATCTTCTTCCTCGAGATGTCCACAAAGCAATTGCAGCTGTTGGATCTTTTTTCAGGGATATATCCACTAGGACACTCACTGTTGATGGGATCAGGAGTCTGGAGTAAAATATTCCAAAAATCTTATGCAATCTGGAAAAGATATTTCCACCGTCTTTTTTCGACGTTATGGAACATTTGCCTATCCATCTACCGGGTGAAGCTAGACTTGGTGGACCGGTACAATATCGGTGGATGTATCCGTTCGAGCGCTATATGTTCCACCTTAAAAAGAAGGTGAAGAATCCCGCTAAAGTGGAGGGTTCTATTGCCGCTCAATATAACAACGAAGAGACTGCGACCTTTGCTGGCTACTACTTCCCTTCGCAAGTACGCACAAGGAGCAGGCGCCCAGCTAGGAACGATGACAGGGGAGAAAGGCAAATTTATCGGTCAAGCGTTCCTAACATTTTTCAACAGGTTGGGCGGTTAAGTGGGAAAGTAGGCAAGCGGAAACTAACACCTCAAGAGAATACACATCTCCACAAGTACATTCTAACCAACTGCGAGGAAGTATTTCAATATGAGAGGTATATACATGTTAGCTAGATTTATAATTTTGTATTACACTTGCTTTACTTATTTATATTCTTTTAACTTTTTGTAGGATATATATGGAAGCTCTCCAATATCATCATCCGGAATTGGACGAGGGCGAACGTGAGGCTCAGAAACAAAAATACTTCAGCCGTTGATTAAACTTTTATGTAAGAATTAGTTTCTTAAATCATATAAAACACTTACGAACTGGAGCAATATATATCTTTTAACTTTGATGTGATCATATTGTTAGGTCCGGGGGGAACTCAATGCTGGACGCATCCCCGATGATTGGTTAGTTGACATTGTAGAGGGCCTCCACTACACAGCAAAGTCTTATCCGAGATATTGCACTAGGGGGTATGCATTTAAGGTGCATACAGAAGGGTCAAGGAAAGCTTGGAATGCGTTGTGTAGTTTTTCTATGCGACTGGTATAACCCGATCGTAGGGCAAGGTGTTGTGATCGACGAGTTCGGTGTGACGTCGATTAATTCGAGCAAAAAACTAAGAAACTACGATCCATTCATTATTGCTTCACAAGCAGATCAGGTAAGTAATTGTAAATAATTATTTTGGATTTCAAACTCTGAATAAAAAAAATTATTAATATAATATTTACGCAGGTGTGTTACATTCCATACCCTCGATTAACTTATAAAAATGATCCATGGATCACCGTTACAAAGATAAACCCTCGAGTGAAGGTGTACGGAGTTGAAGAGCGCGAAGTAGAGCCCTTACAAACAAGTGGTTCTGGTGTGATCGCTCCGGTAGAAGAAACGCTAGAAGTTAATTTAGTTGTCGACTTTAGTCAATTCGGGGACATTGTTCTTCATTCAGAATCAGAAGAAGAAAGAGGCGAATTTGATGATAGTGACTCAATTTCGTCCGACTAAAATACAGAGAGTGATGAAGAATAAAAATGTATTATGAATTTAATATTTATGATTGTTCTTAAATATATATAATGTGTTATGCTTTAAACATCAATAATATTATTTGAGGGTACAAAATATATGTAATTTTAGACTGTTATAGATATATAGAATTAGTATGTAATTTTAAACAAGTAATACTAAATGGATCAACTGGTTAAGAGTACAAAATACATGGTTCGAGGTGGGGGTTCGAACAGGGCCTTCCTCGGTTACATGTTTCTTAATTTCCGACGGATTATCGTCGGTTTGTCGTCGGTTGTCCGTCTGTTTACCGTCGGTTTGTCGTCGGTTTACCGTCGGTTTATCGTCCGAAATACCGTCGGATGACAGCAGTAAATCTCTCGAGTAAATGGCATTTAGTCGGTAAATGTCATGTCCGAATTAACTCGATTTCCGACGGATTTCCGTCTGTTTTACCGTCGAAAAGTTTTCTATATATACACGGCCAATACATGAGATTTTCATTCAAATCATAGACACAACAACTCACCAAATGGATTTCGTTTATTTCTCTCCCGAAGCCCGTGAAACGGCAATACGCCAACTTGGAATGCCGGGTCGGAGTCATCTTCCTAATCTCGACCCAACCAGGCAGACTCATCGGGGGATTTGGTTCGGGTACAACACGGTTATTATATCCGTGACCAGTGAGATCATTCAGACACGTTGGTCTGGCGGCTATCTGACGTACTACCAACTCCCGACGTCCTTCAAAGAAGCATGGTTCAGTGACTTTCTCGTAAGTAATTTCCTATTCTTATAAATTATTATATTAATGTAATTATAATTAAAGTATTTATAAAATTAATTACAGAAATACTTCACCTGCTCTACGGACAATTTGTTCCGCGTCTGGCGGGAATTCCACAGGACTGCTAGGCGGATTTTCCAAACTAAAATGCGGCGGTTGAAGCTACTCTAGCAAAGAGGAGAAGGAAGACCTCCGTGGATTCCTGCAAGGTCTTGGAGATTGCTGGTGAGCCAATGGCGCGAGACGGACGTCGGAGATTGGTTTACTAACCAATTCCCGAACTACAATAGATTTTAAATTATGTTGTTTTTAATTTCTTGTAATGTTTTAAATTTCATACAGTTTGTAAAATATGTTTTTAATTAAAGTAATTAAGCTATGTTATGTTTTTAAAAAAAAAAAAAAATCAAAACCAAAGCATAATTACATATACAATTAACATGTTTTAGTAAACGACTAACACAAACTGGCTCAACTGGTCTAATGCGAGAGAACAATTGGTTTAGGTGGCGGGTTCGAAAAGCGCCCGCCGCATTATATTTTTTTTTAAATTAAATTTCGACGGAAATCCGTCGATAATTATTTTCAGACGGTAATCCGTCGGTAATTATTGACGGATTTTCGACGGTTTAGGGTTTAGGGTTTAATAATGATTAGGAAGAATCGCAAAACACGTCACTAGTCAATGTAATGTTAGAATATATTATAATTCTTTAGTATCTGATCTATTTTGACATTTTTTGTTCGGGTTGAAAAATTAAAAACACGTAGGACCAAAATATTTCGAATTGTACATTAACGTTTAAGAAGAAGTTTATGTCAAACACTATCTGACTATGATTTTCCTAATATTCTTCAAATTGAGACATGTAATTATAAACTTCATGCTTAATGGTAAACTAATGTGTTACCAGAAATAAAATGTCCAACCCTAAAACCTAATTGAAACCCTAAACTCAGTTCCCTCGGAATTCCGTCGGAAATTTCCGACGGCTATTCGTCTGTTAACCGTCGGTTTTCTGCATTTAACCCCTTTGGTTAAGTGTCTCGTCAGTAATTAAAACCGTTTCCGACGGATTTCCGTCGGAAATCCTGTCGAAATGTTTTGTACAAATATGTACGGACTAATTGAAACCCTAAACCCTGTTCTCTCGTAATTCCGTCGGAAATTTCCGATGGTTATTCGTCGGAATTCCGTCGGTTTACTGCATTAATCGGTCAAAATCTAAATTAACTGCCCTCTCTTCCCCATGCAACGCTTTGGTAAGTGTATAGTCAGTAATTAAAACGATTTCCGACGGATTTCCGTCGGAAATACTGTCGAAATATTTTGTATAAATATGTACGGACTTGTGCTTGGTTTTTCAAACATTTCATCTAAGATTCTCTTTCCAAAAAAAAAATGGATAACGTTTTTCTGACCCCGTCGGAACGTTCTTGGATAATTACAGGGATATTATCTCAACCGGGACGAGATCATCTTCCTGTGCTGGATCCTTACCGCCGAAACCGGACCATTTGGTTCGGTTTCAATGCTGCAATTCCCGCCGTTATTAGCGACGTAATAGAGGCTCGGTTTGAAAGTGGTTACCTAGCTTACTACAATGTCCCGAGAAACGTTAAGGAGTTATGGTTCGAAGATTTTCTGGTAAATAATTTATATTTTTTTGTTTTTTTTTTACAAATTCTACAATTAATATTTATTCACTTATTAAATTGCAGGCTTATTTTAATTTTGATCCGCGAGTAGTCTTCGCGGTTTGGGTGGAATTCCACGTGGTGGCTAGGCGTGTTTTCCAGACCAAAATGCGCCGGGCCAAACTGTGATGGTTTAGAGGACAAGGAAGACCGTCATGGGTGTTGGAGGGGGATTGGAACCGCATGGTTCAGCTTTGGGAGGAGACTAACATCGGAGAATGGTTCGGGAACAATCCCCCAAATAATGATTAAACAATTTTATAGATATGCTATTTCTTTTCATGTAATGTTTAATTTATGCAACTACTTAAGTTTTTAATATATGATATGTTTTTTTTTTTTTTTTTAATAATCAAAACAATATCAGAACAATAACTAAAATTACAATGTAATTATAAACAACTAACACTAAATCGATCAACTGGTTAAAGGTACTCTATATATTGGTCGAGGTCGTGGGTTCGAACCGAACCTTCCCCCAATTATATGTTTTTCATAAACGGTTATAGATATATAGAAGTACCATGTAATTATAAACAACTAACACTAATTGGATCAATTGGTTAAGGGTACACAATATATTGGTCGAGGTTGGGGGTTCGAACAAAGACTTCCACCAATTTTATGTTTTTTTAAACGGTTATAGATATATAGAACGACTATGTATTCATAAACAACAAATACTCAATGGATCAACAGGTTCGGTTACACAACATTGTTAGAGGTTGCGGGTTCGAACAGAGCCTTCCTCGGTTAATTAGTTTTTTAATTTCCGACGGATAACCGTCGGTTTTCAGATAACCGTCGGTTATCCTTCGGAATATTTGGCGCCTTAAACCCGAAATTTTTCGAGTTAACCGCCAATTTTTGACGAAAACAAT
Organism: Orychophragmus violaceus; assembly: GCA_030180135.1. NCBI lineage: Eukaryota > Viridiplantae > Streptophyta > Magnoliopsida > Brassicales > Brassicaceae > Orychophragmus > Orychophragmus violaceus. Next base: position 35,553,725 of record CM058235.1, read on the forward strand.
TGAACCGCCTAGAATACCGACGGAAAACCGACGACAAATGATTTCCGACGGATTTCCGTCGAAAATCAATTAATATTCTCCCGATCTAACTTCTTCTTCTCCATTTCTCTGTAACTTCTCTCTCTCTCTCTAATCGCGACATCGGACCATCTCTCTACGATTCCGCCGGATTATCGCCGTTTCTCCTCATATCCGACCGCCACCAACACCACAAACATGTAAGTTACCCTTTTAACCGATTGATTTTGCATAATTTTGTTTAGATTTGTAGAAATGGTTGCATGTGTTGGATAAAACGGTAGTATAGGTGTTGACTAATGGATAGAACAATAGTTACTAGGATTTAGGCTTGTTTGACTTAGATTGAATGTGAATTTCTTGTTGAAGTTTCTTCAAAATCTTTAAAACTGTTTTTTGGTGTAATTTTGGAATTTGTTTTTGTTTTTTAAACGTTTTTAAAATTCTTATGAGTTCTAAAATGTTTTTTAATTTTTATAAAATTTGAAACGTTTTTTTGTAATTTATTATCAATTTTACAACAGATTAGGAAATTTTATTGTTGATTTTTTAAACGTTTCTAAATTTTTTTATGAGTTCTAAAACGTTTTCTAATTTTTATAAAAATTTAAAATCGTTTTTGTAATTTATTTTGATTTTTTAAAGTTTTAGAAAATTTTACTGTTGATTTTAAAACGTTTTTAATTTTTTTTTAGTTCTAAAACGTTTTTTTTTATTTTTTAAATCTTAAAAACTTTTTTTGAAATGTATTGTGAATTTTAAAACGTTTTAAAAGTTTATTTTGTTGATATTATACACGGTTTTTATGAATTCTAAATTTTTGATTGATATGCAGGGATGATTTTCTGGCGTTTGAGATGCACCTCATGAACGACAGTCCACTAAATGAGGTGCATCAGGAACCGGTCCAGCAACAACAACCGACAGCCCGACGGTCTCGGTCGACTCAGGTGCTACCCACACCGGATCCGACACAGGCAGGAATGTCTGAGACTATGCCGGAGGCTAGTGGGAGTCATTCCGTGTCTCAGGCGCCCCATTATGTTTTACCGTCAATTGCCGATGAGATATTGGCATTAGTCGATCAGCCGGGACGAGAGCTGCTCAAACGGCTCGACCCTTTCTAAGAGACCAACCCGGGCACTTTCTGGTATGAAATTTATAACTTTAGATTCTCATTTACACTTTTTAGTATATACAATTTTTGTAACCCTTTGTTTTTCCTTGTCTTATTAGGTTTACGTTGACCGAGTCGAAGGTCACGAAGAGCATCTTGGGAATGATGTACAGCATGCTCAGGTACGGGTACCCGACGTACAAGGAGATGCCTTTATCCGATAGACATAACTAGTTCCGCCAGTTCGCGGTAATACCTCCTCGTTAATTTTGTTGTATATATATATATTTTATTATTATTTTATATAATTTATTTTTAAAGTTTTTAATTCTAACAAATATTTATTTTTTTTGTTTTGAATAGCAAGAGTATACTTGGGATAGGAAGTATACGGTTATGGTGGAAGAGGAGTTCCACCAGAAGGCGTCGACGCATTACTCAAACGTCCTCAACACTTGGAAACAGAAGTGGTGCCGTAATGAAGTTCCCAAGGGTATTGACAAAAAGAGCGATACCTGGCAGGGCTTCATCCGTCATTGGAGTAAGCCTGCAACCGCATCAAGCTCTACGACGAACTCCCAGAACCGTAGAAGTAAGAGGGATGGTGCCGGTCCCGCAACTCATAATGCGGGAGCAAGAAGCACCGCATCAAGGAAGATAATCCTGGTAAGCAGTCTTTTTTTAACATTTTCAATATGTTAAGTTATTTTTAAATTTTAAGTTCAATATCTTTTTTGCAGAAACAAAAGAAAGGAGGGCGAGATCCGACTCATATTGAGCTCATCGAGGATGGCCACAAGAACAAGGAAACGGGCCAAATCTAAGATCCAATTGCTCGGAGGATTGTGGAGTCGACGAAGAGGCGTTTGGATGAGGTGGTTACCCAATCCGAAGGAATCGGTTCAACGGAAGAGATACCTGACGAGCAGATCAACCAAGTCTTCCTCGCGGTAAATTTTAAATTTTAAAAATTTAAAATATGTTAAACCCTAAACTCTAACTTAAAATTCATAACGTATTATTTACTTTACAGGAAACTGAGAAGAGAAGAGGACGAGTTTTTGGTTTGGGAAACTTGGCGGACAAAGTGTCGACACCGCATTCCCGTTTTCGTCCGGAAGAGGACTATGCCCAGATCTTAAGGGAAAAGGATGCGGAGATCGAATCATTGAAGGCTAGTCAATTGCGGATGGAAGCCCGGATGGTAGAACAAGATGAAGCAAACGCAAAGAAGTTCGAAGAGATGAACCAACGGTTTGAGACCTTCATGCAACAACAAGCCAATCTTCCAAATGTCGGACCGTCGACCAAGAGCGGAGGGAAGGGGACAAAGAAGTTGAGGAAGAGGGCGACGTGAGCGTGATTCGCTCCCGTTGAATGTAATTTTTTTTATGGACGAATGTAGTTTTTAAAACATGTTTTGAATATTTAAATAAATTTCTTTTTTTTTGTTTTAATTAATAAATTTGCGAATATATATATATTTTTTAAATTATTAATTATCCGTCGGTAAACCGTCGATAAAACGCCCTCGGAATGCCGTCGGTAATCTTCCGTAGGAATACCGTCGGTAATCTTCCGTTGGAATATCGTCGGTATACGTCGGAATACCGACGGTATTATGCGTCCGAATACCGTCGGTATTATGCGTCGGAATACCGTCGGTATTATGCGTCGGAATACGGTCGGTATTATGCGTCGGAATACCGTCGGTATTATGCGTCGGAATACCGTCGGTATTATGCGTCGGAATACCGTCGGTATGTACGTCGGTTTATAGTCGGTAAACCGTCAGAATAAACCGTCGGTTTACGGTCACAAAACCGTCGGTAAATGTGCGTCGATAAACCGTCGGTGATCGGTCGGTATTATATACGTCGGTATTCCGTCGGTTTTTATAGACGAAAAACCGACGGAAAATTTTTACCGACGAAATAGAAATGACGGACTATTTTCGTCGAAAATCCGTCGGAATACGTCTTTTCCGACGGAAATCCGTCGATTTAATCCCTCGGTAATGGCCTGTTTTCTTGTAGTGATATTGATAGATCATAAACATTTAAAACAAACGTTTGATTCAATATGTTCTTATTCGTATATTACATATTCGCCTGTTCGCCCTAATACGTTCTCGAACTCACTTTCGCCATTAACAAATGTAAAAGACCAAGTTTCCAATATGGGCGGCACACGATAGCACCGGCATCGTTCTCTTTCTCTTTTCCTTCATTTTTACCTCTTTCTATCGGTCTCACGGTTGGATCCATGTTTTATCTACGGTCGGATCTCATTGTTATGATGGCTTTGCTTCCTCTGCTTGCTTCGTCTTCTTAGGTGCTGTCACCAGTGCGGTGAAATTCCGGCTAAGGCATGCATTTGAGATACGGTGAACCTTGAATTCTTTGATGGATGTTTTGCTTCGGGTACTAACAGTGACTTTGGATCCTCCTCTCCCTTCATCTGAATTTTGTTGCTAGTGTGGTATCATATTTTGGCAGGGTTTCTTCGTCCTCCCTCAACTTGTTTTGATCGCCGTCTTGTCGCCAGCGTTGTTGCTGGTCCCATCATAGTTTGATCATCTTCTCTTCCGATGTGTTTTTGTTATGTTATTTCATTGGCTTAGTTGGGTTTAGAAATGGTAATCTCAAATACCTTTCCGAATCTCATCACATTTTGGAAAAGAATCCATGAAATACCTTTTCACTATTGTAATGAGGGAACAATCGATACGATAGGTGGTGAATTAGGCCCATTTATTGACAAGGACATTCCCAAGAATGCATCAGAGTCCAAATCAAAGGATTTCGTCCTCTTGAAATGTCACTCCCAATTTGACTCCCGTCTAGAGAGATTTTCTCTAAGTACAAAAAAATAGAAAAATATTGTTTTACTGCAACTGACTCGCATGAGGAGTTGTCGTGTCCAAGGAAATCAACTAAAGCTTCAGCCCCGTCCCCAGCTCTAAACATCAGTTAACCTTGCAATACTCTCAAAAGTTTTGAGGAGAGCAGGGAGAGGCTTGTTAACCGAAACCACTCTTGCCTCCCAAAACAACCAAAACCTTGCAATATTTTGGTAGAAGAGTTAGCAACCATTCTAATGGAAGGGGAAACAATCAAGTTATTGAGCCCTCCATCATAAACTCTGGTCATAGGGAGTATGGAAAATTGAGAGATGGTCCTCGTCATAGCTACTCTAACCACTACAACTATGTTCCATCAAAGGAAAGAATCAGAGACTATCCTAGATCTTCCCATAACAACATAGATCCCATGCATCATTCCCAAAGATCACATCATTCTCAAAGGTTGGTTGGTAGATATTCACCACCATCCAAAGCTTATGATCGAGCGTCCTCACCTCACACAGGTCACAAATCAGGATCTCCTCCTCCTACAAGGATTCACCAGTACATACCCAGAGATCAACACTCATGTACTCTTCCCTCTAACCCACCAAAAGAAGCTATCTCTGTTCCATCTGCTCCGGGTCAGGTAGAAGTTAAGAGTGCCTCTTACAAAAGAAGGTATGCCCTTGATTGACTATCTCATCCGGGTATTAGAGATCAGCAGCAAAACTTTGGAATCTCAAGCTCACTACTTGCTAGACTACAAGACGTGGAAGTTTGATATGGAAGTGAATATAATCAGTAAATGTTCATTGGTAATAGTCCAGAGATACTCCTTCCCTCGGCTGTTGCCTTCTCTTCAGTCCCTGCTATTGAATAACAATGAATCCCAACCAAAAAAGCGAGGGATAAAGAAGAAAAAACATCCGGTTGTTTCCTCCTCTTAAAAAGCAATTGGCAATATAAGCCCCCTTCAAGGCTCAAGACTAAGGAAGCAGGTGGAAACGAGAACAAAAAAAACGTTTGTTATATCATTGATATAACCGAGATTTTACCTGTTTTACTGCATATTTTAGGAAACTTTAATAAGTGATCCAAGTGTTTTCAAAATATTTTTGGTATGTTTCGCATATTTCTAGTGTCAAGAATATTTTAAAGAAACTCAAGCTTAATCCGAATCAAATGGAGCAAAAGTTCACTTTTCGACACCGAGTCATTTCGTCAAAAGTTTAACATCAAATGAAAACCTTTTCACCGTTTGATTATCCTAAAGAGATAGAGTGATATACCAACTTGATCCTCTACTTGACAAGACAAAGATAAAACAGTTCAAACTCAGAGAAAAAGAAGTACAAGACAGGACCAAGAGCATATGAAGCCTGCCGACCGAGCACCTGACCGCAACCAAGCCACTCTTGAACGCGACCAACCGTAAGTTCTTAATGAAATCTTGAATTTACAAAAAGCTATATATTTTTTTCTTTTTCTTCTTTTAGCTATTGAAAACAAAATACTTAGAATATTTATATATTGACTTAAATAATTTTCTTTTTCAAACCTAGAGTCCCTCAATATTAAATCAAAATATTAAACCATTAAAATCTACAAAGCCACAACCAAAAAACTTACAACTTAAATTTCACACCAGAAAATATAAGATACATCCATAACTAATCACATCCCCTATTTACTTATTTTTTGAATGAATGTTAAACTAAGTCAATCAAAACCTTTTGTTTACATTACGTGCATCTTTGTCTGACGGATAGACAGAAAACAAACTACAATTTTTCAAGGACTTGTTGTTTTTTACTAAACCGTAGTACGAGACCATTGTTAATCTCTCATCTCCCATTTACCTAATCGATAGGAATCAATTTTTGACACTGCGATCAATTATTTCAATCTTGCTGGCATCGAGAACTATTCTCCATGACATCGCCGGTTCCTCTCTTTCTAGTTGTTGTGATGCGTGAGACTTGAATTCCTTATAGCGCAATCTAACTTAAATCTAACCGATCGAACTAAACAAGAAACGAAGAAGAAGAAGAATAAAGGAAGACACAAGATATTTTGTTCACCCGGTGTTCACCTCACTCCTCGATGTGAGAAGCAGCTATCCTCACCGGAGCTGACCTTGTCAGCAATATACTAGAACAACTCAAGCCCGAGCTCCAATCTCACTACAAGAAAACAACGTTTTTGCGACTGTACTTTTAATCGCAAAATAGTCGTTAATCGGGGTTTTATGACAAACATACGACTAAATATGGTAGTCGTCAATCCATAGTTGATAAATCTCATAGTCGTATTATTAGTCGGTGAGTTACGACCATTTATACGACCAACATAGGTAATCGTAAAATAGACGTAGCGTTGTCGGAAGATCTAGGGACTAATTTGCGATTACGGCAGCGACAAATGTGCGACTATAGAGGGAGCCCAGATATGGTTGGAGGAATGATGTCATCAAATAGTCGTCAAATTAGGTGACCATTAGGCGATTAATATGTGATTGTATTGTGTAGTCAGAAAGTAGTCGTAAATAGTTGCCACTATGTAGCGACTGGGTAACGATCATTTTAACTACTATCCCGCGACTAATCTGAACATCCATATACGATTATGGTAATGATCTCGTTACTATGTGGCGACTGTTATGTGACTGACTAGTAAAGTCACGATTCAGTCGTAGACTATGGTGACATTTTGGCGACTGTTTATTGACTAATTTACCGATTATATGACAACTAATTGAAGAATCCAAATACGAGTATGGTAAACATCTTGCTATTAAATGTTGACTGTTAAACGACTATGTAGCATCTAAACGAAATATCCAAATTCGATTATGGTACAGCCTGGGCGACTAGTATATGACTGTTTAATATAGTCACAACATAGTCGTAAGAAATGGTAGCTACTTGACGACGGTGTAATGACAACATAACGATTATTAAGCGACTATATGGAAAATATAGATTCGTTGATGGTAAATATTTAGCGACTATTTTGTGTGTGTAGTGCGAATAATGGACGACCGTTTAGTGGCTTTTTCGTAAAATTTAGAATTTGGGTTAATTTCATTTCTGATTTGGTAATCGGTAATACCGTAATTTGAATGGTACAACAACCGTAACAAACACTTGCATCAAAAATAAAATTGGTAACATGTAGACACAGAAGACCTACCAACGCAAAATCCAGAATTTAGTAGTTGCCAAATCATACACCAAAAAATTAACAAGTGCAAGAGACAGTGATAAGTAACCTACGAATCAGATGGTGTTGTTGTTTTACTTTGAGCTTCTGTCAGTTGCTCTTGGTGGGCGACAACGCTGAAAAGTGTATGGTCTGCTTGTGCTTGTGCATTAAAAGATTAGCTGTCAGGCTTTCGACTCCGCGAGGATATACTCGTCCATCCTTCTCAGTGGCCTGTGAAAATTACAAACAGTAAGAGAAAAACAATTGAATAAAGATCGTGAGATGACTTTAGAAACATGGATTGTGAAAACATCGACTTTACCTGAGGAAAGATGTTGTTATATTTAACTGTTGATATCTCATGTGGTCGGAGTTCTTTGCAGTGCTTCTGCAATCCTTTGTGTTTCTAACAATATCTTTCATGTGTCGTTGATAGATCTCCTCAACAAATGTTTCCGAAGAAAGTTATGAATGGTTTGGCCATGTCTCAAATCATACAAAAATTATCTTGTAAGCGCTCAAACACTCGAAATTAGCAGAACAAATTAATGAGTTAAGCAGAGATTGGTGTCTTCAAGTGCGTGCTAACTATAAGATTAGCATCCTAACCATCAGACAATAACTCCTCAAAAAAACAACCAACATACCGAGACTGTGGAATATATGAGTCGTTTACAACCTGTTGAACCAAAATTAATTGTAAACAAATAATCAGAATCCGAGCATGTCCCGTTTCAAAAGCAAAGCAAAGCAGAAGGAACCTAACGATATAGCTACATGTACTCGTAGGCATCGATTCACGGAGGGTTTCGTGATTGAGATATTCGAGGAAGAATTTGAGAGAGTCGATAGAGTTAAGCAGAGATTGGTGTCTTCAAGTGCGTGCTAACTATAAGATTATCATCCTAACCATCAGACAATAACTCCTAAAAAAAAATAACCAACATACCAAAAGTTAGCCTAGAAATGGAAAGCTTCGAATAAGAGATTCGGAGAATCTCTTACCAGTTTGAGATGGGTGGGCGTAAAAGAGGATTCGTGGAGAGATTAGAGAGATGATTCAAGGAGAGATTAGAGAGATGATTCGTGGAGAGATTAGAGAGATGATTCGAAGGAGATATCTGAAAAGGGGAAGAACAAAAAAATCAGGGTTTGACGTATTTGATGATTTCTCGGCGCTCTGTTGAAAATTCTTGGTATAGACGGGTAATTGAAATGTTTTAAGCTATAAATTTGGGTTTAGGTTTTTCTGATTTATTTGGAAAATTTTATGAATTTTTGCCCACTAGTTGGCGTATCGTGGCCGTAATATAATCCTTTTTATTGACTCTGTTTAAAAAATTTAACTAATCTATTTTACTTTATTAAAATAGAACAAGTTTGCTCACAGTATACAGAACGATTGAAGACAGGTTTTCTGAAAGCAAATTTGTGTTTTAAATTATTTGAAATAGTTTTGCAGTTTTGGTAACACACAAATTAAAAATAGTACACAGCAAGATTTAAGAAATAGTTTTCGGTGTTAAAGCACATACGAAACCTTATATTTTAAGTGTTTAGGGTTTCTTTTGGAGTGAACAAAACCCTATACCCTAAAAAGGAACCGTAAAGCCTCATTATGCGGTTTCATTGTAGGGCATCTCCAACCCACCTGTAAAACCTCTTTTAAGGTTTTGAATATTGAAACCCAAATTTGAAGTTTGGGAAACAAACAAATTACACTTAAATTCACAATTAAAATTATTCAACAAACGTATTCTCGTGATACTCCCAAATATGATCAAACAATGCATTTCGAAGTGAGAAATATGCTTCTTTATTTTTTATCTTAAGATTTATATATATATAAAATCCAAGTTAAAAATTGTTTAATGATCAAAACTAATGAAATATTTATATTAAAGAGACTAGCTTATGATATTGTGAATCTTTCTAGATATATGTGATTTTTTTATTTGAGTATATATGGTGTTAAGGAAATTTAATAATATTGGTTGAGAGGAACATTTAATATTCTTCTTGTCTCTCATTAAATGTGTAAGCAATATGCACAACCCTACCAAATGAAACGTTCAAAACAAGATTGGAGGGTGGCTGCAGCATAAACGTCCCGCCGAGACGGAGGAACTCTGCAAAAGCCTGCAAGAGGAAAAAAGCCAAAAACCAGTGCACGGTTCTATGTCTCTGAGGCTACACTAAAGCAAACGACAAAACCAGTATACAGTTCGGGGGTTCATGGGCTACACCAGAACAAAAGTCAAAACCAGTGTACGGTTTGTATAACTTTTAACCATGATATAACAAAGCATACTTAACCAGGATATTTAACCATGATTAATTGATTTGATTAGGGTCGCGAAGATATACACTCCACGTAACTGTACGTCTCTCTCTCTCTCTCTCTCTCTCTCTCTCTCTCTCTCTCTCTCTCTCTCTCTCTCTCTCTCTCTCTCTCTCTCTCTCTCTCTCTCTCTGTTTTGAAGCGGCGCTCGAGGCACATTATTAAAATACTAATTTCTTGTAACCTTCTTTAATTCAAGTCCTTTGTTTGGTGAGGGGAATTTATTTCGTTGTAATAATCATCTTCCTGATTAACCTTTCTCCCACAATCATTTTCACTGAAATAGCAGAAACACAACCTAACAGAGCCGAAATCGGTTGGCGCTTCAGAGTTAAGATTTTCCGCGTCTACCCATACTATGTGTTTGAAGATGGACCACATTTGAGTTTCATCTTGGCAGACCAGAGAGTAAGTGAAAATTATTTTAATAATTTTCCAACACGCAAGACTGAACTGGTTCTGACTCTTTGATCTTTATTCTTTCACTCATGTGCAGGGAGCCAAGATCGAAATGGTCATTTATCCAGGCGAAGTAAATGATTTCTCTGGACTTGAGAAAAACGAAGGCAAGTGGATTGAGATATACAGAGTTATGGTAGTGCGAGCGGATCCAAGTTCTGTCCAACAAAGTCTCGCCACCAACTTGAAGTAACAGAAGACACTGAGATTGAACTTATCGACCCTTTGGACAGCAAGCACTACATAGAATTTGTTAGTTTCCTCTATATCCATGACATAAAAACAGAAGAGACGATCCTATAGGTAAAAACTATCGAAAGTTTCCTTCTTTCCAATGTTTTTGAGACTCTAATCATGAATCTTTAAATAACAACAAATATCTTGACTAGACACCATGGGCGTTGTCTCGATCGTCTGCCCCCTTGAAGTCGATCCCGATAACCCTTAAAGGAAAAGGAAAGTGTTCCACCTCAGAGTGAAAGGAACGTTTAGTTGATCCTGATTCAATTCCAGATTCAGATCATCCTAAACATGCGGATCTAGGTTCTTCTCGAATAGAAACAATTGATGATCTCACCTTATACCTGTTAATTGCAGCGGAAAGAGATGGTATGTCAGAGATCAGAGAGCCACCGAGAGATAACTCCTCCAGAGGTTCACACACGCACACCAATCAGGAAGAAGGCTGCTAGGCCACTAGTGGAACTCGGCGCAGAGAAAGAGAGAGTTTTTTTTTTGGCTAGGGTTTTTGGTTCTGAACTCGAGTTTTATTTATAAAACTTGTCCGGTTCCGTTTGGGCCATTTGGCCCAAACACCAATTAACTCGACGGTATTCGCGCACTGTGTCGATCGACACACCTTGTGTATCGATCGACACACAGTGCCTAAACCGTTTTATTCTCTCTAAGTACAGTAAATGCCTAGCACTTTTACCGTACTTCTGCTAAACCGTTCCTACACATTTTCCTGTTAGCTTAGGCGTGTGACCCATATGGGATCATATAATAAAGGCAATAAGTCCAAGACTTATAGATCATGAGCGGACTCTAGCAAGCCATCATGACCCCCAGTATTATATGACTTATGTCTGATCATTGACATACTCTTACTTTCTAGAGACAGTACCGAGATTACTGGACACAATTCCAACAATCTCCCACTTGTACTGGAATCTCTGTATTCATAATCCTTTTGTCACAATATCTCGATTAGTCATAAGGCAAGATTGGTGTCATCCTTATAAAGCCTAATCTTGTTCATCGGACTCTGATTCGATACTGACAATCCAAACGACTCGGGACAGTCCGTTTGAGCATGGCCATGCATTTTCCAGTATTCAAATCTCCGATTGGCCTAGAGATATTCACTCCATTTATATTGGAGGGACAAATTCCGTCTTGTTCCATCACTGTAAACTACTCATTTCATAATGTACCCAAACAAGGTCCTTATAACTATCGCAGAACGATAGCGTTAGACAATGATCAAAGTGCATCAGTCCATGTGCAGTCACATGCATGCGAACTCAGGTCTAAGGACTATACTCTATAGTCGTAGTAAGAATCTCTTATGACACAGATATAAATATCCTGAAGAGTTCTTATAAGCGGGTCTTGTCCGGTCGTATGTTCCCAAACATACACCTATGTACTGACTTTGATGCCGCGCATCTATGACACACTGAGACTTTGTCATAAGTCACGTACGAATCCAGTCTCACACGGTTGTTGGTGTTCCAATTTCAACAACCTTCGACTAGGGACGGGATAATATAAAACATCTATCAAATATAGGGTCTCATGATCAAGCTAAATGACTTCGATGACTCAAGATCAAGTCATTTACTTCGATGACCTATAAAATGGTTCATATCATTTTGGAACGATTATTTCATCACAGTTAAAATAATCTTGAAATAATAATTTCATTAAACATTTTCAATGTTATTTCAAGAACATATCCAATAACTAAATAAAGCCCTTTAATAACTCCCACTGAAATTAAGACTACATCTTAATTTCACTTATCCTACAGCAACAGTCCGAGACTCGTGCTTAGGCCTAAGGAGTGGCTTCGTTAATAGATTAGCAACGTTCTCATTCGTTGAAACTTGCTGATCTACTTAACATCTCTGTCATTTATCTCACGGAATAGGTTATACCTATCCTCAAGGTGTTTGGACCTCTGATGTGCAGCTAGTCTCATCTATGCTGGAAATCACATCAAGTTCAGTGACGAACTCTTCTTTCCAAACAACCTCTTTCGCCACTTCCCAAGCTGCGAAATGTTCAGCTTAAGTCATGGAGTCAGCAACAGTGCCTTGCACCGCCAGATAGACACAAGATATAACCGGACTGTGATCGGAAATCATCTTTGTCTATTGGAAACTTGCCTTTCAGACTCTACCGACTCGTAGCACCTCACTTTCTCTGTAACTCAAGAATTTATCCTTAGTATTCCTCAAATACTTTAGGATATTCTTTACGGTAATCCAGTGATTCTTTGCTGGATTTGACTGGTCTTTACTTGTCTTGCTTAACATTAAAGCAACATCAAACAAGTACGTTTCATGGCATACATGATAGATCCAATTGCCGACGCATATGGAATCTTATCCATGCATTTAAGCTCAGCAGTTATCGTAGGACACTGTGTCTTGCTTAACGTAATGCCATGTGACATTTGCATAAAACCCTTCTTGGAATGCTGAAAACGTGTAGGACTTTGTCGGGATAAGAATCCTGACTTTGTCTTACCAGCTCTTTTGGATCTCTATCTTTAGATCCAAAATCCAAGAACATACGTGGCTTTACCCATGTCAATCATTAGAACCAACTCCCAAGCCAGTCCTTTACTGACTGCAGCATTGGGACGTCATTTTCGAGAATCAGTATGTTATCGACATACAATATGAGAAATGCAATATCGCTCCCACTAATCTATTAGTAAACACACAGTTCCGCTTCGTTCCTGTTCAAGTCAAAACCTTGACTACTTCAACAGAACGAAGATTCCAACTCCGATTTGTTTGCTTCCATCCATGAATGGATCAATGAAGCTAATCTTACACATAGTGTAATTTTCGGAGTCCGGGCTCACTTTCGCTCCTTTGAATTTCGCAGATTCGTCGCTCTCAATGATCATCAGATCATGCGAACTTTCAATGATTATCAGGTTCAACTAATGACGAGAAATCACTCTCTGATTAGTAACTGATTCTTTCATATCTGCGAACTTCAGGCTCTACAGGTGTAGATTCTACAGAAATCTGTAAATCCTTCCGCTGCTCTCCCTCAATAGGTAAAGCAGCCTCCTGTATTTCTCGAATTTCTTCGAGTTATACTTTTACTCCCACTGTTCTTCTTGGAAAATAACTTCCTTTTTTTAGAAAACAGAATGGACGTAGAAGTAACAAGCCTTGGTTTCCTTCGGACAAGGCTCCACAGGTGTAGATTCTACAGAAATCTGTAAATCCATCCGTTGCTCTCCCTTAACAGGTTGAGCAGCCTCCTGTATTTTTCGAATTTCTTCGAGTTATACTTTTACTCCCACTGTTCTTCTTGGAAAATAACTTCCCTTCTTAGAAAACAGAATGGACGTAAAAGTAACAAGCCTTGGTTTCCTTCGGACAACCAGCGAAGTAGTACGACTACAAATACTCAGTAAAGACAAATTTGGATCGATTCCAATCCACATTTACGTGGTGTCTTTCAACTGATATTCGTGGAACTATTTTAGCGTAAACTTAGATATTTCTAGAGCGTTATTCTTAAAATATCATGGAAGATTCGTGTGATTCATCTTTAATCATTTCTAATAAGATCTGATTCTTTCTCACAGAAACACCTTCAGGTTTTCAGGAGAAATGAGCTGTGAAACGATTTCACACTCATTCAGATGATCACATAATCAATGACTTAAGTATTCTCACTCATGATTTTAATCCAGAGTCTTAATACTTTTGTCATTCAGATCCTATACTTCATTCTGGAACTCTTTCGACCATGTCAAAGAATTCCGACTTGTGTCTCATCAAATGAACACAGTCACACTCACTGAAGTAATCAGTAGAGACAATGAAGTACAGGAGATTTTTCTCTGGCATTACTGCTCATTGGGCCACATACATGAGTATGTTCCAGGTCCAATAAGCCTTTGGGCTTTTCTCTAGCTCGGCTAAGATAGGCCCTTTACCTTTTGGTCTAGTAAACAGAATTCAAGTCTCATAAGATATTTTATCAAATGAGCCCAACAGTCCATGACTATGGGATTTCTGAATCCGACTTACTCTATGTGACCAAGACTTTATGCCAAGAAAAATCAGGTTTAATTCATCAGATTTAAACCAATTCGGTATTTATGTTACATTTAGGCACTCTTTGGTTTAAGATATAAAACCCATTCCATGAATAGGGTGCTACAATTAATATTTCATTAAGATCAAAAGAACAAAACTTGTCTTTTATCAAAATGAAAAACATTCAAATTCTTACAAGAAAATGAAAGACAACTCTGCTTAAAGCAGGTACATTGTAGCAATTACTTAATACAAAACCAAGCCTCAAAGGGATCTATAAGTGAAAAACCCTACGGCTGAGGCAGCATCCCAAGCTCCTTCCAGACATGTAGTTTCACTTGCCCTTCCTTCAACGTTCTACTGTTGCTTAAGCTCTGCATATTATCACAAATATCAGTGCCACAACCAGTATCCAATACCTTTAAGGTAAAACTTGAAGTAATAACATGAATACCTGAGGAAGTAGTCGCATACATCGACTTTAACTCCTCATCATCTTCCATGAATTTAATGCAATCTCTCTTCCAATGCCCTGTCTCCTTACAGTAGTAGCACTTACCAACGTAAGAGGTATCTGACTCGGGCTCAGAAGACACACGCTTGCCATGATTCAAAATCTGGACAACTTTGTCTTCACCCTTGTCAGCATTAGGTTTAGTAAACCTACCCTTCTCGTTCATGAGATTGTACAGGGTACTCTTCACGTTTGGCTCAACTGTCTTGAGCATATCATGCAGTTCAGTCAGCGTCTTCGTTAAGCCTTTCTTGATATAGTTCCTTCTGAACTTATCATAGCTTAACGGCAGTGACTGCAGAATGATCTCAGTTGCCAATTCTTGGCTAACTGGATAATCCAGTTTCCTCAGGTTATCAATGTAACCCATCATTTTACTGACATGAGGACTCACTGGATGATCATTTGGTAGCTTGCAGCTAGTGAGAGACTTAACCAACTGGTATCTCTCCACTCTTACCTGCTCCTGAAATTTCAATTTCAGGCTGCTGATCATCTCTATTGGCGACTCCATGTTCTCATATTGCTTCCGCAAATCTGAGTCCATGGTAGCCAACATCAGACCACGCACATCTACCGCATCATTATAATGCTTATTCCAAGCATCATATACTGCATGAGAAGCATTGGACCCGATCCTCACGGGGAGAGCTCTCTCAAGGACATAGTCCTTTCTCTCCTGTCTGAGGACTAGCCTCAGGTTCCGCGACCAAGTCAAGAAATTTGATCCGTTCAGCTTGTCCATCTTAAGGACAGACCGGATCGAGAAAGTGTTTTGATTGTTTGTGCTAGTCATAACTGAAAATTAAGATAAAAGGATTTTAGTTAATATGTTCAATATGATTAATCTCGTATTAAATTTAATATGATTAATCACGCATTATATTCAATAACATAAGTTACCCTCAATAGAATATAATGATTCCAAGATCCACATATAACTAAGATTAAAGTGGGCCACTGGCCGTCACCAAAACTCAGCTTATATCGGTAAGCCCTATATCGGCTAATTATATCCGTGATATAACTCTTGGTTGTGAATCTGGGCCTGAGGCCCAATCCACTCTGATGTCTCAAGGCCCGGGACTCCCGATGGCCCAGTCAAGAAAACCAGACTATACAGTCATGTAATCATTAATGTCTGGGACTCCCAATGACATTTATGAATCACAAACCGTCTTATCCACGCAAAAGCAGACACCCTCACACTGTAAGGCCATGAATACAATTGAATGGGCTTCGACAGCTGACATAGAATGGACAAGACATCCAACGCTTGATATTATTTGAGGTTCGTAGGTTTATTTTAAAAAAATTCATTCCCAAAATAGAAGATTACTATTTCGGGAAACTTTCATTTTTGGAAACCTACTATTTTTGGAAACTTTCTAAAATTGGAAACTTTCTAACTTTAGAAATTTCTTTAAAATCCAAAACCCGCAAATCCAGAAACTTCTAATTTAAGAAACTTTCTAATTTCAAAATTTCGGAAACTTTAATTTAAAATCGACTTTATAATTTTATAAAATAAATTTTAAATTAATCTGAAGAAAGACTCAAATAATTGGCCCAATTGTTTTAACTTCTTGGCCCGAGGCCCAAGAATTGGTCCATGTCCAAGACATGACCCAATTGTCCAATTAAATGACATAACCGGTCTGGTTCATTAAAATTGGTCTAACCAAATTTTAATTACTACGATGACCACAATTGTCAACCGGTTATTTACTAAACCGGATTTTCTCAATTTATTTGGTCCAACCAAATCAAATTAGAAAATCCTGGTTTAGGCACTAAATCCAATAATTCTTTCGACATTGGATTTCTTGTCCCGGTTTAACCAGACTTAATTAAAATTATTAAATCTGTTTATTAAACCAGGACGAATTAATTTTAATCAAAATATTAAACCGAGCCTTAAACCAACCATGTCGATCGATGAACCAACCGTGTCGATCGATCCATCAACCGCATCGGTCGATGCTCTTAGCATCGATCCTGCATCGATCGTGCATCGATCCTGTATCGATCGATGCTCTCACGCATGCACGGAACCGAGCCAAAACCCTAACCGTGTCGATCGATGCACCAACCGTATCGGTCGATGCACCAACATCGAACCTGCATCGATCCTGCATCGATCGATGCTTTCACGCGTTAACAGGGTTAGCCGATAGACTGTATCGACCTATCCATGCGATCGTATCGATCGATCCATGCGATCGCAGCCGATACTCATTCTCTCGGATCAGATCGCATACCAAATCATATAGCTTGATCATGCGATTTTTTCATATGTTTAGGTTTCAATTCTTGTTACTTAAGTGATTTCTCTTATCAGTAGTTGATTCAAAACACTTTTAAACAAGAAAAACAATCATAAACTTGAATCTAAACAAGAAAAACCAGAACCAAAAGCTCTGATACCACTGAAAGGAACGTTTAGTTGATCCTGATTCAATTCCAGATTCAGATCATCCTAAACATGCGGATCTAGGTTCTTCTCGAATAGAAACAATTGATGATCTCACCTTATACCTGTTAATTGCAGCGGAAAGAGATGGTATGTCAGAGATCAGAGAGCCACCGAGAGATAACTCCTCCAGAGGTTCACACACGCACACCAATCAGGAAGAAGGCTGCTAGGCCACTAGTGGAACTCGGCGCAGAGAAAGAGAGAGTTTTTTTTTTGGCTAGGGTTTTTGGTTCTGAACTCGAGTTTTATTTATAAAACTTGTCCGGTTCCGTTTGGGCCATTTGGCCCAAACACCAATTAACTCGACGGTATTCGCGCACTGTGTCGATCGACACACCTTGTGTATCGATCGACACACAGTGCCTAAACCGTTTTATTCTCTCTAAGTACAGTAAATGCCTAGCACTTTTACCGTACTTCTGCTAAACCGTTCCTACACATTTTCCTGTTAGCTTAGGCGTGTGACCCATATGGGATCATATAATAAAGGCAATAAGTCCAAGACTTATAGATCATGAGCGGACTCTAGCAAGCCATCATGACCCCCAGTATTATATGACTTATGTCTGATCATTGACATACTCTTACTTTCTAGAGACAGTACCGAGATTACTGGACACAATTCCAACACAGAGACGCCCAGTAAGTGCATGTTTTTGGTAGTGTAGCAGTAAACACAATGACCAAAACAATTGATAAAAGTGTAAACTGTTCGATAATAAGAACAATTGATCAAGATACTTCTAATTTGCTTCTCTTATTCGTAATAGGATGAATAAGTTAAAGTGTGTGGCTTATGGCAAATACGCGGTTGACTTCTTCTTTGAATAATTGAAGACTAAGGGTTTAGAAACGATCGTGGTGCTCAAGATGTGGAGGATTGTTCGGACTGGAAGTAACTGACGTTTAACATTTTCAATTGTTTATATATAATAATTTAGGATAGTTCGTTAAAGTTCTTGTTTTATATAGGTGAACCTGATGAGACATGGGTTGAGACCGTATAAGGCTTATCGGACTACATGTTCATTCCGCGAATTCAGGAGGTTCAAAATCTCAGGTTCTAGTTAGAGGCCGCTGACACCGATGCTGCCGGAAGCAGTGTTGTTGTCCCTATCTAAATCTCATTAATAATTTAGTGTATGTTACTTGAAAACTCTATCGTTTTATTATGCTTTCAGTTTTAATATGCTTATCAAACCGTATTAATTATGCTTTCATGTTTAATATTTCAATTTATTAACGATAATTGATAGCCATATTTTAATAAGAATTGATTAATACTCCAAAATAAGAATTATTGGGTGACCTTTAAGAGGCATCTCCAAGTCAATAACTTTCTTTGACTAAGATTAAGAAATCGACTACTATTTGTAATGTTCATAAATGAGAATGAATACTAATACAATTGGAAATTAAAATTTTGATTTATAAAAAAGATTAATATTAGACAAAGGTCGTAATTAAATACATATTCGAGCAATAAATATTGCATTTTTGAAAAGGGAAAAAATTAACAGCCGCATAGATAAATAAGAGTAACATTTTTGGACTTATTTTTGGTCTTCATATTTGTATATTCAGAATTTTGCGGTGCCATTTAAGATGCTCTTCTTCCACCAATGAATGTGCTTGGCGTGACTGGAAGTTCATGTAGCTTTAAATCAGGATTAATTCTATAACCGTTCGTTCTTCCCCTAGGTAAATATATAACCTCGGTTTTCATCATTCTCCCCCATCCTCACTTCTTACCTCTCTTTCGCCTCTAAGTTCTAACAGAGCCTCACTTCATCTTCTATCTTTTATATTAAGTTCTTCTTTAAATATGCTGACATGTTCTTCTGTTTTCCTTTTGTTCGGTTCTGTGTCGACCTACGGAGGCATGCATGAACAACACCGGAACTAGTATTCTCCTTAAAATAAAGTCACCTACGAGTCTTGCAAGGTCAAACGACCAAATGTTCTTTCGCCGGCAAACACTAGACGGTGAGAAGATTGTTTGAGATAGATTCCTTTGGGTTACTTAATTTTAAGGAGAATATTAGTTCAGGTGTTGATTTCATAACAGTTCCTATCTCATCGATGTCCTTGCTGGGAGAAGACAAATCAAACGACGGTCAGCGGATAACGGGAAAGGGACGTTACAAAAGGGATTCCTCGCTGCTGCTCAATACCGAACACTGAATTCAATCCACCAAGCTATAAACATAAAACGTCAGAAACTGATTCTGACGTTTTATGTTTATATCTTGGTGGATTGAATTCAGTGTTAGATATTGAGCAGCAGCGAGGAATCCCTTTTGTAACGTCACTTTCCTGTTATC
The DNA here is from genome assembly GCA_030180135.1 of Orychophragmus violaceus. Classification (NCBI taxonomy): domain Eukaryota; kingdom Viridiplantae; phylum Streptophyta; class Magnoliopsida; order Brassicales; family Brassicaceae; genus Orychophragmus; species Orychophragmus violaceus. The sequence continues at coordinate 35,573,324 of CM058235.1, forward strand.
GGCTAACTTGTCACAATCTAATTATTTTTCTTAGTTTGACTTGTATTATCATTATCTGAGATATTCCACTCAATTCCTATATTATCATTATGTTTAATTTATAGTGGAAACTTGTGGAACCGACAAATTGGGATTAATATTAATATAATAACTTCTCTAGCACCCAAACAAGAAATTTATGTGTGATTTTCCAATAAGTAACCTGCTGTACATAGAAACAAAATATCAAATATAGAGTTTGGCGAAGATAAATTCAAATAAATATATAGGCAAGAAAGAATTTTACACATATATAAGTTTCCACCCGGCTTCGATATTCTTTGGGTCCTTTTGCGGAGAGCTCTTCTTCGGAGATTTCTGGATATTTTATGGACATATATTCTTTGAACATACTTTAATTTGAACTAAAACTTATATGAGAAATCATAGTATAGTTGAATATATTAAACCGAAAGATAAGACATGCCAATATATATATATATATACCTCTCTATTATTCGCGTAAGCACGAAATGCATCATTCACCATATCCATATACCGATCTTCTACATTATTATGACCATTCTAATCAACATAACTGGTTCCTAATTCCAAACCAATTTCTTCTCCATGTTTATACCAAACACAATAAGCAGGCATAAATCCGTAAATAAACAGATGACTCCAAATTCCTGGTTCTGTGGTTTCCGGTTTTTTGTTCTTGCAGAAACGACAAGGGCAGAGAAACTTACCGCCATTGCTCAGAGCTAAAGGCTGGTTTTTGGCAAGTTCCATAAATTGTGCCACCCCCGTTATGAAGGCTGTTGAGAAATTGTCTGTGACATCATCGAACCTATTATACATCCACTCCCGATGGTTGCTACAATTATTGCAGCCTCCCGCCATGTAACTAGATTTCCAAATTCTTTGTGTTTCTACAAATGAAAACGGAGAAAGGTCTGAATTTCGATTATGTAGACATAATTGGCCACTCCCATTAATTGTAATAAATGCATGCGCATGAAACGGGTACACCTACCACAAACAGGTAAAATATAACCAAACTCTCATATTATTTTTACTAAATCCAAAATACTTTATTAAGCATTAAAATTTGTATGCCTGCCAAATTAGAAATTTTATATATTTTGGAAATTCCGTGCATCGGCGCGGTACCTAAACCAAATGTCACGGTAATTATCAATAACCGGTCGAAATACCCTAACCATCATATAACCTCTCTAAAATTCTGATAGTCTCTCCCTTTCTGCCGTCGAATACCCTAACCATCATAACCTCAGAATTTTGGCTCTCTTATTGCAGAGAAAACAGAGAAGACAAGAGAAATGGATAAGGTAAAGGCAAGAACCCCTTCGCGGCTTCGCCCCATTCATCGTTTCTGATTTTGATTCTTCTCTTATATATTGAATCAATTTCTTTCGTTGATCTGCTTGTGCCATCGATTATGACTCTAGGTTCGAACTTCGATATTGATTTTTACATCTTATTTAATTTACAATATGTATGTTTTCAGAAATATTGTACCATTGAGTTTGATGGAGCTTCAAAAGGAAACCCTAGAAGAGATGGTTCAGGAGCTGTTCTGCGTGATTCAGATGGAACTGTCATCTCCTCCTACCGTGAAGGATTAGGCAATACAACAAACAACGTTGCCGAATATAGAGGTTTGATTCGTTGTTTGGAGTCTGCTTTAGATAAAGGTTACACATACGTGAGGGCCTATGGAGACTCTCAACTTGTTGTTAAACAGGTTAGTTGCTTTACAGCTAATACGTGTTTTCTCTCTTGAATCTTTATCTTTAGAATTTCTGATAACTATCATTAAACAGATGCGGCGTGAATGACAACTCACAAGCCTGAAAATTGTTGAGCTGTGTAATCAGGCAAAAAAGTTTACCAGAAAATTCAAGTCATTCGATATCGAGCATATTCCCAAGGTATTGCACATATCCTTTTTGTGTTTTTAACATTTGATTTGTAGATGCTTAAGATTTTCCGAGTTTGTCTAATTTCCATTTGCAGGAAACAACTCTGAAGTTGATAGCCATGCAAACTACGGGGTCAATCTCCAAGGTGAGAAATGAATCTGCAATAATGAATTCAATTATATTTTCTCGGAATATCAGTAAAGGTTCAATGTTGTTTTCGATCTTCTGTGATGCGTATTCAGATGGCCAGACACAAGTGAATGCAGGCAGGAAGTACTACTGAAGTAGAGATATTCGTGTTCTTCATGCTTAGAAGTTAGAAGAACATGCCTCTACGCATTTTTCTTATGTTTTTTTTTCTTTTTTCGTCAGAACATGTTCCCTCCTGAAGAACAAATCAATGTATTCCGTTAAGCAGGGAGGATTATGAACAATATGTTTCTTATGGTAAATTTAACGGATTACAATTAGAGGTTATCAAAGAAAAGCATACATGGGTCATTCTCAATTAATAATGATTAAAATATATCTATATACCAACTTTGATAATCAGTTAAGACTATTAGCACGTATAAACAAACTATCTCATATTATTATTACTAAATCCAAAAATACTATATGATCAACCCATACCCGACTACTTTGCGACACGAATAATGAGTTGAATATTAGTCGTATCAATAGCGACAAATAAACGACTTGGTAACTACTATACCCAAAGTAGCGAATTAGTCGCCCATGTACTGACCAATTCGCGATTTTTCTACGACTTTTAACATCAGACACAAAAATAGTAGCCATATCACCGACTAGCCTGCGGCTATTATTTCCGGTCTCGACAATGGTCGTTAATCAGTCATAAATCGACAACTACATTGGCGACAATCATTTTTGGTCGTATATAAGCGACTAATACACGTCCATATATCCGTTGTCGCAAAATAGTAGCTATATTGTCCCCTAATAGTGGCCAAATTTTACGACTACAAGTATAGTCGTAAGGTCCAGTCGTCTTTGTACAATGGCTTCAAGATCGTCAGTTACAAAGATGCATATCAACTTGTTATCTTAAACTCAAAGAAGGAGCTACAGCTTTATAATTCAGTTGTTTACGTTAAGAGTAAGTCATGTGTATTACACATGACTCGGGTCAACACCTAATTCAGGTCAAGACCCTCTCCTTCTTCTAGTGCCTTAGCCTGAGAGGGATCGCCTAATAAGATGGATACTATATCATCAAATCTCCACCTTGTCCTCTTATTATACACTTAGTTCTAGTTACTCTCTGATATAACCATCCAAAAAAAAATGAGAAACAACTCCTCTCATTCTTCCATATGGACATAACCGTGCATTCCTCTGCGAAACTTGCAGCATCCTTGATAACCTCCAACTTCATATCTTCCTAACAAACCCCTCCTAGCTTCATATCTTCCTGAGAAAACCCTCCCAGCTCTTGATCGCGAGCTCCACCTCGCTTAATGCTCTGTGACTCTAAGAAGCTGCAAAGCTTCTTCAAACATTCCTACTGGCATAGGTTTTGTGAAGATATCAGCAGGATTATAGGCTGTAGCAATCTTTAGAACTTGAACAATCCTATCAATGATTAAGTCTCAGATAAATGAAACTTGACTGCTACGTGTTTAGTGCGTTCGTGATGAACCGCGTTCTTGGCCAGTGCAATGGCACTCTGCGAATTATAGTGAATGTCCACCATCTCTTGATGAAATCCCAATTCATTCACGAAGCATCCTAACCATACAACTTCTTTAGCTGCTTCTGTTAACGTTATATACTCGGCCTCGGTTGTGGAAAGAGGTACCACCTTCTGAAGACTTGACCTCCAGCTGACCACATTTCCTCCAATAGTGAAGACCAACCCTGAAATTGACATTCGCCTATCCAAATTGGCTGCGTAGTCTGAGTCACAATAACCCCTTACAAAGAAGTCTTTATCTTTTCTTAGAACAACTTGACATCAAGCGTTCCTTTTATATATCTAAGAATCCACTGCGCTGCCTGCCAGTGCTCCTTCAGAGGACCGCTCATAAACCTGCAAACCATACAAACAGCAAATGCACGATCTGGTCTAGTTCCTACCATTACGTACATGAGACTGCCCACGACACTCTGATAAGGAACAATTTTCATTTTATCTGCCTATTCTTGAAGTATTCTCTCAGTGGCTGATTTGAGTTTAAAGTGAACTCCTAGAGGTGTTGCTACTGGTTTTGCTTGATCCATTCCCAGATTTCCTAGAACCTTCAGAAGATAGCTTCTCTGAGATATAGACAAAGTACCTTTTACCATGTCTCTACTGATTTCCATTCCCAGAATCTTCTTGGCGTCTCCCAGATCTTTCATGTCGAATTCTGAACTAACAAGATTCTTCAGCTCAGCAACCAACTTCCTGTTCTTGGCTGCCATCAAAATATCATCTACGTATCGAAGAAGATAGATGAATCCTTCTGTAGGTAGCTCCTTGTAGTAAACACACATGTCATATTCACTCCTCTTGAATTTGTTTGTCTTCATGAACTCATCAAATCTTGTATCCATTGCCGAGGAGATTGCTTCAATCCATAAAGTGATATTTTCAGTAAGCAAACTTCTCTGGCTGTTTCTTACTGGCATAGCCTTCAGGCTGTTCCATGTATATCTCCTCGTCCATCTGTTGAATTTCGAGGTCAAAATGAACTACTTCAAACAAGAGAAGACTTATAGAGACATTTTTAGCGACTGGAGAGAATATTTCCTGGTAGTCCACTCCCTCCTTATGCGAATATCTTTTGGCCACTAATATGGCTTTGAACCTAGGAGCTTCAACTCCACTGATACATGCCTTTCGCTTAAAGACCCATTTACATCATATGGGCTTACGACCCTTTACTTGATCAACCAGCACCCATGTTTTATTCCTGGATAGTGACCTTATTTCCTCATCGGCAGCTTCAAGCCATTTGTCCCTATCAGGATCCATAAGAGCTTCATTATAATCCTTTGGCTTTGGATTTCCACCATCTTCAATCATTAAGTATGCATAACCTGCTATATCGTCATCGTCATCTGCATACACCTTGTAATCTTTGAATCTAGCAAGTAGCTTTATTTCTCTTCTTGGTATATTACCAGAAATCTGAAGCTCTGACTGATTCTGATCATCTATGGATTCCACTTAACTGTTGTCTTCTACAGATTTACCTTGAACTTATTCGTTCTCCTCCTCTTCATGTATATGATCCGATAGTCTGTTTCCACCAGCATTATCAAAGCTTAAGATTTTGTTAGTTGAAATGTTGTTTGATTTGATACCTAATTGTGTCTCTAACTTTATCTCTTTATACATCACATCCTCTTTGAAAACAATATTCCGACTGATTATCACTTTCTCTTCGTTTAATAACCACACTCGGAAACCTTTCACTCCATCTGATAACCCGTAAATATACCCTTCTTAGCTCTGGGATTAAGCTTTCGATATGATGAGTGAATATAAACTAAGCACTCAAAACACTTTAGTCCTGATATGTTTGGTGTTCCTGAAGACCACCTTTCTTCAGGAATATCGAAGTTGATTGCTGATGAAGGTGTTCTGTTCAACAGATATACAGCTGTTGATACTGTTTCTGCCCAAAAACGCTGCCCAAGTCCACTTTCACTCAACATACTCCGAACCTTATCTATCAATGTTCTATTCAGTCGTTCAGCTATGCCATTCTTCTCCAGAGTATAGATGCATGTGTTGTGTCTCACTATTCCCTCTTTTTTACAGAAAGTGTCGAACCGCATGTTACAAAATTCGAGAACGTTGTCAGTTCTTAACCTCTTGACTTTCCTTTCTGGCTGTGTCTCAACCATCTGCTTCCATTACATGAATTTTTCGAATGCTTCATCTTTGGTTCCGAAGAAATATACCCAAATCTTCCTAGACCAATCATCTGTAAATGACACGTAGTACTGACATTTTCCCAAGCTCAGAGAGACATTTGGAGATCTCCATAGGCCAGTGGATATAGTCTAGCTTAGCTTTAGTTACATGATGTCCTTGACCAAATCCAACTTTATGCGTTTTACCCATGACGCAGTCTTCACAGAATTTTACTTATGTTATCTTGTATCTTTCTAGACATTCCTTCTTAACTAGCTCATTCATTCCTTTCTATCCTATATGTCCCATACGGCTGTGCCAGAGCTTTGGATAGTCGTCCTCTTTGTTCTGATTACATGTTTTAGTAGATGTTATGCACACTTCAGCCTTTTTTCTGACCCTTGCAACATATAAAGAGTATCGACTCCCTTTCTTGAACCTTTCATTATCACAGTGCAGCCTTTGACTATCTTTAGAATTCCTTGTGATCTTTTAATCTCACAACCGTTTTTCTCTAATGTACCTAATGAAATCAGATTCCTCCCTATGTCAAGCATAAATTTAACTTCACTAAGCAAAAAAGTTGATCCATCTGAGTTTAAGAACCTTACTGATCCAATTCCTTTTACCAGTGTGCTGGAATCATTCACCATTCTCACTTTTCCACATGAAGTTTCTTCAAACTCTAAGAATATCTCCCTCCTTGGTGTCATGTGAAAGGAACACCTTGTATATATCACCCATTCTTCTATATCATTAGCGTCCTGTGATAAGTTGATTTCCATAGCTATCAATCCTACCAGATCTTGAGCATCATCTCTTGTAATACCCTGTTTCCAAAAATATGGTCAACAGACAGAAGAAAAGTCAACAGGGGCAAAATTGTAATTTTGCCAAAGTCCAAGGGCAAAATGGTAATTTTGCCAAAAGTTGAGACGGAAGCCAAGACGGGCCAAATGTTCTTGTTTTACAACCTAAAGAATATTTGCAAGACCAGAAGTGAAAGAAACGGAGCATAAACGGGTTTTTCGGCTTGTCGGGAATGGAAACCGACTAAACCGAAACTTTGGATATTCATAAGAGGAGCTACGGAACTCCAAATCAAGTAATTCAAGTTGTTAAATTCATCTAAAATCAAGGAGTATCAGTTTTTGGAGGTTTGAAGATTTATGAGAACATAAACGGAGTTTCAAAAATAATAAACGCAAAACCGAGCAAACCGAGCAATGGATGAATTAGGGATTAAGGGATGGTTTAGGAGGTTAATTGCCTGATTTGTTGTCACAAAGACACCTCTGTCTAGCCTCACCCACGAGCCTCTCTCTCTCTCTCTCTCTCTCTCTCTCTCTCTCTCTCTCTCTCTCTCTCTCTCTCTCTCTCTCTCTCTATTCATCAAGATTCATCACATTCATCCAGTTTTTTCAGAAACTCTTTGAAGATCTACAGAAAAACTCAAGAACATCTTAGTGTTCTTCATGACTTGAGCCACAAGAAAGTCCATAACTTTCAAACCATAAACCCAAATCACTCACTACCAAGACCATTCAACTCCTCTTGAGCTACTATACAACCGCGCCGTCGCCACCGCCGGTTCGCCAGAGATCTCGCCGGAAAACCTTGCCGGCGAGACACCACCATCATTCTCACCTCTTCTCCACCGGTTCTAGTTGAATCTCTATTACCAGAAGCCTTATATTGATTAGGAGGTTTCTCCCAGTCACCAAAGGAGCCAATTAGTCGCCGGAAAAACCAAGGAGCCGCCGGTCAACGCCGGAGCCGCCGGCGGTCAACGCCGAAGAAGTCACCGAAATTCTCTTCTCGCCGCCGTTTCTTCAACCGGTTCTTCAAGGGTGATGAAGCTTTTGTTCAGCATGGATTTGAGTTAGTATAGCATTGAGAATGGTTTAGTTTAAACTGGTTAAAGCCAAAGTCAACGCCAGTTAACGGTTGACTTTGATCTAGTTTAGCTAAACTGGTCAATTGGATCTCGGTTCAGTGGTTCAGCCGGTTCAGGGATTGGGTCAACCGGTTCAAGTTTGGTCAACGGTCAGATCAACGGTCAACCGGGCAGTCGGTCAATGTCGGTCAACGCCGCAGGTCAATGCGGTCAGCGCCGGTCAACGCCTGAGAGCGAGCCGGTCAACGCTCGGTTAACGGTCGTTCAGTGATTCGAGAGTATTCGGAGGTTTATGTTCGTGTATTCGGGAAGTTCGAGGGTTCAGTTCAGATCTATTCACTATGAGTCGGCTCAAAACCGGAAAGTAGTTAGAAGCATGTAGACAGGGAATTGAGAAACCGTAAAACTAAAAATGCATATCCGTATTGAATTGGTTGATTTATTATTGAATTCAACGGACTAATTAACTGTAAACCGGTTAGGGTTCGGAGATGCATGATAGGACCATAGGGTTAAAAGGATTAAACTATTGTGTGCCGTTAGGTTGTTAGAGATATTGATTGATGCATACATATAGTCGTTGCATGATAGGGCCATATATGCATTTATACGTATTAAGGAAACGACATTAAATGAATCTATGTACGTGAATTAAGACGACTTAAAATACAGAAGTAAACCTAAACAAACGTATAGAGTATGTAACAGGTTTGGGGTTCAGTTATTTATGAGTTAAGGGTTTTGGGTTATTAAATGAATAAATTAAGATTAACAATGAGACTTCGGGGAGTTTAGTAAGCTACTAACTCTAAAGCGACGGATCGAGAAGCTATTAAAAGATACTTAGGAGAAGTTAAGAAAAGGGGTATACTGAATTGGTGAGCCGTCTACGGATTAGCAATCCACTAATCCAAGGTAGCGGACGTTAATGAGTTGTGAGCCGTCTACGGTTAGCAATCCGCTAATCCAAGGTAGCGGATAAGAACGGAATTAAAGATTTTAGAAACCCTAATAGGCTTGCTTGTGTGATTGATTGTGTTGGTGCTGTTAAGCTTTATTTTGCAGGCCTGTTAGATCATCTCGATGTTGGGCCGAGCGATCCTTGTGGATACTTAACTCGGTCACGGGGCCGGTTAAGTTCGTAGCTGATGACTCGGTACGACACCGAGTTAGGGTGAAGGTGATGGCGTGTGTGTGTGTTAGACTTGCGGGATATTGTGTTGAGACTGTTGTGGATTATTGATTGTGTGATCGTTGCTAGAGTCCAAGCGAGTCTGCGTGTTTACATTTCTGCACTAGAACTCTAGGGTGCGTTATATCCCGCAAGTCTAGGTTTTGAATACGTTCCGGTACTTCTGACCCAATTGGATCCTCAGGTGGCTGCCTAATCGGATTGTGGGCCTTCGGGTGGTGATTCCGATTATGGCGTTAACCTACTGAGTGACGCCGGTAGGTGTGTGGTTCATAGAATATGGGGTCATGTCCTAGGACCGAATCGCATGAAAACTTAGGTTACCGTGGGGTAGACCAAGTCACTGCGTATCTATGGACTGAGAACAGTGTCCTAGGTCGTGAGACTTTGTGTTTACATCTAGGAGTTGAGGGTTAGTTACCATGTCGGTGACTATGTAAACCCGTGGAAGTTACTGAGATCGTAAAGGGCCCGTGTGTGTGCATGTTTTTGTATTGCGCGATAGATAGACCGAGTTTCAATCGAGAGCATGTGCTGTAGTACTCCTGATTTCCTTAATCGCTTTCTCTTTCTTTTGGAAAGTGTTTGTATGTTGTGGGTTTGACATGACGTGGTAGTGCGTGATCGACCGTTATCTTTGTTGTTTGTTACTTTGGGGTTTTTGGGCGGGAAATGGTAGATTCTAGATAGTGTAGAAGCCGTAGTGGGGAGCCGTCTCGTTGGGTGATCTTAGATCGCTCATTAGACTCTTTTGTGTTTTTTAGGTTTAGCAGTGACAGACGCGGGAGGTCCTCGGTGTAGTTTCGGGATCGCTTGTGGCGGGGTTTTGATTCGATGTTTTGTGATTTATCTGTTCGGCTTTGGCGCCATTTTGTTATTTTGATTTGGATGTTGTATTTGATGGCGAAATTGTTTTGTAAATGTGTTAAACGTTATGTAAACGTTTGATTGATTCAGAAATGAACATGCTTTCCTGACATTGAGTTTAGTCCGAACCGACACAACTCACGGAAGCGGTACAAGTTGTGAAGCTTTGTGCCGTGGAAGTGAGGATAATGGGGTCAAGGACGGGTCAGTGCGAGCCTTTGTCTCAAACAGATTTGTCTCTGGCTTTGTCTTGTGGCGAACTTTTCTTGTTTGACTTGCTCGGGTTCGACTTGGTCATGTTCTTGTTTGATTGTTGACCGGTCAGCTCGGCGGTCAACAAATAATGGGAAAGGGGCGTTACAAAAGGTGGTATCTGAGCACGGTTCGTCATGGGTTCCAAAACAGTTCATTTCTGAGTGGTTTCCGTGTTTTATCGAGTCAAATTGTGTCACCCAAGCATCCATTAGGAAACCGAGCCGCGTCTATGAAATCCGGGGTTGGGATGAGAATTATGATTTTGTATTATATGTACTAACTCTTCTTTGTGTTTTTGATTGCAGTCGTACAGCAGTGTGTCCTAGGAGGAGTGGAGGGGTGTGTGTGTGCACGTGGAGTAGTCACAATTGAGCATCATGAGTCAGCAGGAATCAGTAGGCTCGAATCAGAGTCAGTTGGATCAGTTTCAGGGATACCCAGGATCGCCAGGTCATTCGTGAGGCTCTCGTACATCGGATCGACCACCAGTTCCTTTGCGGGCATTACAGGGTTCTCGAGCAGCAGAGATGGATTGGTCTCCTTTTCCTGACCCGTTACCTGCATCTATGGAAGATGATGTGGGTAATTTGGACCGTTATGCAGGGATGTTGGGTTACTTGGGAGGAGCAGATGTGGGGTTACCGCCATTACCACCGCAGTAGCCAGAGCCAGTTGTACCACAGATACTTCCAGAGTCAGACGTACCACCGATGTTTCAGGCACCGATTCTTGAGGCACCTGAGGTCCCTCTGCCACTCCGTGTGGAGGACTACTTATTGAGCCCGCTACCGATGGGTTTTGATCTTGACATGGAGCCTGTCAATCCAGACCAGCACCATCAGTGGGAGCAGCAGGTTGACGAGCATGTAGCTATGTTTGCTGACGCTTTGGAGCAGCAGGTTGGACCGCATCACCAGCCGCGACGATAGTCTGAGTCACCGTCCACGCCATTGGACATGTTCGTATCTTCAGGGTCTACCGAGCCACTTTCTGAGTCTCATAGACTGAGCCAGTGGGATCACCAGCAGAGATGTCCGAGTCGTCACCATCGATGCCAGCGTACCAGGCATGCAGTGCATGTGGAGTGAGAGGATTTCATTTGCACTGGTGTCCTCGTCCGGTGGATCCTCGCTACAGAGAGCCGTACCAGTCCGTCTCAGTGCAGACTACTGCCAGGTATGTGGCAACGATGGCCATCTTGCACCGATTTGTCCGATTGCCAGACCAGGGCCACATATGTCGGACGCTGAGCCATACCGTGCGCCAGTACCAGAGATGTATCGAGCCGGACCCAGTCGTCGAGATCCTGAGCCCCGTCAGCTGCCAGTAGTTCAGCCGCCACGACCGTTGGTGATTTGTCAGTTATGTGGTGATGAGGGTCACCGAGCTTCAGTCTTTTCCCGTAGGCCACGCCCAGTGCCTACCGTGGTTTGTAAATTATGTGACCGCGAGGGTCATACCGCTCGCCTGTGTCCGATGGCCGAGCTGCAGCACGCTAGCGCACCGACTCGAGACGCACATCCGCCACACTGATAGGTGTCTAGTTTTATCCTATACTAACTGCAAGTGCACAGTAAATCAATCGTAGTACTTAGGGATCGAATCCACGAGGTCTCTAGGCAACGATAGAACTAAGAACTTAAAGAGATTAAAACTAGGAGAAAGCAAAAAGCAAATTGTATTCTATTATCTAAAAGCAAGCAGGAAAGTAAATCAGTAGCAGGTTGTTGTTTGAAATCAATAAACTAAAAGCGCTAAGTCTAGGGCGTTCTCAGGAAATCAGACAAGCAAATGAATCAATCAGTCAGGATCTAATTAAACTCAGTTCTAGAACTCAAAATACAGATATAGAATTAACCAAATTCCTTTGCGAGAATTCTCTAAGTCTAAGTGCAGTAATCCAAATTCCTTTGCAATTACTAACATATTAAACCAACTTATTCCAAGTTTGATATGTTCACAATCTAATTAAACCAAATTCCTTTGCGAGTAATTAAATTGCTCAGCCTAAATAGTTCAGATTCTAAACCACACTGTCGTGTCGTATTTAGCAACCTAAGATCTAGATTCTAATTGATCAGGTTAGAACTAGCATTAAACACAATTTAGTTTGAAGAACATCTATTGATGTGAATCCTTAACTGAATTAATTATATCTAGCAAGTCATGAAATCCCTATGAGAAACCCTAAACCTAACTATGGAACTACTCAGACATGGATAATGTAAACATAATTAATGAATAAATAGCAATCATAAAAGAGATTAAAATAACAAAGGGGTTCGAAAACTTCTCCAAAACGAATGTAGTACAGGATCAGATCAGCCCCAAAAGCTCTAAAAAACTCTTTGCTCTAAGTTATGATAGCGTATGTAAAACAGAAGTTAAAATCCTAATTAAATAGCTAAAACACGACTTGGGGCTTCTGTGTAAATATGTGGAACTTCTGGGCACTTCTGCAATATTGGCATTCTTCATTAAACCGTCGAGTCTGGCCCATTCGCGCTGTGCATCGACCGATGCAGGTGTGCAACGTTCGACGCAGTCATCAAATCTGGTCAGTGAGCACAAGCTCTCGGGTCAAATCTCCAAAATGCTCCAATAAGCTCCATAATCACCACATTAGCTCCAATCGTGCGTGTGCCTAATAAAACCTGTAAAAGACTCTAAAGAAACACAAATAGACTCTAAAACACACTTATATCATGGTCTAAAACTAGTAAAAACCATGATATATCAACTCCCCCACACTTAGCCTTTGCTTGCCCTCAAGCAAAACAGAGAACTAAAACACGGTGAAGAGGTTTGAAAACTTTCAGAAACTCTTTTTGTCCTAGAAGCAACAACACTCAGATTCCCCTTAGTAAACCACTGAAAGAATCAATCACAAGACATCAAGACCAACATATACTTCCCCCACACTTAGCAACTGTCCTAAGTAAACTCCACAATCACATTCACGCATTCAAATTCACCCTACTGACTTCTGCAAGTATTTAAGTGCGGTCTCACCTAAGGAGTATCGATCAAAGGCACATGGACTCTTACCTTATCAGCTCTAGAACACCATACTATCTTTCTCTAGTCCCTTTCTTCTCTTTTCCCTTCCTTAGCATTCTGATTTTTCCCCATTGGGTATCATTTTATTTTTTTATCAGTGCTCTTCCCGTTAAGGGGTGTACTTTGGACACATTCCATGGATGCACAGGATATGATAGTTAAAGCTACCACTCCCAGAGACCACTTCGGAGTTACTAACTCATCCTCAGTTTATTATCTTTTTTTTTTTTTATGGAATGGGAGAAGGGAACTAAATAGGACAGGTTTACAGGCTGTGTCAGAACTAACAAGGGAATCCGACACAAAGTATACCAAGCCCTTAGGTGAGAAAATTAAGTCAGTATTAAGTTTGAAGTCAGTAAAAGGATCCTCTGATACCTGAAGTGATGTGGGTGTCCTCAGTAGGTTGATCTGTGATGGGGTTTTCTAATAGTCATAGATAGATCCTGCAACTTCATCCCGATGGTTACTTAAGTTCCTGCAAATGCTATTAATCTTCTAAAAAAACCATTGTTTCTTACTTAAACTATTTTGACTCAATAAAACAAATTTTGAAAAATATACTGACTCTAAGAAAACAGAAAGATAGATGTCAGTAGCACCTCCCCCACACTTAAGACACACTGTCCCCAGTAGTGTCAAGCAAAGGGTTGGTAAAAAGAAAGAAAAAGTTAAATGTTAATGGACATGTTGAGTTCTGTCTGATTTTTACCTCTGTCGCTCAGGCATCGATCGTTGCACAAGGTGCATCGACCGTTGCTAGGCGATTTTCGCGTATGGTCGATCATTGCTCAGGACCGCAACGATCGCTGCAATGAGATTTTGATCGTGTTGTGACGATCGACACAGTATGTGTCGGTCGACGCACTGCGATTACTCCGATCAGTCAGCAAGTTAGCAGGTTAGTCCGTCGGAATCTATCAAATTTCGAATACTGCAAGCTGAAAACACTGAAAACAGAGTAAAATCAAAGCGACTGATGTATCAAATCAAGCACAACATCCATAAACAATAACATCCTAAGAAAAGCAAAAGAAAAAGTGCGAAAGAAAAAGAAAAGATAAAAGAGTACAGACCCGAATGTCTGAAAATGGAGACTACGCTCACTCGCTATCATCATCTATCCCAGTGATCAAGCAATGGTCTCTCTGTGAAATCTGCGGTCTTGAGGAACTCAGCAATATCATTTGGCCACTCTCTGTCTGACGGGATCTCTGTCTGGTCTGCTCGAGGCCAAGGTAGTGCTATTGCCGGCCCAACTCTCACATAAGGCTCAGGATGTGGTGATTCTCGATGGAACCACTCTGGCGGTGGAGCATACTGACGTGTAGCGGTTGCTGCGGTAGCTCTACGTTTGCGAGGTTGTCTGCGAGTTGCCATCTTGGAATCTCGATCGTGGGTGCAACGACCGTTGCAGTCAAGCAACGACCGTTGCTGTTTGAACCAGATTGATTCCGGTTTAGCGCACGTACCTTAATTTTGCAATTAAACCAATTGCAACGACCGTTGCACAGGACCGCAACGATCGTCACAATGCGATCCCATCTCCTCGTCGTAATCACCCTGCAACGACCGTTACAACGAAGCAACGATCGTCACACATCTCCAGACTCGAGTTCTGCATCTAAAGCTTAACAAAAACAAAAACAAAACGTTAGTTCCTAAGAAAAATACCAAAAATCAAAAAGAAAAACACTTAAAACTAACAGTGGGTTGCCTCCCACTCAGCGCTTGTTTAAGGTCATTAGCTTGACCGGACGAACAAGATTTTTAGGCACCAAGAGATCTTGACAGAGACTTTGGTTGTCTCTGTGCAAGTCTCCTCACCCAAGGCGGAGAGTAAGCCGTATCAGAATGAACGCGTCCAAGAAAAGAAGGAGTAAACTGCTCCCCAGGATCCAAAATCACAGTATCACTTGGCTGCTTATCATCTCCCTCCAAAATGGTGAAGGTCTGCCCATCTATCAGTGGCTTGCGCAGCTTATCCATCTCATAATGCAGCGGCCCATCTCCCAGGTGGAGATCAATTAGGCTGTGTATAACATCTATTACTGCTCCTGCCGTAGCTAAGAATGGTCTCCCAAGTATCAACGCGTCATCAGGATCACTGTCATATTTCAGCACTAAGAAGTCTGTTGGAACTAAGTAGTTTCCAACTCTGACCAGGATGTCCTCAAGGAGTCCTTCTGGAACTCTTATAGACTGATCAGCTAGGACAAGAGAGGTCCTAGTAGGCGAAAAATCCAGCATACCCAGTTTCTTTGCCACAGAATATGACATAAGACTTCATGCAGCTCCAAGATCACACAGAGAACGCCTAAAACTATCCTCGAAGATAGAACAGTTAAGCACAAAGACACCAGGGTCAGGCAGCTTCTTTGGGATCTTGGTTAACATCACATCACTTATCTGTTGAGGGACCACAATCACCCAATCTTTCAGCTTTTCATCCAAAGGCAACATCTTATTCAAGTACCTCTGCACACATGGGTGATAAGGTGGATCATCAGATGATGGAATTTCTTCCAACTCTTCACCAATCTCTTCCAGCTTCTTAAGCTCTTCAATCTCTTGCTTAATCACTTCAGACACTGAGGGATATAATCTAATGGATTGTGCATAAATCTCCTGCTGAGTAATCTCAGACACTCCAGGGAATAAACGATCAAACTCTAAATCTGCATCAATGCCTTCAGAATCCTGCGAGTCTGTCTGTTCACGACCTGCAACGACCGACGCTAAGGGTACGTCGATCGATGCATCACTGTTTTCACAGTTTCTACCCGAGAGATTTTCCTCAAAATCCGAAAATTCATCCTCTTCTACCAACTCAGTTGGGCTTAGCTCAAATCCTTCACCTAGGTGTGATCCATCATCAATGTACACTAAACAGGCCTTAATATGGGTGTCTGCTACTCCTTTTCCTTTAACAGAACTAGAAATCTGACTCACCTGAGTATCCAACTGCTTCACATGAGTGTTCAGAGACTCAAACTTCCCATTGAGATCCTCATAGACAGCATCCAACTTCTTATTGCAGTCCACAACAATCTTGGTCTGACTTTCCAGCAGCTGTTCCATCATCGCCTCCATCTTGCTCTAGTGAGCAGTGACTACATGAGGCGCTTGGTAAGAAGATGATCCATAGGTTCTCTGAGTACCTTGTCCAAAAGGCTTCTGAAAACCACTAGTCTGTCCAAAGCCAGAGGAGTTCTGATTGCCTGTGAAGGCACTCTTCTGTCCTCCATTGAAGAACATGTTTCCCTGCTGATTGCCAAATCTA
Source organism: Orychophragmus violaceus (assembly GCA_030180135.1). Lineage (NCBI taxonomy): Eukaryota > Viridiplantae > Streptophyta > Magnoliopsida > Brassicales > Brassicaceae > Orychophragmus > Orychophragmus violaceus. Next base: position 35,589,674 of record CM058235.1, read on the forward strand.
TTACCTTGGAATCCAGATCCTCCTATGTAATTCACATCTTCTTGCTGAGTGTCCTCCTCAGTCTGAATTACCTCAACATCTTGGGCAAAGTGGACAGCTTTCTTACCAGCTAGGAGATTACAAACTGTGTCTGATAGGTGTCAGGTTTTATCCTATATCTAACTGCAAGTGCACAGTTCAGTAGTCGTAGTATATAGGTATCGAATCCACAGAGACTCTTGTTTCAATAGCTCAAGAATAGGAAATTAAACTAGGAAGAAAGCAATGTGATTGAATGAAAAGTAGTGCGAGAAAGTAAACAGAAAACAAAGATTGTTGGTTGTGAAAGCAAGTTATTAAGAGCGCTAAGTCTAGGGCGTTTTCAGGAAATCAGACAAGCAGACAGTTCATTCAGCAAGGATCTAATTAAGCATAGTTCTAAAACTCAAAACACAGATATAGAATTAACCAAATTCCTTTGCGATAATTCTCTAAGTCTAAGTGCAGCAAACCAAACTTTCGTTTGCGAGAACTAACAGATTAAACTAGCATTAATTCCAAGTTTGATATGTTCACAATTATCCTAAACCAAACTTTCGTTTGCGAGAAGTTTAATTGCTCAACCTAATTAGTTCAGATTCCTAAACCCCACTTCCGTGACGTATTTAGCAACCTAAGATCTAGATTCTAATTGATCAGGTTAGAACTAGCTTTAAGCACAATTAGATTGAAGAACAGATATAGTTATGAATCCTTAACTGAATTTAAACAAGTCTAGCAAGTCATGAAATCCTATGTGAGAAACCCTAAACCTAACAAGGAATCTACTCAGACATAGATAATGAAAACATAATCATATGATGAATAAATTGCATAGAAGATAAAGAATAAAAGGGGTTCGAAATCTTCTCCAAATACAGATGAAGTAAAGGTTCAGATCAGCCCCAAAAGCTCTAAAAATCCTCTGCTCTTAATTATGAAAGCGTATCTAAAATAAAAGCCAAAACTCTAAATATATAGGCATAATCTCGGCTGGGGCTTCTGTGTAAATACTGGAACTATTCTGGGCTTCTTTGCAATTCTTCATAACTTGTTTAACCGACGCGTACGGCCCATCTCGCTAGTGTGTCGACCGATGCACAATGTGTGTCGGTCGATGCTTGATCAATAAATCGGACAGTGAGTTAAGCTCTCGGCCAAAACGTCCCAAAAGTCCCAAAATGCTCCAAATATCTCCAATTAGCTCCAAACCTGATTAACCTGTAAAAGACTCTAAACGAACACAAAAGACACTAAAAACACATCTATATCATGGCATAAAATGGGTAAAAACCATGATATATCAACTCCCCCACACTTAGCCTTTGCTTGCCCTCAAGCAAAACAGAGAACTAGAATGTAGTGAAGAGGTTTGAAAACTCTTCAGAAACTCATTTCATCTTAGAAGCTACAATACTCAGATTCCCCTTAGTAAACCACTGAAAGAATCAATCACATGATATCAAGACCAACATGTACTTCCCCCACACTTAGCAACTGTCCTAGGTAAACTCCACAATCACATTCACGCATTCAAATTCACCCTACTGACTTCTGCAAGTATTTAAGTGCGGTCTCACCTAAGGAGTATCGATCAAAGGCACATGGACTCTTACCTTATCAGCTCTAGAACACCATACTATCTTTCTCTAGTCCCTTTCTTCTCTTTCCCTTCTTTAACAACTGATTTTTCCCACATTGGGTATCATTTTATTTTATTTTTATCAGTGTTCTTCCCGTTATGGGGTGTACTTTGGACACATTCCATGGATTGCACAGGAGATAATAGGGGTCTCTACCACTCCTGTGACCACTTCGGAGTTACTAACTCATCCTCAGTTTATTTTTTTTTTTTTTACTTTATAGAAGGGGAGAAGGAAACTAAATAGGATAGGTTGACAGGCTGTGTCAGAACTAACAAGGGAATCCGACACAAAGTATACCAAGCCCTTAGGTGAGAAATCTAAGTCAGTATTAAATTGAAGTCAGTAAAAGGATCCTCTGATACCTGAAGTGATGTGGGTGTTCCCAGTAGGTTGATCTGTGATGGGGTTTTCTAATAGTCAGAGATAGATCCTGCAACTTCATCCCAATGGTTACTTAAGTTCCTGCAAGTCTTGTAAATCTTCTCAGAAAATCATAGTTTCTTACTTAAACAATTTTGACTCAATAAAACAAATTTTTTTGAAAAATGGACTGACTCTTAAGAAAACAGAAAGATAAAAGTCAGTAGCACCTCCCCCACACTTAAGACACACTGTCCCCAGTAGTGTCAAGCGAAGGATCGGTAAAAAGAAATAAAAAATTGTTAAAGTTCTGTTGAGTTCTGTCGGGTTTACCTCTGTCGCTCAGGAATCGATCGTTGCACTAAGTGCATCGACCGTTACTTGGCGATTTTCGTGTATGGTCGATCGTTGCTCAGAACTGCAACGATCGCTGCAATGCGATTCCGATCGTGCTGTGACGATCGACACAGAAGTGCGTCGATCGACGCACTGCGAATCTGTCCGAGACCTGCAACCAGAAACTCACCAGAAACAAAAACAAACGTAAAATCCTAACAAAAACACCAAAAATTAAGTAGAAAAACACCAGTACCTAATGGTGGGTTGCCTCCCACCCAACGCTTGTTTAAGGTCAATAGCTTGACCGGACGGACAAGATTTTTCAGGCACCAGGAGATCCCAACAGAGACTTTTTCTGTCTCTGTCCAAGTCTCCTCATCCAAGGTGGCGAGTAGGCTGTTGCAGAATGCTCATGTCCAAGAAAAGATGGAGTAAAATGTGCTCCAGGATCTATAATCGCAGTGTCATCAGGCTGCTCATCATCTGCATTCCTTATGGTGAATGTCTGCCCATCTATCAGTGGCCTTCGCAGCTTATCCATCTCATAACGCAGCGGCTCATCTCCCAGATGGAGGTCTATCAGGCTGTTCCTAACATCTATCACCGCTCCTGCTGTAGCCAAAAATGGTCTTCCGAGCAGCAATGCTTCATCCGGATCACAGTCATATTTCAGCACTAGGAAGTCTGTTGGAACTAAATAGTTTCCAACTCTCACCGGTATGTTTATCAGGAGTCCTTCAAGAACTCGTATGGACTGATCAGCTAGGACAAGAGAGGTCCTAGTAGGAGTAAAATCTAGCATACCCAGCTTCTCTGCCACAGAGTATGGCATCAAACTTCCAGCAGCTCCTAAATCACACAGAGAACGCCTGAAACTATCCTCAAAGATTGAACAATCAAGCACAAAGACTCCATGATCTGGCAGCTTCTTCGGAATCTTGGTTAACAGAACATCACTAATATGCTGAGGAACTATAACCACCCAGTCTCTCAGCTCTTCATCTAGAGGCAGCATCTTGTTCAAATACCTCTGCACACATGGATGATAAGGTGGATCATTAGAAGTTGGAATTTCTTCTAATTCTTCACCAATCTCCTCTAGCTTCTTAAGCTCTTCAATTTCTTGTTTAATCACTTCAGACACTGAGGAGTGTTGTCTAACAGTCTGCGCATAAATCTCCTGTTGAGAGATCTCAGAGACTCCAGGGAATAGGCTATCAAGCTCCAAATCTGCATCAATACCATCATCACTCAGCGAATTTGTCTGATCACGACGTGCATCGATCGACACTAAGTGTGTGTCGATCGTTGCAATGCTGCAATTTCCACCCGAGAGTTTTTCTCCAAAATCCGGGATTTCTCCTTCCTTCACCAATTCAGCTGTGCTTAGCTCAAATTTTTCACCTAGGTGAGATCCATCATTAACGTACACAGACCTGGCCTTAATATGAGTGTCTGCTAGCCCTTTTCCCTTTATTGAGCTGGAAATCTGGTTTACCTGAGTATCCAACTGCTTCATGTGAGTGTTCAGGGACTCAAACTTCCCATTGAGGTCTTCATAGACAGCATCTAACTTCTTGTTGCAGTCCACATAAATCTTGGTCTGACTCTCCATTAGTTGTTCCATCATAGCTTCCATTCTACTCTCATGAGCTGTAGGTGCAGGAGGAGTCTGATAAGATGAAGATCCATAGGTTCTCTGAGTACCTTGTCCAAAGATCTTCTGAAAACCACTAGTCTGTCCAGAATTAGATGAGTTGCTGTTAAAAGCACTTCTATGTCCTCCATTGAAGAATCTGTTTCCTTGTTGATTACCAAATCTATTACCTTGGAATCCAGAACCTCCTATGTAATTCACATCTTCCTCCTGAGTGTCCTCCTCAGTTTGAATTACCTCTACATCTTGGGAAAAGTGGACAGCTTTCTTACCTGCTAGGAGATTGCAAACTGTGTCCAGTCTTGATCTAATATCAGCTATGTCAGAATTCTCTACACTTCCACCAGATTTCTTCCTCCTCTCATCCATAGCCTTGCAGCTGTTGCTGCCTATTAGATTATCAATCAACTGCTTAGCTTGTGTAGGAGTCTGGGTGTTGAAGTTAGCATTACTGGAATTGTCCAACGTAGACTGATATGGAAGATCTATGCCTCTGAAGAAGATACCAATCAACTGAACTTCAGTGAATCCATGGTGTGGGCAGTCACGCTGATACTGCTTAAATCTCATCCAGGCAGTCTTTAAAGGCTCCACAGCTCCTTGAGAAAAGGTGAGTATGTCCTGTCTGGACTGGTCTGAGCGCGCATCATCATAGAAGTGACGCAGGAACTCACTCTTTAAAGCTGCCCAAGTAGTGTACTGAGAAGGTGCCAGCTGCTTTAGCCATGCACTAGCGTCTCCAGCAAGACTGTGCGGAAAGAGCTTAAGGAACAGATAGTCCAGGCAGACTCCATCATACTTCATGCCAGTGACTATGTCCTCAAACCCATCAATGTGATCCATAGGCTGCTCCGTTGGGTAACCATGAAACACATTCTGTCTCATCAGCGAGTAGTAGATGGTTTTGATCTCAAAATCATTCCTCTCAAAAGCAGGAAGCACTAAAGCTGACCAGTTTCTATGAAACTCATCCGGTCTCTTGTAGTCAGCTAAAGTCCTTTCATGGACAACCATCTGTCTACCTTGGGCCTGTCCTTGACCCTGGTTCTGCTCCTGTTGTTGTTGCTCAGGAGGATCAGGGATGACATTCCCTTCAGCTTCAACCCTTTGCCAAGCAGCATTGTATGGGTTGTTATCTCGGTCCCTCAGGGTACCTTCAGCATCGCGTACCAGAATCAAATGCTCTTGTACCATCCTTTCTCTTCTCTCTCTTCTGTTGGTTCTCTCTAAACGTCCAAGTTCTTCAAGATCGAGATTAACTAAGTCCAAGTTCAGATTACTTCTAGTTTTCTGCGTCTGCATAAACTGTCTGTAATCGTCCGGCAACGATCGATGCTATCAGTGCAACGATCGTTTCAATCTCTGAATCGCCTAGTGACGATCGATGCTAAGGTGCAACGATCGACGCAGTGCGATATTGGTACCTGCGGCAGAGAGGAAACAGAGAAAATCAGTAACTAAAAAACAAAAACAAAAAAAAAAAACAAAAACAAAAACAAAAACAAAAACAAAAACAAAAAGAAAACGAAAAATCCTAGTAAAACCCTAGGTTCTAAGCTATCGAAGACTCAAAGAGTCCCCGGCAACGGCGCCAAAAACTTGATAGGTATCAGGTTTTATCCTATATCTAACTGCAAGTGCACAGTTCAGTAGTCGTAGTATATAGGTATCGAATCCACAGAGACTCTGGTTTCAATAGCTCAAGAACAGGAAATTAAACTAGGAAGAAAGCAATGTGATTGAATTAAAAGTAGTGCGAGAAAGTAAACAGAAAACAGAGATTGTTGGTTGTGAAAGCAAGTTATTAAGAGCGCTAAGTCTAGGGCATTCTCAGGAAATCAGACAAGCAGACAGTTCATTCAGCAAGGATCTAATTAAGCACAGTTCTAGAACTCAAAACACAGATATAGAATTAACCAAATTCCTTTGCGATAATTCTCTAAGTCTAAGTGCAGCAAACCAAACTTTTGTTTGCGAGAACTAACAGATTAAACTAGCATTAATTCCAAGTTTGATATGTTCACAATTATCCTAAACCAAACTTTCGTTTGCGAGAAGTTTAATTGCTCAACCTAATTAGTTCATATTCCTAAACCCCACTTCCGTGACGTATTTAGCAACCTAAGATCTAGATTCTAATTGATCAGGTTAGAACTAGCTTTAAGCACAATTAGATTGAAGAACAGATATAGTTATGAATCCTTAACTGAATTTAAACAAGTCTAGCAAGTCATGAAATCCTATGTGAGAAACCCTAAACCTAACAAGGAATCTACTCAGACATAGATAATGAAAACATAATCATATGATGAATAAATTGCATAGAAGATAAAGAATAAAAGGGGTTCGAAATCTTCTCCAAATACAGATGAAGTAAAGGTTCAGATCAGCCCCAAAAGCTCTAAAAATCCTCTGCTCTTAATTATGAAAGCGTATCTAAAATAAAAGCCAAAACTCTAAATATATAGGCATAATCTCGGCTGGGGCTTCTGTGTAAATACTGGAACTATTCTGGGCTTCTCTGCAATTCTTCATAACTTGTTTAACCGACGCGTACGGCCCATATCGCTAGTGTGTCGACCGATGCACAATGTGTGTCGGTCGATGCTTGATCAATAAATCGGACAGGAGTTAAGCTCTCGGCCAAAACGTCCCAAAAGTCCCAAAATGCTCCAAATATCTCCAATTAGCTCCAAACCTGATTAAACCTGTAAAAGACTCTAAACGAACACAAAAGACACTAAAAACACATCTATATCATGGCATAAAATGGGTAAAAACCATGATATATCAGTGTCCAGCTTAGATCTAATATCAACAATCTACAAATTCTCTACATTCCCACCAGATTTCTTTCTCCTCTCATCAGTAGTCTTGCAACTGTTGTTGCTCACTAAGTTATCAATCAACTGCTTAGCTTGAGCAGGAGTCTTAGTGTTAAAGTTGGCATTGCTAGAGTTGTCCAACGCAGTCTGATATGGAAGATCTATGCCTCTAAAGAAGATGCCTAAAAGTGTTACCTCAGTGAATCCATGGTGCGGGCAGTCACGTTGGTATTTCTTGAATCTCATCCAGGCAGTCTTAAGAGGCTCAGTAGGACCTTGGGAAAAGGTGAGTATGTCCTGTCTGGACTGATCAGAACGCGCATCATCGTAAAAGTGACGCAGGAACTCACTCTTCAGGGCTGCCCAAGTAACAAACTGCCCAGGTGGCAGTTGCTTCAGCCATGCAGCAGCGTCTCCAGCGAGACTGTGTGGAAAGAGCTTGAGAAACAGATAATCCTGGCACACTCCATCATACTTCATGCCAGTGATTATGTCCTCAAACTGATCAATGTGATCCATAGGCTGCTCCGACGGATGACCATGGAAAGCATTCTGCTTCATCAACTAGTAGTAGATGGTTTTGATTTCAAAATCATTCCGCTCAAAACCAGGAGGTACAAGAGCTGACCGGTTGGCATGAAACTCATCCGGTCTGTTGTAGTCAGCCAAAGTCCTCCATGGACTACCATCTGTCTACCTTGGTTATGTCCTTGGCCTTGCGCCTGCGGCTGTGGTTCAGGTTCCTCAACTTCAGGGATCACACGTCCCTCAGCATCAATCATCTGCCCAGCAACATTGTAAGGATTGTTTTGCGGATCCCTCAGGATACCTTGAGCATCGGCAATCAGAATCAGTCGTTCACGTACCATCCTTGCTCTTCTTTCTCTTCTGTTAGTCCTCTCTAGTCGTCCAAGTTCTTCAAGTCCGAGATTAACGAGGTTCAAGTTCTGATTACTTCTAGTTTCACGCGTCTGCATAAACTGTCTGTAATCGTCAAGCAACGATCGATGCTATCAGTGCAACGATCGATTCAATCTCAGAATCGCCTAGTGACGATCGATACAAAGGTGCAACGATCGACGCTATGCGAAATTGGTACCGGCGACAGAAAGAAAACAGAGAAAAAATCAGTAAACAAAAATAAAAATAAAAATCCTAGTAAAAACCCTAAGTTCGAAGCTATCGAAGACTCTAAGAGTCCCCGGCAACGGCGCCAAAAACTTGATAAGTGTCTAGTTTTACCCTATACTAACTGCAAGTGCACAATAAATCAATCGTAGTACTTAGGGATCGAATCCACGAGGACTCTAGGCAACGATAGAACTAAGAACTTAAAGAGATTAAAACTAGGAGAAAGCAAAAAGCAAATTGTATTCTATTATCTAAAAGCAAGCAGGAAAGTAAATCAGTAGCAGGTTGTTGTTTGTGATGGAATTCCTAGCAGTCCCTAATCCGATTAGGCAACCCTAAGTCTGAATTCCGAGCCTAGGATCTAAGGGTTTGTGTTATTGAATCACGGATCTCGCGTTTACCTTGTTCTGGCAGCGGAATGAATGGTACGACGAGATCAGGAGCGATTTAGGTGCCTCGCCTCTATCGTAGTCCACACGCACACAACCTGGAAAGCCGGGATGCTAGTGCCGGATCTGGGAATCGAAGAGAGAGTTTTTTCTGCTTTTCTGATCAAGAAAAATGAACGGCTTTCGTTCCAGGTCGATCATATAAGCCTATATATACGACCTATTATGACTAAACCATCTTTCGGGTTTAACCGAAAAAGTCTAAGTCATAAACCGAAACATCAGTTTCGGAATCGACCCTGTGTCGATCGATACACCTACTGTGTCGATCGACACACCTCTCTTTAATCGATATTGATATGTATCCAATACATATCATTTTAATCACCACCATGATGATCATTCCCATATATATGCTTCCAGATTGCTTAGGTGTGTGACCCTATAGGATCATATAATACTGGCAGTAAGTCTACAACTTACAGACTGCAAGAGGCTTCTAGCAAAACATTGCAACCGCCCAGTATCATACAACATGTCTGATCTCGACACACAACTATCGTCAGAGTAAGTACAATGTGATTTCAGGACATAATCCCAACAATCTCCCACTTGTACTGGAATCACCTATTCCTATAATCCCTTCGTCTCTATATCTCGATATGGCATAAGGCAAGAGACTGTGTCATCCTTATTATAGCCAATATCATGTTCATTGAACTCCTGATCTATACTGATAAAACAAACGACTGACAATCACCTCTTTTGAGCACGGCCATGCATTTTCTCAGTATCAAATCTTCGATGGGCCCTGCGATATTTATCTCCTGTTATATAGGAGGGACAAATCCCATCTTGTTCCATCCCTACTCCTTCACACACTTTATGATACACCTAAGCAATGCCTTTATAGCCGCCATTTACGGATCGACGTTTGACAAGGTCAAAGTGTACCAATTCATATGCTAGGAAGCATGATGAACTCTGGTCTAAGGACTATACTCTATAGTCGTAATGAGAACCTCTCATGACACTGATATAACTATCCTGTAGAGTTCTCATTAGCGGGTCATGTCCGATCATATGTTCACCAACATATATCTATGTGATTGACTGTGATAATCATATCATTGACTCCATGAAACTTAGTCCAACAGTCACCTCACATGCTAGTCTCGCGCGGTTGTTGGTGTCCCACTTCAACAACCTCGACTAGGGACAATCATAATTTATGTCATCTTTTACTTATAGGGTTTCATGATCAAGTCCTCAACTTGATGACCTATAAGATGAACATAAAATACTTTGGGACCATTATTTAATCATCCAATAATTAAATAATACCGAGGTCAGTTTTTAACTTACACAAACATTGCCATAGCATGTCTATGTAAAGATTATAACATAACTAAAATAACTCCCACTAGAATCAAGATCACCTCTTCAGATATCTAATACCTACATCAACAGAATAAATCTCGTGCTTAGGTTGTGGGAGAGACTGCGGTGTTTTTGCTTGAAACAATTCCAACAAACCACACCGCCATTTGGACAAAAGCACTATTCTACGGTTCTCTGCTTGGAGCCCTTCCAACAGATAGTACCGTTATTCAGACAAAGAGACATAACCAAGTGGGAACCGGAAATCGTTTTTGTCCGTCTAACTACTCTCAACTGGTTCGTCACTTCCTCAGTTCACCACGAACCTATCCTTAGTGTTCCTCAAACACTTGGGATATTTCTGGCAACTGTTCAGTGAATTTTACCGGAACAACTTGGTATCTACTCGTAATGCGTAAGCTGCATCTGGATGAGTTTAAATTATGGCATTCATGATGGATTCCATTGCAAAAGCATAAGGAATCACACTCATACATACTAGCTCAGCCAGTGTCCAAGACACTTCGTCTTGATAAGATCATTGCCATAAGACCTTTGTTATGAAGCCATTCTTGGAATCATGCATATTGGAACAGTCCATTACCTTATCAACATAAGGATCTTGACACGATCCAATTAGCCTACCCAATCTATATCAATAGATTCACGCGGCTAAGACGAAGAATCACGCGGCTTCTCCCATGTCTTTTGATGAAAATGACTTCCGACCCAAGTCTCATGAGACTTAAGCGACGGAACGTCGTTTATGAGAATGAGTATGTCATCTACATACGGAACGAGAAATGCAACTACGCTCCCACTAGTCTACTTATAAACGCATGGTTTCATTTCGTTCCTGATCAAGTCAAAACTTTTGACCGTTTTAACAGAACGTAGATTCCAACTCCAAGATGTTTGCTTCAATCCAGAAATGGATCGGTGAAGCTAACATGCATACCTAGCCAATTTTCGGAGTTGGGGCTCACCTTCGCTTCTTGAATTTCGCAGGCTCGTCACTTTTCAATGATCAAAAGATCACGGCAATCGGTTATGAGAAATCACTCTCGGGTTAGTGACGGATCCATTCGGATCTGCGAACTTCAGGCTCCACAGGTGTAGGTCCTACAACACTTTGTAGATCTCACCGCTGCTCTCCCTCAACAGGTTGAGCAGCCTCCTGTGTTTATCGAATTTCTTCGATGTGTACTTTTACTCCCACTGTTATTATTGGAAAGTATAATCTTTCTCAAAAGACACAGTTCCGGACAACAAAACTTTGTTCTCGGATTGGTTATAAAAGTAATAAGCCTCGGTTTCCCTAGGACAACCAGCGAGGTAGAACTTATCAGATTTGGGTTCAAGCTTGTTAGCTATCATCCCCAAATGATCAGAAACAACATACTTGAAAAACTTCCAGTCCACATCCAATGTGGTGTCTTTCAATTGATTCTGATTGAAACCCTTTTTTGCGCAAACACAGACATTTTAGAGCGTATTCTTAAAGGATTTTGGAAAATTCGTGTGACTCATCATCGATCGGAACATATCCAATAAGGCCCGATAACTTTTCTCAGAAACACTATCCAGGTTTTCAGAAGAATTGAGTCGTGAAACAACTTCACACTCATTCAGATGATCACTTATTTCTTGACTTAAGTATTCTCCTCCGCGATCCAATCGAGGATTTTCAATACTTCTGTCAAGTTTATTCTATACTTCATTGTGGAACTCCTTTGACCATTTCAAAAGATTCCGACTTGTGTCTCATCAGACGAACACAGCCATGTTTACTGAATTCATCAGTAAAGATAATGAAGTCCTGAAGATTTTCTCTGGCATTAATGCTTATCGGGCCACATACATCAGTATGAGTAAGGCCCAATAAGCCTCTGCCCCTTTTCTTTAGCACTGCTAAAGAGGCCTTAGTCATTTGGCCTAGTAAGCAGAATTCATATCTCATATGATTTATAATCAAATGAGCCCAAAAGCCCATAACTATGGAACTTCTGAATCTGCTTCACTTCTATGTGGCCTAAACGACTATGCCAAGGAAAGACTGGTTCGAGTCATCAGACTCAAACTTTTAGTATTTATGTTATATTCAAACTCACGCTTGTTTAAGATATAAAACCCATTCTAAACGGGGAGCTACCATAGAATATTTAATTAAGATCTAAAGAACAAAACTTGTCTTTTATCAAAATGAAAAACATCCAAATTCTAATAAGAAAATGAAAGACATCTTTGCATATAGCAAGTACATGGTGGCAATTACTAAATTTCTAAAACCAAGCTTGAAAGGCTCCTACAAGTGGAGAATTTCTACGGCTAATGCAGCAACCATTGCTTCATTCCAGACGCGCAGTTCCACTTGTCCTTTCTCCAACGTTCTACTGTTGCGTAGGTCCAGCATATTTCAAAAATATCAGTACCACAACTAGTATCCAACACTCACGTAGAACTTGAAATAATAACACAATACCTGAAGAAGAAGTCCCATACATCTTCTCCATCTCTTGTGAATCTTCCAAGAATTTAATGCAATTTCTCTTCCAATGCCCAAACTCTTTACAGTAGCAGCATTTACCAACATCAGATGGGCCTGACTTGGGCTTAAAGGATGACACAGGCTTATCCCGATTCCAAATCTGAACGGCCTTGCCTCCACCCTTGTCTATACAAGATTTCTCAAATCTTTTACCTTTTATGATGTTTTGCTCTGCTGTCTTGAGCATGTCATGCAGCTCAGTCAACGTCTTCGTCAAGCCATTCTTGATATAGATCTTGATAAACTTATCATAACTTGACGGCAGTGACTGCAGGATGATTTCAGTAGCCAACTCTAGGCTAACAGGACAATCCAGTTTCCCCAGGTTATCAATGTAACCCATCATTTTAATGACATGAGGACTCACTGGAGCATCCTTTGGTAGCTTGCACCCAATGAGAGACTTAACCATCTGGTATCTCTCAACTCGTGCCTGATCCTGAAACTGATCATCTCTATTGGCGACTCCATGTTCTCGTATTGACTCTTTAAGTCCGAGTTCATGGTAGCCAACATCAGACCACACACATCTACCACATCAATATAATGCTTATTCCAAGCATCATATACTGCATGCGAGGCATTGGTCCCAAGCCTTTCGGGGAGAGCTTTCTCAAGGACATAGTCCTTACTCTCTTGCTTGAGAATAAATCTCAAATTCCGATACCAATCCAGGAAATTTGATCCATTTAACTTGTCCTTCTCAAGGACGGATCGCAATGAGAAAGTAGTTTTAGACATAAGCTGAAATCCAAGAAAACAAAGATTTAGTTATGTATTGCATGAAATGAGAAATCTTATCTAATAAGAAAACTCGCATTATATTCAAACTATGTTTCCTCTATGAATACAATGATCCAAGATCCATACTTCACCAAAATCTGAGTGGACGACTCGCCATCACCCAAAATTTAGTTATCTAGGTAAGCAAATCATTGCTAATTGTACCCAGTACAACTCTTGGTCGCAGATAAGACAATCCATGTCTCATCTACTCTGACGTCTCTGGGCCCAGAACTTCTGATAGCCCAGTCAAGTAAACCAAGCTGTTCAGTTTTGTGATCACTGACAGTCGCACTGCAAGTCTATCAATGATCACCTGTCTTACTCATGTAATTGTGGATACCAAGGACTCCAAGACTATCCAAAAACGAAACGAGTCTTGACAGTAGACAAGACTGGGCAAGACATCAAGTTCACTTGATATTTAGTTGAGGAAACGAAACTCTAAAAGGTTAGCAAATCAATCTCTTAGGTCATGTAATTGTTGATGTCAAGCACTGCAAGTCCATCAACATAATTACCTGCCTTACTCACGTAATTGTGGACACCAAGCTCTTGGCTAGACCATCACACAACGAAATGAGTCTTGACAGTTGACCATATTGAAGCTAAGCTTTGATCTAATACACATCCAATGTGTATCAAAATGGATTTAGAACATTTAATCTTGATACATATCCAATATGCATCCAAGAAGTGTTTTAATTGTTCTTTATAAACTAGGTTTAAGTCGAGTTTGGTTTTGCAAATTCAAGGTTCAATAACCAGAATTGTGAGCACTGTGTCGATCGACGCAGACCATGTCTGTCGATCGATACTACCAAACTAAAACCGGACTTCAATAACCGGTTAATCCAATTAACCAGGTTCATTGAACTGGTCATGTCGATCGACACAACCCATTTGTGATGATCGACATAGACCTAAACCGTAGACAGTTTTGATAACCGGTCTAATCCAATTGAACCGACTTATCAGATCAAACTGATCTTAACCAATCAAATCGGTTTTTACTAATTGAGATAATCAGTTCAATCCAATTGAACCAATTCATTCAATTTAAACCGATCTGATCTAATTAACCAAGCATGATAACCGGTTCAATCCAATTGAACCGATCAACCAATCGCTAGGTCTGTGTCGACCGACACTCAACCTGTGTCGATCGACACAGTAGGCTTTTAGGTTTTCTCTGCGAAAAACCCTAGCCGCCGATTCTGACGAATTCACTATTCTGTATCGACCGACACACCTTTTGTGTCGATCAACACCATACGAAAACTCAGAATCCGATTTCAGTTTCAATCGATCTAACATGCTTTTGTTCATAGAACTATTATGAGCGAATTCAGTTCATTATATTCAATTACACAGGCTGATTCAATGAGAAACCCTAAGGCTCTGATACCACTGATGGAATTCCTACCAGTCCCTAATCCGATTAGGCAACCCTAAGTCTGAATTCTGAGCCTAGGATCTAAGGGTTTGTGTTATTGAATCATGGATCTCGCGTTTACCTTGTTCTGGAAGCGGAATGAATGGTACGACGAGATCAGGAGCGATTCAGGTGCCTCGCCTCTATCGTAGTCCACACGCACACAACCTGGAAAGCCGGGATGCTAGTGCCGGATCTGGGAATCGAAGAGAGAGTTTTTTCTTCTTTTCTGATCAAGAAAAATGAACTACTTTCGTTCCACGTCGATCATATAAGCCTATATATACGACCTGTTATGACTAAACCATCTTTCGGGTTTAACCGAAAAAGTCTAAGTCATAAACCGAAACATCAGTTTCGGAATCGACCCTGTGTCGATCGATACACCTACTGTGTCGATCGACACACCTCTCTTTAATCGATATTGATATGTATCCAATACATATCATCTTAATCACCACCATGATGATCATTCCCATATATATGCTTCCAGATTGCTTAGGTGTGTGACCCTATAGGATCATATAATACTGGCAGTAAGTCTACAACTTACAGACTGCAAGAGGCTTCTAGCAAAACATTGCAACCGCCCAGTATCATACAACATGTCTGATCTCGACACACAACTATCGTCAGAGTAAGTACAATGTGATTTCAGGACATAATCCCAACAGCTTGAAATCAATAAACTAAAAGCGCTAAGTCTAGGGCGTTCATAGGAAATCAGACAAGCAGATGAATCAATCAGTCATGATCTAATTAAACTCAGTTCTAGAACTCAAAACACAGATATAGAATTAACCAAATTCCTTTGCGAGAATTCTCTAAGTCTAAAAGCAGTAATCCAAATTCCTTTGCAATTACTAACAGATTAAACCAGCTTTAATTCCAAGTTTGATATGTTCACAATCTAATTAAACCAAATTCCTTTGCGAGTAATTAAATTGCTCAGCCTAAATAGTTCAGATTCTAAACCACACTGTCGTGTCGTATTTAGCAACCTAAGATCTAGATTCTAATTGATCAGGTTAGAACTAGCATTAAACACAATTTAGTTTGAAGAACATCTATTGATGTGAATCCTTAACTGAATTAATTATATCTAGCAAGTCATGAAATCCCTATGAGAAACCCTAAACCTAACTATGGAACTACTCAGACATGGATAATGTAAACATAATTAATGAATAAATAGCACTCATAAAAGAGATTAAAATAACAAAGGGGTTTGAAAACTTCTCCAAAACGAATGTAGTACAGGATCAGATCAGCCCCAAAAGCTCTAAAAAACTCTTTGCTCTAAGTTATTATAGCGTATGTAAAACAGAAGTTAAAATCCTAATTAAATAGCTAAAACACGACTTGGGGCTTCTGTGTAAATATGTGGAACTTCTGGGCACTTCTGCAATATTGGCATTCTTCATTAAACCGCCGAGTCTGGCCCATTCGCGCTGTGCATCGACCGATGCAGGTGTGCAGCGATCGACGCAGTCATCAAATCTGGTCAGTGAGCACAAGCTCTCGGGTCAAATCTCCAAAATGCTCCAATAAGCTCCATAATCACCACATTAGCTCCAATCATGCGTGTACCTAATAAAACCTGTAAAAGACTGTAAAGAAACACAAATAGACTCTAAAACACACTTATATCATGGTCTAAAACTAGTAAAAACCATGATATATCACACACCCTCCCAACGCACCTGCCAGCAGATATCTCTGCGAGCCGCGATGCCGCCTGTGTTGGGCATTCCGGTCCTGCTGGGAATGTTAGGATTAGGGCTAGTTAGGCCAGGTAAGTATGGGGCACTAACCTTGTTTTGATTGTTTACAGATCGGCAGTTATGCGTGTCATCTTTGACATATCTCGGATTGTGGCGGTGCAGTTTTTGGGTTTTTGGTGATGACGGCGGCCGTCTTGTAGTACTTCTGATCAAACTTATGTATTAAAACCTATGTATGTACGATATGTTGTTTGATATGTATGTTGGATGCAGAATGTTCAGCTAATCATTTCAAGTAGCATATTAATTGTTTGCATGATTGTGATGGATATGAATGCAAATAAATTACCATGTGAAACCAAATGATGAGCGGAACTGACGACCGTTCATCATGACCGAAACCCATACTGACGGCATATCCGGATCGATCTTGTGATTGCTTGATTGCGTGTATGTGGTAATTGCTTACTTTTGTTTATTGCTTGCACGTTTTATTTAATGCTTGATTGGGTTATTAGATTATTAGAGTTGTGGTTCGTTAATTGGTGTAGCATTGTTAGGTTGCTAGATTTATTTTGTCGGCATGCATAGCATTTGATAATCGTTGATTGTGTTGGTAAAGCCGTTAGATTGCTAGTTGCATTTCATTGGTTTGAGTAGCTCTTAGTAATCATCTCTTAAATTTTATTGCGATCGTTAAGTTGCTAGAAATAGAAAGTCTTAAAAACCTTTCCATTTAAGGTATTAAGCTAACTCGAGAATGGCTGTATTCGGCCGTCAATTCAGGAAAGAGCGGAATTATAAAATATTGTTACTTAATAATAGACAACCGTTGGGTACGTGTTTAATTAACCATATTCCTATGAGGAAGTGATATCGGGGATGGATTGGATTGAATTTAACCGCTCTAGTGAAAGTTGTTGAATTAGATGTAGGACGGAATGGACGATGCGATATGAATACGAGACTGAACCCAAACCAGAAAGCAAGACGGAGTGTGAAGAAGCCGCGAAACAGTTGACCCGAACCATGATGACGTCAGTGTGAAGTGTCAGAGGAAAATGTATCAGTGTGAAGCAACCGAAAGAACAAAGCCGTTGGTACGATGAGTTAGCGAAAATATTTGGAGAAACGTCAGCAACAGTGTGGAAACTAGAGTTAAGTGATCAGTATGAATTGAGTGGAGCCTCAGCAAAGCCATATTCGAAGATCAAATTCGTGAGAAGTGTTCCGGGAAGAAGAGTCAGTATCGAGAGGATGTGGTAGTCGAAGCAAAGTGGGGAAGCCAGAAGTGAGAATCAGAGCAAAGTAGCTAATCGCAGGTGAGTCCAGAGTTCGAAATGGATTGAGTCAGTCAAGAGTGAAAGAAGGTAATGCAGAGGAAATCAAATATCGAGAATTGGAGCAGTCGTCGGGTAAGCAGCGTGAAGACCAGTTAGATGGAGTGAGTTGGAAAGAGCGTCAGTAAACGTCGGGAGTGGGTTCTGTGCAGCAGTGTTCGAGTAAGGAAGCGTCAAAGTTGGGTAATGGAGCAACTTGCAAGGTTTGGTGCCGATTCGAAGTATGTTAGTAACGAAGAATTTGGAGACCCAATTCCTGTAAGTGGGGAAGAATGTAATACCCTGTTTCCAAAAATATGGTCAACGGGCAGAAGAAAAGTCAAAAGGGGCAAAATTGTAATTTTGCCAAAGTCTAAGGGCAAAATGGTAATTTTGCCAAAATTGAGACGAAAGCCAAGATGGGCCAATGTTCTTGTCTTACAACCTAAAAACATTTACAAGACCAGGAGTGAAAGAAACTCAATTTGAATCTCATTGCCGATGAAACGGGTACAATTTCGACCAATATACATGGAAGTCAGGTGCTTATGAAGATAAACAACTAAGGTAAACGGATTTTTCGGCTTGTCGGGAATGGAAACCGACTAAACCGAGAAAACTTCAAAAATTCATAACGGGAGCTACAGAACTCTAAATCAAGGTGCAAAATTCTTCTAAAATCAAGAAGAATCAGTTTTTGGAGGTTTGAAGATTTATGAGAACAGAAAAGGAGTTTCTAAAGTAATAAACGTGAAACCGATCAAACCGAGCAATGGATGAATTAGGGATTAAGGGATGGTTTAGGAGGTTAATTGCCTGATTTGTTGTCATAAAGACACCTCTGAGGACAGGTGTCCTTCACCATATGGCGCCACCTTCTCTAGCTGCATGCATTTGCATGGTTCTTGTGCATGAACCTAATGAATAACCCATCTTATCACCAAAAAGACTTATTGTTGGATCATTTCAATCCTCTCAACCTTTCTCTAGCCTCATCCACGAGCCTCTATCTCTCTCTATTCATCCAGATTCATCACATTCATCCAGTTTTTCCAGAAACACATTGAAGATCTAAAGAAAAACTCAAGAACATCTTAGTGTTCTTCATGACTTGAGCCACAAGAAAGTCCTTAACTTTCAAACCCTAAACCCAAATCACTCACTACCAAGACCATTCAACTCCTCTTGAGCTCCTCTACAACCGCCAAACTTCTGTCGCCGTCGCCGCCGGTTCGCCGGAGATCTAGACGGAAAACCTTGCCGGCGAGACACCACCATCATTCTCACCTCTTTTCCACCGAATCTAGTTTAATCTCTATTACCAGAAGCCCTATCTTTCTCAGGAGATTGCTCTCAGTCACCAAAGGAGCCTTTTATTCGCCGGAAAAACCAAGGAGCCGCCGGTCAACGCCGGAGCCGCTGCTGGTCAACGCCGGAGAAGTCGCCGGAATTCTCTTCTCGCCGCCGTTTCTTCAACCGGTTCTTCAAGGGTGATGAAGCTTTGGTTCAGCATGGATATGTGTTGGTATAGCATTGAGATCGGTTTAGTTTAAACTGGCCAAAGCCAAAGTCAACGCCGGTCAACAGTTGACTTTGATCCGGTTTAGCTAAACCGGTCAATTGGATCTCAGTTCAGTGGTTCAGCCGGTTCAGGGATTGGGTCAACCGGTTCAAGTTTGATCAGGTCAACGGTCAATCGGGCAGTCGGTCAACGTCGGTCAATGCCGCCGGTCAACGCGGTCAGCGCCGGTCAACGCCTAAGACCGAGCCGGTCAACGCTCGTTCAACGGCCGTTCAGTGATTCGAAAGTATTCAGAGGTTTTCGTTCGTGTATTCGGGAAGTTCAAGGGTTTAGTTCAGGGTCTCGGGAAGTCATATCTGCATCCGTGCCGTCATTCCGATGTATTCACTGTGAGTCGGACCAAAACCTGAAAGTAGTTAGAAGAATGTAGACCGGGAATTGAGAAACTGTAGAACTAGAAATGCATACCCGTATTGAATTGGTTGATTTATTATTGAATTGAACGGACTAATTAACTGTAAACCGGTTAGGGTTCGGAGATGCATGATAGGACCGTAGTGTTAAAAGGATTAAATTGTTGTGTGTCGTTAGGTTGTTAGAGATATATATTGATGCATACATATAGTCGTTGCATGATAGGGCCGTATATGCATTTATACGTATTAAGGGAATGACATTAAATGAATCTATGTACGGGAATTAAGACGACTTAAAATACGGAAGTAAACCTAAACAAATGTATAGAGTATGTAACAGGTTTGGGGTTCGGTTTATTTATGAGTTGAGGGTTTTGGGTTATTAAATGAATAAATTAAGATTAACAATGAGACGTCGGGAGTTTAGTAAGATACTAACTCTAAACTGACGGATCGAAGAGTTATTAAAAGATACTTAGGAGAAGTTAAGAAAAGGGGTAGAATGAATTGGTGAGCCGTCTACGGATTAGCAATCCGCTAATCCAAGGTAGCAGGCGTTAATGACTTGTGAGCCGTCTACGGGTTAGCAATCCGCTAATCCAAGGTAGCGGATAAGAACAGATTAAAAGATGTTAGAAACCCTAATAGGCTTGCTTGTGTGATTGATTGTGTTGTTGTGTGATTGATCGTTTGATTGTGTTGGTGTTGTTAAGCTTTGTTGTGCAGGCCTGTTAGATCGTCTCAGCGTTGGGTCGAGCGATCCTTGTGGATACTTAAATCGGTCACGGGGCAGGTTAAGTTCGTAGCTGCTGACTCGGTATGGCACCGAGTTAGGGTGAAGGTGATGGCGTGTGTGTGTGTTAGACTTGCGGGATATTGTGTTGAGACTGTTGTGGATTATTGATTGTGTGATCGTTGCTAGAGTCCAAGCGAGTCTGCATGTTTACATTTCTGCACTAGAACTCTAGGGTGCGTTATATCCCGCAAGTCTAGGTTTTGAATATGTTCCGGTACTTCCGACCCGATTGGATCCTCGGGTGGCTGCCTAATCGGATCGTGGGCCTTCGGGTGGTGATTCCGATTATGGCGTTAACCTACTGAGTGACGCCGGTAGGTGTGTGGTTCATAGAATATGGGGTCATGTCCTAGGACCGAATCGCATGAAAACTTAGGTTACTGTGGGGTAGCCCAAGTCACTGCGTATCGATGGACTGAGAACAGTGTCCTAGGTCGTGAGACTTCGTGTTTACATCTAGGAGTTGAGGGTTAGTTACCATGTCGGTGACTATGTAAACCCGTGGAAGTTACTGAGATCGTGAAGGGCCCGTGTGTGTGCATGTTTTTGTATTACGCGATATATAGATCGAGTTTCAATCGAGAGCATGTGCCGCAGTACTCCCGATTTCCTTAATCGATTTCCCTTCCTTTTGGAAAGTGTTTGTGTGTTATGGGTTTGACACGACGTGGTAGTTGATAGGTCTAGTTTTATCCCTATTCTAACTGCAAGTGCACAATGATGTGAATGTAGTACTTTAGGGTATCGAATCCACAAGGACTCTAGGCAACGATAGATTAAGAACAGTCAAGTTAAAACTAGAATAAAGCAATGTAATGAGAAACTAAAAGCAATGCAAGAAAGTAAATCAGTAGCATGATTTGTTGTAGGCAATTAACTAAAAGCGCTAAGTCTAGGGAGTTCTCAGGAAATCAGACAAGCAGATAGATTATTCAGTCAGGATCAAATTAAGTACAGTTCTAGAACTCAAACAAGGAAATAGAATTAACCAACTTTCGTTGTGAGAATTCTCTAAGCCTAATTGCAGAAATCCAAATTTCTTTGTAATTCCTAACAGATTAAACTAGCTTTAAGATTAAGTTCGATATGTTCACAATTCAATTAAACCAAATTTCTTTGCGAGTAATTCAATTGCTCAACCTAAATAGTTCAGATTCTAAACCACACTTTCGTGTCAATTTAACAACCTAAGATCTAGATTCTAAGTGATCAGGTTAGAAACTAGTGTTAAGCACAATTTAGATCGAAGAACAATTATTGATATGAATCCTTAACTGAAATAATTAAATCTAGCAAGTCATGAAATCCTTAATGAGAATCCCTGAACCTAACTATGAATCTACTCAGACATAGAATATGAAGACATAATCAATGAATTAATAGATTGCATAAAAGAGAATAAAGAAGTAAAAGGGTTCGAAATCTTCTCCAAAAAGCAGAAAGCAATACATGATTAGATCATCCCAAAGCTCTAAAAACTCTCAGCTCTAAGTATGAAAGCGTATCTCAAAACTGATGTAAAAACCTAATTATATAAGCTAATCACGTCTTGGGGCTTCTTTGTAATTATCATGAACTTCTGGGCAAAACTGTGAATTCTTCATTCTTCATTAAAACCACCGAGGAAGGCCCATCTCGCTAGTTTGTCGATCGATGCACGATGTGTGTCGATCGATGCATTACTCTATTTTGGACAGTGAACTCTATCTCTCGGGTCAAAGCACCAAAATGCTCCAAAAGCTCCAATAACTCCAATTCCGCTCCAAACGTGCTATTACCTAATAACACCTGTAAAGACTCTAAAGAAAACTAAAAGACTCTAAAACATACTTATATCATGGTCTAAAACCGGTAAAAAACCATGATATATAAGTAGTGCGTGATAGATCGTTATCTTTGTTGTTTGTTACTTTGGGGTTTTTGGACGGGAAATTGTAGATTCTAGATAGAATAAATCACAAAACAATTTAGCAGCGACGGACGCGGGAGGTCCTCGGTGTAGTTTCTGGATCGCTTGTGGCGGGGTTTTGATTCGATGTTTTGTTATTTATCGGTTCGGCTTTGGCGCCATTCTGTTATTGTGATTTGGATGTTGTATTTGATGGCGAAATTGTTTTGTAAATGTGTTAAACGTTATGTAAACTTTTGATTGATTCAGAAATGAACATGCTTCCCTGATGTTGAGTTTAGTCTGAACCGACAAAACTCACGGAAGCGGTACAAGTTGTGAAGCTTTGTGCCGTGGAAGTGAGGATAGCGGGGTCAAAGACGGGTCAGTGCGAGCCTTTGTCTCAAACAGATATGCCTCTGGCTTTGTCTTGTGGCGAACGTTTCCTGTTTGACTTGCTCGGGTTCGACTTGGTCATGTTTTTGTTTGATTGTTGACCGGTCAGCTCGGCGGTCAGCGGATAATGGGAAAGGGGCGTTACATCTCTCGCATGTGATGATTCTCCTGAGCCTTGCGGATGACTTTTTCCATGAGAATTGTTGTGGATTTTTCCTTTGTTCCATTCAATCCACTTGTAACACTACCTTTTGTAGTGCACTTCTTTACCACATATCCATAAAATCTTCTTCCCATCCTTGGACTTGGATCTTGACCTATTACGTTTACCTTTTCCTTGATACGACTCACAGTTTTCAGCCCTGCCTCCGACGTAGTGTCCTTCTGAGCTCACTCTAGTACTCGAGCTTGTACTCAATTCCTTTTCTTTAGACTGAGCAGCACTAGTAACATCCTCAAGTTGTATAGATTCTCGTGCATACTTAAGCGTTTCCTTTAACTGGTCATACTCCGAAGGCAGTAAGTTTAATAAGAGAATCGCTAGTGAGGTGACTTAGATCGTTAACGAGCTTGAGGAAGTCGTCGATTGTTCGTTGTTCTTGCATCTTGAAGTTGTAGATGACCATGAACTCGATTTGGTAAAGATTTAGGCATGTACAATTTATTCAAAAGATCCCAAGTTTCAGCTGCGGTCTTGCATCTTTCAATCTTCTTAGAACGTGATCTCCAACATTCAGGAAAATTGTGTTCATCGCATTTTCACATCGCTCCAATCTCGCTTCTTCGTCTGCGGTGAGTTTCTTTTCTTTCTCTGGATATTTGTTGTCGTCTTCTTTCTTCTCTGGATCTGTTTCCTTCTTAACCAGGACATCCTTTAGTCCAGTAACTGTAATACCCTGTTTCCAAAAATTGGGTCAACGGGCAAAGGAAAAGTCAACATGAGCAAAATTGTAATTTCCTGGAGTTGGAAGGCATTTTGGTAATTTTACCAAAATGTGAGCTGGAAGCGGAGATGGGCCAAATATTGCATGGAATCAACCATCATATCAAACATTCACTCACTCAATTCTACATTCAATTCACTCAGACCTCTCTCTCACCTCATTTTCTCTATCTCTCATCTCTCCTCTCTCCAAATTCATGAGAAATCCCAGTGATATATCATGGTTTTTCTAGGTTTTTAACCATGATAGAGTTGTGTATATTGAGTCTTTAACCTGGTTTTTCGAGTCTATTGAGTCTTCTACAGGTAGGCTTGCGTTTGGAGCAAAGAGTGGGATTATAGGACATTTCTGGTGATTGGTGCAACGAGCTGAAGTTGGTGTCTCGACCACGACTGGATGTCGACCGACACTGACCTTGGTGTCGGTCGACACTGAGGGCGACAGAAGTTATACGCCGAGTTGAAGACAAGTTTTAAATAATTAAAAAATACCCTGAAGTTTCTCCTAATTCTAATCTAGCCCCAAAACGTGTTTAGCAGTTTTAATTAGGTTTTCAGACTCATTATCATGTTATCTTGTTCTTACTTTTGTTCTTGCTGGGAGATTGAGAGATTTGTGCCAAGGGGCTGTTCTTGCTACTTGTAACCTTTGAGAGAAGGATTTCGAACCCCTTTACTTATGTATTCAGTCTTTTGGTTTTCTATTTAATGATTTGTTGTTATTCTGATAATATGTCTGAGTAGTAACCTAGTTAGATTTAGGAATTCTCATAGGGTTTTATGCATGCTTAGACAACTGACTGATTAGGATTCTAAATCTATATGTTCATCGCCTAAGTTGCACTTAATATTGAATTCTGGATTGATCACCTAGGATTTAGATCTGAGATAATTAACTTAGCACGAGAGTGTGAGTTATAATCTGAAAGAACTTAGTGTGAGCAATTTGGCTAGATACAAAGAGATTTGGTTTAGGAGAATTGTGAACCGAAGAACCTGTTCTTAATGCTTGTTTAGAACTCTAGGATCACAAAGAGATTTGGATCGCTAGGTTGCTAGATATAGAAACAATCTCAGCGAGAGTTGGATTGTTTAGCATTGTGTTTCTAGTTCTTGAACTTGCGCTTAATCTGAATCCGGTTAGTTAAGAGTCTAGCATTGTGTAATTCCCGAGAACTTCCTAAGTCTGACGCCTTTCTCCTATTGAAAACACCCCTTGTTTACTTGCTTTCGTTTATTGCTTTCGCTGAATTGGTTTAGCTTAACTTGAGAACATATAGTCTATCGTGTGAAACGTGAGTCCTTGTGGATACGATACCCCTGAACACTACAATAGTATAATTGTGCACTTGCAGTAGAATAGGGATTAAATCTTGCTCTACACCCAGCAATCTCCTTGAATCTTAAAAGAAAACTCAAGAACATATGAATATTCTTCATACCTTGCAACCCAATTCACCTTTATAAGTCCAAAAATAGACCATTAATCCATAAACTACTTGCACCACTGTGATCACCCCATTCTACTCTCCATTCGCCACCCCTAATCCTCCTCCACCGCCGCCGGTTCACCGGAAAACTCGCCGGAAAGTCATCGCCGGCGAGTCACCACCGTCCTTCTCCTCTTCATCCACCAGTTCAAGCTGCTCTCCTCTTCCTAGAAGCTTCACCTCACTCTTGAGATTGTTCTCAGCCACCAGAGAGCCTTGATTAGTCGCCAGAGAAGCTCAAAGTCGCCGGTCAACACGGTGGCTAGCAGATCAACGCCGGAGAACTCGCCGGAAAAAGCTCCCTCCGCTTTGTTGCTCAGCTGGTTCGATGAAGAGTAGTTTAGTGTTGGTTCTGAAGTGGGTTTAGTTGGTTTAAGCATTGTGTTGGTTTTATTAAACCGGGTCAACGGTTGGTCAAACCGGTATAATCAAGTCAACGTTTTTGTTTGGGTGGTCAACAGCGGTTTAAATCGGTTCATCTAGACATGTCAAATTGGTTAGTCAATCTCGGTTCAGGAACTGGTCAACGCCGGAAACCAAGCCGGTCAATGCTCAGACAACGGCCGTTTCTTGATTACGTGATTCGGAGTGTTCGTGTCAGGGTTCGGGAAGGTTTGGGATTCAGTCGTTCGGTCTCAGGATCCCGTCCCTCTCATCAGTCTGTCCGTCTGCATTTCTCACTGTGAGTAGGCTTAATTGCATAGTAGTTAGTTAATCATATAGACCGGGAACCTTAAGCCGTAGTTTAGGATTGCATGCCAGTTAGTTAAGATTGATTGATTGGTTAATGATATTTATCGGCTAATACTGAATTGGCTAGATTTAAATAAATGCACGCTAGGCCGTTAATCGTTGATTGCTTGTTAGGTCGGTAGTTGGTTATTGATTGTTGCATTCATATAGTCGATGCATGTTAGGTCATATATGCATATATATACGTATTAAAGAACGATATTAAACAAATCTATATACGGGAATTAAGACGACACTAAAATATGGATTAAAACATCTAACTAACGTATAGAATATGATAACGGGTGGTTTAGGTTAATAGACGGGTTTAAGGGTTAAATGAATTAAAGTTAATAAACAATGAGATGTCGGGGAGTTAGTAAGTTTACTAACTCTAAACTGACAGATCGAGGAGTTTCTTTAAAGACATCTAGCAAATAGAATTAAAAATAGATTAGTGAATGGTGAGACGTCTACGGGTTAGCAATCCGCTAATCCAAAGTAGCGGACTAAATGAGATTAAAAGACATTAATGAACTTAAAGGCTTGTTTAGTCGTTCGTGTTGTTGCTTTGATGTTGTGTTGACTTGTGTGCAGGCCTGCGTTTAGACTACTCCAGTGTATTCTGTTTGCGTGTTACATAGTAAGTTTGTAGTTACCCGATTCGGTATAGCCCCGAGTAGGGTTGGTGGTGGTGGTGTTAGTTTAGGGCTTGCAGGATAGAATGAGTGGTGTTTATCTTTCTGTTGACCTTGTTGGTCTTGTACTATGTTTTAGAGTCCCAGTGAGTCTGCGTGTTTACTTCATTGCACTAGGACTCTAGGGTGCGTCAAATCCCGCAAGTCTAGGTTTGAAAGTGTTCCGGTACTTACGACCCGATTAGATCCTCGGGTGGTGACCTGACCGTTTCATGTGGTGAGTTTTTATGGTGTGAATCTACTGAGTGACGCCGGTAGGTTTGTGGTTCGGAGAATATGGGGTCATGTCCTAGGGCCGGACTGCATTGATACTTAGGTTACCATGGGGTAACCTGAGTCGATGTGTATCAATGTACTGAGAACAGTGTCCTAGGTTGTAGGACTTCTTGTTTACGTCTAGGAGTCGGGGGTAGTTTTAGTAACATGTCGGTAGCTAAGTGTTCCCGTGTAAGTTACCGAGTTCGCATAGTGGACCCAATGGTGTTAAGTTCGTTGTGCGCGATAGATAGATCGAGTCTAATCGAGGGCATGTGCCGCAGTGCCTTCAATTTCTGTATTCTTTCCTTTCGTTTGCAAATGCTTGTGTGTTGTGGGTCTATCACGGCGTGGTGGCACATGATAGACTATTTCTTATTTATGATTGTTATTTTGGGTTTTGGGACGGGAATTATAGTTATAGATAGACTAGAAGCCGTTAGTGGGGAGTCGACTCGCTGGGTGATCTTAGATCTCTCATTAGACTCTTTTGTGTTTTTCAGGTTTAACAGCGATGGATGCGGGAGGTCCTCGGTGTAGTTTCAGGATTGCTTGCGAGCTGGAGGTTTTGATTCGATGTTTTGGGTTGTTGTATTTCGGTTCGGCTTGATGGCGCCTATCTATTCTTGTTTTATTGTGATTAGAATCTAATAGGCAAATTGTTTTGTATAAATGTTTATTTACTTGGAAATGAATTCGCTTCCCTGGTATATTGGTTTAGACCGAACCAACACAACTCGCGGAAGCAATAAAGGTTGAAAATCTTTGTATTGTGGAAGCGAGGTAAACGGGGTCAAGGACGGTTTGGTGCGAGCCCGTGTCTCAAACCGAACTGTCTCTGGCTTCGTATTGTGACGAATTTTCCTGTTTTACTTGCTCGGGTTCGACTTGGTCATGTTCTTGTTTGATTGTTGGCCGGTCAGCTTGTCGTTTAGCGGATGACGGGAAATGGGTGTTACAAAAGGTGGTATCAGAGCATGGTTCGTCATGGGTTTCGAAACATTTCATTTCTAAGTGTTTTTCGTTTTTTATCAAGTCAAATGTGTCGCCCAAGCATCTATTAGGAAACCGAGCTCGTCGGTCAACGGATGAGGGGAAAGGGGCATTACAGTAACCCTGAGAAGAGCATACATTATTTTCCTCCACATAGACAGGTCTCCTTGTCCATCGAATTTCTCGATCTGGACTTTCGGTCCACCCATCCTTCACCGATTTAGAATCCTCGATCTTCTATTCTTTCTCGCTTTTTGAATAAGCCTCAGCTCTGATACCAACTTGTGAGACTTTAACTCCTTATATCTCAATCTAAGTTGAATATAACCGATCGAACTAAACAAGAAACGAAGAAGAAGAAGAATAAAGAAAGACACAAGAGATTTTTTTCACCGGGTGTTCACCTCACTCTTCGATGTGAGAAGCAGCTATCCTCACCGGGGCTGACAAGGCTGACCTTGTCAGCAATACACTAGAACAGATCCAGCCCGAGCTCCGACCTCTCTCTACATTGGCTTCAAGATCGTATGTTACAAAGATGCGGATCGACTTGTTATCTTAGACTTGAAAAAGGAGCTACAGCTTTATACTTCAGCTCTTTACATTAAGAGTAAGTCACGTGTGTTACACATGACTCTGGTCAACACCTAATTGAGGTCAAGACCTTCTCCTTCTTCTAGTGTCTTAGCCTTAAGAGAGATCATTTAAAAAGATAGACATTAGAGCATCAAGATGGTTGCCTGAAAGACATAATTGTGAACTGCAGCGGCTTATTCCCTCTCTGATCTGAAACAATTTGAATCAAAGTTGGCCTATCTGTTGTAAAATCCTCTCCTAAAACGCCTCTCATAGAAATGTTCCATACTTCATATGAAAATCTACCGTCGAAAAAAGAGATGGTTTCTTTCTTTTTTTGTATTTTGTAAAAAGGCTTTCTATTTAAATTAAGTTATCATTACATCTATGACATTTCTGTCATACAGTTTGTGAGAAGTACTAGAGAGAAGCATGAGCAAAGAACACTAGTTTTCAGAAGATAACAAGTACTTAAAAGTCATGGTGAATTTCTATTTGAAAAGTCCACCACCCCCACGCCCTCTTCTGCCACCTTTGCCACGTCTGTGGACCGTTATCCATTGATCTTGGATCTTTTGGGATGGTTTTAGAGGTCTATCCACACGAGATTTTGGGCATGAATCCTCTTCTTCCACATATTCTGTCCCCGTATTTTGGTTCCTAATTTCCTCTCTACTATTATTGTGATTCTCCTCTATTTCTTCATTCTCTTCAATGCACACATCACAAGTATCCACCACAACGGAGGAAGAATCCAAAACAAAGAAAGGGTTAGAGTTTGTTACCAAGATAGAGGTAGTAGGTAGTGTTTCTGAAGTTGTAGAGACATCGGCAGCCATTGGAGATGCATTTTGAGGTTGTGTAAGCTCATGCTCGGATGGGTTAGTGCAAGTGACATTATTTTCCAATGTATCTGTCCCAATAGATGCAACTTGTTCTAATGTAGTAACTTCTGATGGGAGAACAAGTCTCGGAAGTATCTCAGTCAAGTCTATTTGTTCATTTACAACAGCCTCAGAGGTAGTCAAAGGCAAAACAGATGATGTACCAATTTCTTTTGAAGTAGTTGGCTTGAAGATCAAATCACCATTGTCAACTACTGAGTTTGGAGGGAGTTTATTAGTCTCCGCTGAAGCTTTATTGGTCGCTGAAACAGTAGATTTCGAGACAGGGATTGGCAATCCTAAACACCGAGATGCCTTATGACCAAGCTGGCCACATTGAGGACATTTAGGTGGCAGCCAAGAATACAAAACATCTACCATTGTGATGCTTCCACTCTTATCCTTTAAAGTAACTTTGTCTGGAAAAGGCCTTTTTAAATTTACCTCAACAAGTATATTTGCTTTTCCCATTTGAATTGGTCTAGCCAAGGTTTGCTTGAAATCATTGGTGCTCCTATTCCTGAAGCAATCCAATCAATACCTTTGAAGGAGTAGAGGATGTTTGGAATGTTCTTAAGAGTGAGCCAAACTGATACCGTAGATATTGCCGGCAAAGAAATGGTTTTCGATGGACTCTAAGGAGAAACAACATATAACAATCATCAACATGCCACAATCCTCTTTGTATCACCCAATTTCGCGTTTGTTCGTCTATGCCAAAAAGTGATGGTTTCGAGTTTTGTATGCTTCATTACAGAGAACACAAGTAGCGTTTGTGTGCTGATTCCACTACTACATTCTATCTCCATTTGAAATGCGGTTCAGCATTGCAACCCATAAGAGGAAGGAA
Source organism: Orychophragmus violaceus (assembly GCA_030180135.1). Classification (NCBI taxonomy): domain Eukaryota; kingdom Viridiplantae; phylum Streptophyta; class Magnoliopsida; order Brassicales; family Brassicaceae; genus Orychophragmus; species Orychophragmus violaceus. The sequence continues at coordinate 35,619,667 of CM058235.1, forward strand.
TATTTGAGTTTTTCTAGTATACTGATAAATTTGAAAGGAAAAAAATGCAAATCAAACCTTAAATCTAGTAATAAATCTTTAACTTTTTTTATCATTGGACTAAAAGCAAGGCAACATACATATTCAAATTAGTTAAATTATATATAGTGCTAGTCTAAATACTATTAGTTTATAAATACACTTTAGAAAGAAAAAAAAAACATTTAATCATGTGTTATATTAAATGTAATGTCACTGAAAATTTTAACTAATTATAATAATCATTAAAGGTTGTTTGATATTTAGAAAAAAACTCCTAAAAAATCGGCAACCCCTTATCACCAATACTGGTTTAGCTTGGACACATTTTAGATTTCAAGAAATAATACTCTTTTTAATCTCAACAAGGAATATCCTTTACAATACAATTTTTATTCTCAATTTTAGTAAATCATAGATTATTACAACTATTTTATATATTAGATATTCTCAATAATCTAAATACCATTAATTTAGAAGTACATTTTAGAAATAAATCTTTAGTCATATGTTATACTACATGCAATTCCACTGAAGTTTATAACCAATTATTAAAATCATTAAGAGTAATTTTATTTTTTTTAAATTCATTGAATACTTTTTTGTATAAAATATTATAAAAGAATTAATAATTCTATCATTTCCTTTGCTTTAATATTTTTATGTATTCTTTTAAATTTGAATTTAAATTTAAAACCACACATCTTATCCATTCATTTCGAATTTTTACTTTATATATATTTGCAATTTTTTCAAATATATAATCAATAATTTTAAAATTTTAAATCTAAATAATATTAACTTAGAAGTAAATTTTATGGAGAAAGATTTAATTTATAAGAAATTACAGTATGTGATATTGGTCTTACGGAATGTCGTGTTCAAGGGAAGCGGGTTTTAGAGAGAGATAGAGAGAAGAAGAGCTCCCTGGCACACAACCCGGAGAGTTGACATTGAGCTGGGGGATTATCGAGTCTTACTATTCTCAAAAACATCATCTTGCCAAAAATGGGTTCTGCTAGCCTAGTTCATAACCTCTGACTTTCTTCAACGTCTCTAAACCTTCACCAAAAAGGAAGTGTTTTCAAATTATGGGAAGCCAAGATAGTGACAGCTCAATATTTGAACTTACCAGTTGATATATCCTCAAGAAATTGGTCACCGGCTGCTTTATCCCCACCCATCTCCGCCGCTGAAAAGAGAACCCAATCTTGTTATTCCCCATCTTCTCTTTATAGCGAGCCTAAACCACGACCTTGTTTCATCTTATTAAGAACCCTACCAGTTTCTCTGGTATCTTTGCAAAACTCTCTAATCCTGCAATGCCCTGTTTCAAGCCGTCGTATTCAAAATGAGTCATCGTTTCTCCTCCTCGGCTGAAAAAGGCAAAGGCTTAGCGGAAAATCATGAACCACCTCGAGCTGCAAAAGTTATAGTCCCGGCTTTTGACAGTTCTGAACTTCTCAGACGCCATGCTCTGACGTTGATTGGCAGGGTTACAAACCAGAAGATCCAAAAGATGTGGTCTCTCATCCCATTCTTCACTGACCACTGGAAAACTTCCTCTCCTCCCACCGGAGTTGATCTTGGACAAGGACTTTTCCAGTTCCAGCTTACATCAGAGGAAGACCTGCAGAAAGTTCTAAGCAATAGACCTTACCATTTTGCACACTGGATGGTGATTCTCCAACTTTGGGAGCCCTCAACTCTCAAGTCCTTCCCGTCTAACATCCCTCTCTGGATCCAGGTACAGGAGATACCATTGCATTTATGGTCAGAAGAGACCCTAAAGAGCATAGCTGACAACATCGGCATATATGAATGCTGTGATATTTACCTAAAAGCCGCGAGGATGAAAGTTTCAATAAATGGCCTCCAGCCATTAATCATGTCTACACTGGTAGAGTTGGCTGATGGAGACACAATGGAAGCAATCTTGGTGTATGAAAAACTAGAGAAGTACTGCACTACCTGCCTCCAACTGGACCATGAGGCAAAAGACTGTTCTTCAGTTAGGAAGGCAACAACTAAACCCCAGGCCAGACAGGAATCACCTCACCTGGAGAGTCACCGACGTCAAGTCTCTAATTACTGGGGTGAAAGAAGAGTCTCCAGACCTGCAATATCATTCAACTCAAGACGCCCTGCGGTCCAACTCTTCAAATTATAAATCAAATGGTAACAGAGGATCCTATCAATCAGCTAGCTATGATTATGGGAATAGAAACTATCAGAGAGATGGATCCTTACTGAGGAAAGAAAGGAGCAGAGAAGATACTCATCGCCTCTCTCTCAGAGATACTTCTCCTCGAGACACAAGAGTTCATGATCTTGAACCACTTAAAAGGTTAGCTCCTGTCTTCAAGCGACAAACATGGGTCGAAAAGACAAAACCATTGGAGATGAATAATCTAACCTATGAGTGATAGGTCTCGAGTTTTACCCTATACTAACTGAAAGTGCACAGTAAATCAATTATAGTACTTAGGGATCGAATCCACGAGGACTCTAGGCAACGATAAAATCAAGAACTTAAAGAGATTAAAACTAGGAGAAAGCAAAAAGCAAATTGTATTCTATTAACTAAAAGCAAGCAGGAAAGTAAATCAGTGGCATGTTGTTGTTTGAAATCAATAAACTAAAAGCGCTAAGTCTAGGGCGTTCTCAGAAAATCAGACAAGCAGATAAATCAATCAGTCAGGATCTAATTAAACTCAGTTCTAGAACTCAAAACACAGATATAGAATTAACCAAATTCCTTTGCGAGAATTCTCTAAGTTTAAGTGTAGTAATCCAAATTCTTTTGCAATTACTAACAGATTAAACCAACTTTAATTCCAAGTTTGATATGTTCACAATCTAATTAAACCAAATTCCTTTGCGAGTAATCAAATTGCTCAACCTAAATAGTTCAGATTCTAAACCACACTGTCGTGTCGTATTTAGCAACCTAAGATCTAGATTGTAATTGATCAGGTTAGAACTAGCATTAAACACAATTTAGTTTGAAGAACATTTATTGATTTGAATCCTTAACTGAATTAATTATATCTAGCGAGTCATGAAATCCCTATGAGAAACCCTAAACCTAACTATGAAACTACTCAGACATAGATGATGTAAACATAATCAATGAATAAATAGCAATCATAAAAGAGATTAGAATATAAAATGGGTTCGAAAACTTCTCCAAAACGAATGTAGTACATGATCAGATCAGCCCCAAAAGCTCTAAAAACTCTCTGCTCTAAGTTATGATAGCGTATGTAAAATAGAAGTTAAAAACCTAATTAAATAGCTAAAACACGACTTGGGCTTCTGTGTAAATATCTGGAACTTCTGGGCACTTCTGCAATATTGGCATTCTTCATTAAACCGCCGAGTCTGGCCCATTCGCGCTGTGCATCGACCGATGCAGGTGTGCAACGATCGACGCAGTCATCAAATCTGGACAGTGAGCACAGTCTCTCGGGTCAAATCTCAAAAACGCACCAATTAGCTCCATAATCTCCACTTTAGCTCCAAACGTGTGTGTACCTAATAAAACCTGCAAAAGACTCTAAAGGAACACCAAAAGACACTAAAACAGACTTATATCATGGCATAAAACCGGTAAAAACCATGATATATCAACTCCCCCACACTTAGCCTTTGCTTGCCCTCAAGCAAAACAGAGAACTAAAACATGGTGAAGAGGTTTGAAAACTTTCAGAAACTCTTTTTGTCCTAGAAGCAACAACACTCAGATTCCCCTTAGTAAACCACTGAAAGAATCAATCACAAGATATCAAGACCAACATATACTTCCCCCACACTTAGCAACTGTCCTAAGTAAACTCCACAATCACATTCACGCATTCAAATTCTCCCTACTGACTTCTGCAAGTATTTAAGTGCGGTCTCACCTAAGGAGTATCGATCAAAGGCACATGGACTCTTACCTTGCCGGCTCTAGACCACCATACTATCTTTCTCTAGTTCCTTTCTTCTCTTTTCCCTTCCTTAGCATTCTGATTTTTCCCCATTGGGTATCATTTTATTTTTTTATCAGTGCTCTTCCCGTTAAGGGGTGTACTTCGGACACATTCCATGGATGTACATGATATGATAGTTGTAGCTACCACTCCCAGAGACCACTTCGGAGTTACTAACTCATCCTCAGTTTATTATCTTTTTTTTTTATGGAAGGGGAGAAGGGAACCAAATAGGACAGGTTTACAGGCTGTGTCAGAACTAACAAGGGAATCCGACACAAGGTATACCAAGCCCTTAGGTGGGAATATTAAGTCAGTATTAAGTTTGAAGTCAGTAAAAGGATCTTCTGATACCTGAAGTGATGTGGGTGTCCTCAGTAGGTTGATCCGTGACTGGGTTTTCTAATAGTCATAGATAATCTGCAACTTCATCTCAATGGTTACTTAAGTTCCTGCAAGTGCTGTTAATCTTCTCAAAAATTCATTGTTTCTTACTTAAACTGGTTTTGACTCGATAAAACAATTTTTTTTTTTTTGAAAAACATACTGACTCTAAGAAAACAGAAAGATAGATGTAAGTATCACCTCCCCCACACTTAAGACACACTGTCCCCAGTAGTGTCAAGCAAAGGGTTGGTAAAAAGAAAGAAAAAGTTAAATGTTAATGGACGTGTTGAGTTCTGTCTGATTTTTACCTCTGTCGCTCAGGCATCGATCGTTGCACAAGGTGCATCGACCGTTGCTAGGCGATTTTCGTGTATGGTCGATCGTTGCTCAGGACCGCAACGATCGCTGCAATGCGATTTCTTTCGTGTTTTGACGATCGACACAGTGTGTGTCGATCGACGCACTGCGAATACTCGAGACCTGCAGAACAAAACACACCAAAAACAGAAAGAAAACGTAAAATCCTACAAAAACACTAAAATGAAAATGCAAAATCGAAAACAGTGGGTTGCCTCCCACTCAGCGCTCTTTTAGCGTCAATAGCTTGACGTTTCAGCTGATCTAGGTAGAGGGTGCATCATCCAGAGGCAGAATCTGACCTTCTGGATTCTCGGCCTTAGCCCAATAATGTTTCACCCTCTGTCCATTCACAGTGAATTCATTACCTTCCTTGGTGGTTAGAACGACAGCTTCATATGGACGCACCTCCTTGATCGTGAAAGGACCCGACCACCTTGATTTCAGTTTACCTGGAAACAAATGCAAACGAGAGTTATACAAAAGTACCTGATCATTAGGCTCAAACTGTCTAGAGACAAGCTTCTTGTCATGATAAGCCTTAGTCCTCTCCTTGTACAGCTTTGAGTTCTCATAGGCAAAATGTCTAATCTCATCCAACTCATTAAGCTAGACCAATCTCCTTTCTGCAACATATTTAAGATCATAGTTCATCTGTTTTACAGCCCATGCTGATTTGTGCTAAAGCTCTACTAGTAGATGACATGCTTTTCCATACAGCAGATGAAATGGAGTGGTCCCAAGTGGTGTCTTGAATGCTGTCCGGTAAGCCCATAATGCATCATCCAGCTTTGCTGCCCAATCTTTCCTTGTTTTTCCAACTGTCTTCTCAAGGATCTCCTTAATTTGCCTGTTAGAAACCTCGACTTGTCCACTAGTCTGAGGGTGATAAGGAGTAGCGACTCGGTGATGAACTCCATGCTTCTTTAGCAGCTTCTCGAAGACCTTATTGATAAAATGAGATCCTCCATCACTAATCACTATCCGAGGTACTCCAAATCTGGGGAATATGATGGTCTTAAACAGCTTAATGACCACCGAAGAATCATTGGTTGGACTAGCTATTGCTTCTACCCACTTAGACACATAGTCCACAACAACCAAGATGAACTTATTCCCATAGGATGAGGGAAAATGACCCATGAAATCTATGCCCCAGCAATCGAAAACCTCAACTTCCAGAATGAAATTCTGAGGCATCTCATGCTTCTTGCTGATTTTCCCTCTCCTCTGACAGGCATCACATTGAGAGACAAAAGAATGGGTGTCTTTAAACATCGTAGGCCACCAGAAACCCGCTTGTAGAACCTTAGACACAGTCTTGAAAGTAGCAAAATGTCCAGCATAATCTGATCCATGACAGTGGAATAAGATTTCCGGAACCTCTGATTCAGCAACGCATCTCCTATAAAGACCATCCGAACAGTGCTTGTAGAGATAAGGCTCATCCCAGTAGTACCGTCTAAGCTCCCTGAAGAACCTTTTCTTTTCATATCCTTTTAAATCATCTGGTTCAGTCTCTGCAGCAAGGTAATTAGCTATATCTGCATACCAAGGTCGATCAGTGGTTGCGACAGCAATCTCGAAATCATAGTTCCCGATTTGGATCCTTAAAGATTCTGGGTTTGTATCAGGTCTGCATCGACCGTAGTATGTGCCTGCGTCGATCGTTGCTTCCCCGATACTTGCATCGACCGTTGCCAACGTGGCATCGATCGACACTGAGCAATTATCCCAACAGTTCTGCAACTCTCTGCCCAAATCTGTCTGAAACACTGTACCGACCATATTGACGTTTTCCTCGGGTAAGTAATCATTGATGGGCACGTCTTCCTCAACCAGCATCTATGAAAGATGATCAGCAACTCCATTCTCAACCCCCTTCTTGTCCCTCACTTCAATGTCAAACTCCTGAAGCAGTAGAATCCATCTCAACAATCTTGGCTTAGCATCCTTCTTCTGCATCAGATACTTCAGGGCTGAATGATCAGTATGCACAATCACCTTGGAGCGAACAAGATAGGGGCGGAATTTCTCAAATGCAAAGACAACAACCAACAGCTCCTTCTCTGTGGTTGCGTAGTTTCTCTGCGCATCGTCTAGTGTCCTACTAGCATAATAGATAGCATGAAGCTTTCTATCCTTCTTCTGCCCCAGAACAGCTCCTACAGCATAGTCACATGCATCACACATAACCTCAAAAGGTAGATCCCAATCCGGTGGCTGAACTATTGGAGCACTCACTAATGCCTGCTTGATTTGTTCAAATGTAGTCTGACAATCTGCAGTGAACTCAAATTTGGTGTCCTTACACAACAAAGCAGTTAGTGGCCTAGCAATCTTACTAAAGTCTTTTATGAACCATCTATAGAACCCAGCATGTCCGAGAAAGCTTCTTATAGACTTGAAAGAATCAGGCGCCTGAAGGCTGGTCATTACCTCAATCTTAGCGCGGTCTACTTCAATCTCTGCTTCAGACACCTTATGTCCAAGTACAATGCCATCTCTGACCATGAAATGACACTTCTCCCAATTAAGAACTAAGTGCTTTTCTTCGCATCTAGTCAGTACCTTACACAGATTATCCAAGCACTCATTATAAGATGATCCATAGACTGAGAAGTCATCCATAAATACCTCCATAAAGTGCTCAATCATATCAGTGAATATGGACATCATGCATCTTTGGAAAGTAGCTGGTGCATTGCAGAGTCCAAAAGGCATCCTACGGTAAGCAAATGTGCCATATGGACAAGTGAAGGTGGTCTTTCCCTGATCCTCTGGGTGGATAGGAATCTGAAAGAAACCTGAGTATCCATCGAGGAAGGAATAGTAGGGGTGATTTGCTAACCTCTCCAGCATCTGATCAATGAAGGGTAAAGGGAAATGATCCTTCCTTGTTGCAGCATTGAGTTTCCTGTAATCTATGCACATCCTGTGTCCAGTCACAGTCCTAGTAGGGAACAGCTCATTCTTCTCATTCTTTACAACTGTAACTCCGCCTTTCTTAGGCACTACATGGACTGGACTCACCCAATCACTGTCTAAAATAGGATAGATGATCCCAGCATCCAGGAGTTTCATAATCTCCTTCTTAACCACTTCCTGTAGATTAGGATTAAGCCTTCTCTGATGCTCAACAGATGTCTTAGACTCGTCCTCAAGATGTATCCGATGCATGCATAGCTCTGGAGAGATACCTGAAATGTCATCAAGAGAATGGCCAAGAGCTTTGCGATGCTTGCGCAGCTTGCTTAGCAGTAAAGTGAGCTCTGCGTTGTTCAAACTAGCATTAACAATCACTGGATAAGTTGAATTTGGTCCAAGAAATGCGTACCTTAGCCCGGATGGAAGTTGTTTCAGCTCAATCTTCGGAGCTTTTTCCTCTGCCCAGTCCCTGTCGACTTGCAACGATCGATGCACATGTTGTGTCGATCGATGCAACGTCGCGGCAGACACTTCTAACTTCATCACTTGCTCAGCAAAATCCATCAGTTTTGCATAGCAGATTGCAGGCTCGTCTTGCAGGTGTTCCAGCTCCATTATAGAGCTCAGTAAAGCCCTTTCCAGCGGATCTTCAGCATGTGACTTGTGAAAGTAATCTGCAGCCAAATCACCTAGTGTGTCCACATAGAAGGTCTGTCCGTCGATGGTTGGTCTCTTCACCAGTTTATCCATATCAAAACTCATCTTCAGATCACCCACATTCAGAATTATTCTACCTCCTTGGCAGTCAATCATCGCACCAGCAGTGGCTAAGAAGGGCCTGCCCAAAATTAGTGGATCCTTCGGTTCCTCTCCATACTGCAGAACTACAAAATCAGTAGGTATCACACATTGGCCAATCATTACAGGCACATCCTCCAATAATCCTTCGGGAATTCTGATTGTTCTATCTGCCAAAACCAGTGATATCCTAGTGGGTATAAAATCAGTCATCCCGAGCCTCTTAGCCACTGAGAAAGGCATAAGATTCACGCTGGAACCAAGATCACATAGAGACCTTTCGAATCTTTCCCTGTAGATAGCACAATCCAACACAAAGCTTCCTGGATCTTTCAACTTTTCAGGAATTCTGCCCTGAATCACTACACTACACACCTCATTGATCATCATTACACTCTCCTCATCAGACCACTTTCCATCGATTAAATCCTTAAGACATCTCCTCATCACAGGAGAAGTCTCCATAGAGTCAATCAAAGGCACTTCGACTTTCACCTTTTTAATGAACTCCTTGCATTTAGCATACTGTCTATCGTTCTTAGCTTTCCTGGAATTTTTGGGAAAAGGCACTTTAGGTTTGTAAACTCTTTCACTCGACTGTTTTGTTTTCTCTGGTCTTGAACTCTCTGCAGTCGCCTTGCGTCGATTGTCACTAGCGTTGTGTCGATCGATGCTGGGCGACTTTGTTACGAGAGGTTCTTTGTTTTCGCTTTGCATCGACCGTTGCTGAGTGGCGTCGATCGATGCATTTCGAATATCACGGATCCCATCTTCCAATTCTTCAATTTCCACGAGTTCTTCAACACTCAACTGCTTTTTCTGGCCAGGAGACAGCTCCTTACCACTTCTCAATGTTACTGCATTGTATTGATACTTGGGATTAGCATCAGTTCGCCCTGGGAGATATCCATCTTCCCTCTGAGCATATCCAGCAGTTCTTGCAACTTTAGCGTCAAGCTCCTTCATATGTGCGCTCAGATATTCAAATTTCCCGTTCAGATCCTCATAGACAGTACCTATCTTTTTGTCGAGGTCTGCAGCACTCTTAGTTTGGCCTTTCAGCAGCTGTTCCATCATTGCTTCCATCTTACTCTCATGAGCAGTGGCTACAGGAGGTGCTTGGTAAGTATATGATCCATAGGTTCTCTGAATACCTTGTCCAAAAGGTTTCTGAAAACCACTAGTCTGTCCAAAGCCAGAGGAGTTCTGATTGCCTGTGAAGGCACTCCTCTGTCCTCCATTGAAGAACCTGTTTCCCTGCTGATTACCAAATCTATTACCTTGGAATCCAGATCCTCCTATGTAATTCACATCTTCTTCCTGAGTGTCCTCCTCAGTCTGAATTACCTCAACATCTTGGGCAAAGTGGACAGCTTTCTTACCAGCTAAGAGATTACAAACTGTGTCCAGCTTAGATCTAATATCAGCAATCTCCAAATTCTCTACCTTTCCACCAGATTTCTTCCTCCTCTCATCAGTAGTCTTGCAACTGTTGCTTCTCACTAAGTTCTCAATCAACTGCTTAGCTTGTGCAGGAGTCCTGGTGTTAAAATTTGCATTGCTGGAGTTATCCAGCGCAGTCTGATATGGAAGATCTATGCCTCTGAAGAAGATACCTAGCAATGTGACCTCAGTGAATCCATGGTGTGGGCAGTCACGCTGGTACTTCTTGAATCGCATCCAGGCAGCTTTTAGTGGCTCCACAGGGCCTTGGGAGAATGTCCTGTCTGGACTGATCTGAGCGCGCATCATCGTAGAAGTGTCTCAGAAACTCACTCTTCAGGGCATCCCAAGTAGTAAACTGCCCAGGTGGCAGTTGCTTTAACCATGCAGCAGCGTCTCCAGCGAGACTGTGTGGAAAGAGCTTGAGAAACAGATAATCCTGGCAAACTCCATCATACTTCATGCCAGTGATTATATCCTCAAACTGATCGATGTGATCCATAGGCTGCTCCGATGGGTGGCCAAGGAAAGCATTATGTCTCATCAGCGAGTAGTAGATGGTTTTGATCTCAAAATCGTTCCTCTCAAAACCAGGAGGTACTAGAGCTGACCGGTTTGCATGAAACTCATCCGGTCTGTTGTAGTCAGCTAAAGTCCTCTCATGGACAACCATCCTCTGATCCTGTCTGCCTTGGGCCTGTCTTTGGCCTTGGTTCTGCTCCTGTTGTGGTTGCTCAGGAGGATCAGGGATTACATTCCCTTCAGAATCAATCCTATGCCCAGCAGCATTGTATGGATTGTTATCTCAGTCCCTCAGGGTACCTTGAGCATCAGGCATTATAATCACCTTTTGTACAACCATCCTTGCTCTTCTTTCTCTTCTGTTAGTCCTCTCTAGTCGTCCAAGTTCGTCGAGTCCGAGACTGACGAGATTCAAGTTCTGATTACTTCTGGTTTCACGCGTCTGCATAAACCGTCTGTAATCGCAGTGCAACGATCGATGCAAGAGATGCAACGATCGACTCAACTCAGAATCCCATGGGAACGATCGACACAGGAAGTGTAACGATCGATGCTAGGCGAATGTCATACCTGCGACAGAGAGAAAACAGAGAAAAAATCAGTAAACGAAAATAAAAATAAAAATCCTTGTAAAAACCCTAAGTTCGAAGCTATCGAAGACTCTAAGAGTCCCCGGCAACGGCGCCAAAAACTTGATAGGTCTCGAGTTTTACCCTATACTAACTGCAAGTGCACAGTAAATCAATTGTAGTACTTAGGGATCGAATCCACGAGGACTCTAGGCAACGATAAAATCAAGAACTTAAAGAGATTAAAACTAGGAGAAAGCAAAAAACAAATTGTATTCTATTAACTAAAAGCAAGTAGGAAAGTAAATCAGTAGCAGGTTGTTGTTTGAAATCAATAAACTAAAAGCGCTAAGTCTAGGGCGTTCTCAGGAAATCAGACAAGCAGATAAATCAATCAGTCAGGATCTAATAAAACTCAGTTCTAGAACTCAAAACACAGATATAGAATTAACAAAATTCCTTTGCGAGAATTCTCTAAGTCTAAGTGCAGTAATCCAAATTCCTTTGCAATTACTAACAGATTAAACCAGCTTTAATTCCAAGTTTGATATGTTCACAATCTAATTAAACCAAATTCCTTTGCGAGTAATCAAATTGCTCAACCTAAATAGTTCAGATTCTAAACCACACTGTCGTGTCGTATTTAGCAACCTAAGATCTAGATTCTAATTGATCAGGTTAGAACTAGCATTAAACACAATTTAGTTTGAAGAACATCTATTGATGTGAATCCTTAACTGAATTAATTATATCTAGCGAGTCATGAAATCCCTATGACAAACCCTAAACCTAACTATGAAACTACTCAGACATAGATGATGTAAACATAATCAATGAATAAATAGCAATCATAAAAGAGATTAGAATATAAAATGGGTTCGAAAACTTCTCCAAAACGAATGTAGTACAGGATCAGATCAGCCCCAAAAGCTCTAAAAACTCTCTGCTCTAAGTTATGATAGCGTATGTAAGCGTATGTAAAATAGAAGTTAAAAACCTAATTAAATAGCTAAAATACGACTTGGGGCTTCTGTGTAAATATCTGGAACTTCTGGGCACTTCTGCAATATTGGCATTCTTCATTAAACCGCCGAGTCTGACCCATTCGCGCTGTGCATCGACTGATGCAGGTGTGCAACGATCGACGCAGTCATCAAATCTGGACAGTGAGCATAGTCACTCGGGTCAAATCTCCAAAACGCACCAATTAGCTCCATAATCTCCACTTTAGCCACAAACGTGCGTGTACCTAATAAAACCTGCAAAAGACTCTAAAGGAACACCAAAAGACACTAAAACAGACTTATATCATGGCATAAAACCGGTAAAAACCATGATATATCAATGAGCCCCAAACATCAGAAACCTCGTCAGTCAGGGCAAGAAGGCCTCCACTAGATAGGGAGGATTCCCCGGTATCACCCACAGTACCTGTATCCCAACAAGCTATTGACACTGCTATGGGAGAATTGCGTGATGTTATGATACAATATGCTAACTGTGCCGATCCCTCAAAGTGCAGCTAGAAAGGAGCAGGCCCGGCTAGCGGAAGAACAAGGCCAGTTTGAGGAGACGGCAATCCAAATGGCTCTATCAACAAACCCTCCACTGGCATTATCTCCAGATGTGGGAAACCAGACCACAAGGCATCAAGATAGAATCCCTATTGCACTGAGATTGGGACCTACCAATGACAAATTGGAAGCAGTGGCACTAAAATCTGCACAAAAACAAAGTGCAAAAAAGAGACTTGGCAGACCACCAGGAGCCAAGAACTTACCAAAAGGCCAAAACCTACTGCCAGGCCCAAGCATACGGAAAATAAGAGTGGTTGGAGTCCATCCTTCCCCTAGGAAAAGGCCATCAAAAACTACATCACGGAAAGAGTCAGGAACAGAATCACACGTAGCTCAGGAAGTGGGATCGAGTAGGATTACCTCTGCCTCCACCTCTTCAGCTCTTCCACCTCGACCGGCTCCTCCAAGCTCCAAGAAGAAGATGGATTTTCGGGATCCATCTTGTACTCTTCTTTAAAGAAGGTGTGCTGGAACTGCAAAGGGCTGGGGAACCCCTTGACAGTTCGTCGTCTCAAAGAGATTAAAAGACTGATTGATCCAGACATACTTTTCTCTCTGAGATAAAAAATTCTGATGAGACGGTCCAAAAGAAGCTTCACTCCTTGGGTTTCTCCCACCTCTTGCTTGTTTCACCCCAAGGATATGCGGGAGGAGGTCTTGCGCTTCTCTGGAAACAAGAAGTTAATCTAGAAGTTATATCTTCATGTATTAACTTCTTGGATACTGAAATTACCATTGAAGGAAAAAGTTTCTATGCAACTTTTGTTTATGGTGACCCCGATCATAATGCAAGATGGAATATCTGATCTTACCTTACTTATGTCTCCTCATGTAGAAATGCTTCTTGGTTTATTTCAGGTGACTTTAACGACATTATAGACAATACCGAAAAGGAAGGAGGCCCACCTAGGTCTGAAGGTTCTTTTGGCAGCTTCCGTACATTCCTGGATGAGTGTGATCTATATGATTTACCACATTCTGGTGACAAGCTGTCATGGAGAGGCATCATGAGCGACCAGCTGATTCAGTGCAGACTCGACTGAGCTTTAGCTAATAGCTCCGGGGATGAGACCTTCCCAAATGCTAGATGTGAATACCTAAGGTACGAAGGCTCTGACCACAGGCCCCTAGCTATTTTCCTGGATCCTGGAAAGAAAAAGGAGAAAAGGCATATTCAAATACGATCGACGTTACAAAGATAATGAAGAAGTAAAACGACTAATTGCTCATACATGGGATGAAGATGCTCGCCTAACGGTAAAGGAGAAGGTGGACAGGGTCAGAAGAGCTCTGATACTGTGGAACAGAGAAAATCATAATAATAGTCAAAAGAAAATCCAGGAGCTCAAGTTATTATTGGAGGAGGCAATGACAAATCCTGAAGCTAGCACAACTCTGATCCAACAACTAAATGAAGAGTTAAAGAAAGCTTACATTGCGGAAGAGGAATTTCTGAAGCATAGGAGTCGACAACTCTGGATGCACCTGAGAGAACGGAATACAAGCTTCTTCCATGCTGTAACAAGAGGAAGAAAGGTGATCAACATGCTTACATTGATAGAGAATGCAGCAGGTACACCTGTGTATGATGAACAAGAGATAGCAAAGGAAATCACAGGATACTTCCAGAAATTATTTACCACTGATGGCTCAGATATGATGGCGACAATTGAGACATTAAATCAAACCCTGCAACCAGTCATTGGAGAGGAACTGAATCAGAAGCTGATTAAAAAACCTATACCTCTGGAAATTAAAGACGCACTATTTGATATTCATCCGGAAAGGCCCCAGGCCCAGACGGTTTCTCAGCTAGTTTCTTTCAAACTAACTGGGAGATAGTGGGACAGGATCTTATCTCAGAAATCCAAGTATTCTTTGATTCAGGCATCATGCTAAACTCAGTTAATGACACTTTTGTGAGATTAATCCAGAAGATCACTAGCCCTACGAAAGTGGAAGAATATAGACCAATAGCATTGTGTAATGTCTACTACAAGGTGGTCTCTAAGTTACTATCTAAACGTATGCAGCCTATCTTTGAAGATATTATTTCAGCAAATCAGTCTGCTTTTGTCCCGAAGAGAGCTATTACGGACAATGTTCTTATAACGCATGAAGTGCTCCACTACCTGAAATCTTCAAAGGCGCAAAAGCACTGCTCCATGGCGGTCAAGACCGACATGAGCAAGGCTTATGACAGGCTGGAATGGGGATTCATCCAAGCTGTCCTTGAGCGACTAGGCTTCCATCCGACCTGGGTACATTGGGAAATGCAATGCGTTAAGACGGTTTCTTACTCGTTTATAGTAAATGGATCCGCGAGAGGAAGAGTATTACTAAGCCATGGGATTAGACAAGGGCAACCTTTGTCCCCATACTTGTTCATCCTCTGCAGCGAGGTGCTGTCGGGAATGTGCCTCAGAGCACATGAATTGGGAGCTCTAAAAGGAATCAGAGTAGCTCGTCAATGTCCAAGAATCAACCACCTACTATTTGTTGACGATACTATGCTATTCTGTAAAGCTAATGCTACAACTGCCATGGTTTTAAAGAACATTCTAGCATCTTATGAAGCAGTCTCTGGGCAGAAGATAAATTGCCAAAAGTCTTCCATCACATTCTCAAAAAAGATCCCCCAACCAGTAAAAGACCAAGTATTCCAGACTCTACTAATCAATAGAGAAGGAGGGGTGGGGAAATACCTTGGTTTGCCCGAGCATTTCGGAAAGAAGAAGAAAGATCTCTTTACTTCAATAGTGGATCGAATAAACCAGAAAGCAGTTAGCTGGTCAACTAAGCAGCTCTCGAGTGCTGGAAAATTCACTATGCGCAAGTGTACTATCAGCTATGCCCACATACTCCATGTAATGCTTCCTACTTCCAGTCTCACTACAAAAACAGATCCAATCATCTCTTACCAGATACTGGTGGGATTCATCTATGGATAAGCGCAAGATATGCTGGGTCTCAAGGGAAAAGATCTCAACACCGAAATGTAAGGGAGGACTATGTATAAGCGAGATCAAGATTTTCAATGAAGCCTTAATTGGGAAGTTAAGCTGGTGAATACTCTCTAATCCACAATGCTTGATGGCGAGAATATTATTGGGAAAGTACTGCAATGATACCACATTTCTGGATTGCACAGCTCCTTCATCAGCTTCCCACGGTTGGAGAAGTGTGTTGACGGGAAGATATTTGATCAAGCCATACCTAGGTTGGGCAGTAGGGAATGGCACCTCTATTAGCGTCTGGAACGATGAATGGTTATCCCCGGTAGAGAAACTACAACCGTTTGGTCCTGAACCTGAACACCTAATGCAGATGAAAGTATCAGATCTCTTATTACCGTTTACAGCAATGTGGGATGTCAATAAAATTGAGCAAATCTTACCTGCTCATGTTGAGACAATCCTGATGCTGAAACCTAGCACTTTGTTTGCCCCAAACAGACTCATTTGGCTAAAGTACCACTCTGGAAACTACACAACAAAGACAGGCTATAGGACAAAGGAGCAACTTCGTGAATCAACATCCCCCCCTGTTGATACCTGGCTGGAACAATTTGGTGTGGAATATTCCAACCGCACCAAAGATTAGAGTCTTCCTATGGAAAGCCCTCCATGACGCCCTCCCAGTCGCAATGAACTTGATCAAAAGGGGCGTGCAAATTGAAGGAAAGTGTGAAATTTGTGAGGAACCTGAATCTATAACTCACTTACTGTTTAACTGTAGATTTGCGGAATCAGTATGGAGACAAGCTCCCCTTGAAGGCGAGTGGATGACGAATCAAATCTCATCCCTCTCTGGGGGAATCCACTATTGCAAATCAAAAAGATCTCTACCTCCTGTGGGGCTTCAAAGTCATGAACTCTTTCCTTGGATTCTCTATCTGGAAAGGTCGAAACCTCCGCATTTTTCAGAAAAGAATTCTCACAGTGGAAGAAACAATCACCAGAGCTATTCAAGCAGCACGAGAGTGGTCACAGGCACAACTGGCTGCATCAAAGAATCAACCTCATCAATCCTGTGACTATCATCCCAGGGCTCCCCTAATTGACAATTCAGTAATTACATGTCATACTGATGGAGCTTGGCTGGCTGATCGCAAACTGGCAGGTATGGGCTAGGTCTTCTCTCAGAGCAATCAAACTATATATGTCTTCTCCAACGCGTCAGCCTCGGTGGGATCGGCTCTAGTGGCACAAGCGCTAGCTATCAAAGAGGCTATGCAATCAGCTATCGAACACAACTATAAAAGAATCTCAATCCAATCGGATTCTCTTCAACTGGTCAACGCTATCATCGCAGGAGATTTTTTCTCTGTTGCATATGGTATCTTGGCAGATATCGCTATCTTACGATCTGAATTCCTGTTCATCGATTTCATTTATGTCCCAAGGTCTTGTAACGCTTTCGCAGATGCTCAGGCAAAGCAAGGCCTTCAAAACTTTATGTGTAACTGGGCCTTGGCCCGTAAATAGTTTTAATGAAAAGTTTTAGTCCAAAAAAAGATATTGGTCTTACGAAGAAACAAATACAATTTTTTTTTCTTTTTTGGCAACGAAACAAATACAATTTATTAAGAGTATTTCATGATTAATTTTTTTTTTTGCTTATGAAGTTGGGTTGTAGTGTCAAACAATGTAACATGTGGGTCGGTTTAAAATTTTGAATCCATTAATTATGTTTCTAAATTCTACAAGAACAAACGTAACATTAATTTCGAAAGACAAATTTTCGGCGAAGATTTTAGATAACTATGGAACTTACTTGTGTAGATTACAATATTATGCTATCATATTGTTTTAGATACTATTAGTAATATCAATTTTTAATAATTAGAATAGTAATTTATAAATCATATACGATTTATTTCTGAAACATAAAATATTTTATCTACTATAATATTATAAATATACTAGGTATTGAATCTCCGCGCACGCGCGGGGTGGTCTATTTTTAGATTCTATTTTATTGTTTTGGTGTGTATTTTTTGTTTTGAAATGGTTTAGTTGATTTCAAAATATGGTACTCCTCATGTCTATTGTTCTGTCACACCCAACTTGATGATTAGTTGGTTATATGTTTGAATTATAATTTTGTTAGTATTTTAGAGATCGATGCACTTTGTGATGTTTCTCTCATTCTCTTTTCGAGATTTGGTCACTTTGTGCACTTTGTAAGTCTCTTAGCTATAATGTTTTTCGATGGTTAAAAAATTGGTTTTTGGAGAGTTTTAGTAAAAAAATTCGTATGAACATCTATTTATTTATGGTTATTAAACTCTTCTAACTCAGTACTTATTTATTTGCTAATGAAATATATATATATATATACATGAATGCTAATCGTTTCTGTAACGTTTTGTAAATAATTTAGGGGTTTCAAATATCATTTGATTTGGGTTAGTGTGTGGGTCCATACATTAACTTTTTTCAGGCTGTGTGCGCGTTAAGGCTGTGTTCTTTGCAGACACAAGCTCCATGTTATATATGCTAGGGAGCTCCCCATTCCGTAGTCGGTTGTGAAGCCATCTAAAGAAAGATTCAACTGAAAACGTCCATCTTGTGTTTTGACACTTCTTGAGATTTCCCAAGCGATAGACACCATTGCATTTGATTTTGTCTAGTTCAAAAATTCAGTGACTAAAGCCACACCTTAGCAACCTAATATTTTCATTTCAAAGTTGATACCAACTCTAAAAAAAATGCAGTGATATGATAGATGTTTAATCAGAGCCGATCCTGAGATTATGAGAACTATAAACATTTTTAATGTAAGTATTAATATAATATTTTTTAACAATTTGGGAGCCATTAATTCTTTATATATTAATTCTGAAAAATTTAAGAGCTGAGACCAATATTTCATTCGGGTGTGCCCAAGACCTGTCATGTGTTTAATAAATCTTTCATTTTAACAATTAACCAACACTATTTGAAATATTTTGGGGCGTGTCCTTGAATATATTTGGTAGAGTTGCTAGCCTTTGCTAATTTACTTTCGATTGACAACCGAAAACAAATTTCACTTACCGGTTCTTTTGTGTGATTATTTATGTTGAAGTTTGGGTTTAGAAATTGGTATTAACTTAAGCTATACATTCAGCATCATTATTAAGTATATATAGATACATCGATCTGATTGATTATTGTATTTAGAATGCTAGTAGAAACGTTGGTTACTGACTTCAGCCTATTATGTCACTGCTTATATTCCCAAAGAATATATCAATATGATGTATATATCAATATTATGTATATATCAGCGTTTTAGTAGTATGATAAATATATTGATATACACATATATTACATCATCTTTAGTAGTTGTGCTATTATTCGTTAATGGCTGGGACATGAATCTAGCTTTGATTTAGATGTTAAACGAAACCAACTGGAGAACATACACACGAAATATGAATATATTGTATCTATGTTGGGCAAAGGAAACTATCCGGAAGTGTTCTTCCACATGAGTTGGGGGCCAAGTTAAGGTTAATAGGAGTGTCTAAATGTAATAGTCGGAAGATTAAGAATCGATAGAAATGCCAGCTTTAGAATAAATCGAAACCATGTTTAGAAAATACAAAACAATAAACATATTATTTTAGGAGATGGTAGTTTCTGAACATGTTTTAATTTATATGAATAGCTTGTTTACCTAACGGATCAGGGTTGCTGCTGGTTTGGAAGTGTTTTTAGTCATTTCCGAGTCAAATACAACGACTGTGGCACTATCATGAGCAGCACGGACAGCCAGCTAGACCCTGTACATGCGAGAAAAGAGTGAATATAATGTTAGTTTATGGTTTTGTTAACATATTGGAAAATTATTTGTTAGATTAGTCACTCGTGTTGTGTGGTAGAATGAATGTTTGCGGTCCAACATGCGTATTTTTATGGTGTATTTTTTTGTGGTCTAAACAATTTGGCTTTCAGTCAAGTTTGTATTACCTTAAAACACCGGTTACATTTGGCGTGATACATTTGTTGCAGCGGAGAGATGTCTCACTTTTGTCCAGCTTGCGGCTGCATATAGCGCACGAAACGTAGCTCCATCCTTTCCTCTGTACGACATCAACGATGGATGCCTTGCAGAGGAAAACAGCTTCCTGAGACTGCCAGAATTAGTGTTCATGAATCTAGTAGCTTGGCAGAGTGTGTTATTCTGAAAAGTAAAAGAAATTTAGAGAAGCGACGTATTACTGCTACCTGAATTGTGGTTTCAATTCTTTGGGGTTGATTGTCTCCATCTTCTTAATGCTCTCAGATGTGTCAGCCATTGCGAATGTGACACCATCTTCAATGCTCGGCTTAGAGTGAAAGTCTGTTAGTAAATGTCATTGGTGTTTTGCGATTCCAGATGATAATTTGTAGGTTTAAAGCGATGGGAGTATAAACTTCTGAATATCAGATGGTTGAAATAAGACGTTTTTGGTGACTGACCTTAGCGTGAATTCCTGGATTGCTCCTATGTTCTCAGCAGTGGAGTTGAAGAACAAATTTCCTGCGCCATAACATGCCTTTGGAGTAATGTAGAACGGCATGTTATTGCAGTTTACCTCCGAACAGCTTCGGGTTAACCATAGTAACCATGACGACGGTGTTGACATGGTTCCGTGATGGGAGATGAGGCCTGAAAGTTGCGGCGGCATCATCCCATGAAGACAGACATACAATCACATTCCTGCAGAAGATTGACAACACTGTTAATGTTAGTTTGATACGCTGGGATGATGAGAGTAGGTTCTAAGTAAAAGGTGTTAAAGATCATAATTTGAATAGTTCAATAATAAGCATAATGTTCATGAGAAATAACAATACTGAGAATGACACGAATCACATTGATAACACAAAATTTTAACATTGTTACAAGTACTAAGATTATTTTCATCTACCAATATTTATGCAAATAGTAGAAGTAAAGATTACCGCATTCTAATAGCAGGCAGAAAACACATACATTCATGGCGAGGAAGGATTTTTTTTAAAGCATCTAGTAGCAGCATAGAAAGAAGCAGACATTATTCCCTTCTGATTTCTGGACGACATACTTCCACTAACTCATCATATCATTGTTCTAAGAAATTCAGAGCTCAAGTCATCTAACTAAAGCAATGATTTAGATACGGCGGTTGATCATCAAAAGCCTATAGATGCTGTTTTGGCTTTATTATTAGGGAAGAAACTACGAAATGGGAGAGGGAGATGGTAGTGATGGGAGTTTTATTTGGGCTCCTAATTATAAACATGATATGCAAAGCTTGAAGCACTTTTTGTCCGGTTTTGAAATATAAATGTTGTAAGACTACCTAACATGTAGTAGAGAAAGCAATATAAAATATTGTTGTGGTAAATTTAAGCTAACAGGTGGCGGGAGAGGTGTGTTTACGAATCCATTAGAAGAAGGACGAAGACACGTTGGGAGGAGGTTGGATTAGTTAAGTTTGTACCTTGCACAAATCTGATTTGTCCGACAATATATAGCATGTAGAAGTGTGTTAACCACCAAGCCAGAAATCTATTTAGGAGTTTATGACAGGTCGGGGTGTACCTGGTAATTCTAGGTTGGTGTTAGCCAGGGCGTGAAGTTGGTCGATATTTGGAGCATGGATTTCTGACGACTATAGGAGTGGGCAGCTTCTCAGCAAGAGTGATGGTGGTCGTAGGCAAACATAGATGGTAAAACGGATTTCCGTCAGCTTCTACATGGTTGTGGACTGGGAATCTTCAAAGGAGGATAGGGTGAATTTTGAACCTTATCGCAGGGTTTGACGGCAACATAAGGTTTGAATCTTCTCGCATGGTTGTGGATCGGGCAACTTCCTCCAAGGTTTATATGAGGATTCAAGCTTGCTGAGGCTGTTTCGAAATTAAAAAGGAATTGAATTCCATAGTTGATGATCGTGTAGAGACTGTTTAGTGGACTTGGTATTGTCTTTTGGTTTTCCTCACAAATCATAGGGATGAAGGTTTTGGTTCTGAATCGTGAGGAGAAGGGAAGCGTTGCTTTTGGGCTGGTTATTGGGCTTAGGATAAGGTTGTTTAATTTTTTTAGTGGCCTCATTTTGTAATATTAGTTTGAGCTCGTGAGGGTCATAATTATTTGATCAATTAAATGTTTTTTTTGTCAACTCATTTAAATGACTCAAGCTCAACGATTCTTTGATCTTTCCAATTAATGTTATCAATAAGTTAAAAAAATATCCACGTAGATAAATAAAGTTGCTGATGTGGATAGCCTCAATGGAGAGTAAAAAAGTCTACCATTATATATATGATTTACTCGATTAGCTATAAGTTGGCTCTTAAATCATTTCGATAACTCAAAGAAAAATATAACAATTAACTAATAATATCCTAGTTTTGGGAAATTTTAACATCTATACTATTAAAGCAGAAGTACAAAACAATAAATACCCACTATTTTTAATTTAATTATAAGCAATGCCATTGCAATCCTTTTGTTATTTTGACCATTCATAAAAGATAATTTTGTCTTTGACATCTTATCACACGAAATTTATGGTTTGTGCTAACCATTCCTAATGTCTTAAAGCCCAATCAATTTAAACTTACCATTTGTCATCTTTTAATAACCAGTCATTGAACATGACAAAACTTCCATACACAAATTGATTGTGGTTTACGACAAGACAAGCCACAACATAACATATTTGATTCAACCGTGATTAATTACCTATATTTTCCCTAACCGGGAGACATCACCAGTACCGTGCTTAGAGTTATAGAGGCTTGAGGCGAATATAAAAATAGGGGCCTTTTAATAATTTTTTTCCAGTGTAATACAGATTTAAAATAAGACTTAAAAAAGAAAACTATAATTTAAATCAGCACTACAACATTAATAACATAAACAAACCTAATATTTATAACTACTGATTTAGTGGAAGATATTTAGTTAACAAAGACTACAAAACTAGAAGCACTAATTGAGATTTTATATTTTTTTAATTTGGATAGCAGATTTTCTTTGAGATACAAATTTTTCGGTTTTGGAAACAAAATAAAAACTTTTTTTAACTAAAAAAAACTTTCTGGTATTGAAACTAGATTGATGAGATTCAACGTCAGTATGTAAAACCAATGTGATGCATCCTAGTTATAGAATTGGGGGCTAAATTTTTTATATATTATGGGGGCCTGGGGCAAAAGCCCTTTTTGAAACATATGAAGCACGGCCCTGGACATCACTCCCAATAAACAGTTTACATGTCAAGATTTACATACCATTGTTCTTCAAATCAAATAGTAAATTCTGGTTTTGCTTTGAAGGTTTCATGTCCACTTGATATGCAACCTAAACCAACAAATTATAAATCGTTTAGCTTTTCCATTAATGTTTTAAATTGGTTTTCAGAACCCAGTATTAAAAATTGAAATAACTACAATCATAAATTTTGAAAACACTATTCTCAACTATATCCTATATTTGAGTCGCCGAAAATCTTATATATACAAAGATTCCATTTTGATGCTAATTTAAACAAACATTTCATTTTACTAACAAACTTATTACTATAACAATATATCAAAATCCACTCGATTTGTTACACTAAATAAATCCTAAATTTAATTCTTACAAGAAATATTAAATGCACACAACCCAAAATTACTATAAAACGCGCCATTCAAATCTAGAAGATCTTAGAAATGTAAATGTATCAAGACACAATATGAATAAAATACACAATCTTAATAACTTTTTCAATTAAAAATACGAAAACATTATCATTAAAATCCGATTTAAAACTAAAGATCTCAACTAATATTCTGCGTCTAACTTATTTTCTTAATATCATAACTTGATAATCAAGCAATTCAAACTGTTTTTCGGAAAGCAAAGATTTTCAATATATTTGAAATCCAAGAATATACTCGATCAACCTATCCTATAAATAAACTAGCAAATAACACAATTTCATTTATTCATCACATTCAACCTATTCTTTTTACTCATATTTTCTCTTCCCAAAGCATGCGACAGTGACAAACAATAACAGTGGTTTTACTAACCTTGAAAGTGTGAAAATTTTCATTGGTAAGTTTTCTACATTATTATTTTATATTACAATTTGATTGATTTATTAGTATCTATTTAATTCTTTTTGTGTTTGTAGATGTTATTGGACATGTAGTTCCTCTTTAAAGATTTTTTTGTCTTTAAATTTTTTGTTTTCACGAGTATAATAAAAAATTTCATATCAAATTGTTTTTTATTAAAAAAGTTCAGATAAACCTGTTTTGTTTCTTAAACCCGTTTCATTTCTGTATATCTTTAAAAATTATGTTTCCTTTTTGGTGTTATACTTAAGTAGCAAATGATATTTAAAGATTGGTGTAGAATTTTTTTAAAAAGTTTCAATGTAGTTTAAACCGTTTCATATTTGTATAGGTCTTTCAAAATTATGTTTCTTTATGAGATTAACTAAACAAGTTCATGTCTCTTTGAAAAATTTATAACAAATTGTTTAATATATATATATATATATATATATATTATATTATTTAAAAATCCGGTTACTAATATTCCTCAGCCGTATATGTAATCCGTGTCTATCAACTTATTTCGGTTACCAGTGTATCAAATAATCATACAAAAAAAATATTTTAAAACAAGATGAGCGAAACATTTATAACCTGCACAATTTCCATGTGGAGATGACCCAAAAAACCGCATCTAAAGCCAAAACCCATGGCACTTGAAGTCTCAGGCTGAAACTGCAGGATAACAACCAAGTTAGGCACACCCATGTATGAATTCCAGTTAATGTAGTCGTTTTTAGACCAAATGTGAATATAATTAACAAATATAAATACAATAGAGAGGTCTTATTTTTAATCAAACATCCAAAAAGTATTAGTAAAAACTACAGTCCAGTCCTTTACCAAAGACACTTCAAAGCAAACTGAGCATAAATCTATATTGGCTAAGAATACAAAAGACGATCATAGTTTTTAGTCTTAATAATATTACAATCCTTGAGAATGTTAATGGGTAAGTAATTATGATCTCAAAACTCATCTGGAGCTTTCAAGTCATGAAAAAACATACATACATTAACCATCAATTAAGTAGTTCCTATTGCGTACTCATTTTCCACCACAAACAAAAAGAGGGAACGTCCTGGTAATACCTTCAAAGCAGCATCATTGAGCTGCAATTTTTCCAACGCATCTCGAAGATCCGGAAACCTGTCATCAGACGTGATGTTATAAAAAATTACATAAATTAAAACAAAAGTCAGCAAACGAACAACAAAAACTCAGTATTGGTCAGCGTCAACTAGAAACAGGCCACATAACACAATTATAAAATGTTTGATGAGAAACCAGAATAATCTCTTAAAGATAGTTCAAATGAAAAGGTAAAGATGAAGATTCTAAATCTCATGAAAATAAATGAAACTAGAAACTTTGAATTTAATAAACTCAGTTACATTGCTTAAAACCCACAAATTAGCTTTTGATATATATACACAAAGATCATAAGGAGAGAAGAAAATAAAGTTACCTATTCCAAGTGCAGACAACTCCACAGTTGTGTACTGCTGCATGTACCTCTGTCAATATCAAGAAAATAAACATGTTTTAAAATCAAAGGAGCAAAAACATCCGCAAATCTAAGAAACATGCATTCACCAATCCAATATATAAGAGAGATTAGAGTCACATAACAAAACTAATAACCCATTAAAAGGTTGTCATTTAGAGAAAATAAGGCATTTACGTATGTGGCTTATATACCACTAAAATTTTTCAATTGAAACAGAACAAAAGCACTGTGTATAAAGGTTGTACAGCATATCAAAACTAACATGAACAATCATAGAAATAATTTGAATCCATAGGTTTCAAGCTTAAACAGATTTCAAAGCTTGAAACCTATATCAGATATAAGCCACAAATTATGCTAAATAAAATTTTTGCAAGAATAAAATGTTCTTAAATAACTGGGAAGTATTGGACTGAATCGGAGTAAAAACTGTATAGAAAAATATACAAAGTTAAATTTTCTATAATTTTTTTATAATTCGTTTACATGGGTGTTACTGTTACCACATGTGTTACCGTTAATTTTTTAAAAAACATTTTTGCTAAATAATTTTTGCAAGAAGAAAAACTATATTAAATAGATGAAAAATGTTGTATTCAACAGAGTAAAAATGTTTAGAGAAATATACAAAATTAAATTTTATGTATTTTGTATTAAAATTTAAAAATAAAATAAAATTCATAAAAAAACTAAATTGGTTTAAATAGACATATGTTATTTTTAACAAGATTAAATGGGGAGTCTAAATGAGTCTTAAACATAAACGGGTTTAAACGAACGTGTATGACCGTTTTAACATATCTATCTAAACCCAGATAAAATTTTAAAAAGCATAATCCAAAAAATAAATATTTTACTAAATATTTTCAACATATCTCAAACATCTAAATTTACATGCTGTAAAAAATAATTGTCCATCCTTAACGTGGATTATATCATTTACAAAAAAATAAAAAAAAATAAAAAAAATAAACTATATGGAACCTATATATATGTTTAACATATCTCAAACATCTAAATTTAATATTAATTATATGTTATAAAAACATATTATCATTTATAAATATATTATTTATACACAAAAATATTAATAAACATTAAAACAAAATTATACCCGACGATCCGCGGGTCAAAATCTAGTATATGTATATAACTACTAACTAATAACACAAAAACCTAGATTATAACAATATCTTTTAACTACTAACTAACAATTGTCAAAAAGACGATAAAAAATATTGTCCCATTTAACTTCAACAGTATATTCTTAATATAATTTATACTCCTAACTTAATATGAAATAGAAAGAGTATTATATTTTTGTCTAATTTATATCCTAAGTTAAACTTAATCTTAACAAAATATCATGAGAGAAAATTTCGGCCAATTTCAATTTTCACAATAGAAAAAGTTACTCTAAACTTTTTATTTATTAAGTTGTCCATCCCCGAATCTTTTGATTCATATGTTTTTTGCTGACTCTGATAGTTTATATATTTTTGAAACAATTTTTTTTTTACAATTTTCTATTTTAAAAATGTTGATATACATAAATTCAATCTTCTAATATTTTTAATTTATTTAAACTCTAATTTTACTAATAAAATTTTATGCTTTGGTTAGATTTTATAGTTTATATTTTATTAACGTATAAAATAAAACAATACTTTAAAATTTTTGTTTCTTTTGTAATTTTTATGTGATTTTAATTTATACTGGCTCCTAAATTGGATCTAAGATTGTCCGAAAATTTCATTAAAAATGTGTGTTTTTTATCCTAAAATTTTGATACTGAAGTATTGAGAAGAGGACTTCCGGGAAAAAAATGAAGAAACATAAATTATAAATAATAACATTTAATTATCTAATTCTTTCGAGTTATGTAGACTATTATTTTATATTTTAATTATCTATTTTTGATTTACAAATTTATGACCATATTTAGTTGGGTTAATTGGGTCAATATTATGAATTGGACCAGAAATTAAGTTTATGAAAAGTTTATTCACGAAGTTAGGTATATGGCAGAACACAAGGTATTTCACACGCAAACTCAGACTACTTTGCCCTTGTTTCCTCGTTTTGGACAGTCTGATCCGACAGGGACATGTCTCTGAAAAGCGACAGATACTTTTAAGAAAGTTTTGGCCGGTACCAATTGATGTTGTGCAGTAACATCATAAAATTTTTGACAAAGAAAAAAGGTGAGCTGGCGATTCTTGTTCAACATTTTCCTTTCAAATATATCAAGGAGGACTATCTTCTACCTCCATTGGGTCACCTACATTGCGAGACTTATAGAGACTTATCTGGTCCCCTAAAGATAAGAATATCTCGTTTTGTCAGAGTAAGAATCCGACATTCATTTTGTCCCACAAAAACTCGTAGACGACTACTTCGAGTAGTAGACAAAGAGAAATACTTTGCTAACTATCTAACTTTTCTTTGGTTGTAGATGGATGGAAGGAAGACAGTTTTTCTGCTTAGAGGAAAATGGCATGAAGCTAACACTGGAACTTGGAGTTTCGAGGTCGAGAAAAAAGGAAACAGCAAAGGGATTTGGTTAAGCTCAAGGTCAACTTTTGACTATCTTGTAAAGATAGTTAACTTTTGACTATCTTGTAAAGATAGTCAAAGAAAAGATGGATATCCAAGAAGATCGAGCTGTGGAAATAACATACCAATGGCCGCAATATATGTTGATGGATGAGGGAAGAGACGCACCACCTGTTTTGGTTCAGAACGAAGACGATGTGTCCTTGTTTGTCGAAATGAGAGGTGAAATTGATCAACTCAACTTGTGCATGACTTTGAAAGATACTGAAATTGCAGAGAATGATGTTGGTAAGCTTTCTTCGTAAATAGTCGACTACTGTTTGCTTCTAATAGAGAATGATTTTAGAGTATTTGACTACTTTCATGGGTTAACAGATATGGTGGACTGCATTAACAAGAAAAAGGGGATTACACCTCAGAAGAGTGGTAAGATTCACCTAAATAAGGTTATAATATCTTGTTATACTGGTATGATATGGTCTAACACTGTTTTTATTTGTTCAAAAATGCAACGTATAAACTAGCTATGGTGTTGTTTCAAAACCCAGAAGAGAAAGTTCGGGATACTGAGATTGAAGGTGAGAAAGTCGATTACTAAGTTGTATTTATAAGTAGTTGAATACTCAGGTTATTATTAATGAGAATAGTTGTTTGATTGTAATCGTATACAAAAGTAGTGGAATATTTAGTACCCTATAGTTGACTACTTTGTAATATAGCTAACATAGTTGCATACTCTGTAGCTTTGCTTGCATTGAGCGACCTGGACAACGACGAAGAAGAACCAGAAGATCTCGAAGAGATGGAAGATATGGCGATACTCTATCTTGATGGAGAAGATATTGATAAGGGAAAAGGTGTAGACACATCTGCTAACGACTTTGATGTAGAATGGCATGAATTTGCAATTAACGAAAATGATGAGGAAAACCATGGTGCTAGTTTTAAATCGGATAGAGGTGAATACAATTCAGGTGAAGAAGCTGATGAAGAGCCTGAGAGCAGTACACAGCAGTCAGTGAGGTTTAGCTGCGCAAAATAAACGATTGATGGAGTTTTCGAAGACACAGAAAACCCGCCAGCTATGTTTGGAAGAGATGCTCCACCAATTGTTGATGAGTTGCCAGGTGATGGTACGTAGATGCCTACTTAGTCCTACCTACTTATTTAGAGTAGTTATCTATTTGTAGATAACTATTAGTTTGCACCATTTAATGAGTGTTTTTAATTTTTATGCAGGGATAGACGATGCTTTGGATGATGTTAGCTACGAGGGTGTCGGTATATTTGTGGGACGGATATTTAGGAACAAAGCTGAGTGCAAACTGAAGATGGATTTACACGAGATTAACAAGAAATTCCATTTCAAAACTCCACGCTCAACACCAACTTACATGGAATTCGTGTGCATTAGAGATAAGTGTCACTGGCGTGTGTATGCATCCATGATGGACCGTACTGAAACTTCCAGATCAAAATGGAAAACTTCAAACACACATGCCTGATTGACGATAGGCGTCAATACCACATACAAGCTACGACACACGTAATTGGGGAGTTGATTCGTACTAGATTTACTGATGGATGGAAAGGACCAGGTCCCATTGAGATTCAAAGGATAATGCAGGAAGATTTCCAGGTGAATAGTTTTTTGATAGACAACTACTATTTATTGAATACTAACAGTAGTCGAGAATGGAGGTATAACTATTTCTCAAAATGGTTGTCTATTTCAGGTTAACATCTCGTACTGGAAAGCGTGGAGGTGTAGGGAAATCGCTATGGAAAAATCATTTGGCTCAGTATCAGGTAGCTTCGCGTTGCTGCCATCCTATGTCGAGAACCTGAAAAAACTCAAACCCGGGTACAGTTTGTGAAACATTATATGAGGTTGACAAGAATGGTAGTAAGCGGTTCAAGTATCTATTCCTTTCATTCGCTCCCTCAATTGCTGGGCTTAAATACCTGAGGCCGGTATTGCTCATTAACGGGACTCATCTAGCTGGACGCTATGGTGGATGTCTTCTTTGTGCTAGTGCACAAGATGGAAACTTCCAAAATTTTCCAATAGCTTAGGGGGTAGTCGACAGTGAAAATGATGCATCCTATGTATGGTTCTTCTAATGCCTAAAGAAAATCATTAATGATGACAGTAACTTAATGTTTGTGTCAGACAGACATTCAAGCATTTACAAGAGGCTGAGACAGGTAACGTAGTTGTCTAATTGTAGTCGATGATAAGTAGTTGCCTACGACTATTTGTTTGTTTATAGCTGAATATCTAATGATATTTCTGAACCTTGTATTTATAGGTGTATCCTCTAGCTGGACATGGGGCTTTTTTTAGTGCATTTAGTAAGGAATGTAACATCAAAGTTTAGGGAAAGCCGGTTGCCCTCGCTAGTGGTGAGAGCAGCGAAAGCTTATACCGTTTTAGAGTTTTCTCAAATATTAGCAGAACTCCAATCTGTGAATCCTTAGTGCGCTCAATACCTGCTTGATCTGGGGCTCCCACACTGGACACGTTCATACTGCATGAGTGAACGATACAATCTAATGACCACAAACGTTGCTGAGTCATTAAACAAGGTTTTAAAAGAGTGTTGAGAGTTTCCACTTATCTCGATGCTTGAAGCTATAAGAATGAGTCTGATCAGTTGGTTTGGGAGGAGAAAAGCAGCAGCCTCATCAGATGATAGCATACTCATGCCAAAAGTGAGAGAACTTCTGGATGAAAATTTTCCTGACAGCACTAATATGAAAGTAAGTATTTATTGTAGTCAGCTACGAAAATAGCCAATTACTTTAGTAGGTAGTTACCCTATATAAAGTATTCATCTGCGTATAGTTTAACATATGTATATGTATAATTGTAGGTGACTATTGATATATCATGGTTTTTACCGGTTTTAGACCATGATATAAGTATGTTTTAGAGTCTTTTGGTGTTCTTTGGAGTCATTTACAGGTATTATAAGGAACATGCACGTTTGGAGCGGAATTGGAGATCATGCAGCATTTTGGAGCATTTTGGAGTTTTGACCCGAGAGATAGAGTTCACTGTCCAAAACAGAGGATTGCATCGATCGACACACATTGTGCATCGATCGACACACGAGAGAGATGGGCCTTTCTCGGCGAGTTTAATGAAGAATGCTGAAATTGCAGATTTGCCCAGATGTTTCAGTATTTACAAAGAAGCCCCAAGACGTGATTAGGCTAATATAATTAGGTTTTTACATCAGTTTTTAGAATACGCTTTCATACTTTAAGCTGAGAGTTTTTAGAGCTTTTCGGGGCTGATCTGAACCTGTATTGCTTCCTGCTTTTGGAGAAGATTTCAAACCCCTTTGTTTCTTACTCTTTTATGCAATCTAATTATTCATTGATTATGTTTTCATTATCTATGTCTGAGTAGATTCATAGTTAGGTTTAGGGATTCTCATTAGGGATTTCATGACTTGCTAGATTTATTTATTTCAGTTAAGGATTCATATCATATTTGTTCTTCAATCTAAATTATGCTTAACACTAGTTTCTAACTTGATCACTTAGAATCTAGACTCTAGGTTGTTAAATTGACACGAAATTGTGATTTAGAATCTGAACTATTTAGGTTGAGCAATTGAATTACTCGCAAAGAAATTTGGTTTAATTGAATTGTGAACATATCGAACCTGAACTTAAGGCTTGTTTAATCTGTTAGGAATTGCAAAGAAATTTGGATTTCTGCTATTAGACTTAGAGAATTCTCACAACGAAAGTTGGTTAGTTCTATATCCGTGTTTGAGTTCTAGAACCGTACTTAATTTGATCATGACTGATTATATGATCTGCTTGTCTGATTTCCTGAGAACTCCCTAGACTTAGCGCTTTTAGTTAATTGCTTTCAAACCAATCCTGCTACTTGATTTACTTTTCTGCTTGCTCTTAGTCTTCTCATTACTTTCTCCTAGTTTAACTTGACCGTTCTAAAATCTATCGTAGGTCTAGAGTCTATGTGGATTTCGATACCCTTTATACTATAATTGCATTAACTGTGCACTTGCAGTAGAATAGGATTAAAACTTACACCTATCAAGTTTTTGGCGCCGTTGCCGGGGACTCTTTTGAGTCTTCGATAGATTTGAACTTAGGGTTTAGACTAGGATTTTTGTTTTTTTAATTTTTGGTTACTAATTTCTCTGTTTTTCTCTGTCGCAGGTCTGATATTCGCTTAGCATCGATCGTTGCATTTTTTTGAATCGATCGTTGCAAGGCAACTAGAGTTTAATCGATCGTTGCCCCTAAGCATCGATCATTGCACTGCGATTACAGACGGTTTATGCAGACGCGTGATACCAGAAGTAATCTGAACTCGAATCTCGTTATTCTCAGACTTGAGGAGCTTGCTAGACTAGAGAGAACTAATAGGAAAAGTCGACGAGCAAAGATGGTACAAGAGCGCTTGATTTTGATACATGATGCTCAAGGTACCCTAAGGGACTGACAAAACAATCCGTACAATGTTGCTGGGCAAAGGATTGATGTTGAAGGGAATGTGATCCCTGAACCTGAGCCTGAAACGCGACAAGACCAAGGCCAAAGACAAGGCCAAGGGCAAGGTCAAGGTCAGAGGCAGATGGTTGTACATGCTGAGAGGACTCTTGCTGACTATAACCGTCCGGATGAGTTTTATGCTAACTGGTCAGCACTTGTACCTCCTGGTTTTGAGAGGAATGACTTCGAGATCAAGACCATCTATTACTCTATTCTGAGGCAGAATGCCTTCCATGGGTTTCCGAATGAGCAGCCAATGGACCATATTGATGAGTTTGAGGACATAGTCACTGGGATGAAGTATGATGGAGTGAACTATGACTATTTGTTTCTCAAACTCTTACCCTACTCTCTTGCTGGAGATGCTGCAGCTTGGCTGAAACAACTTCCACCTGGGAAGTTTACTACTTGGGATGTTGTGAAGAGTGAGTTTCTGAGACACTTTTATGATGATGCTCGCTCTGATCAGTCGAGACAGGACATTCTCACTTTCTCCCAAGGTCCTACAGAGCCTCTTAAAGCTGCTTGGATGAGGTTTAAGAAGTACCAACGAGACTGTCCTCATCATGGATTCACTGAAGTGACATTGCTGGGCATATTCTTTAGAGGTATAGATCTCCCTTACCAGACTGCGTTGGATAATTCCAGCAATGGGAATTTCAACACAAGGACTCCTGAGCAAGTAAGCAATTGATAGATAACTTGGTGAGCAGTAATAGATGCAAGACTGCTGATAGGAGAAGGAAGGAGTCTGGTGGGAAGATAGATAATCTGGAGATAGCTGATATCAGGAGTAAGTTGGATACTGTTTGTAATCTATTGGTTGGGAAGAAAGATGTCCATTTTGCTCAGGATGTTGAGGTATTTGGAGCTGAAGAAGACAATCAGGAAGAGGATGTGAACTACATTGGTGGCTCTGGATTCCAAGGAAACAGGTTTGGAAATCAGCAAGGTAATAGGTTCTTCAATGGTGCACAGAAGAGTGCTTTCACAAGAAATCAAAACTCTTCTGGATTTGGACAGAATGCTGGTTTTCATAAACCTTTTCAGCAATGTAATCAAAGGACTTATGGATCTTCCTCCTATCAGGCACCTCCTACTGCTAATGCTCATGAGAGCAAGATGGAGACCATGATGGAGCAGTTGCTGGAGGGACAAACTAAGATTGATGTGGACTGCAACATGAAGTTAGATGTTGTGTATGAGGACCTTAATGGGAAGTTTGAATCCTTAAGTACACATGTGAAGCAGTTGGACACACAAGTTTGAATCAAAGGAAAGAGTGTCGTGGACACCCACATCAAGGCTTGGTCAGTTTATATCAATGATGGATCATACCAAGGTGAAAATTTCGAGTTAAATACAGCTGAACTGGTGGAAGAACCTGAGAAATTCGAAATTGAGGAAAAACTCTCGGGTGGAATCTGTGAAAATTTGTCTGCATCAATCGATGCACCTATTGCGTCGATCGTTGCAAGTCGTGGATAGACAGTTTCACTCGTTTCTCGTGGCATTGATGAAGAGACGGATCAAGATCTTAATAGACTATTCCCTGGAGTGTCTGAGATAACTCAACAGGAGATTGATCAGGTCAGACAGCTGGAAGAGATGGATGACAAGTTGGAAGAAATTCCACAATCTGATGATCCACCATATCAACCTTGTGTGCAGAGATACTTGGAGAGGATGTTGCCAATGGATGAAATGCTGAAGGATTGGGTGATAGTGGTCCCTAAACAGATCAGTGATCTGCTGCTAACTAAGATCCCAAAGAAGCTACCTGATCCTGGTATTTTTGTGTTGAATTGCTCTATCTTTGAGGATGGTTTCAAGCGTTCTTTGTGTGACTTAGGAGCTGCTGGAAGTCTCATGCCATACTCTGTGGCAGAGAAGCTGGGGATGACGGATTTTTTCACCCACTAGGACCTCTCATGTCCTAGCTGATCAGTCAATAAGGATTCCGGAAGGAGTTCTTGAGGACGTCCCAGTGAGAGTTGGAAACTACTTAGTTCCGACAGATTTCTTGGTACTTAAGTACGACAGTGAGCAGGATGATGCTCTAATACTGGGAAGACCATTCTTAGCCACAGCTGGAGCAGTGATCGACGTAAGGAACAGTCTGATTGATCTCTATCTGGGAGACGAGCCTCTACACTTTGAGATGGATATGCTGCGCAAGCCACAGATTGATGGGCAAACCTTTAGGATCGAGGATGGATATGGAGAGCAGACGAGTGACACTTTGGTTTTAGATCCTGGAGAACATTACATTCCTTCTTTTCTTGGACGATCTCACACTGATGATGCTTACTCTCCACCTTGGATGAGGAGACTTGCGCAGAGGCATTCACAGTCTCTGTCGAGATCTCCAGGAACTTGATCTTGTTCGTCCGGTCAAGCTAATGACCTTAAACAAGCGCTGAGTGGGAGGCAACCCACTGTTTGGTTTGTACATATTAATTTTGGTGTTTTTTTCTTAGGATTTCACGTTTTGGTTTTGTTTTTGCTAAGTTTTCATTACAGAACACGAGTCTGGAGATGTGTGACGATCGTTGCATACATGTGCAACGGTCGTTGCAGGGAGATATGACGAGGAGATGAAATCGCCTTGTGACGATCGTTGCGGTCCTGTGCAACGGTCGTTGCAAATGGTTCAATTTTGAAATTAAAGGTACACATGAGCTAAACCGGAATCGAATCGGTTCAAAAGCAAAGATCGTTGCTTATCTGCAACGGTCGTTGCATTCACGATCCAGGTAAGTGCCTTTAACCTTTTCTCTCTTCTCTTCTTTCCCATTTCGCCGTCCGTACAACCGATTCTCCTCTACCCTAAATCACTCAAATCTTCATCATTTTCATTGATTCAAAGTGCTATTCTTCTTGTTTTTACATGCTTTATCCATTTCTCTAACCCTTTCAAAGCAATTCCGAGGTAAGGTCTCTCAAATTCATCGTTTTTGGATTCGATTTTAGGGTTTTGGAATTAGAAGATTTTGGCTTGAGAATGATGATTACGTACTGTTATAGGCTTGATTTAGGTTGATTGGTGATGGAATTATGCTGTTTATGAGATTGTGGGACTAATTTTGGCACGATTTGAAGGTTTATATGGCGTCTGTGAAATCGCCTTGCAACGATCGATGCATCTATGCAACGGTCGTTGCACTGCGATTTCACAGAGAGTTCTGCGGGACTGATAAGGTTTTATTTCTTTGTTGCAGATGCCTCCTTGCGGACAACCTCGTAAACGCAGAGCCACAGCAGCTGCAGATCAGGCTCCTCCACCAGAAGAGTGGTTTCTTCGAGACTCAGCACCGCCTCAGCCTTATCAGAGAGATCGGGAGGCCATACAGTTGCCTTGGCCTAAGGCAGATAAGGAGAAGATCCCGACAGATAAGGTATGGGACATGGCACCCGACCTGCTGATTAAGACTGACACATTCACAGAGAGGCCGATAAATGACTACTGGGACGAGTTCGATACACTGCTCTACAATGGATGGTGTGATATGGATGTTCAGCCGACCAAGTTTGCTGACTATTGGAGTTGCAGGACCTTAGGCATTGATGAGCAGGTGCTTAGATTGGTCAAGGGCATTGGTCTGGGGACAATGCCTATACAGTACTATGAGATGTATCCTGACTTGGTTAGACAGTTTTTGGCGACTTGCAGAGTCTATTATCCTGATCCGGAGCGCAGGAAAGCCGCAGATGGTATCTTTACATTCATGAGCTTAGGAGTCAGGTATCGAATTCCCCTTCTAGATATATGCCGTATTTATGGGTTCAGCGTGGAGCGTACACGCACTGGTATAGCTCTTGAGTGGGATAGACAGGAGGCGCAATACTTTTGGGATCAGTTTGGCAATGGAGCATATGACTCGAGGACCACGAAGCAGATTCAGGTCAGACATCCCGTTCTTAGATATTTTATCTGCATCTTGGGTTACACGCTGCTGTGCAAGGCCGAGGCAAACAAGATGCGCAAGAATGAGCTGGAAGTACTTTTTATTGGGTTGAAGGATCTGTTTGATGGTACTGATTTGAGAGATCTTGCTAGGGATCTCAACTTAGAGTTGTGTTTGCTCATCACCTGTGCTCACTGACGACGAAAGCAGTGGATGGGAAGGGCATTGAGACAGTGGGGAGTCTGCTTACTCCCATCTTTCGGCATTACAGGATACCTTTAGAGGGTACGGAGCGTGATGATAGCAAGGTGTATATGGATCTGACCCACCTGCAGAGTACTACTTGGCTTAAGGAGAGACGCATCTGGGTTTACTATGACATGCATGGACAGAAGCATGGTGTGGATCTTCCTGTTGCTGATCTGACCAAGATCGATACATTGGCTGACTTGGATTTCCAGCCTCCTATGCTAGATCAGCGCAGAGCTCCTACGATGGCCCATCCGCTGGGAGAGCCTTCTACACGAGCTTCTTCTTCTTCTGCGCCTGCACCTGCTGCTCCTGCTGCACATGACATTGGTCCTTATCTTGATCCTTCAGTACCTTTGAGTGAGATGTCTGAGGGAGAGTGGAGAGAGAGTTAGGATGGTATTCTACGGAGCATCTGGAACTACATGCGTGGCTGCACTTGCAGGAGACAGCCACAGATTCATCAGCCAGTTCCTTCCAGTCGATAGCGCTCTCCGACTCCTATTCCTTCGAGTGATTCTGATCGCTATGCTGACATAGATGACGAGTGAGAGTAGTGGCATTTTCAGACTACGGTTGTGTATTTTTTTTCACTTTTTCTTTTGCATTTTTTCTTTTGATTTTTCTCTTTGATACTTATGTTTGGATGATGTGTTCACTTTGAAACTATCTGTTGCTTTGATTTTTCTTGTTTGCGTTGATTTTCAGCTTTTAGGTTTGAATTTTGAGAATTTCTCACAGACTAACCTGCTAACTGCTGACTGATCCGACAATCGCAATGCAACGATCGACACGGTCATGTGTGTTGATCTTCACAACACGAAAATCGCATTGCAGCGATCGTTGCGGACCTGAGAAACGATCGACTCATATCGCAATCGCCTTGCAACGATCGTCGCATTTATGCGTAACGATCGATGCATGAGCGAGACAAGTAAAAATCAGACAGAACTTAACTCATCCCTTAACATTTTTAGTTTCTTTTACTAATCCTTAGCTTGACACTACTGGGGACAGTGTGTTTCAAGTGTGAGGGAGGTGGTACTGACTTTTATCTTTCTGTTTTCTTAGAGTCAGTCCTGTTTTTCAAAAAAAAATTGTTTTATTTAGTCAAAACGGTTTAAGTAAGAAACAATGAATTTTTGAGAAGTTAACAGCACTTGCAGGAACTTAAGTGACCATTGGGATGAAGTTGCAGGATCAATCTATGACTATTAGAAAACCCAACACAGATCAGCCTACTGAGAACACCCACATCACTTCAGGTATCAGAGGATCCTTCACCCTTAATTTGACTTAATTTTCTCACCTAAGGGCTTGGTATACCTTGAGTCTGATTCCTCTGTTAGTTCTGACACAGCTTGTAAACCTGTCCGAGTAAGGTTCCCTTCTCCCCTTCTCTTAAAGTAAAAAAAAAGAGAATAATAAACTGAGGATGAGCTAGTAGCTCCGAAGTGGTCACGGGAGTGGTAGCAAATACTATTACCTCCTGTGCATTCATGGAATGTGTCCAAAGTACACCCCATAACGGGAAGAGCACTGATAAAATAAAAATGATACCCAATGGGGAAAAATCAGAATGCTAAGGAAGGGAAAAGAGAAGAAAGGAACCAGAAAAAGATAGTATGGTGGTCCAGAACTGACAGAGTAAGAATCCATGTGCCCTTTGATCGATAATCCTTAGGTGAGACAGCACTTAATAGCTTATAGAAGTCAGTAAGGTGAATTTTAATGCTTGAATGTGATTGTGGAGTTTACTTAGGACAGTTGCTAAGTGTGGGGAAAGTATATGTTGGTCTTGATGTCTTGCAGGTGATTCTTTCAGTGGCTTACTAAGGGGAATCTGAGTGTTGTTGCTTCTAGGATGAAAAGAGTTTCTGAAAGTTTTCAAACCTCTTCACCATGTTTTAGTTCTCTGTTTTTCTTGAGGGCAAGCAAAGGCTAAGTGTGGGGGAGTTGATATATCATGGTTTTTACCGGTTTTAGACCATGATATAATTATGTTTTAGAGTCTTTTGGTGTTTCTTTAGAGTCATTTACAGGTGTTATTAGGAACATGCACGTTTGGAGTGGAATTGGAGATTATGGAGCATTTTGGAGTTTTGACCCGAGAGATAGAGTTCACTGTCCAAAACAGAGGATTGCATCGATCGACACACATTGTGCATCGATCGACACACGAGCGAGATGGGCCTTTCTCGGCGAGTTTAATGAAGAATGCTGAAATTGCAGATTTGCCCAGATGTTCCAGTATTTACAAAGAAGCCCCAAGACGTGATTAGACTAATATAATTAGGTTTTTACATCAGTTTTTAGAATACGCTTTCATACTTTAAGCTGAGAGTTTTTAGAGCTTTTCGGGGCTGATCTGAACATGTATTGCTTCCTGCTTTTGGAGAAGATTTCGAACCTTTGTTTCTTACTCTTTTATGCAATCTAATTATTCATTGATTATGTTTTCATTATCTATATCTGAGTAGATTCATAGTTAGGTTTAGGGATTCTCATTAGGGATTTCATGACTTGCTAGATTTATTTATTTCAGTTAAGGATTCATATCATATTTGTTCTTCAATCTAAATTATGCTTAACACTAGTTTCTAACTTGATCACTTGGAATCTAGACTCTAGGTTGTTAAATTGACACGAATGTGTGATTTAGAATCTGAACTATTTAGGTTGAGCAATTGAATTACTCGCAAAGAAATTTGGTTTAATTGAATTGTGAACATATCGAACATGAACTTAAGGCTAGTTTAATCTGTTAGGAATTGCAAAGAAATTTGGATTTCTGCTATTAGACTTAGAGAATTCTCACAACGAAAGTTGGTTAGTTCTATATCCGTGTTTGAGTTCTAGAATAACTTGATCCTGACTGATTATCTGATCTGCTTGTCTGATTTCCTGAGAACTCCCTAGACTTAGCGCTTTTAGTTAATTGCTTTCAAACCAATCATGCTACTTGATTTACTTTTCTGCTTGCTCTTATTTTTCTCATTACTTTCTCCTAGTTTAAATTGACCGTTCTAAAATATATCGTAGGTCTAGAGTCTCTGTGGATTTCGATACCCTTTATACTATAATTTCATTAATTGTGCACTTGCAGTAGAATAGGATTAAAACTTAGACCCTATCAACTATGCTTAACTGCAATGAGTTTGAGGTGAGAGACCCAAAAAGAGTGAGGTTCGAAGTGAACTTAGCAATAGGGATGTGCAGCTTCAGGGAGTACCAAATGATCCAGATACCTTGTAGCCACGCTTTAGCTGCCACGTCTTATAGTAATTACACAACAGACAAGTTGGTCGGAATTGTGTACACAACAGAATTCAGAAAAACAATCTATGAAGGGGTGTTTCATCCAGTTCTGACACCAGTAGTGTCCGGTAATGTAGATCTCCTACCGCCGGTGATGAGGCGCCCACCAGGTCGACAAAAAAAAACAGAGGATCCTCTCACGATGAGAATTCAAGGTAAAAGTAGGATATTTGACTATTCGTTAATAAAAAGTAGTTGACTATTTAAGTTGAAATAATTCTAAAGAAGCAATTCCTATGAATTAGCGGCGGGCGAAGAAGGCTGCGAGAGTTTGCAGTAGGTGTCTTGGAAAAGGACACAACATGGCGTCTTGCAAATTACCTAGGCGGGAAAGGTGAAGGAAACTTACTATATTATTGCCATGGGAGAAGCGGAATTGATGCACATCAAAAACTTGTAATCCTTAATAGTATGGGGAATTATTAACTATTTTGATGATTTGCTTTTGGTACAATGCATCATGTTTTGGAATGACTTAAGTTAGCCGGTTTGGCATAGTACTCTCTAGTTTTGTTGTTTTGAACTCCCATATTTAATGGCAATTATTTGTCTTCTTATATTTAGCAATTTTTCATTGGTTGTTGTTAGATAGATGTTAGGGTAGATGAATACATGTAGAAATAACAAAATTAGTATTCAACCAATACTAGTAGTTGAATACTAGTATTCAATACTAGTAGTTGAATACTAGTAGACTGATATGTTTAGTAATAACAAAACTAGAATTCAAAAATAATAGTAATTGAATACTAGTAAACAGATACGTTCAGACATATACTTTAAAAAGTAGTTAGATATATGTTAAAGTAGTTGAATACTAGTAGTCAGATAAGTATACAAATAGAAATAACAAAATTAGATATCAACCAATACTAGTAGTTGAATACTAGTAGACTGATAGTTTTGGTAATAACAAAACTAGAATTCAACAATAATAGTAATTGAATACTAGAAAACATATACGTTCAGACAGATACTATAAAAAGTAGTTAGATATATGTTGAAGTAGTTGAATACTAGTAGTTAGATAAGTATACAAATAACACCAAAACGTAGGAAAGTTAACATAACTGAGGAAAGTAACATATTGTATAAGTTCTCATAGATAGACAGATAATTTAAACCTAAAACAAACACGTAGGATAGTTTTACATAAGTTTACAGATAACCAAACAATACACCAGTCATAATTAAGGATGCTCTAAGCAGTACCATTATGGTCGATCTCTCTGAACAGAGAAAACGCGTACTTCATAGATGCATCACGGACCACGACTTCAGTAACATGAGGAGAGAGGGAAATCTGGCCGGATGACTGCAAGTCGAGTAGCATAAAATTTTGTTCATGATCCAAAGAGGTGTAGGGTTCGTTTCCGTTGCAAACATCTGGTTCATGTACTTCGACAGTTCCTTCTCTTCCGCTTGAGGAATGGCGTCTTTAATAATTGAGCAGTTTAAACATGTAGCAATAGGGAACTTTCTGATTGAGAACCTAATCGGTTGATCACCAAACAGGACCCAGATTTCGTGGCGCTTCTTGATGACAAGCTGCCTAGATAGGAGAAAGTGAAAAAATCTGACAGATGTTGCTATTTGGTTCCCTATATCAATCAGTTTCCCAAATTGGGAGTTCTGAATCTTCTCCATGTCGTCTTCTTCAAGAGAAAATTTAAGCTGGTAGTATGTGTTGAGTTTGTTGTCACCCTTTGGTTCATGACCCGATTTGAACAAACGTCTAGGTAGATTCGTATCACCCATAGTCAACTACCTATACCCAGTAGTTATATGTCAATAGATAACAGATTGAACAAAAAGTATTCAACACACATGTATACGACTACTAATCAAAGTAGAAATACAATATGAAGGACAACAAATTCAGAAACACACATACGACAATGAAACCAAAATGGCAGTAACCTGTGTTTGTCGATCTCGAAAATACAAAATTCTAAATGATAAATCGATGACGAAAATACACAGATAGGCCAAAGATGAGAAACAATTAACTTGTTAAGTTGCTAGTTAACTAGTTTGAAATCACATGCAAAACGACAACACGAATCCCGTGAATCAGAGAGTAGAAATCGAAATAAACAAACATGAAAAAGCCAAATTTTAACAAATTATTGACTAGATTCTATCAAATGTGCGCCTAATTGGTTGGGATTAATTCAAAAACATGGTTTTAAAAGATGCTATGAAAATTACCTTGGGCTAAAGACTATGGGGCAAGAAAGCAACTTGCTTGTTTGTTATTGTTGGGTTTCTTTTTCTTCTGTGTTTCTTCTGATGTCGGAGGAAACTTCTCTACTTCGGGAGTAAGTTATCGGGGCCAGAACAGTGGATTTGGAGGAAAGTTGAAATACAAAGATGGAGGTTGAAGAAGAAAGTGGTGGTAGAGTGAGAAACTGATATTAATGGGTCTTTAATTGGGACGTTGAACAATCCGAAAAGAAAGGGGAGGTTTTAAAAAAACGTGATAACAGTTATCGAAGAAAAAAGTAACTGGTGTGAGGGATTTTTTATCGTTGTGGGCAATTTGGTAATTTGGAACTGGGCTCATAATTGAATATTGTGTAAAATAACGACAGCGAGTTAAATCTGGATATACAAAGTAGTTATAAAATAAATTAATGATAGTAGTCGACTACTTTTTCTACGACAGAGAGTTAAATCTGGATATACGAAGTAGTTATAAAATAAATTAATGATAGTAATCGACTACTTTTTCTACGACAGCGAGTTAGTAGATATACGAACTAGTTCTAAA